>CM070490.1:32536725-33201725 GCA_036324585.1 Champsocephalus esox
AATGTGCCAGTTTTAACCACCAGTTACACACAGAGTATGAATCATTCTGTGATACAGCCTTTGAATTCCCAATTGTCTGATCCTAATGGACATAGACATGGTTCAAGTGGCCATTCTTTTGATAGTATGAGACCGCCCCAACAAAATCAGCCGGCACCTCCATTTAAAGCTAATGTAATCTTGCAAGCCGAGCTACAGCCCCAAGTGTTTCACAGTGCTGTAAATACTGGTCTGACAGCCTTCAAAACTGGCGGCAACTTAACACTGCCGGTGCAGCAAGGGACAATGTGTAGTAGCAACCGGTTGGCGCTGGCCAAAAAATCCATACAGCCAGCAATGTCACAACCACTTCCTCCAACACTAGCCCCTCAGCCACTACCTGGGAACAGATCGGAGAACTCTGTGACTTCCTCAACTAGCACAGGGCCCCTTCCAGGACAGAGAGAGCGCTTTCACTGTGCATTTGAAACATGTGCCAGGAACTACAGCTCCCCCAAAAGTGTTGCAAAGCACATGAAAGCGGTTCACTCAGAGTTCTATGAGAATTGGAAGAAAAATCGAACTAAAATCAAGACAACTTATGCTGCGGCACCAAGCAAATCATCTGTTGGACATCTCAGTTCATTTGTGCCAGTTCAGAACCAGCAGGGCAACGGAGTACCAGTTGGTGGGGTTCACAGGCAGAACGTTATCCGATCACCTCCTTATATTAATATGGGTGCACGCTTAAACTGCACTACTTTACACTCCCATCCCTCACCTGCCCAATATCAGAATGCTTCACTCTTGATGGAAAACGTTTTAAATCCTATTGTTGTCTCCCAGCTAAGAAGTGATACAAATCCAATAACTGCACAGTCCCAGGTTCCAGTTAATCCAAATTGGAACTTAGTCCCAGGAACTAAACAAATTCAAAACTGTGGCACCTCCCAAGTCTATCCATCTAACACACATGTGATCTCACAAGTCAATTCTAGCAGTGCTGCTCTGCCACGTAATCTCCCATCCTGCTCTATAACTGGCTCCACCAGAAACCGACCAGCACAGTCAATGCAGTCACAACTAATGGGAAATGCGAAACATTTCTCTAAACAAGCGGAAGACCTTATTTTGCCACATGCTTCACAAATGCAAAGCCTCTCCGGTTCCAGGGTACCAGAAGAAACTATATCAATGCAAAACCATCTGCAGTCTCAATTTTCCTCTTTGGACAATGCAAGCCAAAACCACAGTAACAACCAACCTCAAGCTACTGTCATCTCTGAAAACAATCCTGCAAATCAAAAGCGGCCCAAAAGAAGCAGCAGGACCAAATGGCCAGCTATTATCAGAGATGGAAAATTTGTTTGTTGCAAGTGTTTTAGAGAATTCAATAGTCCAAAATCTCTCGGAGGCCATTTGTCCAAGCGTACAATCTGCAAACCATATGATGAATCAGAACTGAACACAGACCTGCCATCGTCATTTCTTGACTTTCTCAATTCAGAGCAAGCGATTAGGGCTGCTCAGCCACAGTCATCTTCCAGTCCTGCTGCTGTCTATCAGGAGAAGCATGCTCCGTCAGCAGCACATGTTTCAACCGCTGCAAAAGTCTACCCCGCCTCTAAATATTCAAAAAGAAAATTGACAAAATATAAGAATGGTGCATCAAATGATGACATTCTTAAGCCAATCAAGACAGAACCCAATATGACGGATCCTTTTGTGAACACACCTGCTTCCCAATCATTGTTTCAAACCTCTTGTGTGTCCTTTTCAGCTGGTGAACGCTTGCCAGGGAGCTCAGTCATACAGCACACAGAAAATGTTGCGCTGAAGCAAGAGGACAACTTGTTTAATACAGCCCATTATCCTCAGCCAAGTGCTGATGCATTTGCTGGAAGTGAATTCCCCGACCAACTTTTCTCTCAAATTCTCACAGAAAATGTTGACATAAACGTTCAGACACCAGATTTCAAATCAGCGATGAAAACGTTGTTACCTGATAGTCAGCTCAGTCCATCCACAAGCAGCAAGCAGGCTGGAACGCAAAGGAAGACAACTGATCAATATATCAAAAAGAGACTGCGGGAGCAGATTTTAGCTGGTGACTTTCAACGTAGAAACACCTTAAGCCATTCAAGCAGCACTGACACGAATGCCAATTCCAAGAGTCCCATGACTTTTGTCCCAATGTACAATCCTTCTGATAATTATGGACGTGATCAAATGTTTTGCGATGCAAAGAGTGACCAAGGTAGTCTAGGAGAGATCATGCTCGAGAACTGTACAATCATCCCAGGAACCGCTGATGAAATCAAACAACTACTGAACACACAGAGCTTTACTGGTTTCAGAGAGTCCTCCACACAGCTGCAGGAGGTACTGAACCCCACAAGCGTCCTTGCAACTTATGCAAATCTTGACCCAACACCGTTATCTGCTAGCCAGTACCAGCAGATGACAGAAATTCAGGGTGCATTAGAAAAGCTTGACTTGGTCAGAGAAAGATCTAATCAGGTGTTGGCCCAAACGAAACAATGTAGCAATAGTACAGTCGACACAGGATCCCCAACGGTCTTTGTCAAGCCTTTTTCTTGTGAGGATGAGACATGCCCATTTGGCTCAATGTCAGGTGATGCTCTTTGGAGACACCTCTCCAAATCTCACAACTACACAATGGATATGGTGAATGTGGTTAAAAAAAGGTATGGCCAATATGCTCCTTTCCAGTGCAATACTTGTCCTAAGAGATTTACTCGTAACTCAAACCTCCGTGTTCACTACCTGTCAGTTCACAAATTATCTCTGCAAGAAATCACAGATCTAGATACGTTGCGCAGAGAGGCCACTATTCAAAAACGTGTTTCTTTAGCAGCTCAAACCACAATGCCTACTCATTCATCAACGAAGAAAAAACCACGGCTCTATTCACTTAAAGATTCTGTGAAACGCAATACCCCATTAAAGGCATTTGTATCACTTACTAACATTAACGTAACTAATCATACATTTGCAGATGACAACCGGTCCACAGTCATTCAACCCTTGCTAACTGCTCCCATGCACAATCAAGCAACGACTCTACCAGCGCAGGCTCATACATCTACGTCAGCCTTTCAGTCAGTACAAGCAGGGACGTCAGCACCACAGTTTTCAAATGATCCGCAAAGAAACTTGCCCAAGATGCCCACTCAACACTCACAAGGTCAACGAGGTAAAGCCCGTCTGCCCAAAGTATCAACTCTTCTCACTCAGGCTTTATCTGCCACGTCGCAAGGTAATGGGCCTCCATCCGTCGACAAACTATCTGCAGTCAACAGGCCGCCAACAGTCAAGACAGTCAAGACGGTCAAGACGGTCAAGGCAACTATATACAGAACCAAGAAGACAAAAAAGAAAAAGCCCAAATCCGCTGATGCCATGAGTCTGTACAGACCATATTGCTGCGTTCATCAAGGTTGTGTGGCAGCCTTCACCATCCAGCACAATCTGATCCTCCACTACAGGGCTGTTCACCAGTCTGCTTTGTCATTATTGGAGGTGACTAAAGAGCAGGACCAGAGTGACGAACTGGAGGATTTCATGGATTTTGATGAGGAGGGGGAAGGGGGGGAGGAGGAGGAGGAGCAGCCAGAGGCCGAGATCCCACACATTTCTGAATTCAGATGTCAAGTTAAAGACTGCTCCAGAGTTTTCCAAGAAGTTCCCCACCTTTTGCAGCATTATCTTCAGCTGCATGAGTTCAGTCTCGACGAGGTTGGCAATATCTTGTCAAGCATCAAGCTCGGCAAGTTTACTTGTAACCACCAAGAATGCACATCAACATTCACTGCTTTCTGGAAGTATATCGGTCACGTCAAAGAACAGCATAAAGATATGAAGCTGGCCAAACCTGATCCTAATGCCGCTTTCAAATGTGAAGTTGAAGGCTGTGACCGTTCATATGCCACAAAGTCAAACCTGCTCAGACATGTCATGAAAAAGCATAATGACCTGTACCTGGACCAACTCAAGGATCAACAGATAAAAGAAGACGAGATGAAACGGGACTCTCAGACTCCAAGACTGCATTACGAAATTACCAAGACCAGTAATGGGAAGGAAAACATTGAGAGCAATAAAAAGATCCTACAGAGGGGAAGTGAGACCAAGCGGGACAAGGCAAAAAGAAATCACTGGACTAAATATGGAAACCCCTCCTTGAAATCTAAAGTGGAAGCATCTTCAATGTGCACGAATAGATTTCCCCTACAATACCCCTGTATGATTAAAGGTTGTGATTCAGTCACGAGATCAGAACGAAGCATATTAAAACATTACATGGGACACGGACTGTCAGAAAAGTATCTGGAACAGCAAAGGAGTCACTTCATATTCTGCAAAAAGTTTCCCAGGCAGAAGTGCCACTTGATCAGGAGTGATGATTCCAAATCAGACAACACCTCCGACCTGTCTGACATAGAGGGGACCTCAGACACCGGCCTGGGCGGAGGGGAATATGGAAGTTCAAAGCCTGTCCTACGCAAAAGGACCATTGCAGACTCCCCTGTTACATTGTTCAACACCAAATTATCAACCGAGGAAAGTTCTGATGGCTCTGTGATGCTCAAACGCAAACGAGGTCGCCCGCGTAAACTAGAGGGCAAAGCGGTGAAACGCAAGAAAATTCCCCGCACAACCAAGACAGCGGTACTTTACAGCAGGGACGATGAATCAGACTCCTCTTGTCCCGCAGTAATGCAGGACGAGAACGCTCCGCTGGCTTCTTTCAAACCGATGGGCTTTGAAATGTCTTTCCTAAAATTCCTGGAACAGTCCAAAAAAAGTTCAGAGACATGCAGAAACACCTCCAGCACCTCTGTCAGGTTTAGAAATCGGCAGTTTTTGAAATCACTTAGTAAGGTCAAAATAGTAATAGATGGGGCCTTTTCAGGGGTCTCTGACCTTATGTTGAAACAGCTGCAGGACATGCGGCCCACAGTGGTATTGTGAAAAAATAGCTTGCTTGTTTTTTGTGGGTTTTGTAACGCAGAATCTCAGGACTAGAATGAGTAAAATCTGCTGCAGAATGCTGCCCGACATACTAGGTCTTTTTTACAAATCCAATACATACAAGTTGTTTTTCAATGATACTGTATTATGTGTAAAATGTCTCTTTTTTTATGGAAAAGTATATAGCATGTTTTTATTTATGGACTAGTATGTCAAAAAGTTACCTGAAATTCAAATGAGATCGACTTTTTGCTGTCTTATTGATCCCTGTGGGACTTCAGAAAACAGACTCTGGACTGTATTTTATTGTGTAGTTTGTGATTTGGAGATGTTGATTGTGCGTTGGTTATATAGTCCGAGATCACCCACTGCCACCAGCAGTCTTGTTATTAAATGAACAGTTTTCTACAACCAGTTTGACTTGTTGTTTTTTCATCATTTGCCATTTTGTTTGATACACTGCAGCTTTAGGGATTCATTTTGGATAATAAATAACAAATAGTTATATGGTATCTCTACGAAAATGTTTTAGATACTCATCAGTATTTTTAAAGTTATTTGTGTTGTGTCGTTTGGATATTAGATTGATTTGCTTAGCTTGGCAAAGGGATTGTGAACATAAAACGACACGCCTCCCTACGTTGAAATTCCTTGTATCAACACATTGTCTTTGTTTTACTGTACATCACACTAAAAAAAGCTGAAAGTTTTATTGTTTTTTTAAGCGATCTACTCTAAAGAATCATGTGTTTCCCAACACGTGGAATTATCCTTTTAAACTAAGAAATGCCATGTAGAACTTGGTGCCTTAATTGTCCTCTTGGTGTCGGGTCAGGCTTTTTTCCGTAGTCTTGAAGCAGAGAAGATTGATTTGTGAATTCACTTGGAAAAAAATAAAAAGGCATATTAAGTTAAAAGAGTATATATTAATTATTTAAACTCGCACATGTTAAAAAATGTAACACAATTCAGAAAGTGCACACATAAGTTAACAAACTAGAACAATAAAAGAACAATGAAATATATGCACCTCTTACAAGTGTTCTTGTGAGAGATGTATTCATTGGCTGGATTATTAAACTAATGCTAGCAGATCTTTAATGTCATTTTATTTCTCTTCAGAATTTGTCCAACTCTAGTCTTATAATTTGGATTGAAACTAATCAGGACTCACGCAGGCCTTTGTAATCTTCAAGGTGAGTTCTAACAGCAGTCTGTGAAGCACTGATGTCCTGCACCATTATCTGTTTAAATATATTTAACAAAGTCAGTGTATTGTTTAATATGAAACGTTTTGAATCCCATGAATTAATACAATCACAATATATGGTATGTTTTATTTTCCTTTTGAATCAAGGAACTGAGGAAGCGGGTCCGTGTACTTTTTGTCAGTTTGATTTTTCGTTTAAACCAAAAGCCAAAAAACGGAAATACCAGCCTTTTTTCGTTTTTTATTTAAAACGGGAAACAAACGCCGTTTTTCCGTCGTCTGAATAAAAAGACGGATAACGAGAAAACCTAATTAAAAAAAGGTAAGTGTACGGTCAGTGTATGTTTTGGTCATTGGATTTACTTTTCACAAATGGAAATTCAAAAACAAAAAACGACTGGATATTTGATTTTCGTTTTAAAATTGAAAAACCAAAATTGAAATACAAGGCGTTTTTCTTTATCATGGTCAAAAAGGGATTTACTCAATTTAAAAAACGGGATGATTTTCATTTTCTACTTCTCAAAAATAAAAATAAAATCACTAGAAAACCGAAACAAAAAACACACCCCGTTTTTTCATATTCTGCTACCGGAAGTTGTCTTTCAAAATAAGAGCGCAGATGAGGACGGTCAATCCGTGTATCTAAGGTCCATTTGTTTTCACAACGAAAACAGCCAAGACAAATATTGAGCCCAGAAAATGAATGTTATTAAGGGCTGGAAATACAATTGGCGGGCCTCTGTCTAAAATGGACAACATTGTTAGGAGATTTAAACTATAGCCTACAGCTGTTCTGCACTGCGGTCAACTCAGCCGTCTCTCGAGTTTGTTATTATTTTTTCTGCCATTAGTTCTTCGTGAGATCGATCCTGTTGGACTCAGTAGGCTAGTAGTGAAACTACTCCCACAAGTAGCCTAATATGAAGTACGTACTGTGTACTTTTTGACTAATCCTCTGTCAATGTCCCCTCCTGAGAACAAGAATGCATGTTTCTCTGCTATTTTGAATCAGCGTTAAAAAACATTTCTTCATGAGACTGATATTGTTGGACAGAGTATTTTAAGAGGATGGTAGACATGATATCAGCAATACTTCCAGTCAGTAGTCCGGCATTATTTTAACGCGATTAACGCATGTGTATCTTTTTTCCTCGGCCGCCCCGTAGCTTCAGAGCGCACCGAGTTTAAAATACCATCTACAAGCTGATGCTGACAGCCCCGCTCCTGCCGCCCGCTTGTGGCAGACCACACTTCCACGCTCACCGGCAGGCACCGACTGGCCATCTGGAGGACCGGAAGGGTGTGTGTGTGGTCCGAGCGAGAGAGAGACCTTACATGCATTGTTGTTGTTAGCATCTGGTGCTAGCTAGCTGCGCTAACGGATATAATGAGCTGTTTAAATTAAAACAGAGGAGCGACATTTCGCCACAACTGCGCCGAGCACTTGACTTGATGCAGGAAGCCAGACATTGTACGAAAAGTCAGCACACTCGGCAACATTTGATTTTTGATATACTTTATTAATCCCCGTGGGGAAATTGTTTCCCTGCATTTGACCCATCCTGTGTTAGGAGCAGCGTGCTGCCATTTTGAACAGCGCCCGGGGAGCAGTGTGAGGAACGGTGCCTTGCTCAGTGACACCTCGATAGCACTTGGTCTTGCCGGGATTTGAACTGGTGACCTTCCAGTTGCCAAGCCAAGTCCCTATCGACTTCGCCACCACCGCCCAACATGATTTGAATCTGATTGGAATCTGCAATCAAACAGGATTGCAGTGTCCAGGCAGCTCCGGTTCGATCATATGCTTTGAGTTGCACATAGCTCCAACGCGTGCGCGCAGACACACACACACACACACACACACTTTGTATTGTATTATTGTCTTTGTACGCTTTTAACACACCATCGTAGCGATGGCGATGTTTCAGGTGACTGATCAGGTTCGAAGTATTAGGGAGCGCTGGATTTGTGAAGAACTCCCCTCTTCCTAAACCACTAACACCACAGTACTGGCAAAACGGGAGGAGCCGAGTGAAAAACAAGCGCCCCTCATCCCAATCCACCCACACCGCAGTATTTTTTTCTTTTTTTGTACCCAAAAAATATATTTTATATTATCGGGGCTATTAATACTAGTATCGGGTTTATCGGGATGGCGTCATAATTCCTAATATCGGACCGATAATTATCGGCACGATAATTATCGTGCATCCCTATACTGTGAACCTCTGTCGCCTGTCAGCGCAACTTACATGATGCCGTTTAAAACATATAATAATAAAGGGCGGGCCGTCAGCGAACTGAGCCGGCCTTTCTCCGCATCTGATTCATGTCATCAGATTTTAGAAAAGCGTTTTAGCCAATCTAAATTAAATATGCGGGATATCGTCTCAATGTACGTACAAGTCGTGAAAATGCTGTGCAATACCGCACAAAGCGGGACATCTGGGGCCTCATTTATAACGCTGTGCGTAGGATTCACGTGGGAAGGTTGCTTACGTAGAAATCCAAAAAATAGGTACAGACATTTTCCGACATTTTCCGATTCACCGAACATTGCGTACGGGCGAAGAAAGTGCGTACAGCACTTCCTACGCCGGTTTCCCTTTATAAATCACAATCGACTCAAAATGTGTTAATGTTGAAATGTTTTCTCATGAATGATGCGGTAAGCAGGAGGACAGAATTACGTCTAAACTGACGCCGTTTTGCATTTCTATAGGTTGTAGATATGAGCATGGTTTTATCATGTTTATTCGTGTGTTATGCCGTTTGCCAAGACTTGATAAGTCGCTTGTAAAACACAGGAGTATGGATGCTAAGAACACCATATGTGGTAAATTGTACAGCTAATATAACACAACACACTTTAACTGGTGTTGCTGAGGGGGGGGGGTTAGCGCAGGTGCAGTGGAGATGCTGCCCACAGCTGATCGACAGCTGGAACACAAACCACCAAATACAAAAACATAATTCAGATCCAGTCGTCATGACTCCACTCCGGAGGGATTCCCCGTTCACTTCTTACAGTTCCTCATCAAGGGGGGGGGGTCTCCTGTCCCCGGTACAAACACACTGCCTGGAGGCTATGTGTATTTATTTTGTCATTAACCTTTTTCGGACCACTTATTTATTTATTTTGGTGACGATCCGACCTCCACGCTGCTACTCTGGTTCAAACTGCATCCACCAAACAATGTGATTTATCTCCACCTCCCCAAAATAACCAGAATCTGACACGGTGTGAGAGATGTCTTTTTTAGCTGTTCCGTCGTCATTTCCTGCGATCTTCTTCATGCAGTCAGTCAGGATGAATGAATGAATGGGCGTTTATTTGACTATTTATAGGCAAATATGGGCGTTACGTGAAGCCCGCAAAATCTGCACCGCATTTTGAGTCGATTGTGATTTATAAAGGGAAACCGGCGTAGGAAGTGCTGTACGCACTTTCTTCGCCCGTACGCAATGTTCGGTGAATCGGAAAATGTCGGAAAATGTCTGTACCTATTTTTTGGATTTCTACGTAAGCAACCTTCCCACGTGAATCCTACGCACAGCGTTATAAATGAGGCCCCAGATGTCCCGCTTTGTGCGGTATTGCACAGCATTTTCACGACTTGTACGTACATTGAGACGATATCCCGCATATTTAATTTAGATTGGCTAAAACGCTTTTCTAAAATCTGATGACATGAATCAGATGCGGAGAAAGGCCGGCTCAGTTCGCTGACGGCCCGCCCTTTATTATTATATGTTTTAAACGGCATCATGTAAGTTGCACTGACAGGCGACAGAGGTTCACAGTGAGACCATTGTCTCTCTAACTGTGTATGACCCAACTCAATAACACAAATCATATGGAATGCCATGTGATCTTTAATGAATATCAGAAATACGCTGTATTAAACATTCTGCTATAACACTGAATGAAATTGATACTGTTTGACTTTGTATTAGTTAGCCTACTACTTACAATACATTGAAGTACTTTTACTGTGTATCTTTTGAGAAATCCTCTGTCAAAGTCCCCTGCTGAGAACAAAATCAAGCCACTTCTGCTAAGTTTGATGAGGGAATTATTTTTTGTTGCCATTAGTTCTTCGTGATATTGATCCTGTTGGACTCAGTACTAGTGAAACTACCCCCACAAGTAGGCTACTATAAAGTAGGCTACTTACTGTGTACTTTTCCAGTAATCCTCTGTCAATGTCCCCTCCCGACTACAAGAATACATGTTTTTCTTTTAATAAGCGTTAAAAAACATTTCTTCCTGAGACGTATATTGTTGGACAGAGTATTTTAAGAGGATGGTAGACACGATATCAGCAATACTTCCAGTCAGTACTCCGGCAGCAGCATTTTTACACCTTGGAACTTCTTTAGAGTCTGGCCTGGATAGCTGGTCACAAATATCGTTCAGCACACTGACACTCATGCGGCTTTCACACCAGCGCTTTTCAGTTTCTAGCTCCGAGCGGGAGCTTTTCTGATTCAGCTCCCGTTTCCCTTTTCAGCTCCCGCTCTGTGCACACCGCCCACTGGCGCCCCAGAGCTGCCCCTGCTGCGTCATGGCATCACCGTTTACATCGCTGATTTGCTCCCCAACGGCAGCCATTACGGCGCTCACAACAACAACGGGGAACTGCGTCGGGTCGATGATCGTGTTGCTTTTAATCACACGAAGCCAGAATAAATTGAATAACGACTTCTCCAACCTTATACTTTGCTCCAGAGCGCCGTGGTTCATTGTTTATTCATGTGTTTCTGCAGCATGTACCGACCGCTGCAGTGCTGCTGCTCTTCCACGGGAGTTTATTCTCCCCTTAGCTCCCGGTTAGCTCCCACTGCAGCGGCCGCTCTAAAGTATTCACTGTCCGACTCACACAAGCAGCTGATGCATATCCCCAGCTCCCCTTAGCCTAAGTGAATGTGTGTCAGTCTGAATTGACACTGTTTGGTATCACAACGCTGTTATGAAAGTTTCTCTGGTATAAAACGGGTGATGTTACCATAGCAACCGAAGCTAAACTGACTACTTGCATCCGATAACTGCAATAATTAGGGTGACCAGATGTCCCACTTTGCGCGGGACTGCACAGCATTTTCACGACTTTTGGTGCGTCCCGCAAATTGAGACGATGTCCCGCATATTTCATTTTGATTGGCTAAAACGCTTTTCTTTAAAATCAGATTCATCCAATGGCTGTTGAGAAATCAGGGAAGGCTATCATCAGGGGGCTGTGTTTGCTGTCAATCAAACTGTAACATACGGCGGGTGCTGGTCAAGTGTTAACCAATGAGAGTAACTCACTCACACACACACCCGCACCCCGCCAAACAACAACAACAACAACGAACGCAGGCGACGCAGCAGGTTATGGAAAATGGAGGAAACTGAAACTACAGCTAAGAAGAAAAGAAGATGCACATACAACAAAGACTGGGAAGACACTTACCCGTGGGTGCAGCCAGTGCAGGGCGACTCTCAGAGAGTTGTTTTCAATCTTTGCAAGAGTAATATTTTAAATTTCACATGGCGGTGAATACGACGTCAAAAGACACAGAGAATGCGATTCTCACAAGAAACGTGTCGCTCAAAAAGAGACATCCCACTCTATGGAGACATTCCTACTCAAACCAAAACATGATGGTCACTCAGACAAGGTAACAGCAGCAGAAATAACCAGTGTTTACCATACAGTGCAACACTCCCATCATACCGGTCACATGACTGGTAGAGATAGATAGATAGATGGTCTGAGATAGTAAAGAAAATGTCATGTGGTCGTACAAAAGCAGCGTCCATAATAACAGATGTGCTTGCCCCTGCCTCTGTGGAGAGATGTCTGACAGAGTCAAAGACACCAGTAGGTCTAGGGGACAGAAGAACCTTCTGTTGCTGTGATGGACAAAACTGAAAGCTGTTTTATTTGATGTATTATTATGTTTCTGTTCCCTCCTGGCCAGTGTTGGTTTTATGTTATCTATTAATTTATGTTGTGCCTACTTGTACAGGTAATACACTCGTTGAATTAAGAAGATGCATTTCTAAACACTTGAAGTGAATAATGCCTGCTGCCTTGGTTAGCCTTAGTTTACTTTTCTTTATTAAAAAACTGCATTTTGACTTCACTTTCTGCTCTGTTGTTATATATTTGTTACGGTTTTTTTTCCGGGGGTTGCTGTTGAGAGGGTGTCCCACATTGTCCCACACAACCATACTCCTTGTCCTACATTTGGTTTGTTGGGATCAGCGGCTAAATTCAGGGGAAACTCCGGCTTTCCGGTCCTACGAAGCTGGTTCTCTTTTTAGCAGGCTAGATCTCCATGGTAACTTATGCGTAGCAGCTAACCTGGTCGGGATCAGGTTAGGTTGCAGGCTAAGAGCTCAACTCAGTGAAAGCACCGCCTGCTGACCAATCAGAGCTCAGTGTGCGGAGTTTAAAGCGATGAAGTCATATTACAGGAGAAAGGAAATACAGAAAAACTGCCGTTGCAGGAAAGACGGCCGGCAAAAATCACCGACTGTGTGAACGTGAACATGAATAGAATATCACCTCCATCTTCAGAGCAATCTGACTATTATAACATTAGCGTTAAGAAAGCTTACTGAAATATCGGCCACAACATAAGTAACCGGATCAGAGTACATTAAGTACAGTCCGCGGCATATCACTTCATAATGTATCATATATCTCCTGATCTGAGTCAGCTGAGCCGTATCTGGCCGTGCAACACTCACAGCGTCACAGACTGTATGCAGAAGTATTATTTTTAAGCAACACATTAAGTTGACGAAACACTCGAGACAAATGTATTGAAAGTCAGATCGTGTTTTAGATGGGGCAGTGATATCATAAACCTGTTAATGTACGCATTCAAACACTTGTTCTGTTGCCAGCTGTGTTCACCTTGCAGGTGCAGCTATGTGGCTTTGATCCTGGATAAAGTGTTTAAGTCATGGATGTTTAAAGTGTAACTTCTTCATTTTTGACTAGTATTAAAGTTCACTTTTCATTCAGGAAGTATGACGCTGCGCTGTCAGTGCGCTTCTCCATGTTTGTGATTGGTCGAATGCTCCAGATCCCACCCCTTTTATGTGAACGGGGCAACTCTGTCACTCTGGTTCCCCTCTTATGATGCTGGTGTCTTTTAATATATAACTATTTCTCAGCTGCTAATTCGTTCCTCGCAGATTCTTCATTCTCATCAGCCTCATCCTTCCATCAGTCCCAGTCAACGCCTCCAGCACACGTCCAGTGTCTGACTCCATATGATATTGTCCTGATGCTGTGAGGGTGATGCCCCATGATCACACAATGTGTGCCAAGGACCTCATATTATGTCTGTCATTAATGTTACATCACCCATTATAATAGTTTTCTTTCCTTTTTTCTCTTCTCTTAACTGAATAGTCCTGTCTTTAAGTATAATACAATGTAAAGTCCTTTTTCTGCACCATTTTAAGGCTTCAAAACAGGCATTTTTACGTTTGGAGAAATGACACAATCAATGGCCCAGAATTGTACTTTATAAACTCTGAATCTTGTGGTGCTTGAAAAAATACACACTGGCTAAGCCGGCCAGGATATATGCCGTTTTTGGAGCCCTTTTTTGCAATATTTATTAAAATGTCACTAGTTATTTAAACAAACCCCTATCTGAGGATAATACAAGCAACCATAAAACACCCTTTGAGAGCCATTGAAGCCCATGAAGAATGTATCCTTCCACAAATCTTTTCAACTGCTGTATTAATAAAGCTGCCACGTGTTTTCAAATGTGTGCAGAACATTACAAATATTCCTCATTTGCAGTATTTTATTTTAAAAGTGTTCAGAAAGACTGAATCAAATATGCTATATCCAGTGGCGACTGGTCATTAGGGGCAGGTGGGGCACAGCCCCACCTAGTGTCAGCAGAAAGTATTAACATAATGATTACAACAAAATGCAAAACATTTAAAAAAAATATATAAAATATATTTTAAGATCATGTTTAATCATCTGATTCGCCTGTGCGTTGCTGTTTTAGTCTGTGTTCTTCTAATTAGTGTCTACAGTGTGTGCCTATTGAGCTGTTTAGAGCCATGTGGGACAAAACCCGATCCTGCCCCTCCCTCTCACTGTCTAAGTGAACGGTGACTGCAAAAACTACACTGCGCATGCTCAGAGTATTTTCCTATTTAATGTGTGTGGCAAAAAATAATGACCATAGGGGCAAAGTGCTGCCATCCCCACCATACGCCATCTCACATCATTCAGAGCTGATTGGCTGTAAGTACGTGTGCCGTGAAAAGTGTGGTGTGTCAAGAGGAGGAGAGAGAGCTGCAGTGAGGCGTCCTAAAACCCGGAAGTAAGCTGCGCATGGCTTCCCTCGACAAAAAAGCAACGAGATTTCTCCATAGGATTTTAGGAAATAGCTTAAAATAAGATCTGTGGGAAACGTAGCTGTTAGATAAATGTACGTTTTGTTCAGCCGGATAATATCCACATGTCTACCCTACTTTTATCATTTTCGAATCAAAAATCTATTGATTAGATTAGATTTATGATAGACTTTTGAAACTACAAGAAGATAAGGAGGACTTTTACAAAAAAGTAATAGAGATGTTTGTCCAGAAGGATAGGCAAATTGACTTAATCTTCAAGTCAAGGTAAGACTGCAATTTTATTGAGAATGGGATCTTACTAAGAGAGAACAATTCAATATTTAAATGATACAAATTACATTGTTGTGGGTATCCTTCTGTTGAACTGTCTGTTTAAAAGTAATTGAAGCATCAGACAAAAAAAGCTTTTGAAAATAATATTATATTTTGATTTAATATATTTGTAAACCTGAAGAGTCAGTGTCAGTGCCTCACCAGCCATGAACCTCTCTGCAGAAGCTTATATATAGACATCTGAGTTTTTTGTGCCCCACCACTTTTGTACATATAGAAACGCCACTGGCTATATCTATAGAATCTCGATATTGTTGCGATATTTAAATCGCGACTTTCCAAGGGGTAAAAATGCTGCTGCCGGACTACTGACTGGAAGTATTGCTGATATCATGTCTACCATCCTCTTAAAATACTCTGTCCAACAATATCAGTCTCATGAAGAAATGTTTTTTTAACGCTGATTCAAAATAGCAGAGAAACATGCATTCTTGTTCTCAGGAGGGGACATTGACAGAGGATTAGTCAAAAAGTACACAGTAGCCTACGTACTTCATAGTAGGCTACTTGTGGGAGTAGTTTCACTACTCGCCTACTGAGTCCAACAGAGTTGACCGCAGTGCAGAATCGCAGTAGTATAGTTTAAATCTCCTAACAATGTTGTCCATTTTAGACATAGGCCCGCCTATTATATTTCCAGCCCTTAATAACATTCATTTTCTGGGCTCAATATGTGTCTTGGCTGTTTTCGTTGTGAAAACAAATGGACCTTTGATACACGGATTGACCGTCCTCATCTGCGCTCTTATTTTGAAAGACAACTTCCGATAGCAGAATATGAAAAAACGGGGTTTTTTTTGTTTCTGTTTTCTCGTGATTTTATTTTTAGTTTTGAGAAGTAGAAAATGAAAATCATCCCGTTTTTTAAGTTTAGTAAATCCCTTTTTGACCATGATAAAGAAAAACGCCTTGTATTTCAATTTTGGTTTTTCAATTTGAAAACGAAAATCAAATATCCAGTCGTTTTTTGTTTTTGAATTTCCATTTGTGAAAAGTAAATCCAATGACCAAAACATACACTGACCGTGTACGTTTTGTTAGTTTGATTTTCTCAAAACACAAAATTAAATCACTAGAAAACAAACAAAAAAACGACCGTTTTTTCATATTCTGCTACCAAAAGTTGTCTTTCAAAATAAGAGCGCAGATGAGGACGGTCAATCCGTGTATCTACGGTTCATTTGTTTTCACAACGAAAACAGCCAAGACACATATTGAGCCCAGAAAATGAATGTTATTAAGGGCTGTAAATATAATAGGCCTATGTCTAAAATGGACAACATTGTTAGGAGATTTCAACTACAGCGATTCTGCACTGTGGTCAACTCAGCCGTCAAATACATGGAATTCAATAAACATTGAATAGCATATTATGCAGTTTGTCTGTGCCTTTTCCTCCGTGTTGTCCTGGTTTGTTGTGCTGCCTCCTAGTCGCCACCATGGTTTGCTGTGCTGCCTGGGGATGCTCAAATCGCTCCGAGAAAGGAGTACGAATGTACGGCTTCCCCACTGACACAGAGCGGAGGAAAAAATGGCTGGCTCAAGTCAGCAGGAGCAATTTCACACAGCAAAAACATATGTGATGTAATTATATACAAACACTGCATTTGCACTTTTTCACAAACGAAAACCACACCATTGGGAAAGCTTAATGTTTTGTTTAATACAAAAAAACAGGGAAAGGCTTGAAAAACACAGAGAGTTGAGACTCAGGGTGCAGGGTGAGGGTCTCAGTGTAGGTATTCAGGCTCCTTTGAATCCCCCACTGGTTCTTGTGCTGAAAGAGGGAGTAACAGACAGGAGAAAGGGTTATACACAGGGCTGCACATAACTAAAATAAAATATGAACGAACAACACAAATAAAATAAGTTACATTCATTTGTTATTGGCTATGGTAGGTTATTGGTTATGTTCACATACTTATTTGATTACATCCACTTGTCTAAGATGACAACAGAGACTTTCGACCCAAACCCAGCTGTTGACTTGTGGATGCAAGCAGCTAATCGCAGACTCAACCAAAGAGAAAGTAGTAGGCCTACATCATCAGCTACCATGTCTGACAGAAGAAGACAGTGAGGAGAACAGTCAGGAGGGTAGTGATGACAGCTTGTAGGATTACTGGTCGTGCTAATGTTGTCTTGTGTTCACCTCTGCATGTGTGTTCTGTGTTCACCTCTGCATGTGTGTTCAGTGCTGTGTGTCTGGCAAATAAAGTCAAGACCCCCTCAAAAGTTACGGTTTATTTCATTTTAAGGATGAGCACCAAGCAACATCTCCAGGTGCTCCTTTGAGAACCAGGGCAAAAAAGTTATGTGCACCCCTGGTTATACACAACTATATAGCACACCCATTGGATGGGAAATTGCCTTGGGGAGATAAGGTGTTTACTTATATAAAACAGTAGTATTAAACTTACCTTGTGTTTTCACTCTCACTTAAGTCCCTCTCCCTTTGCCATCAATCCAAAATCAGCTGTGCTGCAACATGATACAGACAGGTAATAATCAACATAATCACAAGGACACAATATGGCTCTGCTAAAAACATTCACTCTTACACACACCAAAGTTATATTTATCTAATATTTAACTCCCTCCACCCCCGCATACAATCCCGTTTAGAAGCCCCTCTTCTCTAATTCAACAACGTTGGACGAAATGACATTAAGAGAACGGAATTTACAATTAAAAGGCTGTTCAACGTGTGTTGCTAACTTGCTTCGGTATCCTAGCTTAATCTGTTATCTGTAAACGTTCCCTAAATCTTGTAATTTAGGGATAATCCACTGACATCCTTTAATACACATGTTAATTTGAATCAGATGTACTGATAATATCCGCAATATAAATCTTTAAACTTCTTCTTACCTTTAAAAGTCCGTCACGAACGGTCTATTATGCTGCCACTCTGCTAGCCTTGGCGCTAACTTCCGGGGAACGATTGAGAGGCTCCACGATCCGCCATTGCTGTAAAAAAGTGGTCCATTGGAGTGAACGGAGATGACGTAACTCTCAGTCTATATGGCGCTGCTGTAACCATAGACTGTATAAATGGACGTAGGGTCCGTGACGTCATCCATAGGATTCTGCAGAGTTGCCGTGAAGCCCTCACGGCCCGTCCACACTACAGCGTCGACAGCTTCAATCTGCCCATTCACTTTGAATGGGGCTGACATCACGTTACCTCGCTTTTTCGCCGAACTGAATTGTGGGTAGCATAGCGATCCGTCTCCGCCGGAGACACCGGAGTAGCCAGCGCCAGCCAATCAAATCCCGTTTCGGAAAATCTGACAGCTCAAGCCGTAGCCAATCAAACCGTGTCTAAGCTGGGAGAGATATCCCGCTGTTCATTTCTATATTTCAAAAAAAGATGGAGGAGAAACTAATTATCGCTGTAGCAAATCACCCGGTTTTGTATGACCAGACCCTCTTCACCTACCGGGATACAAACCGGAGGAACCAGGCATGGAGGGAGGTGGCAGAGACAGTGGGGGAAACTGGTAGGTTTTCGCCTGTTTGCAGAGTTTATATATATATTGCTCCCATAAAATCCCCGGGGGTTTTTGCTTTGTATGTCGGGGGCGGGAGATTCATGTGATTGGTTGTTGGTCGTGTTGCTTGAATAAAATCCCCAAGCTTCAGACACGCCCAGCTCCAAGTTTTTTTTGAAGCTGTAGTGTGGACGCTCCGTTACGGCCCCTACACACGGCGGCGTGCGTTGCCGCTTCAACGCTTCTGCCCATTCACTTTGAGTCACGATTCGCCGAACTGCATTGTGGGAGCAAAGCGTAGCTTCTCTCGCGATGCTCGCTGCAAAAGTAGAGCAATGTTCTACTTTTGCCGCCTCGACGGAGGCGTCAGCCAATCAAATCCATCGTATCCATTCGTATGCAAATCTGACAGTACAAGCACTAGCCAATCAAACCGCGTGTATGTTGGGAGAGCCAGACCGTAGTTATTTCCCATATATCAAAAAATGGAGGAGAAAATTATCGTGGCGGTAGGGAATCACCCGGTATTCTATGACCAGTCCCTCTTTACATACAGGGATACAAATCGGAGGAGCTAGGCATGGGGGGAGGTGGCAGAGACAGTGGGTGAAACTGGTAAGTTTTCGCTTGTTTGGGGAGTTTATATCCAGTGTACTTCGTTTGAATGGACAGCTAGCTAGCATAGACAGTATATTTAGCCAGCATGGATGTAGCATGAATGCTTTGTATGTCGGGGCGGGACATTCATGTGATTGGTTGTTGGTCGCGTCGCGTTGCTCGCGTTGCTCGCGTTGACTCCCCAAGCTCAAGACACGCCCACCGCCAAGCGGCAACGCACGCCGCCGTGTGTAGGGGCCATTACGGTACGTCCACACAGCAGCTTTAGACGAATCTTTAGACGAATCTTCCACCGCTTCCAACGCTTCTCTTTCCATTGACTTTGAATGGGGATGACGTCACTTTGCTTCGTTTTTCGCCAAACTGCATTGTGGGGGAGCGAAGCGAAGATTTCCAGGATTTCCAGGATTTTCAGGATTCAAAAGTTGAGCAATGTTCAACTTTTGAAGTTGAGCAATGTTCAACTTTTGAAGCTGAGCTGGAAGCGTCAGCCAATCAAATCCCGTTAATGCAAATCTGCCAGTACAAGCGATGAAAAGCTGCTGTATGGACGTAACGTTAGTAGGCGGAGTCGGCCACTAACGGCTCGACAGTGACGTCAGAGTTCAACTCCCGCCTGATCCAAATAAGGGCAAAGAGGCGGAGGCAGGACCTGCTGCCACCGAGCTGAAAGTTCCAGAGCTAGCTGAAGCTACCAAGCTAAGCTAACATGCTCCCCATATGCACACTGCTGTCGCATTTTACGTTTCTAAGGTAAGCGGACATGAAACTATTCAGCAAAACTATACAAACTTGAAGAAAACAGAATCATATAAGTACATCAGGTTTCATAGATCAAAAACATTTCAAGTGCTACTCAACTGGCTTTAGAAAAGCCAGTGCTTTATTAGTATATAAGTGCTTTGTTAATAGTTCTATTGCTCGAGGTGGAGTCGAAAGAGATGAGTTTTCAGTCTGCGCCGGAAGGTGTGTAAGCTATCTGCTGTCCTGATGTCAATGGGGAGCTCATTCCACCATTTTGGAACCAGGATAGCAAACCCACGTGTTTTTGCTGATGGGCACTTGGGACCCCTTCGCAGCAAGGGTGCAGCGAGCCGTTTGGTTGAT
The DNA here is from genome assembly GCA_036324585.1 of Champsocephalus esox. Classification (NCBI taxonomy): domain Eukaryota; kingdom Metazoa; phylum Chordata; class Actinopteri; order Perciformes; family Channichthyidae; genus Champsocephalus; species Champsocephalus esox. The sequence continues at coordinate 32,556,857 of CM070490.1, forward strand.
GCAGAGCGGAGTGCACGTGCTGGGGTGTACGGTTTAACCATGTCCTGGATGTAGGAAGGGGCATATCCATTCGCAGCATGGTACGCAAGTACCATTGTCTTGAAGTGGATTCTAGCAGTTACCGGAAGCCAGTGGAGGGAGCGGAGGAGCGGCGTGGTGTGGGAACATTTAGGAAGGTTGAAGACCAGATGAGCAGCTGCATTCTGGATGAGCTGCAGAGGTCGGATGGTACATGCAGGTAGACCAGCCAGAAGGGAGTTGCAGTAGTCTAGGCATGAGATGACGAGAGCCTGGACCAGAACCTGCGTCGCTTTCTGGGTCAGCCGGGGACGTATCCTCCTGATGTTGTAAAGCGTGTATCTGCAGCAGCGGGTTGTAGCAGCTATGTTTGCAGTGAAGGACAGATTGTTATCTAGGATCACACCCAGATTCCTTGCAGTCTGAGTCGGGGAGACAACAGAGGTGCCAATGTTGATTGTTAGGTCAAGAGTGGGACAATCTTTTCCCGGAAGGAAAAGCAGTTCAGTCTTGTCAAGGTTGAGCTTGAGGTGATGAGCAGACATCCAATGAGAGATGTCAGCTAGACAATCAGAGATGCGTGCGACGACCTGGGTCTCTGAGCGGGGGAAGGACAGAATTAATTGGGTGTCGTCAGCGTAGCAGTGGTATGAAAAACCATGCTGGCTAATGACTGATCTGAGCGAGTTTGTGTACAGGGAGAAGAGGAGGGGACCAAGAACAGAGCCCTGAGAGACCCCTGTAGTTAATTGACAAGGGTCGGACTCCAACCCTCTCCAAGTAACCCTGTAGGTGCGGTCTTTGAGGTATGAGGTGATGAGGGAAAGTGCAGAGCCTGAAACTCCAAGTTCTTGGAGAGTGCGAAGGAGGATCTGATGATTCACCGTGTCGAATGCAGCAGACAGGTCCAAAAGGATGATGACAGAGGAGAGGGAGGCTGCTTTGGCAGTGTGCAGTTCCTCAGTGACAGCAAGGAGGGCAGTTTCTGTGGAGTGACCTGCCTTGAAACCAGACTGGTGCGGATCCAGAAGGTTGTTCTGATGGAGATAACAGGAGAGTTGTTTAAAGACAGCGCGTTCAAGTGTTTTAGACAGGAACGGGAGGAGACAGACAGGCCTGTAGTTTATAACATCAGACAGGTTGAGAGTGGGTTTCTTTAGGAGAGGGTTTACTCTTGCCTCCTTGAGACTGTTTGGAAAGTGACCAGAAGTTAGAGAAGTGTTGATGAAATGGGTGAGAAACGGTAGAATATCAGAAGCGATAGTCTGAAGGAGGTTTGAAGGGATAGGGTCCAGAGGACAGGTGGTAGGGCGGGCAGAGGTAATGAGGGTAAGAACCTCACTTGGCGAGAGAGGGGAAAAGGAGGTCAGTGTGTGGGTGAAAGGAGGGTCTGGTGACCCAGCGGTGAGTAGAGGTGAGTCAGAAAAAGAAGAGCGAATATCATCAACCTTTTTTTCAAAGTGGTTAACAAAGTCGCTTGACAGAAGTGAGGAGGGGGAAGGGGCTTTGGGAGGGTCCAAGAGGGTGGAGAAGATGGAAAATAGTTTTTGGGATTGGAATAGGAAGATTGGATCTTATCTTGAAAGAAAGTGCTTTTTTCCTGAGATATGGAAGCTGAGAAAGAGGAGAGGAGAGCCTGATAGGTTAGGAGGTCGTCATGGTGTTTGGATTTCCACCGTTTCCGCTCTGCTGCCCGAAGGACGGTTCTATTAGCACGCAGTGCGTCATTTAGCCAGGGAGCAGGAGGGGACTGACGAGCCTGCTGAGATGTGAGAGGACAGAGAGAGTCCAGAGAGGATGAGAGATGATAGAGTAGAGAGGAGAGTTTCCGCAGCAGAGTTTGGAGGCAGGAGTTGGAACGAGTCAGAGGAAGGGAGGGCTGAGAGCACCGATGAGGCAAAGGTAGAGGGGAGAGGGAACGAAGGTTACGGCGGACAGGTGCAGGATGAGAAGAGATTAGTTAGTTATGTTTGGAAAGGGGTAGAGAGAATGAAATGAAGAAGTGATCGGAGGTGTGGAGCGGGTTTACAGAGAGGTTAGAAGTAGTGCAGTTCCTTGAGAATATGAGATCAAGGACATTGCCAGCTTTATGAGTTGGTGGGGACGGAGACATTGAGAAAGCAAAGGCGGTTAACAGAGATGTTAGTTCGTCTATCTTCCCCGTCTGGAGGTTGAAGTCTCAGAGAAGTACAGTGGGAGGGCCAGTTTCAGGGATGTGTGAGAGGAGATGATCTAATTCCTCCAAGAAGTCCCCCAAGGCGCCTGGTGGACGGTAGAGAACAACAATGGTTAATTGTATAGGATGGGTTACTGTGACGGCATGGCATTCAAAGGTGGAAGGAGTGCAGTTAGGTAGCTCGAAGAGGGAAAAGCTCCATTTGGGAGAGAGCAGGAGACCAGTGCCCCCTCCTCTGCCAGTGGGTATGGGTGTATGGGAGAAGGAATATGCTGTGGAGAGAGCTGCTGGGGTGGATGTGTTGGATGGAGTAATCCAGGTCTCAGTGAGAGCAAGGAAATCCAGGGTCTGCAGGGAAGCGTGTTTACTTATACATTTAATAGGTTTACACCTTCTGTCCATATGTCCTTTTTATTTAAAACATGTTCGATTAAGTTTTGGTTCACATTTCAATAAATTGTATTTGCATTCTTTTCGTCCATTATTCTTACTGAAAATGTTAGATTACACATTCACATCTGACTGAAGATTGGCCCCATTTATTTGTGACGTTGCAAACTCTGCGTTACAAGGCAAGCGATGTGAAGCTCATAAAGTGAGGCAAATAGAAATAATCAGCTGATGGAGTGTAGATGTGGACATAGGTGCATTCGATCAGCTGACTGTGTTTTCACAATAAAAGTAGTTTCTTAGTGAATGTCCTGTACTGGTCTTAAAATCTCATAACATCAGCTTTTAATGATCCTCTTGGATGTTCTTCTTGACCCTCAGAGAAGGAGAACATGTCGTGTCTTTCAGGCATGTCTTTCCCTCACAAAAATGACAGGAAACATAAAACATATTATTGCAGAACAAGTGTGTTATTTATGAAAGCGGTGTGTTTGTGTGTTTAGGGGCTGTAGATATAATTATTTTGTAAATGTAATGATTTTTTTTCATTTCAACAGTGAGCTACAAAGACGATCAGATTATGAATGAACAGTATGAAATTCATCAACATTGAAATACATGTTATTATCAAAATAATATATAATAACACGTATGCAACTGTAGAAGCTTGCTCTGTTGTCTCACTGAAAGAATAACTTTTACCACGTTTTTTTCAGACAATATTGAGAGATAAATAGTAGCAGTTCTCACTATGTGTTAAATATCTTTGCCTTCAATACATTAAATTAGAAAGCTGACAAAACTATGTTTCTTTAGCCTTTATTTATACAGGTTTAGATCTCATTGAGACACAAGGTCTCATTTTCACACCATCATATTGCTTGTTAACATCTAAATGTAACCTTTTGCATGGAAAACCCCCTCAACTTAACTGATGTGTCGGTGATCTAGTATTTAGTATTGTTTAATGGAATGTATATCAGTGTATTCAAGTCAATACTTCATTTATTTAAACAAATATCTTTCTTGATTCTTTGTACAGTATGAAAAATAGAGTCGTGGTTGCACTCAAAGGGCTGGTTGTAGCTATATAAATATACATATATAAAATTATGTATTATATTACATTATTGCCGCTGTATTTGATTATTCTCGAAGAGGGGATAATGACTTCATAATTAACTAGTCTGAAAGCAGAAGTCTGGGGAAAATAATTGCAACCAATTGCAAATCCCTTCAGTATATGGGCAATGTGCTTCTGTAAAGTGGCATGCAACCGTATAATAAACGTATTCTATTGTTTGCAAGCTCTTGAGGGCCGCATAAAATGAAGTCGCGGGCCGTATTTGGCCCCCGGGCCTTGAGTTTGACACCCCTGCCTTAAACAAACAGATATATATGTAAAGTACCATGTGTACAAACAATATAACTGATTCTCTTCTGTTGAACATGTTGGATTGTGTATTGTCCGAGTCAGGGTCCTTTTTATTTTACTGTAACTTTGGAAGTTGTGTTACCAATGCTTACTGTTTATTTGATACCCATTTGGTAATACAATTAATAAAAACAACAAGGTTTGGGTTCGTTCTTCAGATGACTGTGACGTTAACGTGTAAGCTTGATAATGAACTCCAGCTCAACCAACCGTATTGTAATATCTAAGTAATCATCTTGAAATATGACATTAATAATTGTAATATACACATCTTATTGTGACGTTGATTTCACATACACTACTTCACCCGTTGACAGTTTACGTGGGCTGGGCTGGGTGCGAGTCCCGGGCTGATTTTTAGTCCCAGTCCGCCCATCATGTATAGCTGTTCAATGAAGGTAAACAGAGTGTAGTCGGTGCGTAAAAGCTCTTTGAGCGCTGGTGCTGCTCTTCTCTGAGTTACACGTCCCGCTGCCTCCTGGAGTGACCACACACCCCTGGGCGAAATGTCCTTAAAGTGAAGTCTAAGTATGATATATATCTCAAAGAAAGTATGCACTGTCATTTCCCCACATAAACATAACAGTCTGCAATTAAATGGTTGTCTCGCTTCACTTCCTCCTTGGCGCACCGGTAACTTTCTCAAAAAAAAAGTGCGAGATACTTTCTGGTGACCATGAGAAACTTTCTCGTGCTCACCAGAAACTTTCTCGTGCGCACGAGTTAGTATCTCGTGCGCACGAGATACTAACTCGTTATCCTGACTTTTTTTTTCTCCCTCTGTTTTAATTTTTTTTTCCATGTCCCTTTAGGGGCTCCGTACAATTACTAGTTAGCTGCAAAAGAGAAATAATTACTCAGTTACGTAATCTGATTACTTTTACTTTAGGATGTCCTCAATATTAATTACAATGCAAATATAAAATAAATATCAATAAGATGTTTTTTACTTTAGTGTTTTATGTAAGAACAATGTGACCTTAGAATAAAATATGTATCCTATTCAATTATAGGCTAGGCCTAAAGAATAATATAGTTTACAAATGCTGCTTTAGTTTAACAGTTTAACACATTGCATTTACAAAAATAAAATGAAAGGTGCCTAAATGAAAAGTGTAATATATCATTCTTTATTATAAAACGCATTATAACATTATAATCCTGCTGGTAATCCCCATTTTGAAAAATGTCCCAGAAATAAGATAACGTCTTTTCATGTTACTGTAGTGTAAGGGAACACAAAAGTTTGAGATTGGAAGGACAAAACGTGAATTTATATTTCCTTACATAAATTAAAACTTAGTTGCTTCCAACCTTGTTATCTTTTTTTTCTATCTTGACTACGTAATCCCAATACATGTTCTCCGTTACTCCTCAAACCAGGTTATTTCACACTCTTTGACAGAGCAGATTGCAACAGTGTGTGCGCGTGCGTGTGTCTGTCTGTGTGCGTGTGTAGTGTCTCTCAGCCTCAGGACTGGACGGGCCGGTTCTCCTCCTCGGCTGCAGGCTCATGGCCCTGCTCTGTGTTTACTGTGGGATCAGCGGAGGCAAACTGGTTGACAATGGAAACAGCTGGCTGTCTGATGGTCCTCTGCACTGGGGCGTAGCGCCTGGTGAAACACTTCCACAGATGCTTCCAAATAATGTACATGAGTTCTGCTAAATTCAGACAGATGCACAGAATGGAGGTGCAGCCCATGATGTAGAGGAAGATCTTCTTCTCCGTGGCTCTGCCGATGTAGCAGTCCTCCGTGTTGGGGCAGGGGCTCTCGCTACAGCGCAGGAGCATGGGCACCTCAAAGCCGTTGTACAGGAAGTAGAAAGCCATCAGGAATCCCACCTCGAAGGTTATCTTGAAGACCAGGCTGAGGATGTAGGTTAAGAACAGGCCTCCATCTAGGCTCCCTTTGTTCTTGTAAAGCTTCTTCTTGTATTTGGCCTCGCGGTGCTCCCTGTAGGCCACATGCAGCGCCACCAGCAGGGAGGGGGTGGACACCATGATGAGCTGCAGGGCCCAGAGGCGCACCTGTGAGATGGGGAAGAAGTGGTCGAAGCAGGCGTTCTCACAGCCGGGCTGCTGGGTGTTGCACACAAAGTCTCTCTGCTCGTCCTTCCACACCTGCTCGGCCGCCGCCACGTACACCAGGATCCTGAAGAGGAAGACCACGGAGAGCCAGATGCGCCCGATCACCGTGGAGTACTTGTTCACCCCGCTGAGGACGTTCTCCAGAAAGCCCCAGTTCATCTTCGCCTGAGTCTCCTGTCGGGGAGTCAACACACAGCAGGAATGAAATACTGGATATGCTGGATATGCTGAGAACAGAACAATGTAACACAGATATTTAGTATCAAATGTGTCTCTCCTCTCAGAGAATTCAGTGATAGGAAAAGCTGCCTTTCACTCAGCATATTCAGCAGCAGCCTATACACCAACACTGAAACACATGAGCACATACTACAGTTTAAAAAAGCAGAAATAAATTCTGAGTTCCGTTTCCAGTTTAACACACACAGTTAAGCTCACACACACTTGTGAACATAATGTTCACCTACTGAATTAAAAACAGAACAAATGAAGCAAAGAAAGTGAAACCCATAAAGCACATGCAGGCAGTAGGCGTACTCACGTATTAGCCTACAGGACAGTACAGCTCACAGAGAAGAGAGAACATCTGATCTGAAGTTTTTTAGTAACATTGTAATCCTGCTAGTAATCCGTTTTAGGAACGTAAGGGAATAGTTTCCTTTTTTGGGGTATTCTGATTACAAATCCAATTACAGGTCATCTGATACTCCCCAAGTCTGCACATAAGCCTTCAAACACACACTTATCTATTATATCAGAGTATTCTGTGACTCATGGGACGACAACATTTGCTTCTATTCAAATAATCCCAAACCAACAGAAGTACCGCCCTGATGATTGTTGCCTGTCACACCATTCAGACATGGTTCTGCTCAGGGAAGGTCTGTGACCCATACGATTATGCCAGATGACAAAGAATATCATACTATCAAACATCCCGTCCTGATGGCCGTTAGCACATTGTTAATGTTTCTAGTGGCCCTGGAGCTGATAGGTCCCATCTGATCTGAGGTTCAGTACACCATTTGGTGACGGGTTCAAGTCCACGTGAGATAAATTCAATCAACATTCAAAAATGTATTTCCATATGCACAGTAGCTACAGTGTATTCTGAAATGACAATCTTTAAGTCCCAAGCTCCTCCAATGCAACATAATATATATGAGACATAAAACAATAAGACACATTTAAAAAGAAGAAACAGAAGAATAAAATAGTGCAGATGATGTTGCTGACCAATGCGCGAGTAATGCAGATGAACTTAACTATATACATGTCAGAAAATAAATGAATCAAGCAATAAGCTAAATGTTGTAGATAATGTCGTAAGTGACCAAGTAAATGTACATTGAACAAGATGTAATGTAACATGCAATTATTGTACAGTGAAATACAATAAAATACACTTTACTGTAGTAATAAATATTAAGATAAATAAATAGTAAGATGCAAACAGAAGAATGCTTCAGGTTATGGCACTGACAGAGCTCATGCTCTTTGATATCATCAAAGGAATGATGTGGTTGTATCAAGACTTATGATGTAATATCATATGTAATATGTGATAGCTGCGTTCTACCAATCAAAATGCAAAATGAAGGTCTATAGCCTCCATGACCTTGAAGCATATCCAATATTTAACATGTTTACAGAGTTGTGAAGGACGGAGCACATCCCTCCGTTTAGTTTATCAGTTTTAATTAGGTAATGCGTAAACAATGATATCTCATCTCACTACATGGTCGAATAATACTTTAAAAGATGTGTAGACTTTCATCAAAGGGAATAGAGAAGACTCACCTCTGGGTCTTCCTGTCTCTGTGTAGCAGCAGGCGTGCGTGTGTGTGTGTGTGTGTGTGTGTGTGTGTGTGTGTGTGTGTGTGTGTGTGTGTGTGTGTGTGTGTGTGTGTGCTCTGCGACACACCTTATCCACACCCAATAGCTACAGTGCTGGCGATATCAAACGCTACCTCTCTTTCTATTTGGGTTTGAACTGACCTTTTATTGAGAATGACGATTCAAACAGTCATGTGAGCGGCAGCCTCCTCCAGATCACCTGTTGAACATGAACTGAAGCATGTGTGTGTGTGCGTGCGTGTGTTGTGTGTGTACACAAACTGACAGCATCACCATGGTGCTGTCTAATGCAAATAATGTCTCGTTCAGGCTCCAGAGTGGAGAACACTCCATTGACCCATCCAGTACATGTAGTTCCATCTAATACATCTATACAGAATGTGCACATTCATATGCGAGAGTAATGTTGTCTTTATTAGTTATTGACCAAATACTCATTCAACAAGTCTAAACAAAAGGAATGATGTCTGTCGTCATATCGAAGGACAGGAGGGGTTCCTGGTGATCCCAAGGACAGTGCTTCAAAGTGAACCATTGTTGTGGAGTTCTCTGTAAATAAAGATGATCAAAAGATAATATATTTGTCTTTGTGTTTTTTAGTGAGCAAGCCCTTTCTGCAGAAAGGATCAAAAGAAGCTGCAAAACGTCTGTACAGCGAGGATGAGTGTATGCTTTCTTTTTACTCTCTGGCAGTTAGAAATCTGTTTCCTTTATACAAAAACGAGATGTAAAGAACATCAGGTCAAGAACAGAACACTTGGTAGTTTTAAATTGGACACACACACACACACACGTTTTGTTTGCTGTTTCTCTCACCTGGACTGACGAGTGTAACTTTGGTGACCGTCGGCTCGTATTACATTGCTGATCATGAATATTACATGTCACCGTGTGTGTGTGTGTGTGTGTGTGTGTGTGTGTGTGTGTGTGTGCGTGTCTTCATCATGCATGGGTCTATTATATGTCAGGTTACATACACTCTTATTTAAACCTATAAGTAAGCTATGACTGTACGCTTGTTCATATCATGTTCTTTGTGTACGTGTGTGGTATCCTAGTTGTAACGATATATTTAAGAAAGTAAAAAATCTATAATGCGTCAATGAAAAATAAGAATCAGTTGGGTGGTTGTAGTAGACTATTCCAACCACTGGGGTGTGCTGCTCCAATTAAATACATTGCCTTGCAAAAGTATGCACCACTCTCGGCGTTCTTCTTATTTTATTAAAGGTCCCATGTCATGCTTTTCCGGTTACTACCCGTCCCCTTGTTCTGCATGTAGACGGTCTGCAGAGTCACTAACCCTCAAAGTACACCCTGTAGCGACGAGTACAACTCTAACAGAGAAAAGACCTGTCTATGCTGCCCCAGAACGCCTTGTTGGAAATGTTTCCATTGTTTTCTTCCTGAGTATAGTGATGTAACGAACGGTCATGGCGCATTTCCACTGCAGCGGGTAGCCCCGTTTAAGCGTCCTGAACCGTCCTCAAGCGGCCAGGCCAGTTTTTGGTGGCATTTCCATATAGCCTAGTACCGGCTAGCGGGTACTTTTTCCCTTTTTTTCCGGCCCCATAAAATCGTGGTTCTTTTTTATCAGACCAGGCCAGGGCTGTGACGTCAACACTGCTGATTGGTCAGAGAGAATCGTCACAAGATCGCGCGCGAGATCATCCCTCGCGTCACATATATATCAAGAAGCAAGCTTGCAGCATTTTGTAAACGGAGGAGCTACAAAAATGCTAACGTTGAAGAAAAGCACACCGTGGTCGACCGAGGAGGTGACGACGTTCCTACATCTCATTGGGGATGATAAAATCCAGCGGGAGCTCAACGGAACAACGCGAAATGTGAAAGTATTCCAGGATGTCTCTGCAAAGATGTCCGAAAGCGGATTTTCGAGGACTTTCCTGCGATGTAGGGAAAACGGCAACGGCTTTACTGGAGTCCCTGCAAGGTACGCTCACTTCTAACAAAGAAGTCTATTTTATCCTTACATTAATGTTCGACAACCCATGCTTTTATGGAGCCCCGAAGAGCTACATAGCTAGCTAAGGCAGATAGCCTAGGCAGATAGCCTTAGCTAGAGCTATTGTTTGCTAACACCATATGTGCCATTGTTTACGTTCAGTTTTTCTTTTCTATAGTTGTTGTTGCTATTTAGTATTGTGCTGCAGAATTTTGTGGAATTAACAAGTAATTTTGCTGTTCTAGATGATTACATTGGGACTCGTGAGGAGGAACATTCCCGAACAACGGTTGATGGCAGGGTTCCGTCCACATCGTCATTGAATCCAGAACGGACCCCAGCCGAAGAATCGACACCAACTCAGCCACCAACACCGAGTGCCATCACGACACCGCAGCGTGTGGTTCTAGGTAAGAAATAGAAATGGCAAAGCGACTGGAATTGTGTTTTTTTTTAAACCTGGGATCATCCATAGTAAGTAATCAAAATAAGCTATACCACTGTGTGGAAATGCTGTTACAAGTAAAGTATTAGCTAGTAAGCAGCTAGTACAGTTGTGTGTGACATCCTATCCTATCATATACATATATTCATTATCAACAGGCTGGACATAATGTAATTCACTTTCACAATCATTGTAAACATCTAGGGCCAGAACTTTCTTTAGTTCACCTTACTGTTGTTCTGTTTATACATGTTATTCTTATATCCTTGTGTGACCTGTACCTGTCCTGTGTGTTTTCCTTATTGCTAAATATTATCTTATTGTCACCCAGGCAAGAGGAAACGAGGAGGAGAGGATCGGGCCCAGCAGGAACGGCACCATGACTGGGCAGCCGACGTGGCCCGTCTCCTCGCTGATACTTCAAAAAACCTTAATAGTTATTGTACATATTATATATTTTGTATCTAGTTAATTTTTAAATGTAACATTTGTACTTCCTTGTTTATTTATTTTCTTTAAAATGTTCATTTTATATTTACAATTCCATGTATATTTATGCTGACTGCAATACAGTTTTACATGTTTTATTTGTATTGTTTAATGGCATGCCTTTTTGATACAACATTTTTTTTGTATTTTTAAACTGCCATCAATAAAGTACTTATTTGACTTATCTTATCTCTTGTTAAGGAATGGCACCCAACAGAAACAAATCAGATTCACATAATCTTGATTTAGAGAAGATATAAACATACATGAATTTATAAAGGAATAACAAACACCATCAGTTAGGAAAAAGCCCCTTACTTTTAAGAGATTTAAAGCAAGACATTGCGTTTGCTAGCTTGAGGTCCTCCTCTAAAACATTATTACATGTTTATTTTGTAATAGTATTAAGAATACATGATAAATATATAATACATGTAGACATTTCTCAATTGTAATACCCTCGTTCTAGACTCAAACACATTCCTTATATATTTCAAAGACGAGAGAACAAAAGAAACCTATAACCCATTCAAGCTTTTAACATGTCTAGAAGAAAGATTGAGGTTATATTTAATATATTTTATGTTGTGGATACTTTAGCCTCCATCCAAGTTTACAATTGTCCACACTATTTTACACTTGCATTTATGAATATAGTTTTGCTGTGTTTTACACTTTAGTATTTATGGTTAACTTTGATATTCGCTTAATTGATTAGAAAGATTTTCTTTTCATGATCTGATATTTCCTCAAATGTTATTATGGGGCAGTACTTACTGGTGCTTGAATTTCAAATATTCAATTCAGATAATATTTGTTTAAAACATTTGACAAACACATGTATATGAAAAAAAAAGGATTTATTTATGTTCAATACAATGAATACAATACAATGCATATTTAGGTATTCAGGTAGCGCATCAAACCCTCTCTGATGTCAGTGCCCTCCTCCTCTGCACCTTGAGCCGCTGCTACCCCAGGCTCTGCTGCTGCTGGTGCATTCCACCCATCATCATAGGCCTCTCCATGACTCTCGCAGAGGTTATGCAGAGCACAGCATGTCAGCACCATGGATTTCACAAGTTTCACATCAGTCATTTCTTTTCATGAGGCAACGCCACCTTCCCTTCAGTCTACCAAATGCGTTCTCAACCACAACCCGTGCGCTGAGCCGGTAGCAAGCTTCCACAGTGCGATGGCCACTCTCTTCTTTAGAGGTATACACACGCGGAATGTTGTGTCCCGTCTCTCCATCGCTGGCCGCAGTTTGTTGCACAGGTAGGTGTATGTTTCCTCAGACATCCTGAAGTTATCCACCCACTGAGTGTGTGTGAAAGATGGAACAATCACAGACCACCACTCGGTAGCTCGGTCAAGCGGCGACGTAACTTCTGAAATACACAAACAAAAGCATACATATTTTAATACGTAAAAGTGGAAGCTACAATTAATTAAATATTTGAAACACTTTGGTCGTATTGTGAGCGTGAGCCTAAACACATGGCTAGTTAGCGAACGTTAGCTTACCGAGTAGTAAGTCCTGTTGTAGTCTCTGCAGCGTTGTAGGACTTCCAAAACTCTCTCATCAGCTTCTTCTGCATCTCGTCTTGCTATACGCAGCCTACTTTGAAACATCACTTTCCTGCTTGCTGTGATCACTTTCCTTCTTGCTGTGATAACAAGCCACACACCAAGAAACAAGTAAACGATCGCTTCCACATCCTCCATTGTTGTGTGTGTTTTGTGAGTTGTGTCGCATTGAAGATGACGCGACTGCAGTTTTACTCAGCGTCGCTCCGCCCAAAAAGCCCGCCAAAAAGCTGATCGCCCCGCCTACACTGCGTTGCTACCCCAGGTCCTAAACTGTAATGGAAATGCGCCACGGCCTCGGCCGGCCAGCGAGGCAGCCCGAGGCCTGAGCGAGGACGCTTAGGGACGCTTAAACGGGGCTACCCCGTTGCAGTGGAAATGACCTCACTCCTCGAGCCTCAAAGGGCGGGGCAGCGAGCCCCGCAACGTCCCGCCAACACGGCACCCAGACCCGCTGCACTCTCATCTGTTTGTCATTGGTGTCATTTTCTGGTTGCGAACAAACGCCATTGTAACACATAATCACTGATGTTCCGCTGCAACGGTGGACTCATCAGAACAGAGTGGGCTCATAAGGGGGGGGTCAGGAGCTCCAACAAGCCGTGTAGGACAGAGAGTGAATACATACAGAGATGCTGTATGAGAAACCAATGTGAGTTTGGAACATTGAACAATGTACATTTATTCTAGTAGACCTCAACAATGGAATTATGATCAAGAAATGGCCATGACATAGGACCTTTAAATGAGAACCTGTGATTTAAATTGATTTATGTCGATGTTATGTCATGATCCAATGGTCCAATTTGGTGAAGTAAAAAGTAGTAGTAGTAGTAGTAGTAGTACAAATATTATTTAAAAAAACTGGAAAGCAGTGTGTGCATATTCCCTTTGTTATGAAGCCCCAACAATGACCTTTAGTCAAATAATCGGTTGAATAAAGTCCACCTGTGTGCAACCTGTGTCATTATGTCTGATATCAGGTTCATACACACACCTGTTCTAAAAGGCCCCAGTCTGCCACACCACTGAGCAAATGGCCTCACCAAGCAAGCAAACTGCAGCATGAAGACTGAGGAGCTCTCCACTCCATCATGTAAGGGATAGAGCTGTGGGGAGGTAAAGGTCCGGGTTTGATTACACAAACTTTGAAAATCCCATTATTTCACATGGATAGAATATGCTACCACACCAAACCTGCCGACAGAGGGCCCCAGCAAAACTCACAGACTGTGCAAGCAGGGCAAAGGAGCTGGTCAGCATCACAATGGAGATCAGTGAATGTGTCCATGAGACCACTTTAAGCCATTCACTGAACAGACCTCACTTGGATTTCACCAAGAGACATTTGGAACAGAGCACATGGTCAGATGAGATCAATATTACAATCTTCATTTTGAGTGAATTGTTAAGAAAAAGGATTCATGGTGCAACCTTAAACCGGCTCCCTGTTGCCAATAACAAAAATTCATATTCTGGGAAAATACAGTAATACATTTAAAACATGTAGATATGCTAACTTTTAACAAGGATAACAACATGCATGTCCTGCCCTTGATGTGATTCCCATGTATTTATTTGTATGTCCCTTGTGCAGCATGGGCTCCATTCACGGCTCCATCCCTCCAGGTGAGGATCGGATGGAGGGGGTGTTCCTCTCATGGCCGCCGGGGGCGCTGTGCCCTCTGCAGCGCCCTCCCTTCACACTCAGCGCAGTGGTCTTTGACTTTGAAACATGGCTGCCTTTAGGGAAACACCATAATACTGCAGCCTACAATGTTCCTTCTACCTTCTTCATCATATATTTCTCACAAGGGCGGTCGTGTATTAGTTTGACCAGCCATGTCGGATAAAGAAGCCGGTATGGGGAAGGAGAGTCCCGGGGAGAAGGGTTACAGGACCCCCGGGCTGAGGGGCACGCAGACCACCACCATGTTCCGAGTCTTCAACCCCGAACTGTTCATCAAGCCGGTGAGCCCATGGATGTATTAGGAGAACATTAAGAGGAGAACACAGAACTTGATTTAATAATAGTACATGACGCTAACACCGTCCTGCTGGGAAATTAGCATACATTAGCAGTTAGCTTCTGCGTAGCAAGCTTAACATGGAGTCTGAAGGGAATTTACGTAAATATCCCATTCTTTAAATGGTATGTTCTTTTAAGGTTATGTTTTTAAACGGTTTTTTTTTCAATGTCTTACTCAGTGTCACTTGTTGTGTCCTTATTATGTTTCCAGTTTGGAGATAAGTCAAATACAAACAGTGTATTACACCCACAACTTGCAGTGTAACATTATGTGGTCAAACACAAGCTTCTTTATAGACATGTTTGCAAAGTTCAGCCTTTATCTAGAATATTTAAAACCTATACATATATAGGATACACTGTATATATTATAGTAAGCATATATACATTATTCTTTAAATCTTCGATATATAAATGACAGTTTGAGGATCCTTTAAACCCTGCTCTGTAACATGCAGCCTGTTGTTCTGCAGAACAAACCGGTGATGGCGTTTGGACTGGTGAGCATCACGCTGTGTGTGGGGTACCTGGGATACATGCACGCCATGAAGGAGAACGACCTGCAGCTGTACGAGGTCATCGACAGCGAGGGAGAGAAGTACATGAGGAGGAAGACTTCCAAATGGGACTGACAACAAATGATCAAAGTGTGTGTGTGTATATATATATACTATGAGAAGAACATTGTAAATTAAACTGGATTCAAACAAGGATATTCTCTAAATGCATTCATGTACCTCTAAGACAACACTGTTTCAATAAGAATTGGGCATGATGATCACTATTATGAACATACTTTTGTTTTGGACTGTTGCTCAGAGAAAACAAAAATATTTAAAGTCACCTTGAGCTCTGGGTTCTTGTCAAAGATAATTTGTATATATTAAGACATTTATTTATTGATTAATCCCAAATAATATTGATAACGGAATGCAAAACCACACATATATGTTTGCCCTAATGGGACCTACAGTATATAGCATCCCATTATCGCTCCAACCAACTGAGCAGAACCCAACACACTTCTTGGCTCATGGTCAGCTATGTGACGTTTCTACACCTGAAACTCTGTCAAAGTGCCGTTTGTTATTTACACACACAATAATGAAGAGCTCCAATGGGGAGAGGAAAACAAATAAAACGAGAACATTTTTATTTCATTTAAAAAACATTGCTATATGAAAATTAAAAATTGCAATCAAACTAAAAAATTACCTCATCATTTTGAGTTTTGTTTATGGTAAAAAGCAAAGATTAAAATAGTTTGTTATTCACTTCTTATTGTTCTTTGAAGTGTATCGTGTTGGCCCCAACACACTATGTATGAGTGACATTATAGTACTCTGCTTATAAGATAGGGTTGGATCAGGAAGATATGGTCAGGTGTCGGATCAACAGAAATGAGAGACAAAAGAAAGGGAAAGTAGGAGCACACACGGATAATGTGAAATATCCACAGTATAAAAGTATCATTTAAAATGACAAGAGTACGATTATGTAAAACTGTTGACAGAGACCGATATGAATAAGTATGAGCATGATAAATATATACATCTATGCCCAACTGGAAGTCCAAAGGAGGTTCATTTGTTGAAAGTCTTAGTTACATACAATGCATATTTTTGACTGATGTGAAAGATAGCAAATATAAAGACTTTTTTTTAAATCACATTTGTTAAATTCTGCAATTATCCACCTGAATCAATGAAACCCCTTTTACAGACCTACGCTACTTTACATGTGGTGGTTGTTATTCACATTGGAGGTTGCACTGTGGAGCTGAAATCACCAGATTCAACACAAAGTTAATGTTTATGTATTTGATGTTTTATTAAACAACATAAATATTCCCAGTACAGCTGAAAATGCAACGTGTTCTGCTGAGGCACAGATGTGAGCTCAGAGGAGAGCGTCAGTGCTGCTCCATTATCTGGTTTTCTCATCCTGCAGAGACAAGGTGTATTTGTTGGCCTTTCATAGCAAAACTTAATGGAAACAATGCTTTGGTTTTTGTGCATGTATGACAATAACTAAACTGCATTTAATGTTCCTGAAGTGGAACATGGTAACTACTGCCAACTCAGCTTGTGCCTCTGATAACTTGAGATCCAGCAACGATGACTAAAATCCTTCATCAGGTCGAGGTCAAAATGTGGCTTCAAACTGCATAAATACACTCATTATGTGTCAGCTTCTGGCAGATGAGCTCCCACGTCAAAGGGGACACACTCCATCACAGGAAGGCAGAGGAATCCCACCTTTACCCGGACTACAATTCAACATTTCTATTGGTTTGAAAATGTTATGAAACATTTGGGATAATGTAACTCCAACATAGGTGGGTCATTTCAGTGCAGAAATGTAACAGTTTGTTTGCCAGCTCATAGGGTCCTATTGTGAACCTGGAAATGTTGAGGACCCCAAAGTGTTATGTTAGAAATGCATAGTACGGGTCCCTTGCACATAGAAACTGCTGGGTGCTAACTTGCATATGTTGGTACATTTGCTTAATTAGCATTCATTGGCATATGTAGACAATAGCTAAACATGGCTCGTCCGATTTGGACAATTTTTGAGTGGTTTGGGGGATTATTGACGATGCTTAATCCATTTCTGCCATTTTCAGGACATTTACAATGGACAACATTTTTTGTCATAAAAATCAGCCAACGGGAGTAGAAACATTCTGCCTCTTTCTGGTTTAAACTGCAATTTTTGATCCTGAAAAAGTCAGAATTGGACTCAGCATCCTTACGAACCCCGAAAACCCAACCTAGTTAGCATCCAGAAGTTTCTATGTGCCGGGGACCCCTACTATATATTTCTACGGGGCTACCATTTCCAGGTTCACAGTGCTGGCAAGTAGACTATATACTACGTTTGGGCTGTTTAAATGAACTAGTTCATAGCCATCAATTGAGTTCATTTAAGTTGAGTTAGCTTAATTTGAGAACATATTCCAGATGCCCAGGACCCCTTAAACAGAGGTGAAAGTGTACCTTGATGACGTTGGCCAGCTCCTGCAGCGTCTGTTCGTAGCGCGCCTCCATCCCCTTCAGGCTCTCTGGTTTGACGATCTGTTTCTGAATCCCGGGCGTTCCTGCCTCCACCACCATCTGCAGGAAGTTCTTCTCCTGAGGGGAAGACACAGCACTCCGTCTCATATCCCGTTGATGCTCTTCACAATCAGAGTACCTTTTATTTAGTGCAAGTAGGTTTACACATACGAGACATTTGCTTTGGTATGAATGATGCATTCAAAGACACAGTAAGAAGTATACGTATGTAGTATATTTTTGCCTCACTTATCTATATTGAATGATGTTTTCTTCAAATGTTTGGGATAGAGTGATAATAGGGAAGGTAACGATAATTAGATGGTCACATACAACATATGATCATTTAAAGAGTACCTGTACTCCCAGCAGGAAGGTGAAGGCCAGGCCCGTTTTCCCTGCTCTGGCTGTCCTTCCAATCCTGAACAGAAGCAAAGGAGCCAAGTCACAGAGAGAATAAGCCACATCTGGAGGACAATCTTCACTAAACATCCTTTGTACTCCTTATAGTACCTGCGGTTATACACACACAGGTAGTTTGATGGACAGCTCACCTGTGGATGTATGTCCGGATGTACTGCGGTGCGTCATAGTTCACCACACATTTGACCCCGTTGATGTCGATGCCTCTGGCGGCTGCGTCTGTGCTGATCATCCTGCAGGACGCACGTTAGCTTCATTATTGCTCCTTAAATCAATCTATCAATCAATAATATAATATAATCAATTAAAGCTTACACTGCAGGAATTCATGCAGTGGCCAGGCCAAGTTAAAAATACAACAAATATACATATTATGCTGTCGCACCTGTTTTTGTAACTTGTTCCCTAGTATTTATTGATACTCTTTAGTCTCCTTTAGACAGAGATGGCAAAAGTACACACATCCTTTACTCAAGTAGAAGTACAGATACTCGTGTTTAAAAGTACTCTGGTGAAAGTAGAAGTACTGACTAAACTTCTTTACTCAAGTAAAAGTAAAGAGGCTTTGAAATGTACTTCAGTAAAAAGTACCCATAACTAGCAGCTGCTTTAAAGAGTACCTGACCTCCCTTTATATTAATAGAACAATAATGTCATTGTTAGCTAATGAATGTTTCCATGCTGAACAACGGCAACATGACAACGTTTCTATTGGTTCCTCTTCTTTAGAGAAGACCAGGAAGTGATGGATACACGGATCGTGTTCAAATCAATAGGCACGCCATGACTCTAAAGAATAATGATCACGCACCAAACGCACATTCAGACTAAAGGAACCAGCTGTTTGGGAAATGAGAGAAGTAGAAAGTACAGGTATTTGGGTTCAACATGTAAGAAGTAGAAAGTACAGGTATTTGTGTTCAACATGTAAGAAGTAGAAAGTACAGGTATTTGAGTTCAACATGTAAGAAGTAGAAAGTACAGGTATTTGTGTTCAACATGTGAGAAGTAGAAAGTACAGGTATTTGGGTTCAACATGTAAGAAGTAGAAAGTACAGGTATTTGTGTTCAAAATGTAAGAAGTAGAAAGTACAGGTATTTGAGTTCAACATGTAAGAAGTAGAAAGTACAGGTATTTGAGTTCAACATGTAAGAAGTAGAAAGTACAGGTATTTGTGTTCGAAATGTAAGAAGTAGAAAGTACAGGTATTTGTGTTCAACATGTAAGAAGTAGAAAGTACAGGTATTTGGGTTCAACATGTAAGAAGTAGAAAGTACAGGTATTTGGGTTCAACATGTAAGAAGTAGAAAGTACAGGTATTTGAGTTCAACATGTAAGAAGTAGAAAGTACAGGTATTTGTGTTCAACGTGTAAGAAGTAGAAAGTACAGGTATTTGTGTTCAACGTGTAAGAAGTAGAAAGTACAGGTATTTGGGTTCAACATGTAAGAAGTAGAAAGTACAGGTATTTGTGTTCAACATGTAAGAAGTAGAAAGTACAGGTATTTGGGTTCAACATGTAAGAAGTAGAAAGTACAGGTATTTGGGTTCAACATGTAAGAAGTAGAAAGTACAGGTATTTGAGTTCAACATGTAAGAAGAAGAAAGTACAGGTATTTGTGTTCAACATGTAAGAAGTAGAAAGTACAGGTATTTGTGTTCAACATGTAAGAAGTAGAAAGTACAGGTATTTGTGTTCAACATGTAAGAAGGAGAAAGTACAGGTATTTGAGTTCAACATGTAAGAAGTAGAAAGTACAGGTATTTGGGTTCAACATGTAAGAAGTAGAAAGTACAGGTATTTGTGTTCAACATGTAAGAAGTCAAAGTACAGGTATTTGTGTTCAAAATGTAAGAAGTAGAAAGTACAGGTATTTGTGTTCAACATGTAAGAAGTAGAAAGTACAGGTATTTGTGTTCAACATGTGAGAAGGAGAAAGTACAGGTATTTGAGTTCAACATGTAAGAAGTAGAACGTACAGGTATTTGAGTTCAACATGTAAGAAGTAGAACGTACAGGTATTTGAGTTCAACATGTAAGAAGTAGAAAGTACAGGTATTTGTGTTCAACATGTAAGAAGTAGAAAGTACAGGTATTTGAGTTCAACATGTAAGAAGTAGAAAATACAGGTATTTGTGTTCAAAATGTAAGAATTAGAAAGTACAGGTATTTGTGTTCAACATGTAAGAAGTAGAAAGTACAGGTCTTTGTGTTAGAAATGTAAGAAGTAGAAAGTACAGGTATTTGTGTTCAACATGTAAGAAGTAGAAAGTACAGGTATTTGGGTTCAACATGTAAGAAGTAGAAAGTACAGGTATTTGGGTTCAACATGTAAGAAGTAGAAAGTACAGGTATTTGAGTTCAACATGTAAGAAGTAGAAAGTACAGGTATTTGGGTTCAACGTGTAAGAAGTAGAAAGTACAGGTATTTGGGTTCAACATGTAAGAAGTAGAAAGTACAGGTATTTGTGTTCAACATGTAAGAAGTCAAAGTACAGGTATTTGTGTTCAAAATGTAAGAAGTAGAAAGTACAGGTATTTGTGTTCAACATGTAAGAAGTAGAAAGTACAGGTATTTGTGTTCAACATGTAAGAAGGAGAAAGTACAGGTATTTGAGTTCAACATGTAAGAAGTAGAAAGAACAGGTATTTGTGTTCAACATGTAAGAAGTAGAAAGTACAGGTATTTGGGTTCAACATGTAAGAAGTAGAAAGTACAGGTATTTGTGTTCAACATGTGAGAAGGAGAAAGTACAGGTATTTGAGTTCAACATGTAAGAAGTAGAAAGTACAGGTATTTGGGTTCAACATGTAAGAAGTAGAAAGTACAGGTATTTGTGTTCAACATGTAAGAAGTAGAAAGTACAGGTATTTGGGTTCAACATGTAAGAAGTAGAAAGTACAGGTATTTGTGTTCAACATGTAAGAAGTCAAAGTAAAAAGTCGTCAGAAAAACAAGTAGTGGAGTAAAGTACTGATACCAGAAACATGTACTTAAGTACAGTAACAAAGTATGTGTACTCCACTACTTCCCTTCTCGGCCTTTAGACAGTGGTACAGTAGAGAGATATTTAAAATGTCCATCCTGCTGAGAGGGATTGGCATTATATGCTGACAATATATTTGACTTCAACTAGCTCCAAAAGATGGAATGAATATCGATGGAAAAATGTAAAAAGAAAAAATGAATGACACCAAACATTAAAAATAAACATTTGGGAAGAAAGCAGTGCTGTTGGAGACAATGTGGACGGTTGAATATCACTCGCATATCTTCTGGTCAGGCATTTTGGACCAGGGATATTCCGATTCTGGAAGAAATGTTAACTTATAAGACTCCCTGTGACCCAAGGGTTATGTACCTGGGCTTAATTCGAGATTATAATTAGAAAGGAAGACCTGACTACGTTTTTAAAAGTCCTGATACTTGCGGGTAAAAAAGGCTATTCAAAGGAACTGGTTAAAAAGTGACCCTAATGGACCGGGTCAGTGGTCAAACTGACCTACTGTCTAAGGACTAAAGCAGAGATATCTGAACAACGCGGGGGAAAATGGACAGTGTACAAGGAAAAAGAAAGACTGTCAATGAGTAGTGTGGTCTCCTGTTTTGTCTTTTCTTCTTTTAAGTTTCTTTGTATTTGTGTCTGAGTCGTCACATATTCTCCGACACAAATGTGTTTATACAAAGCACACTCACAGTTGGATCTTTCCTTGTTCAAACTCCTTCAGCGTCTTCTTCCTGTCAGCAGGAGACAGTCTGGAGGAGAACTCGGCCGCCTGAACGCCACCAAAGAGCTGCACCAGCAGGAACAGCCTGGAGAGGAGCAAACAGTCAGCTGATGGGGTCTGCAGCATTTTGTAAGACGGGTGTGAAGTGTTCACGCGGCGAGGCTCTCTCCCACCTGTGTGCTGCCTCCCTGGAGTTGGTGAAGCAGAGGATGGGGCTGAGCTTCATGCGCAGGATGAAGTGGAGGATGAGAAGAGGCTTCTTGCTTAACGTACAGGGAACGTAATACTCCTGAAAACACAAACGCGCAGTCATTCAAAAAGTGAGCCGTGTCTTTGACAGAATCTTTACATCCCTGTCTCAGTCCACAGGACCCAGCTTCACATGTGTGCAGGACTGGAATACGTTTTCATTAACAAGTCCCGGGACCCCCACGCACACTTGCCTTCATCGGCTTTATAGACTGTCTGCATTACATTGTATTTATCTCATTTAAGTATTGCCAGTTCTGCACAACCCTCTGAATATTTGTACAAAAGCTACCTCTCTTAGTATCTACACAGCTTTCCACTTTCCATAACAAAAATGCATATATTTGATTATTCTGAGCATTTTATCATAGTAGTTTTTTAGTCTTAGTAATATAATAATAATTGTTTTTTTTTGTTTTTATAATTGATTACATTTTTGGGCTGTTTTCTTACTTTGTATCTTCTTTGACCGTGTTCATGTATGCACCATGTACACCAGAGCAAACTCCTCGTATGTGTAAACCTACTTGGCAATAAACCTGATTCTTATTATGATCTGCATTCTGTGTGAATGGATGATTGCTGACTTGTAAAAGTTGTTTAAGAGGTTACAAAGACCGGAAAGGTGGTATCAATGCAATCCATTTAAGCACCAGTACGAAAACCACAAGTCCTGCATATAAATGCTACTTCAATCAAAGTATATTGTTGTGTTTTATGGACTAAAATTATTCAAATGAAAAGTACTTATAGGGCGACTGTGGCTGCGAGGGAGTGCGATCGTCTTTCAACCAGAAGGTTGTGGGTTCGATCCCAGCCCATGCAATCAACATGTCGATGTATACAAGATACTTAACCTTGAGTTGCTCCCGATGGCATGGCCAACGGTGTGTGAATGTTAGTTCCTAGAGTAAGGTACACTGCTCTGTATGAATGGGTGAATGACATGTAGTATGTAAAGCACTTTGAGGGGTCTGAAAGACTGGATAAAGCGGTATATAAGTACAGTCCATTTACTACGACGGCGTATTAGGGCAAAAAAACAAAACTGAGAGATTTCGAGAATAAAGTCATAGTTACAAGAATAAAGTCGTAATGTTACGAGAATAAAGTCGTAATGTTAGGAGATTAAAGTCGTAGTTTCATAAGTGACTTGAGAAGGAGACAACAGGACCGTCCTGCAATAAAATGAGGAATGTGGAGCATCTTGTGAAGCAGTACTTTAGTTTAGGTTTCTCAAATAACTAAATACTTAATCTTTTGGCACATCAGCATCAGAAGTATTAGAACTTTGAAAAGGTTGTGCAAGAAACTGTGTATTATTTCGAAGAAAGAACCAAACGGACTTGGAGGAGATTGTCTCCTTTCTGCAGGAGGAAATGGCTGGTTCTGGCCGACTACAAGGCAAGGTTGGTTACATCTAAGAGCTGTTCAAAGGGGATTTGTTGTTTCACAAGAAACGATGAGACTTGTAATCAAGGCTTTGGGTCCAGAAGGAGTCGAACTTGTAGTGTAGCCTTGTAGTGGAATCGGAATGAGCTCCCCATTGACATCAGGACAGCAGAAAGCTTGCAGACTGAAAACTCATCTCTTTCGACTCCACTTCGAGCGATAGAATTACTAACAAAGAACTGCTAACAAAACACTTATACACTAATAAAGGGCTGGCTTATCTAAAGCCAGTTGAGTAGCACTTGAAATGTTTTAGCTCTATGAAACCTGATGTACTTTATGATTCTGTTTTCCTCAAGTTTGTATTTTGTTGGTCGAATGCACTTATTGTAAGTCGCTTTGGATAAAAGCGTCAGCTAAATGCAATGTAATGTAGTCGGCCAGAACCAGCCATTTCCTCCTGTAGAAAGGAGACAATCTCCTCCAAGTCCGCTTCTCAAGTCACTTATGAAACTACGACTTTAATCTCGTAATTATTACTTTATTCTCGTAACATTACGACTTTATTCTCCTAATGTTACCACTTTATTCTCGTAACTATGACTTTATTCTCGTAACTATGACTTTATTCTCGAAATCTCTGTTTTTTTTTCTAAGTGTGGCCCTAATACTCATGAAAGATTACAATCTTTCAATCAGTCTATTGAATAATCACCTATTGTTTTGATTTCAGCTGTACATATAGGCCTTTACTGTACATTGTAGTTTAATTTATAACATTTCATATTTTATAAACTTTTCATATGCTTTGTGAGCAAACACTTCATTTGTTTTAAGAAACTAAAATCGCTGTACGATTAATATAATCAAGTAAGTTCTTGAATAAATGTACATTCCAGCACTGCATGTATGCCTCCTGAAAGTCAGGGTGAGTATCTTACCGTGAGACCTTCGGGGAAGTTGAAGCAGCCCTGTGTGTGGGGGGGGTCTGCCGTGCTGCCGGGGGTGCCGATAGTGCTGGACTGGCTGTGGATGGAGCTGAAAAGTCGGGGCTGGTGGAGGCCTAGCTGTTGCAGCTTCTCTGGGTTCTGTGTGAGTGTGGCAGAGAATAGCAGCTTCTGCAGCGGCATCTGGGGGGGGGGACAGACTGAGAGGGGGAGGAAGATGTTTATAAAACTGAACTGAACATTATTCCACTGATCAGTATTCATGAAACGCAGCGATGCACCAGCCAAAGACAAGCTTGGGGACTAATAGATTACATAATCAGGACACACAAAAAAGTAGCTGTATTTCTACAGTTACATACAAAAAAAGACGTAATCAGATTACTGTTACATAAAGGGAATTACAAGCAGGATTATATCGTTACAAGACATTTGAAAATTAAAATGTCTATATTACAGGTAGACCTTTTAGTTTTCATTTAAGGCTGCTTTCATTCTTCTTTATTTTAAATGTATTTTATTTTTTCATATGCAGTTAGTGAACACCTGATGTATTACACAATAACACTGTGTTTAATTAAAGTATTCAAATGAATCAGCATTTCTTAACTACTTATCCTATAAGGGGACACATTACTGATAATATCTTGGTTTCTTTTCTAAGGTCACATTGTTACATACACATTGTAGGAGCCAAAATGCTCATTTAACCCGAGTTCATTATTTCCATTATTGTTGTTAATTTACACATTTGCACACATTTGTATTTAATGATGAGCCTACCTTAGCCTCTAGTGACTGTTCAATGGGAGTTTTGTCGCTACACACAAACTTTTTTTTTACAGGTAACTAGTAATTGCAACAGATAAAATGTTTAAAGTAACCCTTCCAACCCTGGCCAAAGACATGGAATAATAAGACAGTAGTAAATCTAGATGTAAACAATACAGGATTTAAAATTGCAAATATTCAAAGAAAGAAGATTACATTTGACACGTTAGACCTTTACACAAAGAGCCTCTTCAGACTCAGGTGTGAAACTCACCTGGCTGCTGTCACATGTGCTGGCTCCGCCCTCCTGAAGATGGACATGGCTTCCTGTCCACTTCCTGGTCTGTACACCGCCTTCACCACCTGGCTGAGCCACGACTGGTGCATGCTGTCAATCATCCTGTCGGCCTCGTCTATAATCTGGGATGGATGAGAGGGTGAGAGCCTCCACTTGAAAACAGATGATGGTGCACCGTCATATTTGCTGTGCTTTATGATATTTTATATATACTGTATGTTTACATGTTGTAAGAACTTACTAGAAACCTGAGGTGTTCCAGACTGAAGCCTGAATTCTTGTTGATGTGATCGACCAGCCGACCTGGAGTGGCCACAACAATGTCCGCTAAACTGCGTCTCATGCCCCCCCTGGAAGAAATAAAAAACAGTCTAGGTACATAGATGTTTCACTGAGTATTGTACAAATGCCACAAACTCAACTGATATTTATCTATTATTATTTATTTTACTGTTCTCCTTATGCAGCTGCAAATGTAAAGCATATATATGGATATCTTTTTTTGAATTGGAGTTCTAGTGAAAAAGGCACTATCTGCCATGAGAGTCTGAAACTCTCAACCAAGATCAGCACATGGAAGTGAGACATTTAGAACTCTTTCTCTCATTTGTATCAAGTATCCAACTAAATAATTCAAAGCAAAGCAAAACAAAAGCCATGTAAAATGCTCATACAAGTCAGCAACAGTTACATTTTAACAAGACATGTTCGAAGGTCACTGTTTTACATTATCTTAATTGCGATTCACAACAATAATGATAATCACTAACATAATAGTAAACATCCTCTTTAGTGAAATACAAACAATTCAAACATTTAAAAAATAATTGTCATAATTCATAAGGCATTCAAAAAAAGATGTATATGTAAATAATATTTACGTAGAAGGGAGTTCCACAGGGCTCTATTTTGGGGCCCTTGCTCTTTTTATTATATGTAAACAATATTTGTAATCGGATGCAATTTTCTATTATCTACCCTATGATGATGACACTATTGTATATTCATGTGCTCCTTCTCTGGATATGGCCGTTTCCAATTTTAAATCTGATTTTATCACGCTGCAGCATGCACTTCTTGATTCCAAACTGCTATTGAACAGTAAGAAAACCAAAGCAATGGTTTTTGCTCCCAAGTCAGCGTCCTCTTGCTTCTCCATTCACACCCTTGATGGCGTCTCTGTTGAGTTTGTCGATACCTACAAATGTCTGGGCTTTTGGTTGGACAGAAATCTAAAATTTAAACAACACATTGAAGTTCTAACAAAGAAATTGAAATTCACTCTTGGCTTCTTTTTCGGACTTAAATGTTGTTTTTCAACTTCATCCCGTATAAGGTTGGTCTGGCTTATTCCTGTCCCGGCTGGACTATGGTGATACCATTTATAGATTTGCCTGTCCCACTGTTTTGGCCAAACTTGACCCACCCTACCATGCTGCACTGCGATATATATCAAATGCACCCTATAGGACTCATCATTGCACACTGTATAGCCTAACTGGATGGTCCTCACTTAGTATGCGTAGGATGCAGCATTGGTTTTTATTAATGTATAAAGCCATTTTAGGTAGGCTTCCACTGTATATTTGTGCTAGATTTGTGACTCTTTCAACCTCAGACACAGAGCCTGGATACGGTTCCAGGTTCCTGCTGTGCAGACTGAGGCTGGAAAAAGGAGTCTTTTTTATTATGGTCCTTGGTCTTGGAATGAGCTTCAATCAAGCCTCAAACTGAGGGCACTTGTCCCTATGGCATGTTTTAAATTGAAGTTGAAGTAGTGTACCTTTCTTACTGTCCTAATGTGCACAATGTAGTGACTGCTTTTCATCTTTTTGTTTACTCAGTTGTGTTCTCTGTATTTTATATGTCTGTGTTATGTGTAAGAATGTGTAACGTTGCTGCCTTCTTGGCCAGGTTAGCATTGTAAATGAGATTTTATCTCAATGCTTTTTATCTGGTTAAATAAAATTAAAGTTAAAAAGAAATGCCTGTACTTTTTTTAACAGCTATACAGCTTTTTTAAGTCACTCATATAAGGTTATTCATCATTATCCAAGCAATGGGAATTCAGTGCTTTTACCGTTATCCAGAATACATTTTCTGTTTTCACAAAATCCCAGAGTAGTGGTGCAGCCTGCCGCTGTTCTCACCTGAGCTCCGACAGACAGCTCTGCTCTGCAGCGAAGGACTTCTGTCCGGCTAGCATCACCACCTTCAGAGATGTCCCCTCAGCGTACGACGCAAACACTTTGCACACCTGGACAGCAGAACATTAGTCAACTGGAGACATCACTGGATACTGTCATGCTTTTATTTTGAAAGGTTCTGACCTGCTGGGCGAGCTCTTTGGTCGGCAACACGGCCAGAGCACGGACTTCACACACCACCCGCTCCATCAGAACCTAAGGAACACATCAGTCGTTTATATTCTCTTCTATATGTGTTCCTGCTCCTACAGTATATGTCTTTATTTCTGTTGCTGCAGTATCTTCTAAAGAACATCCTAATTCATCCGGAATATTTGATATTGTGTATTATGTGTGTCTCCTCCACTGGATATGTTTATATTTGCTGTTTATTATTTTGTTTTTATTATGTTTGTTCTTTATTCCACCTTTTAAATATTTTATTGCCTTAACACACTGCTGCTGTAACAGAATAATTTCCCGATGTAGGATCAACAACGTACCTAACTATCTAGAAAATTACTTTTTTTAAAGATATTTTTTGGGCAACCAGTGTGGAAAGATTTGGACATTGAGATTTGCCTGTGGTCTGTGTTGTTTTAGAGTGTGTGTCATAATGGATCCCTTGTCGTTTTTCTGCACACCAAATCTACTTCATATGGAGGCCACAGAGTAGTGGTTATATTGTATGAGTGTCAGAAGCTCACCTGGATGACAGGTATGACAAACGCCAGCGTCTTGCCGCTGCCTGTAGGAGCAGACACACAGATGTCTCTGGGCTTGTAGCCCCCTCGTCCAATCAGAAGCCCCTGCTGAGCGCTCTCCAGGACGGCCGGGATCACCTCTGCCTGCACTGTGACCGGAGGTGGAATTAATCAGTTAATTTACTGTACTTAAGTACAATTTTGAGATATTGTACTTTACTTGAGTAATTCCAATATAATCAACACTAACACTTTAGTTGCACCTGGAGTAAATCCACAAGCTACCCTGCAGTATACAAAGCCATTCAAACTAGCTGCACCTTCACCAGCTTTGAGAACTACTCATGCACATTTTTAGCTGTTTGATTTAATATATACAGTGGAGGAAATAAGTATTTGATCCCTTGCAGATTTTGTAAGTTTGCCCACTTACAAAGAAATGAACAGTATATCATTGTAATGTTAGGTTTATTTGAACAGTGAGAGTAAAAATATCAAAAAAGAAATCCAGAAATTGACATTATATAAAAGATAACAATTGATTTGCATTTAACTGTGGGAAAGAAGTATTTGACCCCCTTGCATGTGTTAGATCTTGGTGAAGAAACCCTTGTTGGACACAGAGGTCAGGCGCTTCTTGTAGCTGCTCTCCAGGTCTGTGCACATCTCAGGAAGGATGTTGGTCCACTCCTCTCTGAAGACCCTCTCCAAATCCTTCAGGTGTTGAGGCTGATGCCTGGCCTCTGGAACTTCAGCTCCCTCCACAGATGTTCTATGGGATTAAGGTCTGGAGACTGGCTAGGCCCCTCCCTCACCTCAATGTGCTTCTTCTTTAGCCTCTCCTGTGTTGCCTTGGCCGTATGTTCAGGGTCATTGTCCTGCTGGAAGACCCCTCCGTGACCCATTACCGTGTCCTGGCTGAGGGAAGGAGGCTAGCGGCCAAGATGTTATGCTACATGGCCCCGTACACCCTCTCCTCGATGCAGGAAGTGCTCCTGTCCCCTTAGCAGAGAAACACCCCAAAGCAGAATGTTTCCACCTCCATGCTGACGGGGAGGATGGTCAGCATCTCTCTTCCTCCAAACACAGCGTGTCAAGTTGATGCCAAAGATCTCGATGTTGGTCTCATCTGACCCATCACCTTCTCCTAAGCCTTCTCTGAGTCATTCAGAGGTTCATTGTCAAACTCCAGACGGGCCTTTCATGTTCTTCTTGAACATAACCGTTGGAATCTGATTGGTTGATTCTGTGGACAGGTGTCTTTTATACAGATAACAAGTTGATATTCGGAGTACTTCTTCAAAGGAAGAGGACTTATGTAACCGGTCTGTGGGAGCCAGAATCCTTGTTTGTTGCAAGGGGATCAAATACTTATTTCACACAGTTAAATACAAATACATTTTTATCGTTTATAAAAGGATATTATTTTTGACATTCTGTCTCTCATGAGTCAGATAAACCTACCATTACAATTATAGACTGTTCATTTATTTGTAAGTGGGTAAACTTACAAAATCGGCAAGGGATCAAATCATTATTTCCTTCACTGAATAGGATTCTGAAATGCACCAATCTGCACAATTACTACTTTTACTTTTGGTACTTTAAGTATATTTGGATGCTAATACTTTAGTACTTTTACTTGAGAAACATTTTGAATGCAGGATCTTTACTTGTAACAGAGTATTACTACACTCTGGTACTTCTACTTCTACTCAAGTTCAAGATCTGAGTACTTCTACCACCTCTGACTGTGACATCATCATTCTATTATTTCTCAGGTGTTACTCTTTCAGTGTATTTACGTTAATGTGAAGTTATTTGTATTTGTTACAAGCCTTTTATAGAGCACTTGAAACCCGCTGCTGAAACCAGCCCGTGTGATTACCTGGGAAAAAGTTCTGGATTCCACTATTCTGAAGTTTCTTCACGAGCAGAGCGGAGAGTCCGTGGAACTCGGAGATGTTCACCAGGTGCCCTTTAATGTCTCTGTGGATCACATCCGGCTGAGCCAGCCACTGAGGGAGCACTCTGTGCACCTGCCACACACACACACACACACCACACACACACACACACACACACACACACACACACACACACACACACACACACACACACACACACACACCACACACACACACACACACACCACACACACACACACACACACACACCACACACACACACACACACACACACACACACACACACACACACACACACACACACACACACACACACACACACACACACACACACACACACACCACACACACACACACACACACACACACACACACACACACACACACACACACACACACACACACACACACACACACATTCTGTTCTCGTCTATCTCATTCTATGAACATGTGTGATATAGACTCACTACAACATTCTCTGCATTATTTAGCTTCTTGTATTTATTTATTTTTCTGACATGTATAAAGTTAACTTCATCTGCATTACTCACAACATAATCTGCTATATTTGATTCAACGCAGTTTCTTCTTGCATTTTTTAAACGTGTTTTATATATATTGATGTTGCATCGTTGGAGGAGCTTGGGACTTAAGATCACCATTGCCATATCTCCACGGTAGCTACGTTGCATATTGAATCTAACAGCATTAGAAACGTGTGTGTACCTTTTGGACAGGTTTGTTTTCAAATCCTCCCAGGACCGTGAACCCGGTTGGAGCAGGAGTCTTTTCCGCGGTTTGTTCTGGTGCGATGTTTTCTGTCTCCGTCTTCTCTTCTCCTCCTCCTGTTTCCTCCAGTCCTGCTCTTCCAGTCACACGAGTGTCAGGAAGACTTTTCACTGAAATGCCTCAAATCCAGAGACAAAACAAGTCATCTCAAATGAATAGACCAACTGGTATACTAAGGACAGTGAGTAAGAACTGTCTTCCTACTCTTTATTATAGTCCAATTCATCCATACCTCTCATATTGAAACACAGTATGGGCAGTACTTTTCCCAACAAGATCCAAGTCCCATATCTCCTCTGCTCCTTTATTTAACAGGCTTCACATTCTTACAGTTTACAACATCAACGTTTATCAGATTTCCGTTTTTATTTCCGAGATATATTCAGGAAAGGGATTATTCCTATAACCTTCAATACATACTTTATTTAAACCGTATTAGCCATATTCTCGTTGTGTACATATGCACTTTACAGATCAATAAAGCACTGGCGTGAACGTCTAATCGCTGCAGTGAGTGGAGGAAAACACCTTTTAGCTCTTAACCTGCACAGTGATTGTCTGGAGATACAAAGTGAGGTATCCAAAGTGGACTTTGTTAGACCAACAGCAATATTTGAAGGATTTAAAAATCTCAGGTAAATATTTGTATAACATTTTACACCCTTTTCAAATGAAACTGGTATGAAGCGCTCACAAAATGAGGAGAGGTCTCACATGAGCCTTGTTCAGCAGTATATTGTAACACTTCACTGTCTTCAATGTAAACACATTTGTTTGTGTCTTTTTGTTCATTCATAACTATTTATAACCAATACATTTCACCAGCAACAATTCTGAGCTCTAAGTGTATTCACTTACTTGTGTGTATAGCAAATTCCACTATTTATAGTCCACATATTTAAATGTTATTACAATAAGTTTGTCATTCAACTGTACAGTATTAAAGTATTATCTCATCTCCATTTTTCATGTAGATAGTCGACTTATTCCTGTATTTTATTTGCTACACTGCTGGAAAACCATAGGACTTAACATTTTCATTGCCAACAACTAAGCTAAATCTGACAATATTGTTCATACCAATGTGTTATTAGGCCTCGATGAGAGGCTTCATCTCTCAACACCAATGTGTTATTAGGCCTCGATGAGAGGCCTCATCTCACAACACCAATGTGTGATTGGGCCTCGATGAGAGGCATCATCTCTCAACACCAATGTGTTATTAGGCCTCGATGAGAGGCATCATCTGTCAACACCAATGTGTTATTGGGCCTCGATGAGAGGCCTCATCTCACAACACCAATGTGTTATTAGGCCTCGATGAGAGGCCTCATCTCTCAACACCAATGTGTTATTAGGCCTCGATGAGAGGCCTCATCTCACAACACCAATGTGTGATTAGGCCTCGATGAGAGGCCTCATCTCACAACACCAATGTGTGATTAGGCCTCGATGAGAGGCATCATCTCTCAACACCAATGTGTTATTGGGCCTCGATGAGAGGCCTCATCTCACAACACCAATGTGTGATTAGGCCTCGATGAGAGGCATCATCTCTCAACACCAATGTGTTATTGGGCCTCGATGAGAGGCCTCATCTCACAACACCAATGTGTTATTAGGCCTCAATGAGAGGCCTCATCTCACAACACCAATGTGTGATTAGGCCTCGATGAGAGGCTTCATCTCACAACACCAATGTGTTATTAGTAGGGATGCACGATATTGTTTTTTTGAAACCGATACCGATACCGATAACTTCCTGCTTCTCAAGACCGATACCGATACCGATAACCGATAATAAAAATAAAAATTACGCCACTAATTATTTTAACATTAACGCATGTGTATTTGTTTTCCTCGGCCGCCCCGTAGCTTCAGAGCGCATCGAGTTTAAAATACCATCTACAAGCTAATGCTGACAGCCCAGCTCCTGCCGCCCGCTTGTGGCAGACCACACTTCCACGCTCACCGGCAGGCACCGACTGGCCATCTGGAGGACCGGGAGGGTGTGTGTGCGTGTGGTCCGAGCGAGCAAGAGAGAGACCTTAGTGCATTGTTGTTGTTAGCATCTGGTGCTAGCTAGCTGCGCTAACGGATATAAGGAGCCGTTTAAATGAAAACAGAGGAGCGCTCTATCCACACAACTGCGCCAAGCACTTGACTTGATGCAGGAAGCAGACAGCGGGACATTGTAGGAGAAGTCAGCACACTCAGCAACATCATTGCAGCGTCCAGGCAGCTCCGGTTCGAGTATATGCCTTGAGTTGCACATAGCTCCAACGCGCGCGCAGACACACGCGCAGACACACGCGCAGACACACACACACACACTGTATTGTATTATTGTCTTTGTACGCTTTTAACACACCATCGTAGCGATGGCGATGTTTCAGGTGACTGATCAGGTTCGAAGTATTAGGGAGCGCTGGATTTGTGAAGAACTCCCCTCTTCCTAAACCACTAACACCACAGCACTGGCAAAACGGGAGGAGCCGAGTGAAAAACAAGCGCCCCTCATCCCAATCCACCCACACCGCAGGATACCCAAAAAATATATTGTATATTATCGGGGCTATTAATACTGTTATCGGTTTATCGGGATGACGTCATAATTCCTAATATCGGGCCGATAATTATCGGGCCGATAATTATCGTGCATCCCTAGTTATTAGGCCTCGATGAGAGGCTTCATCTCACAACACCAATGTGTTATTAGGCCTCAATGAGAGGCCTCATCTCACAACACCAATGTGTTGCCCAATGTGGTGTTATCCTGTAAATAAATACAAGAACATACCTGACTGATCCTTCTTCTTCTTCCGCTTCTCATTTGCACTCGTCTGCTTCTTCTTCTTCTTCTTCTCCTCCTCCTCCTCGACCGGCTCGTCGTGGTTATCCTTCTCTGAGACAATAACAGCTGCTGCTTCAGATTTCCGTTTCTTGTTGTGTTCGGGCTCCTGACTGCTGTCCTTGTCAGCTTTTCTTTTCTTTTTGACATCCTTTTGCGTCCGTTCTTTAGGTGGCTTTTGTGTTTCTTTCGTCAAACTCTGTCTCTGCTTCTCTTTGGCCTTCTGTTGCAGCTTAGCCAGTAACGCCTGAGAGCGAGACTCCTTCGAGATGCTCCCATTTTCCTCCTCTCCAAGATACCTGTGAGGACACATGGCAGATGTTACTCATTCTTCTGTCCACTTCTTCAGCAAAAGCACCGCACATACAAGGTCAATTGAGCAGCTTGTAGCCTTACAAATATATCATCCTACCTTTATTAGGTATTCACCCTCTTCTCTTTTACATTATGTGATTACATTAATATAAATGCCATTTAAGTTGAAAGTTATCTTTTATCTTAGGATAAAATCAAGAAACAACGGGGAAGAATATTTAAAAAACGTTTATTGTGGAGACGTAATCATTAAAAAGGCCAACATGTTTTGACCACTGGAGAAGAAGGGGTTTTAACAAATAGAAAAACAGGAATGTTTCTTCCCTATAAGACCAAAAGCCATGATAGGTGGAACACATTTAGATCAATAAAAACATGTCATAAGATTAAACACAACATAACTGGCAGACAAAGTGCTCATTTTTAAATAGATAGATGATAGATAGATATATATATATATATATATATACTTAAAGTCCAAATTGGGGAATTATTGTGTTCAAGCAGCAGTGTTAAGCATTACACGAGTTACATTACATTACATTGCATTTAGCTGACGCCAGTGGTTACAAATGTTTAAAGGATAGAATAAGATACAAATAAAATGTACATGAGCGGAAAGTATATACAGTAAGAATACACATTTAAATAGTAAGAATAAAAATGAAATATAACTTATTCGTCTTCTTCTTATGACTGTGATAAGTCATACACTTATTATCTTAAAAGCTTTAAAAAGCAGGATACAACCATATATTTCATTTAATCCAAAGGCATGTATTTATGTGACAAAACAAACAAATACCAATAATGAAAGCTAGTAGATAACATGAGCCTACCTGTTTACAACAAACAGAGACATTCCCTCAGAAAGGTAAATCACTCCACGACAGTTTGTGTGTTCTTTTCAGCTATCTCGAGTTTGAAAATGGTTTTCGCTGAATATCAATTAACCATGTCTAGATTCGGTAAGAACTCTGATTATTTAAATTACTATAAACGCTCAACTTCAAATGAACTAGAAAAAACACAAAACTCTCATGTGTTTTCCACACTTAGAGTACAAAACGCAGTTTGATGACGACACTCAAGCAGCGGCTATTTTGTGCGTCACTAGTTGGGCGCTACCATATTTACTTGACTTTTTGGTGCACAAATTGAAGTAATAAAAACGTGTTTTCTCTTTCACACCAATTTTCCTATTTAAAACATTTTTGTCACAATACATTTCTTTTTAAATAAAGGAAAATCTCACTTAAACCAACATCCTCAGTTCACATCCTTATTTGGATTTGTCCACCCGATGACGTTGACCAATCAAAACAAAGTGGGAGATTTTAAAACCTGTGACGGTTTTCTTTTGAAACTGAGGGAGGCATTCACATTTGAGTCCACCGGTGTCCGTTTATCCGTCTTCAGGTGGTTTTTTTTGGCATTTATGAGAGATGTATTAGTTTGCCTTCCAATTTAAGGTTGGACAGGTCAATTACTATTACAAAGAACAATGGCAGAGGAGTCGGCTGTAAAAGTATGTGTTCGGGTCCGTCCACTTATTCCAAGGTAAGTCTGCCGCCAACAGCTAAGTTAGCATTAATAAAATACAAGTTTGGAGCTAACGGTAGGTTACGGAGCGTTAATGCTAATGCATGCTAATGTTACTGTTTGGTTTTTCATTTAATCCATTCGTTAGCTACAGTTGGACGTAAAATACAAGTATTTTGTTCCAGTAAATACGTATTGCGTGCCTTAAAGTGTTTGATAACAGTTACATTTTTGTATTACTTTATTCAACTAAGCTAAGCTATCGATGTGGAGCCAATTGTTAACTTTAGACTTAATTTAGAGGTAACATTCACTTTATTATCTGCATTTACTGTCACAAATAGAATACTACTTGGGAGTAAAACTTATAACTTAATTTAAAAATGTTAAATTATATATCCTTATAAGCATATTAAGAGCTAAAAACACCGTCTGTTGTATTGATGGGTCAAACTAACTGTCTAGCAATTGCTCTACAATAACTGTTATTATTTGTTCTATATACTTTGGAATGATGCTATTGTACTGAAACTATCTATCCATCAATCTATATAGCTAGAATTTCCCCCCAAAATGATCTTAATTATGTGTAGCCTATTTTCCACAATACAAGACCCTGGTCCGTGTTGATATTAGGCTTTGACTTTTCATGGCATGGTATTGTAGTCATAAGGAATGTTATATTTCTCTTCTAAATATTACAATTTGATTATCGTAAGCTGAGCTTCTAAAGTATTATTTCAGCCACAATTTCTTTCACACTAAATGTGTCACCTGACAATGTTAAAGGAAGAGTCTGTTAATGTTTCCACATATGTCCTGATTGTGTGTCTTTGTTACAGGGAAGACAGTGCTGCATCAGAGAATGCAGAGCCGGTCCATTATTTTTGGAAATATGATGCAAAATCAATTTATCAGAGCGATGATGGGAATTCCAGTAAAAGCTTTAGTTTTGGTAAGTTTTGCAGCATGTACAGGATTGAGAAATATGTTTGACTGCATTTTGTGGCTCCTTTGAGATATGTTTCATAGAACTTGACAACAACAACTACTACTGTACATGAACCTTCCTTCTCTGTTCATAGATCGCGTGTTTACTCCAGAAGAAACGACCAATCAGCTGTACCAAGCCATTGCTAAACCTCTTGTTGTTTCCTCTGTTCAGGGATACAATGGTATGTTTTCGAAACGGAATACTGTGACATCTGTTGTGTTGCTCCAAACACTCACTGCAGTGGTTTGTTTTTTGGATACATCTTTTTTCTGTTTGATCCACAGGTACCATATTTGCTTATGGACAGACTTCTTCCGGAAAGACTTTTACTATGATGGGGAGTGACCGTTTTCCTGGAGTGTTACCGATGGCTGTGGAAGATGTCTTCCAAACCATTAAAAGTGTAAGAATTGTATCGCATATTTAGAAATAACTTTTTTAGTAAGCGATTACTGTGTTTTTTTAACAACTTCTCTTTTGTCCAAAAGTGTCCAAAGAAGGAGTTCCTTCTTCGAGTTTCTTACATGGAAATCTACAACGAGACTGTGAGTGATCTGCTCGTTGATAGCTGGAAGAGAAAACCTCTGGAAGTCCGAGAGACAATTAATGTAAGTGGGCTTTTTAGAAGTTTGCATATGACGTTTTCATCAAATGTTTCTGACCCATTTTAATACTAAATTTAGCCTTTTAACTTCGGCAGAAAAATCTGGCAACAAAAAAGGAAGCAATTTTTCCTGTGTTTCAGACGTAAAGCTGTTCTTTGTAACATTATATGACTGAGTGCTGTTTTAACTGATTTTAATGAGTGTATGTGCTCAGCAAAGTTCTGGGCAGACCGTTTTCTACAGATCCTCTGATTCAATTCATTTCAGACGCGGTACTACTACACTCCCTCAGTAACACACACATACACACACACACACACACACACACACACACACACACACACACACACCGACCGACCTCCATCGTTATAATAAGATGATACTTCATGTCTATGAGTGCTAAAGGCATGGACATCGTTTTCTTTCTCTTTAAATGATCATTGTGCTTGTGTCTTTTTTTTAAATGTGCAGAAAACCATCTATGTGGCTGACCTGACGGAGGAACTGGTCACATCTCATGCACAAGTCTTGGCCTGGATCCGGAAAGGAGAAAGTAAGATCTGAGATGACGGAACACGAGACTGGTTTCTTCAGGATCTGCATTGTGTCTAACAACCATTTGATTTCTGCTCTCGCCCTCTGCAGCGAACCGTCACTATGGAAAGACAAAAATGAATGAGAGGAGCAGTCGATCACACACTATTTTCCGAATGGTGAGTAACACCACAACATTAGGTACATGTTGATTTCTGGAGAACTCTGGATTTTTCATGATTCATGTCTTCTTAGATCCTGGAAAACAGAGAAAGGAGTGACCCAGCATCTGGTGAAAATGCTGATGGAGCCATTATTGTGTCTCATTTGGTAATGAGCTGTTTTTCTTTTTATTGGAAAGTTCTTTCTTTCTGTTAATTGTCTTCCTCATTGTCTGTTTATTATTATTTTTTGAATAACCATTTTGCTTATCTTCTAGAATTTAGTCGATCTAGCTGGATCTGAGAGAGCCAGTCAAACAGGAGCTGAAGGTAAGGTGGAGTTAAATCCATAAATCATATAAAGTTACTAATTTAAAGCCTTGTGAAATGCAAAATGGATCTGACGACAACTGTAAGTACTGTGTGATCAGCAAACTCAAAATAAACCATCTCTTTTTTATATTTTAGGCACACGCTTCAAAGAAGGTTGCAATATCAACCGCAGCCTGTTCACACTGGGCCAAGTGATCAAGAGGCTGACTGATGAAGGCCAGAAGTGAGTTAACATGATTGCATTACATAACTGAACATTTCACCTGTTTACATTTCCAATTCAATAACTGTCTGTGTTGTTATCTCTAATATTAGAATATCGCCATCCTACTGCTCTCTGTCTGAGTTAGCTGTTTGATTAAAGTAGGCTAACATATTGTGGCTAACATGCTGGTTCCTAAAGTGAGAACCAGAGAACAGAACTGGGTAAAAAAGCTTTTAAATATGCTGCCCCTTCTGCTTGGAATAATGTATTGTCTGTGTTTTATCTGTTGTAACTTTGTTCATGCTGCCCTCTTGGCCAGGTCGCTCTTGAAAAATAGATTTTAATCTCAATAGCCTCATCCCAATTAGGGCTGTACGATTTTGGGAAAAAATCGAATTGATTTTTCTGACAAATATTGCGATTGCGATATTTATTTTTAAGCGACCCAATGGAAGTTTATTGTAAAATGTGGCCATAACTCCGGCTAGGAAGGTCGTATCAACATACTCCTGTCTCTAGTAGGGCTGCAACAAACGACTAATTTGATAATCGATGAATGAAACGATTAATCGACTATTCGGACTATTACTGTATGCCTTGCACAATTTCTCAAACGCTCTTATTTAGCCATCAACTTTTAGATTTAGCTTGAGGTTGTTTTAGGCATGTGGAAACTAACAATGAAGACAATAAAGATGAATACTTGATTCAAAAATACATATATTATTGAAATAACTTTGTGAACACAACTAACATTGCTTTTTATTCAAATTAAATAAATAAATAATATTTCTCACCTGTTTGTATGAATCTAACGTGACCGCATCCAATCTGTAGCTGCATCTGGGAATTTGTAGGGGTGTGTGTGTGTGTGTGTGTGTGTGTGTGTGTGTGTGTGTGTGTGTGTGTGTGTGTGTGTGTGTGTGTGTGTGTGTGTGTGTGTGTGTGTGTGTGTGTGTGTGTGTGTGTGTGTGTGTGTGTGTGTGTGTGTGTGTGTGTGTGTGGTGTGTGTGTGTGTGTGTGTGTGTGTGTGTGTGTGTGTGTGTGTGTGTGTGTGTGTGTGTGTGTGTGTGTGTGTGTGTGTGTGTGTGTGTGTGTGTGTGTGTGTGTGTGTGTGTGTTCATTTAAACAGCTCCTTATATCCGTTAGCGCAGCTAGCTAGCACCAGATGCTAACAACAACAATGCATGTAAGGTCTCTCTCTTGCTCGCTCAGACCACACATACACACACCCTCTCGGTCCTCCCGATGGCCAGTAGGTGCCTGCCGGTGAGCGGCAAGAGCGGGGCTGTCGGCATCAGCTTGTAGATGGTATTTTAAACTCGGTGTGCTCTGAAACTACGGGGCGGCCGAGGAAAAAAAATTCACATGCGTTAATCGCATTAAAATAATTAGTGGCGTAATTTTTTATTTTATTATCGGTCTTGAGAAGCAGGAAGTTATCGGTTTAAAAAAACCAATATCGTGCATCCCTAGTAAAAACATTTACTCAATTTCATTCTCACTTCAGGGGCTTCACAAACTACAGGGACAGTAAGCTCACCCGCATCCTGCAGAACTCGTTGGGCGGGAACGCTAAAACAGTCATCATCTGCACCATCACTCCGGTCACTCTGGAGGAGACCCTCAGCACTCTGCAGGTTAGTCAAATATGCGGTTTTCTGTCCTGTACATCAAAGCTTCTACTTCAATATTATTCACATGTTATATTGAAATACTAAATAGTATTTTACATTCCAATCAATCGAAGTTCATTTATGTAGCTAAATGTGAAGATTTTTGATTAGGTAATCACTAAATTGTTTTGTACCGCTTTCTCAAGGATTTTAGAGAGGAAAAAAAGATTAGAAATAGGTCTATAGTTGGCCAAAACCTCTGGATCAAGGTTGTGCTTTTTAAGAAGAGGTTTTATCGCAGCTACTTGTAAAGGATTGTGGTAAGTTGCCTGATGATAAAGAAATTATAATCATATTTAATAAACTAGGCTTAATGAAGGGAAACACTTATTTCACAGCTTAGTTGGAATTTGGTCTAATTGATGATATAGAAGAGACCATCATTGAAGTTAGTAGTTTTTAGTTTTATGGGAGAAAAGAAGACTAATAACTATCTGGTGTTGTATCGGATCTTAAAGTTCTGATAGATGAAGATAACTGATTGAAGGCAGGAGGTTATTAATTTAGTTTCGAAGAGTTATAATTGTATTATCAAAAAATCTCATGAAATCATTACTGAGTGTTATAGGAATATAAGCTGTGGCTCTCGGTCAGCCTGGTCTCGGTGCTGCAAATAAATCTGGCATCGTTCTTATCTTCTGAGTAATAAGATGCTCTCGCTTTACGGAGAGCTTTCTTATATTTAGTGAGATTATCATGCTAAATTAAACAAGATTCTTCAAACTTAGTGGAACGCCATATCCTTTTTAAAGAAGACCTACCATGCAAAATGCACTTTTTGATGTCTTTTATACATAACTGTGTCCCCGGTGTGTCGGGGAACTCACGCAGCGTCAGAAAATAAAACCCTCTCTCTTTTCCTCTGTACCCAAATCTCTAAAAACGGGGGAACAATGGAGCCAAATTATGCCCCAAATCAGCACTTTTGAAATAGGAAGTGAAATAGAGGGATATGAGGTATGGCTAGAATGGGTGATCAGTTTGGTATTTTGAGCAAAACACTTCATAGTAGGGATGCCAGCGATTATTCGCTACAGTCTCCATAATCGAATATTATTTTTAAAAATCGATTTTATTTATATATATATATTTTGTATATTTATGTATTTTTATTTTTTTCTGGCTTAGTTTCAACCTATATATATATATATATATATATATATATATGCTTATAATAGTAATAGTATTAATAATTGTAAATGGCCATTGGTCACACCACCGGTTTGTTTTACTGTAAACTTGGAGGAAGCCTGCGTGCAGAGCAGACTGCTGGTAAAAAGAGTTCTTCCTCGTGGAACTACTTCGAATTTACAAGTCCAAAGGAAGTTAAATGCAAGCTCTGCGAAAAGACGTTGGTCTATCACAGCTCAACCTCAACAATGCGTTCGCATTTGAGTGTGAAGCACGCCAAAGAGGTTACAGAGAAAGACGCAGCACAACTGGCCATCACCAACTTCACTTCAAGGCCACGTCGTTGTGATGACATGCTTGTTTGTGTGTGCCTGTTAAACATGTTCCACTAAAGAAAATAACGGAATTCCTTTTGTCTGTTTTTTTTCCCCCTCTTCCGCGGGGTCGGTCGAATAATCAATTATTATTCGCCAGGGCTGCCGAATAATCGATTTTGATCATGTTCAGTTTCTGGCAACCCTACTTCATTGACATGTTTTTTTGTATATATCTGAGACCTATGCTATTAGGCGCTTTCACACCGGAGTACTTTTCCCATATAGTTCCTGGAATTTTGCGTTCACACCAAAAAGGGAGCTTAGTTCATGAGAACCTTTACCCCCTTTTTAGTGCCTCCTAGAGGGGTGGTCAGGGCCGGACTGGGACAATAGGTCAGGCCGGGAAATGGAATTATACACCCGTCCAGGCCACTACCAGTTTTCTTTTGTGCCATTTTCCTGGATTTATTTGTCAATGTTTACAGCGTTGCTGCCCATAGTGATAGCCCTAAACTTTAAATCTACTACCCCAGAATAAACATATGGACATGGGTTACTATTTAAAAAAAATATGCAAATCTATTTAGGAACCTATCCATGTGAACATATTTTAAGTCCTTTACCTCACCTGAGCTGTAGTTATCAGGCTCTCAGTCTGACAGGAGAGGACTCTCCTCCACCTTGTTGACAGCTCACGATTAGCGTTAGTTAGCGCAGCTAGCTAGCACCAGATGCTAACAACAACAATACACGTAACCGGTGCCCGTGCTTTCTCTCTTGCTCGCGCCACACATACACTAACACACACCCTCCCGAGCTTGAATCACACACAGACCAATCGAGGGCATTAGTATGATCTGTATGAAAGTGGCCATGTCAGCAGGGCCATATCATGTAGACAGCCAGTCACCCTCTGTGAGGCAGAGTCAGACCCACATTTGCGCAGCGTTGCGTTCACAATACATGCATTAGGCCATCAGGAAACCTCCCGGTCCTCCCGATGGCCAGTCCGGGCCTGGAGGTGGTACTTTCCTGGGAGAAAAAAGTTCCAATTTCTGATTGGCTGAGCTAATTGCAAACCACACCCCGTAATACTCGGAAACGTTTTTTGAAGCCGCCATTGTATTTGTTGGCATTATCATTATCATTATTAGCATTTGCCCCGCGCACCAAAGCAGAGAGACTAATGGCGCGTTTCCACTGCAGGCCTCGCTCGGTTTGGTTAGGCCTTATTAGGCCCGGCTC
Organism: Champsocephalus esox; assembly: GCA_036324585.1. NCBI lineage: Eukaryota > Metazoa > Chordata > Actinopteri > Perciformes > Channichthyidae > Champsocephalus > Champsocephalus esox. The sequence goes on from CM070490.1 coordinate 32,599,723, forward strand.
ACTTTAATGCTGCGCTTCCATTACAGTTTAGGAACTGGGGTAGTTACTATAGTAACGCAGTGTAGGCGGAGCCGTGACGTCATCTTCAATGAGAGCCCCAGAAAAACAACACAGCCGTTAGCTCTTAGCACTCAGAGCTCACAGCTCTTCATATCTGTTCAGAAACTAGACAAAAGTTAATGTACAAACCACAGACTGCCTGTGTCATGGCGAATACAGTCGCTGGTTTATTTATGTCTGTATAGGCCGTTGTTGTGAGTGTGGACGGTCGCAGCATATAGAACGTTAGCTTAGCAAAGCTCCATTTAGAAAACACATATTTTAAAAGGGTTTTTCGCCTGCCGTCTATCTGCAGACTTGTCAAAGCATTACTTAATGGTTTTTACTAACCGGTATCAGCATGTTGTTACATCGGCATCATTTTGAAACGTGTATTACAATTAAATCACGGTCAAATATGTTCATCTTGTAGTTGTAGCCCCCTTGTCAGCGATTCTCTCTAGTTTAGCATACTCAGCCCGACTCAGCCTGGTTGTTCCTGGCCCTAGAACCACGATTTAGTCGGGCCAGAAAAAAGGTGAAAAAGTAGCCCCGGGCCAAAACTAGGCCAAGTGGAAACGCAACCAAAAATGGGCCCCGCACGGCTCGGCACGCTTAAAGCGAGCTACCCGCTTCAGTGGAAACGCACCATAACTTATGGCAACTCAAAACAAAACATGGGAGCGGTGGAGTGATGAGGAGGTGTTGGCGTTCTGGCGATTTACTCGGAAGGCTTCAGTAGAAGTAGTAGTAGCCTACTGAAGCCAGTCCTCAACTCCGGGGACTTTTGGCCGGGGACTTCGGGTGGCAGTATACGCCGTGAAGTTGTTTGTAAACCCAAAGCAGAAGAAGTGACGTCACCGGCTTCATTTGCGTAATCTTCCCTCAGGGACTTATTCCGGTGTGAACGCGATCGGCTCCTAGTTCGATGGGGGTACTAAGTGCTGGGAGCTAAGTGCTGAGAACTAAATACGGCAAAGTACTTGGTGTGAAAGCGTCTATTGCCTAAAAATAGTGTGAGAGGTGCACTTTAAATTGTCTCAACTTTGCTTGAGTTTGCGGGCTTCAGGATTATGCCATGGGGCTATTCTGTCGTTATATTTTCTTCTTTTTAAAGGCAATACAGTTGGCTTATTTGCCCTGTACATTTATGCAAGATTAAACATTGCACATTTTCAGTCGAAGGCCTGTCCAGAAAGTTTTATTTTGATGAGACTGTACAACATGGACTATTAGAGGGAACGGACTGAGAAATCAAAGCAGACCATTTCTCAAAAACATTTTTTATTTGTGTTAGTTTGCCAGCACTGCAAAGAAAATGAAGAACGACCCTCATGTGACAGAGGTGTCTGATGAAGGGGCCCTGCTCAAAAGGTATCGCAATGAAATTGAAGACCTGAAGCGTCAACTTCATGAGGCAAGTATCATCTTTCCTTTTTTATTTTTTTTATTTTGATGTGCTTATCACCACAATTCTCATTTTAAATGCACTTTCTACTAACTACCCATGGGTGATCTCGCTACAGGTGTCTTCAGTCACACAGACTACGGCCAAGGAGAAGAAATCGCTCTCCCAGAGGCTCCAAGTGAAGGATCAGCTGCAGACAGAGCAAGAGGACCGCATCAGAAACCTGACCAAACTGCTTGTCACCAGCTCAAACCTGGTTCCTTTACAAAAGGTGAATAGGACTTAAAATAACGCTGTTTCAAAGGAGACCTTTTTATCTTCAGCATCTTAGTCATGCGTACTCTCATCCTGTTTTTCCAGATGCCCAAACGCAGAGAAACTTGGGGAGGGAAGATGCAAGGACTTGCCCGTACGTCTCTGTGTGATTCTTTCACTGGGAATAGAAAAGGCGACCTCTCCTGTCTGAGTGAGCTGTGTGAATGTAAGAAAAAGCTGATAAAATGAAAAAGTGAATGCACTCTGCAAATCATCATTTATGATTAAAATGAATTCAAATGATTAGTTTCATACATACATGGTATGTTTCAACAGCTGGTAAGGACTTTGATGCTCCCTGGGGGATTCATGATGAGCCTTCAGATGAAATGGACATGAATCAGACTTCTGTGACCGTCCGAAGCTTTGCAGACAGGTGAATGTCTTAAAACTACTAATGCTTATATTACTTTTCATTTGATAGACAGCAGATGTAACTACTCTTATCATCCAGGACAGCGTACTGCTGCCTTCACACCGGACGCGATGCGATGTTTGGGGGTGGCGCGATTACATGTAAAGTCAATACAGGGACGCAAATTCGCTCCGACGGCGAGCATGAAGCGGCGAACGCGAATATGACGCTCGAGTTGAAAAAATGTAACTCGAGTGTTTGTCGCGGCCCCCTTCAATCGCGCCGCGACAAACACTCGAGTTACATTTTTTCAACTCGAGCATCATATTCACGTGACGTGATCTTGCGGTAGCCAATCAGCGTTGAGGATCTCAGCCTGCCGTCACTGACGTTTAATCAGAAAACATCAGCTGTTAGCAGTTAGCACACAGAGATCACAGCTCCTCATATCTGTTCAGAAACTGGACAAAGGTTAAACAAGTACAAACCACAGACTGTCTGTGTCATGGAGAATACAGTCGCTGGTTTATTTATGTCTGTATGTCGTTGCTGTGAGTGTGGACGGTCGGAGCATATACTGCGTTAACTTAGCCTGGTCGATGCGATCTTCATTCAAAAAAGTCTGCAGACTTGTCAAAGCATTAATTCATGGTTTTTACTAACCGGTATCAGTATGTTTTTACTTCGGCATCATTTAGAAACGTGTATTACAATTTAATCACGGTCAAATATGTTAATGTTGTTGTTGTTGTAGCCCACGAGCCAGCTCGTCTTGTTTGAATGATGCGAGTAAACACAGCTGACAGCCGAGGTGAAACTCGAGCGATTAGAGCGATGCGATTAGAGCGATGCGATTAGAGCGATGCGATTAGAGCGATGCGATTAGAGCGATGCGATTAGAGCGAAGCGAATATTCGCATTGCGTCCGGTCTGAACGCAACTCGTTTTTTTTGTTTTGTTTTTTTCTCTTTCTCATACTGATATTCTGAACAATCTGTGTTGTTGTATTTGCTGTAAAGTGTCTCTACTGTAGGCTATTTTTATTAAATGTACAGCACTTTGGTTCGACCAAAAATCGTTTATAAATGTGCTATATAAATAACACTTGATTTGATATGTTGTGACCACTTTATCATGAGTTGAAGCTTGATATCCCTCGTTTTCTTCTGTGATCATATTCAGGTTCATATTAGTATGTAGTGCTTCTACTGGGACATGTCTCCATGCTTTAATGCAAAAAGCTCTTTATTTATCTCATACTGCCTGTGCCTAGGGGTGCAACAACACTTTATCCTGACAGTAGTGCATGAGAAATAATCTGCCACCTCCCACTCTGATCAGTCAAACTGGACAGCTCTGCTGAAATATGGTAAAAAAAAGACCTGCCTCTCACCTCAAATGGTTTGAGAACCCTACTTTAGTGTACGGTTTAGCTGCTGAATTGGATCTTTTGCTTTTTGTCAGTCTGAAGGGAGGTACTTGATTTTCAAATGTTGTTGAACACATTTAGTCATCTGTATGTCATACCTTTTTATTTTTCAGCCCCAAAGACTTTGTGTCTCCAGCCCGTGTGCACGAGCTTTCTGGGAGAGTCTCCTTCTTAACGATGCAGCTGGAGATGGAGGCCCAACAGAAAAAAGATGCCCTCGACAAATTACAGTCAACAGAACAGAGGGCAGTGGAGCTGGAGCTGGAGCTGCAGATGGAGGCAGAACAGAAAGTAAAGGCCCTGGAACAGGTGGAGATTTTGGGCGGCAGATTGGCAGACATTGAGAGTCAGAATGAGGACCAGAGCAACACTCAGGTATGCTGTGTTTAGATATACCTCCTCTCTGGCCTAGCAGAGAAATCCATTATTACACATGAGAGAATCGCCATAGCTAGCCATCATACTCATGGCTTGGTTATTTTAGCTCCTTTTTTTGTATTGAAGGACATGTACAATCATAGTAGGGCTGTGCAATTTAATCGATCTTGCGATATATATCGATATTTAGTTTTCCGAGAAAGTATCAATATTTCAGCTGCGGGTATCGATACATTAAGTCTGATAACTGTGTTTGTTATCCTCGCGTCCAGGAGAGAAGCTTTAAAAAGGAGACTAATTGAGTCTCTGAGAAGGTTCAAATGTATACTTTAATTAATAAAAAGCACGATAATGTTACAAGCAGAAGATGGTTCAGTCAGAAAAACAGCTGTGTTCTGGCTCTCGTGAGCGAAGGGAAGAGAGCGAGCTCCACCTTTCCAGCTGTTAAATATCCTCTGTGGGCCGGTTGGCGCTGCTGGGGATCGGCCCTCCACGTCTCCAATGTTCGTTGTTGCGCATTACAGAGGATTCAGACATTGCACATTAAATATATAACTAAACACGCCTTTTCTCCTCCTTATCTCTTTCATGACTTTTCATTTAATACATTTTAAACGCTGTAATCAATACTCCAAAAATACCTCACGGCTGGTATCATTTCCGGTAGTTCCCAATGTTGTCTCATGCTACCCACGTCTGTAAACAAACGCATTCAAATAAACTGTACCGTCATTTAATATTCAGGAATAATAATATCTCGACGTCTATAGTTGTAGTGTTGAAATCAGTAGGTTTCAGTGTGCAACACTCCGTGTCATATCGCTACTAAATTCACCTCTATAGGAAAATGTATATTAGCCACATGCTAAATGCTAACCGAAGATGAAGGATTTTCAGAATATAAGCTTAACAACTGCTTGTGCACAACAACTTCTGGTTTTTCAGTATAAAACAGCATTTAAACTGACGGTATGTTTATTGTACTTTATGCCATCAAAACATTGATTTTAATTTCTAACAAGTCCCATTCAAATCCCCCGTGTTCCGCCACTTGCTGCATCTTTTCATTCTCCATTGTCCATTGCACTGCACTTTACAGCTACAGTTTGCACTGTTTCAATAAATGAAACTAATTTTTATAAATACATACTGTATACGTTAATACAAAGATGAATACGTGGGTTTATTAAAAAAAAAGGTAAAGTATAGGAAGATAAGATGGACTTTTATTAATCCCTCGTGGGGAAATTGTTTCTCTGCATTTGACCCATCCTAGTGTTAGGAGCAGTGTGCTGCCATTTTGAACGGCGCCCGGGGAACAGTGTGGGGAACGGTGCCTTGCTCAGTGACACCTCGTGGCACTTGGTCTTGCCGGGACTTGAACTGGTGACCTTCCAGTTGCCAAGCCAAGTCCCTATGGACTTCGCCACCACCGCCACCCCAAAAAAAATAGCATTAGGTCATTTACACCATTTGGTTGGGAGCAGCGTTTCCGCCAGGGGGGCGTCTTCCCGTCATTTGACACCCTTATTCAGCTCGGGACGCTCTGAACGCGAGCCGAGGGAAATATTAATGCCCTCTCAGCCCTGGTCTGACGGAAACACTGGTTAGGAGTGTATGGATGTTGTTGAAATAGTCTATAAAGCACTGCCATTTCTTATAGAAACAGTCTACTGAGATCCTGAGAGTACATTTGATCTTGTCCAGTTTGAGAAAGAACAATAGGTCTTTGAGCCAAATAGAGGATGATGCGGTGCTTATTGGAGTTTTTAGCTGCCTTTAAAACTAATCTTCAAACCTTGTTTTCCAGATGAAAAAAGAGTTTGCTGGGGCGATCCATCTGTGTGAAAGCCTGTCTACAGAGAAGGTAAGGCTTGATGGAGCGCCTGTGACACGGCTCATTCTACAGCGCAGCTTATTTTGCATCTGAAATCTGAGAAAAGGATGTATTTATGATTGTAATGTTCAGTATGCGGAGAAACTCCCAAGGATATCAGATTTGTTCATCCCAGGCTAAATGAAGGAATATTTCAAACTATCTAAAAAATTCAATTTTTGTATTCTCTTTGCAGCTATCTCTGTTTGCATCACTGCTTTTATTTATTTGTTTGTTTTATATTTTTAGCTGCATAGAGAGAAGCCTGCAAAAGTATAATGACGATAAAGATCCCCTGATTTGAAGTTTACCTAACTTTTTTTAAGACCCAAGCAAACCATTTTATATATTCATGTTGCACAAAGCACAGCGAAAACATGTTTTATACCCTTTCCACACAGATAATTTTTTAAGCATGATACTAGCAGTTACAAACAAACAACATTAGGGCAATGCGTTTCACTTGGAAATGTTTACTGCATTAAATGGTATGCTTACAGGACAAGGTGCTTCTTGAACGGGACTATCTGAAGAATGAGCTGGAGGTGTTCTTTGAGCAAATAAAAATACTGGAGAAGGAGAAAGCGTCTCTCTCTCAGGAACTGGAGGAGAAGAGAGAGGTGGACGAGTTCAAGGCTCTAGAGGACGAGTGCAGGAAAGACCAAGAGGTAATTCATTTGATTCCATTCAGACTCCACAGATACCCCTTTCCCTCCAAACCACTGCAGTATTTCCCCTAGGTTTACTGCCTTGGCAGGGTGCTGCTCGGGTATCCTCCCAACACGGGGGTGCCCGAAAAAAATGTTTTCCTCTGGAGCAGAGAGAGGAGCTGTGGGTTATTGATATCGTACAGTAACAAAGTATTTGTACATTAAAAAGAAATAAAGTACAGTGTTGCAATGAAGACAATAAAGATGAATACTTGATTCCAAAATACATATATTATTGAAATAACTTAAATTGTGAACAAAACTAACATTGCTTTTTATTCAAATTAAATAAATAATATTTCACATAAAAAGAAACAACAGTGTTTTAACAAATCGTATTAAATAATCTGATGACAGAACTGTAAACAGAATAGCTGAAACTTTAACAAACTAAATAATAATAATAATATATAATATTTTTATAGCGCCTTTCAGGAAACCCAAGGTCGCTTTACAAGTCGGGTAGAGTAGGGGAAAAAAGGCAGGCAGGTTAAGAGGGTGGGGGGGGGAAGTAGCGGACAAATAAACCTATTAAACTAACTATACAGTGGGGAAAGCCTTGGTAAAAAGGTTCGTTTTGAGGGCTTTTTTGAAAATGTCCAGGGTTGGGGCGCTGCGGATTTCGGGGGGGAGAGAGTTCCAGAGGGTGGGGGGATGCCACACTGAAGGCTCTGTCACCAAAAGTCCGCAAATAACTCTGTTACCTCTAATCATTATTATGCCTGGTTAGTATTGCGTGACTGTGTTTTTTTTTATACGTTTGTGGTCATGTTCTGGTCACTTTGCTCAGCGCTACTGCTTGTTACAACTTTTCTTCTCTTCGCCGTACTTGCCATGAACTGTTATTGCTCAAGTTAATCTGACCTTGCCTCGTATTTGATTCTTGACGAGCAGTTTTTTGGTGCCAGAAGAACCAGTTTTAGTCGCCAAGAGCCGGTTCCACTACGGGGGAAACAAGGAAGAAATGGTTCGCCTTGAACCGGTTTAATGAGAAAGGGGTATTACGATGCTTGGACTGTAAAGTTGGGTGTTGGGCTTTCATTTACCTTCTATTCATTTTGTTTGTGTGATCTAACAGAATGAGTTGCAAAATGAAATGGCCAACTTGAAGAAGACTGTTGAAGCCTCTGAGCTTCAGTGTCTGGATCTGCAGGTAAGGCAACATGCCCCAAGTGTAGACTTTTTGGGTTATTTGGAAATATATGATTTGTATTCATTACATTGCATTTAGCTGACGCTTTTATCCAAAGCGACTTACAATAAGTACATTCGACCAGGAAGACACAACCTTGAAGAAAACAGAATCATATAAATACACAAGGTTTCATAGAGCCAAGCATTTCAAGTGCTACTCAACTGGCTATAGATAAGCCAGTCCTTTATTAGTATACAAGTGCTCTGTTAGCAGTTCTTTGTTAGTAATTCTATCGCTCGAAGTGGAGTCGAAAGAGATGAGATTTCAGTCTGTGCCGGAAGATGTGCAGGCTTTCTGCTGTCCTGATGTCAATGGGGAGCTCATTCCACCATTTTGGAGCCAGGATAGCAAACCCACGTGTTTTTGCTGATGGGAACTTGGGTCCCCTTCGCAGCGAGGGTGCAGCGAGTCGTTTGGCTGATGCAGAGCGTAGTGCACTCGCTGGGGTGTATGGTTTAACCATGTCCTGGATGTAGGAAGGGCCAGATCCATTCGCAGCATGGTACGCAAGTACCAGTGTCTTGAAGTGGATTCTAGCAGTTACCGGAAGCCAGTGAAGTGAGCGGAGGAGCAGAGTGGTGTGGGAAAATGTTGAAAGGTTGAAGACCAGACGAGCCGCTGCATTCTGGATGAGCTGCAGAGGTCGGTTGGCACATGCAGGTAGACCAGCCAGGAGGGAGTTGCAGTAGTCTAGGCATGAGATGACTAGAGCCTGGACCAGAACCTGCGGTTTTTTTCTGGGTCAGCTGGGGACGTATCCTCCTGATGTTGTAAAGCGTGTATCTGCTGGAACAGGTTGTAGCAGCGATGTTTGCAGTGAAGGACAGTTTGTTATCTAGGATCACACCCAGATTCCTTGCAGTCTAAGTCGGGGAAACAACAGAGGTGCCGATGTTGATTGTTAGGTCAAGAGTGGGACAATCTTTTCCCGGAAGGAAAAGCAGTTCAGTCTTGTCAAGGTTGAGCTTGAGGTGGTGAGCAGACATCCACTGAGAGATGTCAGCTAAACAAGCAGAGATGCGTGCGACGACCTGGGTCTCTGAGCGGGGAAAGGACAGAATGAATTGGGTGTCGTCAGCGTAGCAGTGGTATGAAAACCATGCGGGCTAATGACTGATCCGAGCGAGTTTGTGTACAGGGAGAAGAGGAGGGGACCAAGGACAGAGCCCTGAGGGACCCCTGTAGTTAATTGACAAGGGTCGGACTCGGACCCTCTCCAAGTTACCTTGTAGTTACGGTCTTTGAGGTATGAGGTGAGGAGGGAAAGGGCAGAGCCTGAAACTCCAAGTTTTTGGAGTGTGAAGGAGGATCTGATGGTTCACCGTGTCGAATGCAGCAGACAGGTCCAACAGGATGATGACAGAAGAGAGGGATGCTGCTTTGGCAGTGTGCAGTTCCTCAGTGACAGCAAGGAGGGTAGTTTCTGTGGAGTGACCTGCCTTGAAACCAGATTGGTGCGGATCCAGAAGGTTGTTCTAATGGAGATAACAGGAGAGTTGTTTAAAGACGGGGCACGTTCAAGTGTTTTAGACAGGAACGGGAGTAGAGAGACAGGCCTGTAGTTTATAACATCAGACGGGTTGAGAGTGGGTTTCTTTTGGAGAGGGTTTACTCTTGCCTCCTTGAGACTATTTGGAAAGTGACCAGAATTTAGAGAAGTGTCGATGAAATGGTAGAATATCAGGAGCGATAGTCTGAAGGAGGTTTGGGGGGATAGGGTCCAGAGGACAGGTGGTAGGGCGGGCAGAGGTAATGAGGGTAAGAACCTCACTTGGAGAGAGAGGGGAAATAGAGGTTAGTGTGTGGGTGAAAGGAGGGTCTGGTGACCCAGTGGTGAGTAAAGGTGAGTCAGAAAAAGAAGAGCGAATATCATCAAACTTTTTCAAAGGGAGAGAGGGAGAGGGAACAAAGGTTACGGCGGACAGGTGCAGGATGAGAAGAGATTAGTTTGTTTGGAAAGGGGTAGAGAGAATGAAATGAAGAAGTGATCGGATGTGTGGAGCGGGTTTATTCTTAATATAACTATTACAAGCCACACTTTGTTGTTGCAATTTTGTTAAATAGTATTTTAACTTTTGTGTTTACAAGAACAAACTGCAAACTCTGACTGTTGAGCTGAAGAAGAAAACTGAATTTGCACTGGAACTTCAGAGTATGGTATGTGTTGTCCCATTTGAACATCGTAAAGTTGCAACTTCTAGCTTCTCTTTTGACAAACTGTTATAGTTATCTACATTTAGCCGATTCCTTAAGGCACGTAATGTGTGATTATAATCTACAAGCAAACATGATTATTACTAGGGACATTTAGGTGAGATGTCTTTGGTTAAAATGTCTGCAGTATGGTATTTCTGAGCTTTAAATGCATTTACAAAAACATTTGTACACAATTCGGATTGGATTTATTTGCCTAAATACTTAATTATTCTGTTTGCATGGCAAATTAGTATTACAAGGCAAATATAATCTTTCAGAATAGAATCAAGGCTTTGGAATAAAATAGACAAAGGTAATTCAGTGTTTAAATTAAACATATACAGAAATGGATGTTCTTTTGGTGGGGGTGTGTGTGTAATAAACCTTGAACTGTGTCATAAGCCAATATGTGTTCGCTTCCTAAATAATGGTAGAAAAATTAGGAAAGGCCAAATATTTTTCCCAACAAGTGTGCTATGCTTAAAAAGGGAGTTTAGACTGTGAACTGCTTAAGATCTGAGTTGTTTGTATGTGACATATTGAGCTAACTTAGTCTGTGATGTTTCCCTCCTTGCAGAGCGGTAAGGACCTAGTGCAGGAGGTGGAGAAGCTGCAACGCTCTCTGGGTGACGCTGAGGGCCTCAGCAGGGATACAAAGAAGGAGTGGGCTGTCCTGCGCAGTGAACACATGGCTGTGGAGGAGATGAATGTAAGTGGGGAAAAAATGAACTATCACTTAGGGGTGCGTTCACACCTGCCTTGTATAGTCCGGTTGAATCGAACCCTGGTGCGTTTAGCCGCTTGGTGCGGTTCATTTGGCTCGGTGTGAACACAGTCCGAGACCTCTGAAGTGAACTAAACAACCGGACTCTGGTCCACTAAAATAGGTGGTCTCGGAGCGCTTGCTTGCGAACTCTGGAGCGGTTCATTGCTGGTGTGAACGCAGTCCGCACCAAAACACAGGAAGCGCAGTATTTACGTGTCAAAAGAACGCGGATGTCTTCAAAATCTTTAGCGAAAGAGTCTTTCAAGACATCCGCGGTTGATTAGTTAAAGAGTAAAGCAGAATGAAGTGTTGAACAGTGTCGTGTAAAGTAAAAATTCTCCGTCAACTACATAAAAGTAAGAACACCTATCGTCGGTGAAACGCCCCTCCTTACTGCAGAACGTCTCTCATTATGTGTTATAATGTTTTTTAACGGACGTTGTCTGATTATATAATCATATGCGCGGGCTGCTAGTGTCTGTTGATCTCCAGATTAACAGCAGCATGAGAATAACCTGCCGAAAGTGCCGATGCTCCATGGCGGAGGCTCCGGTAGAAATTGCCGGGATTCGCGTTTTTACCCCCTTAATGTCTGACCAATGGTTAACAGCATTTCCGTGCACATGACTTGCGTTTAAAGTTTATAGTCCGTTTGAGTTTTGCCCGTGTGAACGCAAACCGAACCTTCTGAAAAATTAAACAATGTAACAAACTGTCATCTGGTGCGCACCAGAAAACGGACTATTAGGTGTGAATGCACCCGTAAAATGTTAAAGGTGTTTTGAATAAACCTATGGCTGATTTGGTACCACTTTACAATAAGGCTACCCTTTTTAAAGGATTCATAAAGGGTCTATAATTAGGTTATTAATTAGATTGTAAACACTTTATTAATCATTAAGAACCATTTATAAACCAGTTCTAACATAGTTTTCATACATCAACACAGGCTCACCATTTGGCAAGATGACTAAGCCTTATATTGGCTACTTAGCGAAAATCAACTCAGTGAGCAACAGATGCAAAGGACGCTGGCTGATGAAGAAGATAAAGTAAGCTAGGTAGCCAATATAAGGCTTACCCCTAGATTCCACCGGGTCCGTCTGCGTCGCGCTACGACTGCGCCGCAGTTTTGGTCCGGCCTCCTCCGGTGTCATACCCTACCGGCGCGTTTCAGAAGCGGAGCGTCTTGCCTGCCGACTCGCAGTTTTTGTTGATTTGGGCATATTTCTTGCAAAGGCTACTTTGTGCAGACAAAGTTAATAATAATTGTAATATCCCAGTTATAAACGACATGAATCAAAGATGTGTTGCTGTATTTTAGTGGTAAAAAAAATGCAATTATTTTATATATCTATCATTTACACTGTGCCTGTAAAATGGAGGAGAACACTGGCATTTCTCCTCCTACTTGAAAGACTACGGACTGATAGGGTCCGCAAAATTAGTATGTGTATATACACACACACACATATATATATATATATAATTTATCTTTTTCTTCAAAATAACCGATAAGAGTACTGTTAAAAGACCGGATCAATAAGCGCTATCGATAAAAGTAGTAGTACCGTTAAAACCTTAACGATACCCATCCCTAGTGTCCTGTGGTTTAGGCCAACTTTTACTCCAAATATGATATAACAATAATATTATTTTATCTTCTTAAGTAATATTAAGATAATATTTGTCCAATATTGTACATTTTCAAAGTTTCAAGTCCAACTCTCCTGCCCTCAAAGGGCAGAACGACCTTCAGAAGGTAAAAACCCCTCCTGCAAGCTTCCTTTTTTTTGGTCAATACGTTAAAGACATAAATTGCCAAAAGATAATTTTGGTAAAAGAAGAAGGGATATCTTCCAAAATATAATTCAAATTGGAGGACATTTTTTTATCCAACCATATTTGTACAAGTATGGAAAGAAAATAAACGTATTTTGTATTGATTTTTAGTTATTGGTGTCGGTTGGTCAAAGGTCACTTTTATTTAAAAGTTAAATTGCATGCCTTTTTTTTTATTATTATTTTTAAATCTAATGTCTTGTCATTATCTCCTCTCCAGCTGATTCTGAGTGCCAACCATGAGAAGATGGAAGCTGAGGTGAGAAGCCTGCGCTCTGAACTCGACACAGAGAAGACGCGCTTCAGAAAGATGCAGAGCGATCTCCAAAAGGAGCTGAATGTGGTATTTGACGAGAACACAAAGCTCACCTCACTGCTGGATGGAAAAGTACCACAAAGTAGGTTCAAAGTCAGGTGTTTATAAGAGTAGACATTCAATATGTGGAATGAGATCAGAGTTGTAAGATGTTTTCTGTCCTAGATCTGATAGACAGCATGGAGCTTGAAAGGAGAGTGGCCCAGCTGAGCAGAGAGCTGACGGTGTCTCAGGAAGCAGAGGGAGCGCTCAAAGCTGAGCTGGCCACTTTCCAGACTCTTCCAGAGAAGTTGGACAGTCTGATGAAGCAGGTGAGTCCTCCATTCATCCTCCATGGACAGTAGGACATCAGAATCAGTTGGGTGTCGCTGCGGCTTATTCCAAGATATACATGGATTTATAAATTTAAATTTAATAAATAAAAACTCATAGCAGGGTGTCCGCAGGGTCTTAAAAAGTATTAAAAGTTGATAAATCAATTTAGCGAAAATTAAGGCTATTAAAAAGTATTAAACGGCCTTTTCCAAGGTATTAAGAAGGTCCACAGCAACGACAACATGAAGCACCCTTTAATTTACTGAAACAACAGTGTGAACGGAAGACTTTTTTGCGTATGCGTTTTACTGTATGCGTCCTCGTGGGGCCGGGGTCTAAGCCAAACTATATCCGGTCACAGAGATCTGCTATTTTAAAGTACGGTCAACACATATCGACCCTAAATATAGTCTATTAAGAACGAGAGAAGTCTTAACATATATATCGTTTTTTGTAAACATATGACAAATGTGTGAGCGTGATGACGTCAGAGCATCGTCCTATGTGCCGGGCTTAGCCCCGGACAGCCCCAGCCCAATTTAACCCCTGGGTATTTGTGAGGGAGCTCCTATATGGCATTACCCCGCTGAAGCTCACCAAAGTTTAATATATTTCATTGTTCAAATTTTTGTCAATTGTTTTGTTTATTGGTCAAATACTGGTTTCTACTGGTTTCTGAGGAGTTTTACTGGAATGAAAGAGCACAGAGTACAGAAGCAACAAAGCAGCATCCTGACCTTCACAGAGAGGTTGAAGTTCATGTGGAGAGGAGGCTAGTCTGTCTGCACTCTGTTTAGTTGTGCTATCTTACAATCAATATAGTAAATGTGAGGTAAAGTGTGTCGCCAATGTAACCGGTTAGAACTCGAAGTTGCGATGAGGTCTTAAAATGTATGGAAAGGGTCTTAAAAAAGGTCTTAAAAGGGATTACATTTGACTTCAGGATTCCTGCATAGTAACTCGGCAAAGCTCGGAACGGGTTTTTCAAAGTCTTAGTCTGACTATTAAAATAGTATCACTTAATTCAAATGATAAATACTTAAAGGTCCCATGTCATGCTTTTCCGGTTATTACCCGTCCCCTTGTGTTATGTAGCTTGTTCTGCATGTAGACGGTCTGCAGAGTCACAAACCCTCAAAGTACACCCTGTAGCGAGTAGAACTCTAACACAGAAAAGACCTGTCTGTGCTGCCCCAGAACGCCTCGTTGGACATTTCTATTTTTCCTTCTTTTTCTTCCGGGAACAAGTGACCAAATGGACCAATCCGCGGAGCTCCTCACACACACACACACACACACACACACACTCAGCCAGCCTTATTTTTCTCAGCTGCAGCTCCGCGGATTTCTCAGCCTGTGACAGCGGGACACGGCGAGGCCCGGTCCGAGCACACACACAGACCCACAGCCAGGCTGCGGCTGAGTTCAGGCAATTATGTAATATTCATTGTTTTATATATATTATATATTTGTCCATCCATCTTCTCCCGCTTATCCGTGGTCGGGTCGCGGGGGTAGCAGTTCCAGCAGAGGGCCCCAAACTTTCCTTTCCCCTAATCAACCAGCTCTGACTGGGGGATCCCAAGGTGCTCCCAGGCCAGCGAAGAGATATAATCCCTCATTATATATTTGTATGTATGTATGTTTATATAGTCTTAAAGTAACGACCGGGCAATCGTAACCCAACCACTGACTGACAAGGCGGGACCTGAATGGCTAAAATGCTACAATTTCCAGGTTAAGACTCATTCCTGCATCTCTCCAGCCATGGTCTGCGTCTGTTAAGTTTGTTTTTGGATTGCATTCAAAGTAGGGATGCACGATAATTATCGGCCCGATAATTATCGGCCCGATATTAGGAATTATGACGTCATCCCGATAAACCGATAACAGTATTAATAGCACCGATAATATACAATATATTTTTTGGGTATCCTGCGGTGTGGGTGGATTGGGATGAGGGGCGCTTGTTTTTCACTCGGCTCCTCCCGTTTTGCCAGTACTGTGGTGTTAGTGGTTTAGGAAGAGGGGAGTTCTTCACAAATCCAGCGCTCCCTAATACTTCGAACCTGATCAGTCACCTGAAACATCGCCATCGCTACGATGGTGTGTTAAAAGCGTACGAAGACAATAATACAATACAGTGTGTGTGTGTGTGTGTGTGTGTGTGTGTGTGTGTGTGTGTCTGCGCGCGCGTTGGAGCTATGTGCAACTCAAGGCATATGCTCGAACCGGAGCTGCCTGGACGCTGCAATCATGTTGCTGAGTGTGCTGACTTCTCCTACAATGTCCCGCTGTCTGCTTCCTGCATCAAGTCAAGTGCTCGGCGCAGTTGTGTGGATAGAGCGCTCCTCTGTTTTCATTTAAACGGCTCCTTATATCCGTTAGCGCAGCTAGCTAGCACCAGATGCTAACAACAACAATGCACGTAAGGTCTCTCTCTTGCTCGCTCGGACCACACGCACACACACCCTCCCGGTCCTCCAGATGGCCAGTCGGTGCCTGCCGGTGAGCGTGGAAGTGTGGTCTGCCACAAGCGGGCGGCAGGAGCGGGGCTGTCAGCATCAGCTTGTAGATGGTATTTTAAACTTGATGCTCTGAAGCTACGGGGCGGCAGAGGAAAAAAAAATACACATGCGTTAATCGCATTAAAATAATTAGTGGCGTAATTTTAATTTTTATTATCGGTTATCGGTATCGGTATCGGTCTTGAGAAGCAGGAAGTTATCGGTATCGGTTTCAAAAAACCAATATCGTGCATCCCTAATTCAAAGTGATAGAAATTACAAAACAAGCCTCGTCCATTTTTTTCTTTTTTTCCGCTGGGCGCAGAGTTTTCGAAAGCCCTGGGGATCTGCAAACGTTGTGTTGCGTACACAATTCCACCAGCCCATTGCAACTGAGTTTTTTTCCTTCTGAAACTTGTAGCTGGGTGAGCTGTCTGAAGAGCTGCAGAGTGTGCGTGCTGAGAAGGAGACTCTCCTGTCTGAGCAGAGTGCTGCTGCTCAGAGTTCTGCAGAGGAGACGGAGAAGCTGCTCTCTGCAGTCACATCTCTCGCAGCAGAGAGGGACCAGCTCCAGGGAGACCTTCGGGAAAATGTAGACATGGTGAGTGACTACATTGCTGTTTGATAATAGTCTGTTTGCGAGCTCCAAGGGTCCTATTATGAACCCGGAAATGTTGAGTACCCCAAAGTTTTATGTTAGAAATATATAGGAGGGGTCCCTTAAAAAGCCTGTGACACGGTTTTCCCCCATCAATTTGAGTACATATTGTCCCCTTGAAAACCGTTACTGAACTGATTTTGGATATTTGTACTTTGATAACCATTAATCTGCCTTCAATGTTGACAATTTTCTGGATCTTCAAGTCCCGCCAAATGATGGGTGACGTCATTGCGGGCACAGCCCTCCAGCTGCACCGTCCAGGATCCCAGCTTCTGCATGTAAACCTTTATTTATTTATATATATATATATATATATATATATATATATATATATATATATACAGTCAGATGTAAACGCACGACGGCGCACACAGCAGACAGCGATGACAGGTTAATGTTGAACGTGTCTGAGAGCTCATATGAGGCTGAAGGATCGGTTTATGTTGTATCTGTTAGAAGTTTAGGAATGAGGTGCGTCAATATGGGCGATAGTACGGTCATGTCGCCAGTGGTGGAATGGGACTACAAATCATCCCGGGACTCTCGACCGGCCCACTTCGGTACCGCTAGTAAATTGTCAACGGGGGGAGTGGGGGATGTCAGGGGCGGCGGGTGCTGGAGATAGTAAATGTAAATATGTAAATATTTGTGTCACTGCATCCTGGTAAAATACAAATATAATGTATAATGTCTGTGTCTTTGACCTCAGCGCTGCTAGCCACCTGTGCCCTGTACTACGAAGCCAGTTCAACAGACCCTGGATATGTTTGTTGTTGTTAGTTTGTTTGTTACTCAAACTAACAAACGAGATCTCGCTAAGCGGTCCTACGACGCTGGTTATCAACTCGGTTAATCAAGCCAGGGTTTCTCTCTCCAGCTGAGAGCGCGTTCACGTCTAAGACACGAGTGGATCTGACTTTAATTACATTTGTCTCGAGTGTTTCGTCAACATAATGTGTTAAATAATACTTCTGCATCCAGTCTGTGACGCTGTGAGTGTTGCACGGCCAGATGAGGCTCAGCTGACTCAGATCAGGAAATATATGATATATTAAGATATTATATGATCGATGATCTGATTGATGATGTAATATGAATGATAAGTGCGACACGTCGGTGTCTTCTCTGCATACGGCAGTTTAAACTGTATTTCCTTTATCTGTAATATGACTTGAGAGATTTAAACTCCGCACACTGAGTTGATCTCTTTTCTATAGACGCCGGAGGCGGGCAGCGTCAGGTAAAAGAAGTTATTTAGCCTTCTCAAACCTGAGCCTCACGCGCCGCCTATGGGGGATGTGCTGGTGACTTATCCGACCGGCCCACTTCGGTACCGGCCCATCGGGATTCGTCCCGATGGCCAGTCCGCCACTGCACCCAGCCCACGTAAACTGTCAACGGGGGGAGCCTCGCTGCGGGGAAACGGTGGACCTAGTGTCCCGATCGGAGTGGGAATAATAATAACAATCCGTGCATTTTATCCATTAATTTCCCCAACATTGTGGTAAAAAAAAACGCGTTTAATCCATGTTGTTGGTGTACTACAACTACAAAAAGCATCGGTTTGTTTTCTCATCAGGAAATGCAGACCGGCTCAAACAAACGATCATTTAATGTATCATATGTATATATACGCCGAATTGACATGAAAGCACAAATAAATGTAGTTTCATCCACTTGAGTTTACAACCACAAAAATAATCGATTTGTTTTTATATCACATCCGACGGGAGGAAATTCAGCAGGTCTCACTCTCGATTTTTAATCCTAATGTAATCATCATCTTCACCACGATCATGTATGTTTATGTCGCCGAATTGACATGAAAGCACTGACAAATATGAATATACTGTAGTCAACTTCATTAAAACGTTATTAACGTGCCTAATCTCAGTAATTCACCATTTCTACGCATGACACAACACACTTTGTCCGTGTTTGGCTCTCGAAGCGTTCCCGCATTGACGTCACTTCCGGCTTCCCCCAAAACTTCAAAATGAGTCGAAGGAATTTCCCCGCGATGTTCGAAATTATTGATATTTAACGGAACGGTATCGCTTTTTCTTTTTTAAACTGACGGTTCGAGATTACTAGTAGACCAATATTTCATTGCACAACAGTTGTTGGGATGGTGTCACAGGCTCTTTAAAGCCCCTACACACCAAGCCGATGTTGGCCACCGATAGATGTCTGGCCGTCGATGAGCGACCTGTCACCCTACTCGGATTGGTGTGTCCCGCACCGTCGTGTCTTTTCGGCCGTGCCGACGCCTTGAGCTGTCGGCAAAATAAATCACTCTGATTGGCTGTTCAGCTTAGCGAATCAGTGCATGAGAAGCGAAACGGAAGTGAAGAAAGCACACAGAGACGTCTATTATTTTTCATTTTCATCTCAACTGGACGCAATAATTTATTTTACATCATGGCGATCTAGAATGAAGAAACCGAAGACCAACTCAGTTGCCACGTAATTTGCTGCCACACTTCCTGCATGAGGTGGACAATAGCTTCTTCAAGTATTTAACGGACAGGACCCTGGACTATGTGGCTATTTTTATTGTAGGCCTATTTCTATCTTATTGTATTTTAGTCGATTGTTCACATTGTACAGTTCTACATTTGATAATAAACCACTTTTTACCGCTACTGCAAAATACAAAACTTTATTTCGTACCTTCAAACTACAGCCATTAGATATCACATTAGAATGAGGATACAATTAGCTATACTACAATAAAAGTCAGAGGATACAGATGTACATGATGATACATCATTTGCCTGTCAGTGTTATGATGATTTATATTAATATAATCTTGGATTATAATTACTAATGCATGGAATGTGGTAGCAGCAGTACTTTAAGGTTGCCTGCCAAAATGCTTAAATAGTTTCTTTGTGCTTCAGAGAGCTGAAGTTTGTATACATCACGCTGTCTGTCTTCCGGTTGTTGCCTCTTTTGAATGATGAATACACACTACTGCTGGTAAGGAGAGTTATTGCCACTCACGCATGTGCTGTTCATATGCCTACTTGGCCGTCGGCTGAAGTCTTTGCGACTGTTGGCCAAGACGCAGGAGACGTGAGGCGACACAACAGTCGTCTTCGGGACGTGTTCTTTGGTGTGTCAGGGGCTTTACTTGTATATGTTGGGAAATGTGCACAATTACCACAAGTTGCCTTAATTATCATGAATTACCGTCATGGCTTGAGCGATTTGGACTGGCTTTGGGGGTTATTGAGGATGTCTAATCCATTTCTGACATTTTCAGGGTCCAAATGGCAGTTTTAACCAGAAAGAGGCCACGTTGTTGTTTCTGGTGGGCTGATTTTTATGAATTTTGTGTCGATTTTGTAGTTTTAGGGGACTCTAGATTGGACAGATTGCTAATCTATTCGAAGTAGTAAAATCTGCCCACCGAGATTGCAAATATAGCCCCTTTCTGGTTAGAACTGCCATTCTTGATTCTGAAAATGTCAGATATGCATTCCGCATCCTTAATAACCCCCAAATCTGTCCTGAGCGGCCATTTTGATCAACTATTGTCTGCATAGGATTTATTGCTAAAACTTTGGGGGTACACATTTGTGGGTTCAGTGCTTGCAACTAGACTATATTGTTAGAAAAACAACAGATTTGTTAATTCTCTCATTTATAATGTTGACCAATTAACAGTCTCGTCCTTTTTAAAGCCTGTGACACAAATGAGATATTTTTATATGTTTAAAATATTCTCTGTGCCAATTTGTTCACAAATGTAAGTTAAGCTTCCATGTTGCCAGCCTTTTTAAATTCACAGCCTTTGCTCTAAGTCACCACTTCTCCAGCTTTATTTTCCTGGCTATAAAAGTTTCCTTTGGTCAAAATTATTCCTTGTTTATTTACAATATTGTGTCTTATTTGTAGGCTGCTGAGACACAAATGATTCTACAGTCTCTTCAAGACGAGATGCAGCAGCAGAGGACCAAGCACTCGGATCTGGTGAAACTCTACGAGCAGAAGGAGTCTGATTTAGGGGAACATGTGAGTGACGTGTCTGATCTGCAGTCTTTCAAAAGCAGTCCTTCTTTGTCAGTGTTCTTACTGTCAGTTTGAAATCTTCCCAACAGATGCCGAGGCTGTCACAGGAACTTGAGAGTGTGCGTGCTGAGAAAGAGACTCTCCTGTCTGAGCAGAGTGCTGCTGCTCAGAGTTCTGCAGAGGAGACGGAGAAGCTGCTCTCTGCAGTCACATCTCTCGCAGCAGAGAGGGACCAGCTCCAGGGAGACCTTCGGGAAAATGTAGACATGGTGAGTGACTACATTGCTGTTTGATAATAGTCTGTTTGCGAGCTCCAAGAGTCCTATTATGAACCCGGAAATGTTGAGTACCCCAACGTTTTATGTTAGAAATATATAGGAGGGGTCCCTTAAGGCACCAAGCCGATTTTGGCCGTCGATAGATGTCAGAAAATACAGAAAAAATACGAAAGGCGGGGCCACTCAAAATAAATCCAATTTAGTTACATTTTTGCCAGATATTTTAAACGGCCTACTTCACAGCTCTCCGTAGGGTTTCATTTATTGTGTTACAATAACTCCTTAACACAGGAGCCTCAGATTGCTTATAAGGGGAAATATGATGGGTGTATTTCAAGCTTGTTATAGAAAGAAGTTATCGGGCTTTTTTTATCAACTAAGATTTGTTAGAACATTTTCTTAACTTGAATTGACTACATTTAATTGAAAATGTGGCACACATGAATACTCTGCAATATATGGTTGTTTACATATATATAGTTCAGAAGTACAAGACAAGCACAAGTTTCATGAGCCATATTCCATTATAATTTAACCATTTAAAACGGACCACGGGCCGCAGCTGCTTTAAGTCCATTAAGTTTATGATAAGGAAACAATTAACACACTATCATTGCAATATATTTTCCAAATACAATATCCTCAACTTTGAAATTCTCTTTCGGTTATCAAAAATCCGATTGGTATTTAAGAGCATATACAATATCTCTACATCACTTTTGAGAAGCTTTTTCCAGCTCCGCTCTGAACAAATGTGTAGAACCTCATGATCTGCCCTGAATGCAGATTCAACCCCCCCACTGAGGCGCACTCTCTTTTACTGTCATCAAACATTGCAATCTGCTTCCTGATGATCTTAAAACCTGCGCAGATTGTTGTATTTGTTATGCATAAAGATATATAATGATAATTTCAGTCCAGATTTTCAAATACATTTATTCTCTCTTCTTTTTGTAAAATGGTATAGCCCAGTGGTTCTCAAACTTGTTCTCTCATTCCCCACTTTGAACAGGTGGGCCTTTTCAAGCCCCACCTGTTCGTCATCGCTCCAATAAAATGGTAGGCCAAGCTTAAAATGGTCACATGTATCGTTCTATATCAGGGGTCTCCAACCTTTTTTAGGATGAGAGCTACTTTAAAAAAAATAAAACAAGTCGTGAGCTACTTTTACTCCTTGTTGTTTTTTGCAGTGTGTATATATTTAGCACATTTTAACATTATTATATGCTTACCTTTAACCTTTGTGTGCTGTTTGGGTCTGTGGGACCCGTTTTCAGTGTTTACTAAAAGAACATGTATTCAATTTAATTATTTTAAGCTGCTTTATTTGGGGGTGGACCTCACATCTTCTAGGGGGGTCCGAGGGCATGCACCCCGGGAAGATTTGTTTTTTAATGTTGAAGTGAAAAGCATCAATCTGGTGCACTTTGAGCACAACATGATACGGATGTTACGGATACAGCTCTCAACACTCAGATTAAAGGGAGCTGTATACTTTTCATTAATCCGAACATTTTTAGAATATGTTTTTTATATATCTGATAATATATGCCTAGAAATAGCATGATGGGAGATCTTTAAATCTTGTGAAAGTCCACCGCCGTTGCGAGTCTCCGGCTGTAACAGTCCACTACCGCCCGCAAGGACCCAGGTTCGATTCTGGCCTGAGGTCCAAAAAAAGTATTTTTAAAAATAAATCTCCCGTCCATTCGCGACCCACCTATCACATCTCTGCGCCCCACTCTTTGAGAAACGCTGGTGTAGCCCAAACATAAATTCTTTTTTTTCCCAAACAGATGATTGAGAATCAGGAGGAACTGAGGACAGCCCTGGAGAAGAACCGCCAACAGAGGGAGACGATCAAACGGCTGGAGAATGCACAGACATCCCAACAGGAAGCTCCTCCCAACGAGACCAGTGCACAGACAGAGGAGCTGCAAACAATTGTAAGACTTCCTTAATGCTTCTGGAATACTCTTTTTTTACTAAATGACATTTTGTAGAATACTCTGACAACAACTCTGTGCTTACTTCAGCTTTAAAGTATTAATTGTAAAATCTAAACATACTATTACTGACACCAATATGATTCTTAATTTGATCCTTACTTCATCAGAATCATGTTTGTTCTACAAACTCCTTTAACCCCACCTTTGTTGTCATCTTAAAGCATGTTTTACTAGTCTCAACAGAGGAGTTACCTCAGGTTTACTACAAGGCTTTGATGGACATCAGAAAATCATGCTACATTTAGTAAAACTGGACTTTATATTTACTAATTATCACCTCTTCAGGAACAAGTGGTACAAGAAATGGCAAGCTGTAAGTAACTTTGTACGAAATGGAGCTTCACTTGAACACTCGTGGTGGTAATCTCTTTCAGATGACGGAGAACCAGGAAGAGCTGAGGGTGTCTCGGGAGAAGGTGGGAGTTCTCCAAGAGGAGATCAGCGCACTGAAGAGTCAGAAGGCCGAGCTGGAGAGCAGAGCGAGTGGTGCAGAGGTTACCCTCCAGCTGCAGGAGCTGCACGATCAGGCAGGACTACTCTTTTGAATCAATCTAGTGAATTTAGACACCATCTTAAGTGAGGCATAATGTGCAGTTAGGTGGTCATTATTGAAATAAGAACACCCAACGGCTTCACGTAGGGCTCCATGACCAACCTAAATCCAATAATGACCGCCTCACTGCTCACATACTAAAGAAACAAACAACTTGTGTCCTTTCATGCAAAATGCACTTTTTGATGTCTTTAAAGGTCCTTACACACCAAGCCAATTGTTTGCATAATAATAAGGACGATCGTCCTTTCTGTGATTCTCCAGAACACACATGTTATGATATTAGGGTCATGCAGGGTGAGATGAGATCGCTGTCCCTTTAAGAGAGGGGTGTGGCGTGTGTGTGGGTGGTAGAGCGAGAGTGAGCGAGCGTGTGTGTTTCTGGAAGTGAAACGAGGAAGCAGAAAAACAGGTCTGTGATGGATTTTGTGAAACAGAAGAACAGCTAAACGGCCTCCCAGGAAGAGCTCGCCTCTCTGCAGTCATTGAGCTAAAGTGGGTTATTGAACCTGAAGCTTGTTGCTTCTGCCCTGGGAGACGACAGCGAGTCATCCCCCGGTTTCCTTGACTACGGTCTGGGAGCCGACAGGAAGGTTCAACACACAGACGGCCAGTCCGCCCCTTTGTAGCATATTATTTCGATGAAGGATGAGCAGATCGCAAAAACTGCGGCATGTGTACAGCTCCTTGTGGGTACGGCACTTAGTGAAGTGCTTTCACGATCAGCACCACGGAGGAAAGCGGCAGAAAGTCGCCTGGAGTTCAAGAGAGCGGTGCTGCGCTGCGTGCATGGCTTCCTTCTGCAGGTAACGGGGAGACGCGCTCTGACGGCGGTCTCGTTCAGGATCCGAAAATAAAATTGTAATATTTTGCACACTTATTCCTAGTGTGCCACTGGTTACGGTGCCGCGTGCCTCCATTGGCACGCGTGCCAGGGGTTGCCGACCCCTGGTTTAGGCTGTCAAATACGCTGCACCGTTTTAGATTCAATGAGTGTCTCGTTTGCAAATGCTTCATTAAGTTGCTTGTGTTACCCCCTTTACAAGCAGCTAATTGAGTACATAGATTGCACCTTGCACTGTCGCCACTAAAAAAAAATAAAGTGCACCCAGACCTTCGATCGCTTTGCTCTGTCCGCCATGCCTGCGGGAGATTCACAACAATAATAAGAGCGCTGTTGAGAGAGATGACGAGTGGCATTTACAGTGGCCAATCAGAGGGTCTCAAACCGGATACATCACACGGGATGAGGGTTCCCAACCAACCAGAATGGTTTAAAGTTAAGCTAAGGAAGTAGACGTAACGCATATAGTGATAGCAGCACTGTTTGTCCAACCTGGTACCTGTATTGACTTGGTACCGGTTCTCCATACCATCCCTAGTCCCGGTGTGTAAGGGAACTCACAAAGTGTCCGAAAATAAACCCTCTCCCTTTTCCTCCATACCCACATCTCTAAAAACGGGGGTATAACGGAGCTGATCCAGATTTGTGTCTGATATAACGTAATATCGGAAATGTGGGCGGGCTTTACACCCACGGCCCTATCAAACGTCGCCACAAGAGAATCAGCCATTCTCTGACGGGGCTGAAATAGAGGGATGTCTAAAATGTATGATCTTTGGTATTTTGAGGAAAACACTTTGTTTTTTATATATCTGATACACATAATATATGCCTAGAAATAAAGATGATGATGAGAGATCTTTAAAATAATTGTATTGACTTGAAAATTATCTTATTGCTTCCGGTAAGAACAAAAAAAACCTCTGTTCAGTGTGCGAAAAAGCACACGTCCCACCGTCCGGGACGAGTTATTTACAATAGCGGACAAGTAGATCTTTCAATTGACTTGTCCGGCGGACAAGTGACATTTTTCGCCCTCATTTATTGACACATTATAGATAAATTCAGTTTACAAAAGGCAGAACTCGCTCGCAAATTGTCCGTGTCCGCCATTGTTTGTTTAGACATGTTTCGGTTCTGCTTGTCGATTCAGGAAATGCATCTCGCCACTTTCTGTACTGTAGACAGGGGCGGGGCGGGAAGTGTAGCACAGTGGCAGGGTTCAAACTGGGTTCCGAGTAGGAACAAATAACAATTGTCCGGTACCGGGATTAATAAGAGTTGTGCGGACAGGAGGCGAGGCCGAGTCCCGCGGACCGCAGCTCTCTCTCTCTGCTCCGGATCAGCTGATCGCTGCACAGTGCAGCTCAGCGTCTCTCTCTCTCTCTCTCTCTCTCTCTCTCTCTCTCTCTCTCTCTCTCTCTCTCTCTCTCTCTCTCTCTCTCTCTCTCTCTCTCTCTCTCTCTCTCTACACACAGCGGATCCGCTGCCCGTTTAACAGCCTCATCTTTGTCAAACTTTCGTATGTTCTTCCTTTAACACGTAATGAAGGTTATTCAGCGTTTTAGCTCCTGTGTTGTTAATATTGACGCCATTTCCTTTATGAAGTGAAGCAGCCTCCCTGTCTGTGTCCTCGCGCTGTCCTCACATCCCCGGACCACCAGACTCGGAGGGGCACAGGATGTCAGTATTGTTTATGAAGCAGGGTATAGAAAGTAGCAACATTATTGAAATGAAAATACTATTTATTTACTTTTACAAACAGTGAGCAGCTGGGCAGCTGCAGCATGGGTATTGCATATGTGTAAGCGTGCAAGCGTCTTTGAGTTGTAGAAAAGCGCTAGGCCTGTAGGCTATAAATATAATGTATTATTATTATTAGGCCTATGTGTTGGACATGTGTGGTTGGACTCTGTCTCACAGGCAGGCTGCAGTGTAGCATCAGAGGAGACTGGGCCAACTGTACATTCTCAAACTGCACCACTTAGAACTAACGAAACAATGCAGAGATTATTTTTATATAATTGTATTCAATAACCGTAAGAAATTAAACAGTATGAAGTGATTTGTAAATAGGAATACAGAGTTGACTTAATGGTTTCATAAATATATTTTTCTCCCAGTTTGTCATGGGACTTATTTACCCTCTCAAAGAACCGGAATCGAGAACCGAAAAGCAGAACCGGAATCGTTAAAATCCAAACGATACCCAACCCTATGTGTGATGCAGTAACATCTTACCGCTCACTTACGTTAGCGGTGTCGTAAAAACCGTGGGAAAATGTAAAATACGATGACGACGAAGAAGAAGATTCCAGTGATCACAATTTTTGTCCATTCTGGACGAGTGAAAAATGTATTCGGTAGTAAATTGCCAAACTCACTTGTCCATGGACAAGTTGGCACACCAACAGCTGGAACTGCGGCAACAACAACCTCGGTTAAAATGAACAGCAGTATTGCTCGAGGTTTTCCGTAACTGTCCAAGTCTGTTCACAGTCCTGAAACACTGCCTTCCTGTTAGTGTTTACTGTCTGTCTTCTTCTGTTGATTTCTCTGACTTTTAACCTCTTTGCTTCTCTCCCTTGATCCTCCTTAGCAATGGTAATGTAATGCTTAGGAGTTGAGTCTTAATAACCTCTATAATGTCCGAATTAACCAATCTGAATCGAGTATTCAACTAGACCGTGAAATAAGGATTGATAACCATCTGAACTGAATGATGATTTTCTTTGTTTTCACATCACTGTTTATTTGAAATAACAATTAGGACTATTTTAACTTGACAGATTCAGACACTGTCTGAGGAGCTTGAGAGTGTGCGAGTAGAGAGAGACGTTCTGCTGTCTGAGAGGACGCCCGACACTCACAGTGAGGAGATGGAGACGCTGCAGTGCAGCGTGACGTCTCTCAGTGAGGAGAGAGACCAGCTGCAGGAGATCCTGGAGGGACTGAGGCAGGAGAAGCAGCAGCTCAGAGACCAGCTGGAGGACAGGATGGAGGTGGTTAGTTAAACTTGGTTCTTCTAAAGAAAGAAGTATTGGTTTATGACTGATTATTTGATATCTTTTTAGAAAGGGGGGGGAAAAGAAACCAACGTGTTTTTTTTTGTGCAGGTTGCCCAAGCCCAATGTGAGTTTAACCAGACAGAAATACTGACCTCAGAACTGCATGTTGTGGAAGTAACCAACCTTCAGAAAGAGGTAAAAGAATAATACTGAAGTCTTCTCATGTTGGCTTAGGTCTCTTCATGGTGTTTTTTTTTATAATAAGAAATAATATTAATAAACGCCATTTGCATCTTTTAAAATCCCTGTGTCAATATTCAAAATACTGAATGTGCCAATTTTCCTCCTCAGATAAAGCAACTGCAGGATACTTTACAGACCGTCAGTGAGCAGAAGAGCCTGCTCGAAGTCGACCTGCAGCGTAATATGGAAAAGGTGAGGGGGAGTGGTCCGTGTCTGAGATCTGACACTTTGTGGTTTAAGTGTTTGTGTGTTACAGAGCGTTTGCTCACATTTGTATACATTTTCCTATTCTATGGATTAGGGGTCGACCGATATGGCTTTTTCAAGGCCGATACCGATTATTAGTAATCAAAGAGACCGATAACCGATATACATTTGCAGTAAAATCAGAAAATCTTGGTGTCAAAATGTAGAATAACACAACTCAACACAACTTCTTTGAAATGCATTTAAGCATATATTATGTTTAATTAACTTTTAAACATCTTCCAACTGGTTTCCTCTCTGAGCCCTTTTCTTTAGTGCAGCCATCTGCTATGAGTTAGAGAGAGACAAGAAGTGGGGCAGCAGGCTGACATGCTTAACCAACAATAATGCTTAAGTTATTATATCTGTCTATCTAGCATACAATCCCAATAAGCTGCTCGCAACTGCAAAACACTAGTGCTAGCTAATGTTTTGCAAACTATTAAAAGTGAGGCTATTGCAGTAGACCTAACGTTAGACAAGTAGCCTCACTTCTAATATTTTGCTAAACATTAGCTAGATACATGTTGGCTAGCTAATGAGCTTCACATATCAACCTGAAAAACTGCGAGGCTCTACTCACAGCGCTCCGAGACGCTGCACGCACCCCCAACTCTGACTAACTTCCCGCGTCCCTGTGTAACTGGGGAACTGATAGAATTGGATCATAAGATCGTGGTGTTTTCGCAACTTCAGCATAGGGGACTGGGATGTTTATTGAACTTCGGCTTAACACATGTATGGCTCTGCCGCTCAGCGCTGCTGCTTGCTTCAGTCTGTGTCTGCGTTCTTTCGGTTCTTTCGCACCTGCCTGTAGCCGGAGAAGGTCCCGCCTCTCTGACTGGCTCCCGCTCGGAAAATCTTCAGTAATAGCGCTGTGGGCGGGACATTGCTCGTGTACAGAGTGGTGACTGCAGCCAGAGAAACGGCCGCATCAGAGCCAAAGTTTTATCGGCAATTTGATAATAAAAAAAAGGCCGATACCGATAATCGGTCAAATGCGGAATATCGACCCCTACTATGGATGATTGGGAAATATGTGATTGTTATTTATTTTCCTATTTTTAGGCTACAGAGACTGAGAGCCTTCTACATTCACTTGAACAACAACTTGAAGAGCACAATCAGAGAAACATCGACCTGGAAACACTAAGCCTAGAGCAGCAAGCTCAGCTACAACAACAGGTTTGTTTTGTTTTTGAACATTTTTCACTTAAAGTGGACCTATCATGCTATATTTGAAAAATATATTGTAAGGCCATACCTATACAAAACATGGCTGTGAAGTTTTTTTTTCAAAATACCAAACGGATCACCCATTGTAGCCATGCCTCATATTGCTCAAACCCCTCTTTTGAAGCCCTGTTTGAGAAACGCGGATTTTGGGTCCTTGGCTTGAAAAGAATAAATAAGAGGAGGCGGAGCTAATGCCTGATCAGAATTCTACCGGAGATAAAGTTAAATTTGTTTGTGATAAAACACCATCTTTTTTAAACCACGTCAAGGATTATTTCTGAAACAGTACGGAGCTCAAATACTTGTTCTCTTGCGGGTTTACCACAAGGTGAGTTCTTTTTTTATTTCCTGCTTTTTAAACACATGTGCTCTCCAGTACAGGTTAGCTCTGAGTGTTAAGGCCCTGACACACCAACCCGATTTTAGGAGTCAGAGGCCGCCAGAGGCTGTCGGGCATTTGCGGCGCCGTAGTCAGGTTGGTGTGTCCCGAACCGTCTGCCGTGACACGCCTTATTTGGACTGCCCGACCCGATGCATGGCCGATTCAACATGTTGAATCGGCCATGCATCGGGTCGGGCAGTTGGACCAAGCAATCACTCTGATTGGCTGTTCAGCTAGCGAATCAGTGCATGAGAAGCGAAGCGGAAGTGAGGGACGTAAACAAACGATTTAAGAAGGCACACACAGACTGCTATTCATTTTCATCTCATCATGGCGATCTGGAACGACACAAACGAGGACCTGCTGATCACCTTGATCCAGGAGAGGCCAGCTCTGTATGATATTGCGGAGAAAATATACTTTGTTTATATCACGGTCTGTTCTTCTTCTCTGTCTTCCGGTTGTTGCCTCTTTTGAATGACGAATACACACTACCGCCGCCTGCTGGTAAGGAGAGATATTGCCACTCACCCACTGAAGTCGGTGCGGTGTGTTCCCGTGCGACACATGGCCAAAACGCAGGAGAACACGGCCAGGCAACAGCCGACTTCAGCGTCGGCTAGTCCTCTGGTGACTGCTTGGTGTGTCAGGGCCTTTAGTGAGGCTTGCTAATGTAAACAAAGACGTCCAAAACACGTCAGGCATTGTTTCTGATAGCAACTTTCTGTGGGTCCGCTGCCGAGTTGACGTCAGTTCGGATGGAATCTGTATCCGCTCGTTGTACACCCGTTTTTAAAAGATTTGGGTACGGAGGAAAAGAGAGGGTTTTATTTTCTGACGCTGCGTGAGTACCCCGACACACCGGGGACACATATTTATGTATAAAAGACATCACAAAGTGCATTTTGCATGATGGGTCCCCTTTAAGCTATATGTTTAGTTTCCCTTTTCAGAAGTATGTTGTTTTATATTAGGGCTGTCAAGTTAACGCGTTAATTACAAAAAAAATGTAACACCACTAATTATTAGTGTAGTTTCAGAGCGCATCGAGTTTAAAATACCATCTACAAGCTGATGCTGACAGCCTCGCTCCTGCCGCCCGCTTGCGGCAGACCACACTTCCACGCTCACCGGCAGGCACCGACTGGCCATCGAGGACCGTGTGTGTGTGTGGACCTTACGTGTATTGTTGTTGTTAGCATCTAGTGCTAGCTAGCTGTGCTAACGGATATAAGGAGCTGTTTCAATGAAAACAGAGGAGCGACATTTCGCCGACAACTGCGCCGAGCACTTGACTTTATGCAGGAAGTCAGACAGTGGGACATTGTAGGAGAAGTCAGCACACTCGGCACGGATAGTGCGCGCAACATGATCACAGCGTCCAGGCAGCTCTCATTCGAGCATATGCCTTGAGTTGCACATAGCTCTAACGATCCATCACAGTGTCTCTCCACACACACACACACACACACACACTTTGTATTGTATTATTGTATGAGAGAGGTTCCAGGTTGAATTGAGGTGAATATTTGTAATGTTCAGGTTGTTGTGTTTAATATTCATGAGAATATTTGTCATTGTTCAAATGATAATAAACATTAGCATAAAGCATATTTGTCCACTCATATGTTGATAAGAGTATTAAAAACTTGAAGAATATTCCTCTAAGGTACATTTAGAACAGATCAAAAATGTGCGATTAACTATGAAAAATCATGCGATTAATCACGGTTAAATATTTTAATCGACCGACAGCCCTATTTTATATATAAACTGTTCTCTTATGTTCAGGTTGAAGAAACTCGGTGCGGTCTTCATTCTCTTCAAGAGAAGCTCCAAGAGCAGAAGCAGCATAGCTCTGAGCACCTGAAGCTCTGTGAGCAGAAGGAATCTGAGTTGGATCAACAGGTGAGGTGACATTTAAAAAAAGAACATGTCTTCAAACTGATCCTCTATTGTACATGTTCTGATAAGAAGTTTGAAATCCCCCCATGTCAAACAGATCAAGGATCTGAAGGAGCAGCTTGAGAGTGTCCGTGCAGAAAGAGATGTGCCGTTTGTGAAGGAGACCAGCGGTCAGAGCTCCACAGAGGAGATGGAGAAGCTGCAGAGCAGAGTGACGTCTCTCAGTGAGGACAGACACCAGCTGCAGGAGACCCTGGAGGGGCTGAGGCAGGAGAAGCAGCAGCTCAGAGACCAGCTGGAGGACAGGATGGGGATGGTAAACACCGAGTACTATTGTTAGAGATTCTTATACTGACCAGTCCCACTATAATCAGGCCCAGTTTCTTTGGGAAATTCCTGCTGGGCCCCCGGATTATTTTGTACTCTCCCGAAGTAAAAAGCTAACTTTGGGCTATAAACTACAATACTGTTGCATTCCATTACATCAGGGGTGGGGAACCTCCGGCCTCCAGGCCATATACGGTCCGCAAGACCATTTGATACGGCCCTGGAGGTAATTTATAAACACACGAAAAACTAAAGAGATTAAAGAAATCTAGACCGCAAAATAATTAAACAAGCAAGCTCCTATTTTTCCTGGCCAAGGACAGGTTCCTTGAACACAACACCAGCGTAGCGTGTCATAATGTGGTGTAGTGCTGACGGAGAGCCCCGGAACGCAGCTCCGGCACTTCAAAAATTGCAGTACGCATAAGGAGCTGTAGGCGTGTCTTTAGTTGTAAGCCCAGTGGCGATCTGTTCATCGGTCATATGATCATATAGACCAGCGGTCCCCAACCTTTTTTGCGCCACGGACCGGTTTCATGTTAGAAAATATTTTCGCGGACCAGCCTTCAAGTTGTGGGGGGATAAATATGACGAAATAAAAATAATAACCTGTGTTCCTGTTTAACTGGTTAGCTATTTTCCATTGGGTTGAATGTTGCAATCAAACGCACCACAAAGGCATATAATTGCAACAAAAAAAACGTGTCTACGGCACCGCGGAACAGACGATTAGATAACATGCAAGTAAAGTAGTGTTTTTCAAAGCATGGGTTCAGACCTTAATTGCCTCTGAGTGATGAGGAGGTTCTGGCGATTTACTCGGAAGGCTTCTACTGAAGCCAGTCCCCAACTCCGGGGACCTCCGGCCGGGGACTTCGGGTGGCAGTATACGCCGTGCGGCCTGCTGGTAAACCCAAATGAGACGCAGCAGCAGCAGCAGAAGAAGAAGTTACGTCAGCGGCTTCATTTGCGTAATCTTCCCTCAGGGAACTTATTCCAGTGTGAACGCGATCTGCTCTTTAGTTCCATGGGGGAACTAAGTGCTGGGAACTAAGTATGGCAAAGTACTTGGTGTGAAAGCGGCTCCCCACCCCTGCTTTACATCAACACCGACCGCTAAGCTAAAGGTGGCTTATGTTTGGCGTGCTGACGTTTATTAGTCTCATTTGGGCACTTCAGAATTCCTTTATTAATCGCACAGCGTGGAAATGTATAGTGTTGCAGCAAAAGTGGCATAGCAGATAAAAAAGGCATGCAATATAAAAAACCATGGCAAAAAGAAAGTGACCTAAAAAGAAATGTAGGAACATTTGAAAACATATGAAAACACTGTCCTCTTCCTCACAGACTCCGAAGACGGCGGTGGCAGGCAGGTCAGGTGTAACAGGAGCTCTCCTTGCATTTTTAACATTTGCCTTCATTTTAAACTTTTTAAACACGGGTCCATTCTTAAATTCCGAATAATGGGCCCTGCATCTAAGCAGTGCACACAGACACTGAAGCACTTTGGGTACGGGAAACACGCTCTGATGCAAACATTTGTTCTCACTGCGGGCCAACAGCAACAACATAACCTTAAGCGAAATAATGAAGACCGAGACAAACGTCAAAAAAAGGTTCCTCAGTCTGATTGGCTGGGCGGATTGCAAACCACGCCCCGTAAAACTCCAAAAAGGTTTTGTGAAGCCGCCATTTTATTATCCTCGCATTAGCATTATTAGGAACTTATGGCAACACAAAAGAAAACATGGGAGCAGTGGAGAGGAGGAGGAGGTGTCGGCGTTCTGGTAATTTACTCGGAAGGCTTCAGTAGAAGCTGCTGGGAGTCCCAGCAGCTTCTACTGAAGCCTTCCCCAACTCCGGGGACTTTGGGCGGCAGTATACGCCGTGAAGTGGGTTGCGGCCTGCCAGTAAACCCAAAGCAGAAGAAGAAGAAGTGACATTAGCGGCTTCATTTGCCTAATCCTCCCTCAGGGACTTATTCCGATGTGAACGCGATCTGTACTTAGTTCATGAGAACTAAAGAGTTGTCATGAACCAAGTTCTGATGAACCTTTGTGGGGAAAGTACTGCGGTGTGAAGGCGCCTATTGCCAAATGTTAAGTAGTTTCAAAGAGTGCTGAAGATTACTTGGATGTCAATTCATCAATAATTCTCACATTCTCCTGAAATCTAAAATGAATAACATGTATCCACAGTTCCCTTTTTAAACTCAAGCTAAATATATGGGAGACATTTCCGTAATCCAGGGAAGATAATTATAAGCCACCAGGAAGTCATAAGTTCCAGTACAAACTCATGTTTTCTCTGCTGTTCAGATGCAGTGTGATTTACAGCAGCAGCTCAGCTCTGAGCCTCAGTCGCTGAAAGAAGAGCAGGAGGCTCAACAACTTCTGCAGGTCAGAGTTTGTCGCTCACTTGTTGTCATTCTCACACGCTTACATTTCACAGAAAGGTTTAGTAAGTTTTCCTGCAATGTGCTTCAGATCCAACAGCTGGAAGAGCATCTGGAGAAAACCAAGGAGGAAGGGAGCCAGTTGAAGTTTGACCTTCAAGAGAACATAGAACTGGTGAGTTATTTTGAATCTGAGAAGAAGAATTGAATGTTATATACTGATAATATACTTGAACATCAAAGTCCAATCATGGGCTTCAGGTCCGAACTCTGCAGCCCACTCAAGTAATAACCAAACAAGCCGTTGCCACACAGTTGGGAGAACTGTTCTGTGTAAGATAGTAGCTGCGCTGGTCCTCGGCACGCACATTTCTCAATACCTTGTAATTGAAGCAGCATAACTAGTACATTGAAAAATAAATCTAAGGAGAAGGGCTGCGATTTATGATGCGTTTCATTATCAATCTGCAGGTTATTTGTCTAATTGTTTTGAATAAAAAAGGATATCAAAATATTTGCTAATGTTCTTTCTTGCGTTTGATTGATAATCAAGTGATAAAACAGCTTAAAGCATCCTTGGCTGTCAAAGAGAATGTAGACCCTCTTATTAATCACTGAATTTAGATGATGACTTTGTATAGAAAATATCTTAACTTGACACTCGTGGTGGTAATCTCTTTCAGATGACGGAGAACCAGGAAGAGCTGAGGGTGTCTCGGGAGAAGGTGGGAGTTCTCCAAGAGGAGATCAGCGCACTGAAGAGTCAGAAGGCCGAGCTGGAGAGCAGAGCGAGTGGTGCAGAGGTTACCCTCCAGCTGCAGGAGCTGCACGATCAGGCAGGACTACTCTTTTGAATCAAATCAATCATAACCACCTGAACTCACATTTTCTGGGACACTTTCAATATTTGAAATAACAATAAAGTCGCATCTCTTTCCGGACAGATTCAGACGCTGTCTGAGGAGCCTGTGAGCTTGCGAGCAGAGAGAGACGCTCTGCTCTCTGAGAAGGAGACCAGCAGTCAGAGCTCCACAGAGGAGATGGAGAAGCTGCAGAGCCGAGTGACGTCTCTCAGTGAGGACAGACACCAGCTGCAGGAGACCCTGGAGGGGCTGAGGCAGGAGAAGCAGCAGCTCAGAGACCAGCTGGAGGACAGGATGGAGGTGGTAAACACTGAGGTTTGTGACCAGTTGCTCTGCCCTGTTTCCATCCCCCATGTCTGTGTTCATCAGATACATTAGTAGCTGGGTATGCTGCCACCCAGCATGGCGTTCACACAGTTTATGACCCCATAAAAGAAAAGATAACTGACAAGAACTAGGGTTCAAAGGGTGGGAAAGTTTCCGGTACATTTCCATGGGAAGTTAACCTGGGGAATTTTGGAGATATTCCATATTTGAAATAAATGTATTTACTTAAGTTCTCCACACTCTCGCGGGATATCTCCGCGAGCGAGCTTAAGTTTCACTTTCCATTGCATGATGTAGCCCAGCGCAACACCTTCGTCACATGTTGCCACTTGTTTTACCATTTTCAGGCGCTTTGTAATCTGGTCTAGAAAAACATTGTGTTTTGGGATATTTGGGGAGTTAGGTGGTCCGCGAGTGTTTTTTTATTGGTTAAGTGGTCCTTGGTATGAAAAGGTTTGAGAAACACTGTACTATGAATACATGTGTATGTGATATTTGCAATTGAATAAATATATTACCCATACATTACCCCATAATATCATCCAAACATACTTCACTTTGTGTAGTCCACAGGCTTGTGCTTTGGGCTCAAAAGTGTGGTCCTGTCTTCTAGAACTCACCTGTGCATGTGATGGAGGAATGCACAGTGCCTGTAGGGGGTGTGGTCTCGATAGCCATGCAGTCAGCCGTGTGCTATGTAGATGTGATTGAGGAATGGCACTGATATTCAAGTGTACTTGAATGGCATCTGTTTGTTTTAGTCAAGATTATGCTAAAATATACTTTCCCCAACTATGTGTAAGTTCCCTACGAAGAGCCAACCTTCCATTTAGAAAATTCCCAGTTTTTTCCCATAGATTCCCGTTAATTCCCGTGGAAAGTTTCCATCTTTGAAAATTCCCGGAATTGTTCAACCCTAAGAAGAACCTTTTGTTCTCCGTGCTGTTCAAAATGTCTTTTGGATTTGGAATTGTTTAGCAAGTATTCGGAGGATGATTTACCGATACATATATGCTTCGACAGATGGCAACTCTCAATATGTCTCTACAAATCGACATTGAGCAGAAGAGGAAGCTGGAAGACGATCTACAGCAGAACATGACTATGGTGAGGAACTCCACTTTACAGGAGAGTCCAAGTTGTTAAGTTTGGATGATTTATTTGAGCATTTCCTGGTCGATTGAGTTATAAAACATTGCAAAGTTTGTCATTTTTCTGCTCCTGATAACGGATGCATATTTAAGTTTCTAAACATACACATCTTGTCAAAGGCTTCCACCACAAAAGAGCTTCTGAAGACCGTCCAAGAGAAGCTGTGTGAGCAGCAGCAGATGAATTCTGAGCTGGACAAACTGTGTCAGCAGAAGGAGAGCGCTTTAGATCAACAGGTCGGTGTCCAGTAATCACTTTGTTATGAAAAGCAAGAATATGCTTTTATAAAACTGGTTTTCAGAGTCAAGTGATCTGCTCCCTTCCTCACAGAAGAAGACTCTCACTGAGAAACTGGAGAGCATGGAAGCAGAGAGGGACGCTCTGCTCTCTGAGAAGGAGACCAGCGGTCAGAGCTCCACAGAGGAGATGGAGAAGCTGCAGAGCCGAGTGACGTCTCTCAGTGAGGACAGACACCAGCTGCAGGAGACCCTGGAGGGGCTGAGGCAGGAGAAGCAGCAGCTCAGAGACCAGCTGGAGGACAGGATGGGGATGGTAAACACCGAGTACTATTGTTAGAGATTCTTATACTGACCAGTCCCACTATAATCCGGCCCAGTTTCTTCCTGCTGGGCCCCCGGATTATTTTGTCCTCCCGAAGTAAAAAGCTAACGTTGGGCTATAAACTACAATACTGTTGCATTTCCTCACCACAACGCCGCTAAGCTAAAGACGGCTAATGTTTGGTGTGCTGACGCATACGTAGTAGTTTCATGAGACCAGTGGTCGCCAACCTTTTTAAGCCCAAGATCCCCAACCTCGGATCTTGGGCTTAAAAAGGTTGGTGACAGGGATTGTCTCAAAGATATGTCAATCAAGTGGCACCTGCTAACGTGACTACCTGCTGGTGAGCGATCTACCCACACCACGCTCGCCATCGACCGGTTGCTGACCACTGATTGAGACACTTGTTAGCAACCACAGTTTTTATGACACATTTTTTTGGACATTCATCAGCGGAGTGTTTACTGATGTGTTTTATATCGTAGAACAAATTGTGAAAATCCATCAAACTTACGGTAACCAAAGACCTTAAAAAACCAGGGAACCTAAAGTAGTAAAATGGCTACTCATGCAGCTAAATACTTTGAATACCGTTGAGACAATATAACGCTCCCAGGGTGCAGGTCTGTTCGTGCTGCCCTTAGTCTGCGAAACCAGATCAGGAGTCGGAGCGTTCAGCTGCCAGGCTCCCTTTCTCTGGGACCAACGTCCTGTTTTTATCAGGGAGGCAGGCGGTGTCCAACATTCTAGGAGGGTTCTAAAGACATTCCTGTTTAATAAAGCCTGTGTTTAGAACTAGTTTCAGATTACCCTATGTCTATCTTCTTGAGTCCTACATTTTATGGTATTTTTATTGTATTTTTGTTTTTTGTCGGAGAACAAATCTATAAAACTTAAGTTAACCACAGACCATAAATGCAGCAGCTCAGAGCTGGAGGACTGGGTGGAGTTGGTACATTGGCACAAGTTTAAAGGACTGCTTAATAATGCCTATAAACCGTCCACTTTTTTCGTCTGCTAAATGATGTTCCCTCCCAATTCCAGGTCTCAGCCACCAAGAGAAAGCTGAGCGAGCAGGAGCAGCTGAACTCTCAGCTGAGAGAGCAGGCTGAGAGAAGAGAGCAAGAGACCCAGCTGCAGCAAAGGGTAGGTGTCATTCATTAACTCCCATCGTTGTAACCGAATACTTGGAAACCAGGCATATTCACTCTCTTGCCAAGAATTATGGGAAGGTTAATGTCACTGTAAATAAACCGGTTTAGAATAGGGCTGCACCATTTGGAAATAACAACTCATTGGAATTATTGTTGACTGATATTGCAGTTGCGATATAATTTGCAATAATAGTGGGAATTACCTTTTTATTTTTAAACTTAGTTTTCATTTCAGTTTCAGACATATTCACATTTTAGTCAACAGTTGTTTTCATTTCCGTTTAGTTATATCTACAGAGCCAACATATGAAAGAAAACATGAGGGAAAATAGTACAAAAAGAAATCCCCCAAATAATAGACGTAAAATAAAATGAGAATTTGTAAACCTCGCAGCAGGTTTGTTAACACTCCTACTTGTTTTTAATAAATGTAGTTTCTGAAAATCTGGAAATGAGCTGATCAGATTTCGGCCACTTTGTGATGTCACAAATGTTTTTGGGTTGTGCAACCATTAGCCAATAAGCAACCAAGGTATCCCCTGAATCTCCTCCTCGAGCACCGTTGTGTTCTTCTTAACAGGCGGTTGTACGGCATGCTACTATGCATGGCCGGTTTGGTATTTGGAGCCAAACACTGTTTAGTATACAAACCCCAATTCCAATGAAGTTGGGACGTTGTGAAAAACTGAATACAATGATTTGCAAATCCTTTTCAACCGACAGTATATTCAATTGAATACACGTCAAAGACAATATATGTAATGTTCAAACTGATCAACTTGATGTTTTTTGGTAAATATTCACTAGTTTTGAATTTGATGCCTGTAACACGTAGCAAAAAGCGGGGACACAGCCATGGTTACCATTATGATTCATCATCTTTCATTTTAGCAACACTCGATAAGCGTTTGGGAACTGAGGACACCATTTGTTGAAGCTTTGTCGGTGGAATTATTTACTATTCTTGGATTCTCTGAATCTGTTGATGACATTATGGACTGTAGATGATGACATCCCTACATTCCTTGCAACTGTATGTTGAGAAACATTGTTCTTAAACTGTTGGAGTATTTGGTCACGCTGTAGTTCACAAAGTGGTTCATTGGAGTATGTATATCTGAGACCTATAATATATTTTTGAAAAAGAGTATAATAGGGGACCTTTTTGAAATATCTGAAGTATAGGGTTGTAGCAAAAAACCTTCCTATAGATGGTGTCACTTCAGAGGCTAAACTTGGATCATCATTGTGACTCGTTCCCCATAACCAGTCTGTACTGAGGTTAAGTTTGAAGATGTTCAATAGAGGAAATAAATAAACAAAGTAGAACCATGCGGTCAATAAAAAGGATCTGAACCAAATCACCCTTTTTCTCTTTCCACACAAACCCTTAAACCAATAATAGCCAGAAGTGACTAATTGTGGTGTAAACAAATGATAATATCATAAGTGTTTTGGCTCCTACAAGGGTCAAGTGCAGAGAGAATCAGACGGTCCTTTCATCTACTATGAAGCATCGTTTTCAATGTGAGAAGAGATGTGCTGTACTGGCACATTTAAGAACGCACATAAGGCGCTTTCACACCAAGTACTTTGCCGTACTTATTTCATCAGAACTCTTTAGTTCTGATGAAATAAAAAGCAGATCGCCTTCACACCGGAAAAAGTCCCTGAGGGAGGATTAGGCAAATGAAGCCGCTGCCGTCACTTCTTCTTCTGCTTTGGGTTTACTGGCAGGCCGCAAACCACTTCACGGCGTATACTGCCGCCCAAAGTCCCCGGAGTTGGGGAAGGCTTCAGTAGAAGCTGCTGGGAGTCCCAGCAGCTTCTACTGAAGCCTTCCGAGTAAATTACCAGAAACTCCGACACCTCCTCATCTCCTCCGCTCCCATGCTTTCTTTTGTGTTGCCATAAGTTAGTCTCTCTGCGTTTCTGCGCTGGGCTAATGCTAATAATGCTAATGCAAGGAAAATAAAATTCACAAAACTTTTTGGGAGTTTTACGGGGCGTGGTTTGCAGACCGTCCAGCCAATCAGATGGGAACCTTTTTCTCCCACGAAAGTACCTGCTCTCTAGCAGGGGGTGGAAAGGTTCTCATGAACTAAGTTCTGGATCTTTTTGGTGTGAACGCACATTTTCAGAACTATATCGGAACTGTACTGGGAAAAGTACTCCGGTGTGAAAGCGCTTATTTTGCATTTCTCTTGTTGCTTAGGAGAACTCAGTTGAGTTTCTGCAGAGATATCATGTATAATATTGACATAGCTTGAGTTGGAGAAGTCTAAGGTCGAATTTGATGCTTTCACCCTGTCGAGGGCTGAAGCATCATATTGCTGGGTTTTCAATCTGTATCTTTCTTGTGAATC
Source organism: Champsocephalus esox (assembly GCA_036324585.1). Classification (NCBI taxonomy): domain Eukaryota; kingdom Metazoa; phylum Chordata; class Actinopteri; order Perciformes; family Channichthyidae; genus Champsocephalus; species Champsocephalus esox. Next base: position 32,639,897 of record CM070490.1, read on the forward strand.
AAAAGTCAACTTTATTGTCAATCTTTCAATTTGTGTGTACAGACGGAGAGATCAAAATAGCATTTCCCACAATCCTGAGGAATACAAATACGTATGTGTATGTAACCTTCAACTTGACTGTTTGCTGGAGGAAGTAATTCTGGTTTGATCTTCTCCTTTCAGTTGCTCAGTGATGCGATCACAACCATGTCTGTGCCCAGAGAGCAGCTGAGCAGTCTGGATCAGAGCAGCAGTAGAGTGAAGGAGACGATGACCTTACAGCTACAGGAGTCTACTGAACAGCTGCAGGTACTTCACAGATCAGATTCTAGTAATCGGCAGCAACACAAAGCTTGAATTACTCTGACACCACTGAACTCGTATCATTGCAGGAGTCCTTTGGGAAATTCCAGCACTTTATCGATGCCTGTTCCAAGTATAACGCCACGGGCCCAGTCGTGGTTGGGTGTTCCCAGATTTCTCTGACCAAAGCAGCCATGAAGACTTACAGCTGTGTGTGTCTTCTGCAGCAGCAGACAGCTCAGTGTCTGAGCAACACTACGGTAAATATATCAATATCATACTCCGTTTATCATTTCATAAAGGTTTAAAGGTCACCTATTATGCTAAATCCACTTTTGCATGTCTTTTATACATAAACATGTGTCTCCTCTGTCGAAAGAGATTCTGAAAGATTCGCTCACTTTTTGTCTGATCCGTTTATATAAAAACCTGTCTGGAAATGAGCTGATCAGATGTTGGCCACTTTATCATGTCAGTCAGTCAATCGATCAATGTTTATTTATATAGCCCAATATCACACATGTTACATTTGTCTCAGTGGTCTTCACAGTGTGTACAGAATATCAGTATGACAATACGACACCCTCTGTCCTCAGACCCTGTGTCCTCAGACCCTGTGTCCTTAGACCCTGTGTCCTTAGACCCTGTGTCCTTAGACCCTCTGTCCTCAGACCCTCTGTCCTTAGACCCTCTGTCCTTAGACCCTCACATCGTACAAGGAAAAACCTCCGGAGAAAACCCAGTTTAAAGGGAACATGGGAGAAACCTCAGGGAGAGCAACAGAGGAGGGATCCCTCTCCCAGGACGGACAGACGTGCAATAGATGCCGTGTGTAAATCAAAGAGATAATACATTTGCAACATAGGTAGTCCAAATGTTTGGAAATGCATGTGTGTATAATAGGAAGATGAATCCACGAGGATGTCAGCTATCTTGTGGGAGCCATCAGGAAAGTAGTTTGATGAGAGTCTGGCAGGACATAATGTTTCTTTAACTTGCGTTACCATTAGCCAATCACCAACCAAGGTAACCCCCCCCCACCGTATCACCTGAGTCTCCTCTTAGAGCACCATTGGAGTGTGGACTGCTGCTTGGACATGTCCCAGTTCACCTCCTGCCCTGCTGTGGTGCCCTCGAGCAAGGCACCAGACAAAACTATAAGAACATTCACCAAGCAGCACTGAAAATGTCTGCTTTATTTGGCTCTACTTTGTGAAGCAGCTTTTTCTGACATGAATGAAATCTAAATACAGAACAAGACCGACTGATGAACATTTAAATGACTCTATTAGAGTGAACCTAAGTGGGCCCAGCAGACCCCTCTATGGTGGACTCCATGCAGCGCCAGTCGTCTCACTGACTGTAAAAAAGAGTGAATGCACTTATTTCACACGCGTGCCATAAGGTGCTTTTCAGGTGGTGATCAAGGTGACGTATTTACTATGTGGGCCATAAGAAGAAGGGAAAACATTGTCTTTTTCTTGGACCTTGAGGTGAAGTTAAGATTTGTTGATAAGCTTTGGGTATTGCAATTTCACACGTGTTCAAAAGTAGCTTAATTCTACTGACGAGTGCTATGTGACTACATCTAAGGCAAGGCAAGTTTATTTATATAGCCCATTTCAACACAAGGCAATACAAAGTGCTCTACAAAAATAAAAGACATTAATAGCTTAAGAAACATTATGAAATGAAATCTAAAAACACTCATTTAAAAGCAAAGACACATGAATAAAAGTGACAGTGCAGTGTGAGAAATGTTTAGCCCTGACGCTCAATCATTGCTAATCAGCTCCCTTTCTATCCTCTTTCTTGTTTAGCTTGTCCTTTAGTTATTTCAAGTGTTCCATGCTAAACGGACCCCCCTTTGGAGAATTATAATCTGACCCCATACCTTTTAGTTTTCACCAAAACAATTCCACTTTTTTATTTTTAAATGCACATAGTTACGTTTTCCTTGTCTTTCTCTGACTTTTTTGGTATCTTCCGTGAACCAGGTTCTTGAAACCAAAACGGATTCCTGTGCCCCATCGTACCTTTTTAGTTTTCGCCAAAACTATTCCTGTTGTAAGCGATGTGATGCAAGTAGCTCTCAGATGGAGAGATGTTGGAGACTCCTGATCTAAAGTAACAGACAGAGAATCAGCACTTTTGAAACAGAGGGGATTATGGGATGCTGCAGTGATCGGTTTGGTGTTTGCAGCCGAACACTTTAGAGACATGTTTGTACACATCTGAGGCCTATAATATATTGATGAGAAACAGTAGTAGGGGACCTGTAACTCTTTGTATCGGGTGATAACCTTCACACTCCTGCTCTGTGCCTCCCCAGGAGCACCTCAAGCTGCAAGCCCAGAGCTACATGGAGGTGTTTAAGGAGCTGGTGAGGAAGGATCTAGACGTTTTTGAGGAGAGGCGTGCGCTGGACGAGCTGCTGTGCAGAGCGAAGGCACAGAGCAGCGTGAAGGACAAGGATGTCCACTCCCTATGGGACAACCAACTGACTGAGCTGCTGGACAAGAGGCAGCTCTACCTGCAGGTAAACGATACTCGGCTTTTTCCATAAACTCGTATAAAGCCCTATTCGGAAAGGATTATATTACAGGGGGACCTGGGACATTATATATTAAGTGTATATTTAAAGCTAAAGTGTACTGCACTGTACTTAAGTCATTGTTACAGACTGATTCTTAACCAGAGGCGGAAGAAGTACTCGGATCTTGTACTTTAGTCAAAGTAGACATACCAGAGTGTAGGAATACTCTGTTATAAGTCAAAGTCCTGCAATCTAACTAACTATTGGCATCTAAATATACTTTACCAGAAGTAAAAGTACTTATTATGCAGAGCGGCCCATTTCAGAATAATATATATTATACGTTTTTATTATAATTAAACATAGCGCTAAAATAGAGGCTCGTAGAATAAACTCCAACCTGTAACTCCTATAATGTTAAAAATAGGAACAAAGATAAATCACCAGTGGAGAAATATATCCAGTCCAAATAAGACATTTTGCTAATTATTTTTGTCCCGTCCATTTTGAATCATGAAAATGAGAACTCGCTGTCTCCAGAACTTCGGTTTCAAATCTGTTAAGGTGAGACACTACAGGTGAATAGGATAATTTATTTTTAACTTAACGATATCAGCTAGAAATCTCTCCAGTTAATTACTTACATTAAGACAATTGTTTTCTCCATTACAAGTTTTATGAAATAGCATGTTTAAATATGCAAATGATCCATTATCTCATTAAATATGCGCATATTTTACAACATTTCAGGAACACAAATCTGAACTTTGGATAAAACCAGGTTAAAAATTCTTGTTTCATTTTGTAGTCATATTAGCATCTAAGGCTTTTACAGAAGGGATATTGGATATCTCTTTTTATCACTCCATAAATCAGAACATACTGTCAACAGCCCTAAAATATCCATTTCCGCCATGTTTTTAGGTATACAATTTTATATAATTCAGTCTATGAATGATATATGAACAAACCTTTCTGTAAAAGCCTTCATAATATTGATAGGAATATAACTGGAAGGTTAGGTGTATCTACGTGCTTCTGAAGTTGAGATTTCTAACTCAGAGTAGGAGAAAAAACTCATTTTGAGAAAACGACCTTTAAAGATTGCAGTGAGGCGCTAGCTGAACCCTCCTGTTCTTTGGATGATAGCTTGCGCCTCGACGCACTCCGTGAAGGTGTGTCATGTTCGGGGTCATTTGTTTTTTGTATAACCTTGCTTCGTGCAAGTGACAATTGTTGTCGTCTTCTCTGTGAACGTTGTTTTCGCCGTTCTTTTGCCATTTTGAGATTTAAATTTCCAGCGGAAAGCTAACCAGGAAGTGTTTTAGCACATCACGTGACGCATCTGAACGAATCACGTTGTTAGAAATTGACACCAGCCAATGAGATTTCGTTTCTTGGTTTAAGACCCCTTTGTGCTTTCATGATTGGTTGCTGATACAAAGGAAATGACCATATTTGGATCCGATGAGATTGTGCAGGAGAGACACAGCTTTCCAGCGATAGCTCTGATCACATGGTGCACACAGCGGTCGCGGTACTTTATGTTACGTTAGAATGCTAACTTTTGGTGAATTTAGGAGAAATCTACTGACGCAAATAGACAAACTATCGTAAAATAAACACTTAAATGTGTATGTTGTACGTTTTCCTTCCAAAAGCCTGAAAGAAAACATGTTATAGAATCAAAATCTCAAAATTGACCAGTACATGAAAAACGATGTTTTTGCCTGCCGTGTCTCGCCTTAACTGTTGTTTCATAGTGGTTGCTTTCTATTCCTCAATATGTTTCCATTTCTCCAACATCACTGGACTGAAACTTCATGATAACTCTTTTGGTTTTGTAGAAAATGTCCAGCATTTTGGGGAAGCTCTGGGCCTGCATCGCTTCTTACCCCAGTGAGCTGTCTACTGATGACAGTGACCGGGAGTGCTTCAAGGAGAAGCTGCAGTCAGTTTTCTCCAAGCCAATGAACTTCATCCTGCTGGACAGCATCCTGACCACCAGGCTGGTATATTTATCCGAGCTTGTACACAGGAGGAGGATGACTCTGAAGGTATTGTTTTACATTCACATATAATGTTTGTTCAGGACCTAAAAAAACACAACAATTGTTAGAGATGGTATCAAAGCCCGGTATGAAACGGCCCTTGGGCTACATTTTTAAAGACTGTGATATCGATAAGCTCCGACGCTATTAGTTTTGTTATCGGTGCTGGAGAAATATATATATATATATATATATATATATAATGCATTTCATATTTATTACTGTAGCTTAAACGTTTTCTTTCACATTTTATCGAAACCGTTTCTAATTGCAATCTCCTTATTTTCACTCTCTTTCTCTTGAATGCTCAAGTAAAGTGCAAATACCTTGTCTATCTAACATCCTCTTACCCACCCACTCCTGCAGGGCATCGTGGACGAGCAGGACCGTCTGTTGGAAGGTCTGAAGCTGCTGGATGCTCAGGCTGAAGCTCAGCTGACAGAGGAGAGGAGCAAGATCACCTGCCTGCTTGTGTTCCAGCTAAAGCAAACCGAAGACGAAGTCAAAGTATGTCTGTTTTAATGTCCGTTTTATACGTGCTTATGTATGGCATCATCTAGGGATGCTCCGATCGATATCGGCCGATGCTCACTCTCTCGATCGATATCGGCCGATGCTCACTCTCTTGATCGATCGGTGCTCTCGAAAAATGCCGATCGCGAGAGCCGATCACATGACGTAAAATACATGACACTTTTCTGAGTGCGCGGCAAAACAAGCTCGCCAAAATGGCTTCACCGGTCTGGCAGTGTTTTAAGTGTCCGAAAATGACAATAAAATAGCGGTATGCAACGTGTGTGTGAAGCAGAAATCCTGCAGCTCCGCCCGCCGTGACGGACCGGTGAGCGGAGCAACACACACAAGAGTTAGACCTAACACACTTAGCTATTGTATCTACCTCTGGAACAAGCTAAACTAGTTATACATATATGTATTCTTCACTGTCGGGTCACTCATTACTGGATCAGTGAGCTGCATGAGACACTGACAGGCTGTCAGGAGAGAGAGAGAGAGAGGGGGAGGGAGAGAGGAAAAGAGAGCGCTTCCGCTCATCCCTCCCGCGTTATTCTCCAAAGTGAATGTAAACTTGAATAATGTTTCAGTTGAATGTAATAATTATGTTTGTTGTTGTTGTGGAAGCGCCAGTGAATGAGCCCCATTAACTGCGTTTTAAACATCACTTTAAATGGAAGATCCCCATAGGCCCCGCCCACTCGTTCGGATCGGCGATAGGTATTGGCCGATACTGATTCCGGCAATCAGCCCCCAGCATCGGCCCGCTGAAAAGACACCAATCTGAGTAGGGCGTGTCGACGTTAATCGTCGGCCTGACGCCGATAATCGGCCTGGTGTGTCCGTGCCTTAAGAACCAGTTCAGGTCTGAGAGCCACAGACAGGGTTTGGCTCCGAGACAAAAATGACTTGTACTAGTCAGTTGTACAATTTACTTTCCCCGACCTGTCCATATGTTGCATCTAAAACGTTTTTGCAGATGATGAGCAATATGTTTGTGTTTTTTAGGCTCTGAATGAGCAGCTACAGGAGGCTCAGGTCAAAGCCGGCCACAGGGTGTCCAGCCACAAGCAGGCCACCCAGCTGCTGCAGACGGAGCTGCAGGACAGCCTCGCGCAGGTGGAGGAGAGGGAGCACGCAATCCAAACCCTGAGGAGCAAACTACGAGAGTCTGAGGTACAGCTGCTCATTTTATTTTCAGGCACATGTCGAAGTATAAAGACTAAATCGAATTCAGGGCAAGGTTATGAAATGAGTCTTCTTCATAAGTTCAAAGGAAGAAATTCACTCCTAGGAAAAGTAACACGTCATGCCCTTGTCAGTGCAGCGCTTTTTTCATCTCCCCCGAATTGCCCCAATGTTCTGGCGGCTCCTGGCTCGTTGAGGCTTGCGCCTGCCCTGAAAAGGGGTTGGCTCGGTTTCTTGCTGATTTCGGTGTTTATAGCATCAGGCTGTTTTTACAATATTTGCTCGAATGCTTTCCAACTACTTTTACCCCATCGTTGGGTTTTATCTTCGGGACCCTTTTTCCTTCCACCACGGGTCTTACATCAAATCCCATACACACACACGCTCTTCCTCAATCTAAGTAACTATAGCAATAGCACTTAACTATTTATTCCCCCGTATGATTGGATGTTGTCTGTTCTATTGCCGTGTTTTTTAGTGTTATGTATTTGTTTGTATTTTGTGCACACCGGGACAGAGCTGCACTCTGAATCTCGTTACACTCTGTGTATAATGACAATACAAGGCTTTAACTTTAAGTTCTTTCCCTTTTTTCATGCTTCACTTTCTTTTTGTATTTTATTTATTAGCTTCACTATTTTACACTACTAAACATATATATTTCTAAATACAGTTAACTTAAAACACTTCAGGGACATATCACATCATTATGAACGTAAGAGCAGCTTTTATTGACAAATGACAAAACATTCTGATTTATTTTACAAATATCTTTTGGCTGTGAGCTTATTTATTGTGAGTTTTTGTTTCACAACTTTTGTTTATTACTGGGCGGAATTGTTTATCTAACACTCGTCTCTGTGCTTTAGAGAAAGGCACCACCCAGTGCTGTGGAGCTGGAGAAACTCCGCTCGGAGCTGTTCAAAGTGGAGGTGGAGTTGACGTCAGCGTCCGACAAACACAAACAAGAGTAAGAGCTTTTTGGGTGCATTCTGACCCTTTGTTGAATCTTTTCCTCTTCTCCTATTTATTTACATACTTAGTGGTTTGTTGTAATATCAGGTTTTCTGTGGTGAACTTCTCTTCAGCTGTTTCTCAAAATGTGTCCACAGAAAGGGAAAGAGGCTCCCCTGTCGTGTTAGAAATGGTTGATCAGTTCAGTCGCAGTGTTTCCCTCCGACACTTAGTCATTTGAGTTCTGACCAAAGGTTTGTCATCCTCAGGATCCAGATGATGAACACAGTGCTGAAGGACAAGGAACACTCCCTGAGGAAGCTGAAGGAGACGCTGAGGAAGTCACAGCAGCAAGGGGAGGAGTCGTGTAAGTCTGCGGTCTGATTATTACCTAATGTAATATTCAGAACGCTTTAGAATTTGAATGAGCTTTGTTGCAAAGTAGTTCTACACATTTGCATTGGTGTTCATGAAGCATACATTATCACAATAAGAGCAGTAAGTGAAACAAACCCAAAAACTATTATAAAAAACTATTTAAAATGTTTTATATATATATATATTTATTTTTTTAAAGGATCATCTCTATACAGTATATTAACATAACTGATTTGTGAAGCGTTAATGCAATGGCAAGAAGCAAAATGGGCCACATTATGACTTGATGCTATAAACAGACTGCATCACGACTGACTTCACTTCCCTGCTTGTTTCTGTGTGGAGATCACTCCAGGAGAGGGCATGGAACCCCCATTGTTACTATTTAAGGTAGAAACATGTTGTACTGATGTATGCATGTTGAATTCAGTCCTGCAGGGTGAGGACCTTCATGCCAGACTGACCAACCCCAGAGGACTGGTGATCAAGAGCAGCGTCCAGCTGGAGAAGACTAAACTGGAGGAAGAAGTCAAACGGCTCCGACTGCAAATAACCGAGCTGGAAAGGTGAGATTTAGCAGTTTGATGGTGAAACTTCTTAGATCGTTCATGTGATTGTGACCGACTGCTTCACAGAGGTGCAGGTCCTTCCTCCTGCAGTGATCAGACTGTATAACCACCAGGGCCCCTGCTAGACACACACACACACACACACACACACACACAACAACTCAGACTATGACACCACTGTTGTAAAATAGCAGCAATGTGCAATAATGTAAAAACTAAACTCAAAGCAAACAAAGACAACAACACCACTGCTGACCAATAACACCTATGTGCAATATGTTTCTTGCAAATGTTATTATAACTACTGGCTGTTACTCTTATGTGGTCCATCCATGACTTTAACAAGACTCTTTATGTAACTATGTGCTCTAATCATTTTAAACCTGTTACATACCATACTTCACTCTACAATGTTACACTTGTTTATTTTATAAATACTGCTACTACTTCCTTATCTACCTGAACGTGTACTTTAATAATAATTTACATTTTACATACTATGTGCATACCTTTAATTTATTAGTGTTCTATTCATTTTCGTCTTTAGCTATACTTTGCCGTAAAACAATGTAAATGTCCCCTTTGTGGGACGAATATAGGAATTCTTATTCTGGTTCACTGCATCTTTTCAGCCGTGTCTAACAATTGTCCTCCTACCCCATCAGCCTGGTGTCCAGTCAGCAAGCAGAGATAAGCAAGTGGAAGAGCAGAGCCTTCAAGCTGAAGGAGAGGGTCCAGAAGGAGGTGGTCCAGAAGGAGGTGGACAAGCCTTCATCACCCAGCACTCCCACCAAGAGGGGCTATCCCATGGCCTCAGACTGCTCCAACTTCTTCAGCTCACCCAAGAAGTTCAAGGTTACTCCTAGGAAGGTCCTGGATTCTCCCAGGAAAGTTCTAGATTCTCCAAGGAAGCTACTAGATTCTCCAAGGAAGCTGCTAGACTCTCCGAAGGTCTCTGCGCTCGACTCCCCCAAAAGCAGATTCTTTGATGTTGGTGGAAACTCTGAGCTGCTGTCCAGAAGCCGTCCAAAACAGTTCTTTGATAACTCCAGCCTAGGAACCACTCCAGGTAAGCTCCATTAAAGCTCACCTCCCTGTACTACTGTGTGTGGTAGTCTGAACATCATAAAGAGCTGGGTCCTCGTTTATAAAGCCTTGCGTAGGATTGACGTGGGAAGGTTGCTTACGTAGGGCAAATAAATACGCACAGACATTTTCCGATTCATAAAAGACTGGTGCAGGACTTGCGCACGGCACATCCTACGCCGGTTTCCATTTTTATAAATCACAATCAACTCGAAATGCGGCGCAGCTTTTGCGGGCTTCACGTAACGCCCATATTTGCCTATAAATAGTCAAAGAAACGCCCATTCATTCATTCAGACTTTATGAAGAAGATCGCAGGAAATGACGACGGAACAGCTAAAAAAGACATCTCACACCGTGTCAGATTCTGGTTCTTTTGGGGAGGTGGAGATAAATCATATTGTTTGGTGGATGCCGTTTGAACCAGAGTAGCAGCATGGAGGTCGGATCGTCACCAAAATAAATAAATAAGTGGTCCGAAAAAGGTTCATGACAAAATAAATACACATAGCCTTCCTCAGGCAGTGTGTTTGCACCGGGGACAGGAAACTAAGAAATGATCGGGGAATCCCTCCGGAGTGGAGTCATGATGAATGGATCTGAATTATATTTTTGTATTTGGTGGTTTGTGTCCCAGCTGTCGATCAGCTGTGCGCAGTGGCGCCACAATTAAATATCGTCCACCACAAATGGATCTCATAAATTATTTTATTTGTTGGTGGTCTAATGGATAGTGAGGTGGGCTGATGATCGGAAGGTTGCGAGTTCAAATCCTGCCTGGAACACCACTAATAGTGTGACTTAGCCCTCGGTTACTCCAGGGAGAATGTCCCTGTAATTGGTAATTGTAAGTCGCTTTGGAATAAGACGTCTGCAAAATGCCGAAATAGTAAATTATATTTTTGGGAGAATAAACCCCACAGATCCTCAACTCTGGTTTCATATTAACCTGTTAAGCCCGAGAGACCCCGGTTCCGGGGTCATCCTGCAATCTCTTGCAGAAAACCGTGTCTGAGGTCATGTTCATTTAATAAAACTATGAATGTTTTATATCCATGTAACGGAAAGAAACTCATATAACTCATTTTTAATAATTTTTTCACAAAAAAAACACAATGCTAACGCTGAGTCTCTAAATTAGCAACGAGCCAAAATGCTAACAGATGACTGCACCGAAATTCACTCACAAACCCTTATTATTTATCTTTGCTGCGCATCTCAACCCATCGTTTCACATCGTGAGTGGACACAGAATCGATGGTTATCCTCATTATCACTCAATCATACGAACTCTTGGAGATAATAACAAGAACACATATCAAAACATATGGAGCTAGTTAGCCAAAAACGGCAAAATGGCTCACCTGTGTGGTAGTCGGGTCAAAAGTGGTCTTCAATGGCATTAAAACGATGCTTAAAGGGAGGCAATCCTCATGACACGCATTTTTAAATAATTATCATCCGATAAAACAGACCAGTCTCTGCCAGTCTTTTATCCGATGATATTATCAGTGATTTTAAGCTGATTAATTACCGAAATAACATCAACCCTGTGGGCGGCGCCATTTTGACGAGTCACATGACTTATTTTACTGGAAGTGACGTGAACTATGCGTTTGGTGTCGAGGACAAATTGACCTATGTGCTTTGTTCATGTTGTTTACTCTAGTTACCCTCACAATTCTATAGAATTATGCCTCATTGTATCGCGAAACATTGCCACAATTCGGATAGGAACAATCCACGGAATGCTCGGTTCCATCTATTGCCAACGGGTAAGCGTAGGAAGTACGTTCGGAGGCAGTGGCTAGCGAAATGTGCTCGGCCCGAACCGAAAGATCCCCAGGCGCATGTATGCAGCGAACATTTCAAGTTTCCGGACGACTACTCTGAGAGTATGATGAAAAATAAAATGGGATTTATTAATCAACCATTACTTAATGTGGATGCAGTGCACTGCCAATGCCAGCCAGTGTAAGCACATTACGCAGCAGATTTTACTTATCGTTTACTACGTAAGGAAGCAGGAATTACAGGACCCAGAGCGCACAGAGCGGACAGCAGATAACGGAATTGCAGTTTTATTGCTTATAGATTATCAGAACATTTCAAAGGGGACACAGTCACATTGGATATTAACCTATGGATTAACTAAATCGTTTTTATCGTTGTAATGCCATTGAAGACCAGTTTAGACCAGGCAAAGACGAAGGTAAGCCATGTTAGCCTAGCGCAGGGATTCTTAAATGGGGGTACGCGGACCCCTAGGGATGGGGTACTGCAGGGGGTACGTGAGATTTAAAAAAAAATCTTAGTACAATAAGTGAAATAGAAAACACAATTGTATATAAAATATTTCTAGAACCACCAAGGGGGTCCTCATATAAACATGTCAAATTTGTGTATAGTATTTTATAGTTTTTCATAATGTATCATTTTGTTCATTGGTTTGTTAAACAGATATATATTACTTCAATTGGAAAAACTCCTTGGAAAAATCGTTATATATGTTCTTTTTTTTCATGCACAAAGATGAAACAATCCTTAGTTTGTTGTAATTCATGCATGAAGGAGTTAATAAATCACACACTGATGGAACATCACTATATTGTAATTATGTTTATAGGCTTCTTCTATCACAGATGTTCGGGGTCGGTCAGGGGGTACATTACTGAAAAAAGTTTGAAAAGCACTGGCCTAGCGCATGTTAGTAGGCTACCTTTTATTTATGGTATTATTTCCACATATTTCTCTCCATTCTTCCTTCTGCCGACGGTGTCGCAGTTTCTCGTCTCTCCCGTTTTTGTGCTTGGTGCGTACGCATGGGTTAGAGTTTGCGTGGAGGACCGCACGTTTTCCAGTCAAGTTTGTCTTTTTAGAAATCGCTAACATTTGAGCGTACGCACCGTTTATAAATGAGGCCCCTGATCTGTTTGTTTCACCAGAGTTTTCCCTTGTCCCTGACCATCCAGACACAGAAGAGGGTAACTGCTGTGATATTATTCTGCTGCTTTGGGCAACACTTAGGGTTCACTAACAGAAGCTTGAGGTGTCGGGACTTCACCAGGTTTCACTGAGTAATACAACTTAAATGAGGACTGATGCAGCACATCATCATACACTGATAAAAAGAAAAACATAGAATTTGGTCTTTCGGATAAAGGGATATTTATGGGAATATCATTTTGAGTATGACATAAGTTAACATTAAAGGTGGAGAAACCGGCTCGGCTCCAGCCTTCCATCTGTGCACAAACTTATCTCGTGCCCTCATTGGTCATGTTCGTGTGTGTTGGAGGAGGGGCTCTGTAAGGAAGTGGCAGACATTTTCAAATTCAAGCGCACTCGAGCTGGTTTCTCCAAAATGACCTACCCCACCTTTCAAATTTGACTCAACATCTGAGTAAGATTCTCAAATGAAAATTATTCGATAGTATTTTTAATAAAGTTAAAACGTGTGGGTGTGTGTGTGGGTGGGTGGGTTGTGTGATCTTTGAGATGTAAGTCGGGAACTTTCAGGATGTCCTACTTTTATATATGGCTTATTGGCTTCAGTCCTCTATGCACACTTTCTACCAGCCTGCAATCCTGCACACTTCACGAGTTGTAAAACCTCACAATTTATTGTTTTAAAAGGTAGAACAATGGAGGTGGGAAGCTAGCATTGGAGTATGTACAGGACATGTAGTAGTTTTCCCCTCAGGTGCAAGGGTTTGTTTATTTCCTTTAGATGGATTTGATCATGTGACTCGGTACTGTTTTGTCTAATGAAAGTGTTGTGTGTTGCAGCTTCAGGGGCAGACCGAAGAGAGGATTTGTGGCCTAAGTCTCCAAAGCAAGAGGACATGTGTAATAGCCAGTAACATTTTTGAATGTTTTTAGATGTTGTTTTGAAATGTTTTTTCTATTGTTTGACTATTAAAGTATTTGTACATAAAGAAAATGACTTGTCTCATTCACACACACAACATTAAGAAGGACTTCCTGTATATTCCTGGCATAAGAGACGTTTATTTATTTCGTGCAAGTTTTGATTTTGTGAAATGAAAAAAAATCTGGGGACATTAGTCCAGAACAGGTTTTTTCGCTTCAATGAACTGACGGATGCATGGCTCTATTTGGGTACCAAATGACGCATACATCAGTTCCAATGGAATGACGGACACATTCAGGGTGGTACATTTAAAATAGTCCAGAATACTCAGTTATAATATATATATTGTATTGTGTTAACAAATCCAGAATTGGATTCTTCAAAGTAGCCCCCTTTTGCCTTGAGGACAGCTTTGCAGAGTCAGTTTGTGGAATGATTTGCCTTCTGAATGGGTTTGAGACATCATTGTTGTGCAGAGGTAGGGTTAGTGCAGTGCACAGTGCCCTATTTGACTACTGTTGCAATCCATATTATGGCAAGAATCAGGAAAGAGAAACGACCGTCAATCATCACTTGAAGAAATGAAGGCCAGTCGATCAGGAAAATGTCAAGAACTTTGAATGTTTCCTCAACTGCAGTCGCAAAAACCATCAAACACTATGATGAAACTGGCTCTCATGAGGGCCCCCGGGAAAGGATGAGCAAGAGTTACCTCTGCTGCAGAGTATAAATACACGAGTTACCAGCCTCAGAAACCACACATTAAAGCACCTCAGATTAGAGCCCACATAAATGATCACAGAGCTCAAGTAGCAGACAATCTCAACATCCACTGTTCAGAGGAGACTGCGTGAATCAAGCCTTCATGGTCCAATCGCTGCAAAGATCCACTGCTGAGGATGCTGGTGTCACTGTTGGTGATTTATTCAGAATTCAAGGCACACTTGACCAGCATGTCTACCAGGCTACCACAGCATTCTGCAGTAGCCAGCAAAATATAAATCATATTCTGGATTTTTTTTTAACACTTTAGTTTCCTAGATAATTCCATGTGTGTTCTTTTATACACTGAACAAAAATATAAATGCAACACTTTTGTTTTTGCTCCCATTTTTCATGCGATGAACTCAAAAATCGAATTCATTTTCTATATACAAAAATAACCATTTATCTCAAATATTGTTCACAAATCTGAAAGTGAGCACTTGCCGAGATAATCAGGATGCTTATTAGACAGCATGATTATTGCACAGGTGTGCCTTAGGCTGGCCACAATAAAAGGCCACTCTGAAACGTGCAGTTTTGCTTTATTGGGGGGGTCCGAAAACAAGTCAGTATCTGGTATGAGGGGTAGGGTTAGGGTAATGTTGTGAATCGAGTGGCCTCTGTTCGTCGTCCATAACATACGCCTGCCCATACCATAACCCATGGGTCGGCAATAGGCGGCCCGCGGGCCATTGTTGGCCCGCCAGCAATAATATTTGGCCCGTAATTTTGAGAATCAAAAATAAAATATTATTTTGAGTACAACATAGGACCGAGAGTCGCACATAAGGGTTTCTGTTAGCCGGTAATTACCGGTTTTATCTGGTCAAATTCATTAAAACCGGTAAATTCAAAACCTGTTGGTCAAAATGTCTAATTAGGCTCCGGCCGATATTCACTCTTAATAGTTTGATCGCTGCTCTCTATAAAGGCCGATCAGGAGAGCTGGATCTGATCGATATGGACATAAACGCGAGTGAAGTGTAACCGGACCGAGAGAGATCAGATCAGCTGCTGCATAATCACCCAGAGATTCTGCATGAGAAACTGACGGGCTGTCAGGAGAGAGAGGGAGGGAGAGGGGAAAAGAGAGCATCCGTTTCTCCCGTGTTATTATCCAAAGTTAATGTAAACTTTTTAATAATGTACTTCATCTACTACAAGTAGTTTGTTTGAATGTAATAATGATGTTTGTTGTTGAATCATTTATTGAAAAATGAATCTGAACTTTTCGATCTGTAACGATTATCAACTGAAGCAATATAAAAATGAGCCCCATTAACTGAGTTTTAAACATCAGCATATCCGGTCATAGTCCGGTGATTACCTGCTAACGGAAACTTTGCTACACCATTCTTATTCTTATTATTGTTATTATTGAAACATGACCGGTAAGTTTCGAATTTGTCGGGTAAAATAAATTCTGTCCCGACATATACATTCATAATGTCAGCGGAGGGAGGGGAAGCGGCGCTGTGGACGAGCAGAGCGCGAGGGAGAGCTGTCATCTTCCCTTTGCAAGCTTCAAACATGTATTTATCGAGTGATTTTGGAAATAAAAGTTCCATAATCTGAAAGCCAAGACTTTGTTTATTTAAAATCAAACAAAACACCCGAAAAACTAGTTTTTTACGCAAATCCACGTTTATTTTTTAAATGAGCCGTTGCGACTTCCGACTGATTTCGATAGAGCGGGTCACATATGGCAAATGTGTGGTTGTGGGGAACCAGGTCAATTAAAGTACTTATTTAACTATTAAATACATTGAGTTTGAGTAAAATACTTGGTTACTGATTAATTTAGGTTATAATATATTAAATTGCAAAGCAAAACTGCTGTAATTGTTTTATTTTGTCCTATGGTATTTTTTAAAGGTTTTTCAACCTGAAAGAATCCTAATGTGTCCTTGAAAAGTTGAAATAAAGAAAAGGAAAAAGGATTCCAGTTGTCCATGCGTCCTCTGTTGCCCCTCAAGCCTCTCAAATAAATGCCAAAAACCCAGAGAACTTGACAATACTTATCAGAATAAAAGTGTTAAATAACACTGCTACCAGTTAATAACTCTACTTTACTCAGTGGAGGCTCATCCATTGAGGAAAGGGAGGAACATCCTCCCTAACATTTCAGAGAAAAATTAACTTTGAAGAGAACAATAAATACACCTCAATTTAAAAGATAAGTCTGTTAAAATACAGATAATAGCCCTGGCTTTGGGACTGAAATGGGGCTAGAGAGGACGAGCCTCCCTTTGGGCGGGTCTAGCCAGAGGCTCTGGATTGGGCGCCTATATCATCAGTGAACCAATCAGCGGATCTGACTGTGCATCAGAGTGTTGATGGGGAGGGTCATCAGCGATAGAGTTTTTTCTGAACCGGGGAACAGTGGCGCTGCGCCCTCTTACCAAAATCAATTCCTTGAATTAGGCTTTGATTATATTCTGGCCCGCCATCTTGTGGCTCAGCAAAAAATTGGCCCAAGGCCAAACTTACTTGCCTACCCCTGCCATAACCCCACCACCACCATGGGCCACTCAATTCACAACATTACCCTAACCCTAACCATCACACCAGATACTGACTGGTTTTCAGACCCCAATAAAGTAAAAATGCACGTTTCAGAGTGGCCTTTTATTGTGGCCAGCCTAAGGCACACCTGTGCAATAATCATGCTGTCTAATCAGCATCTTGATATGCCACACCTGTGAGGTGGGATGGATTATCTCGGCAAAGGAGAAGTGCTCACTATCAGAGATTTGTGAACAATATTTGAGAGAAATGGTTATTTTGTGTATATAGAAAATGTTTTAGATCTGTGAGTTCATCTCATGAAAAATGGGAGCAAAAACAAAAGTGTTGCATTTATATTTTTGTTCAGTGTAGTTTTGATGTATTCAGTATAAATCTACAATGTAGACATTTTTTTTAAATACATTTAAAAAACTTGTATTTGTAGGTGTGTCCAAACTTTTGACTGGTACTGTGTATATATCATATACATATATATATATGTATATACAGTGGGGCAAAAAAGTATTTAGTCAGCCACCAATTGTGCAAGTTCTCCCACTTAAAAAGATGAGAGGCCTGTAATTTTCATCCTAGGTACACCTCATCTATGAGACAAAATGAGAAAAAGAAAAAAATCCAGAAAATCCCATTATGGTGGAAAATAAGTATTTGGTCAATAACAAAAGTTCATCTCAATACTTTGTTATATACCCTTTGTTGGCAATGACAGAGGTCAAGCGTTTTCTGTAAGTCTTCACAAGGTTTTCACACACTGTTGCTGGTATGTTGGCCCATTCCTCCATGCAGATCTCCTCTAGAGCAGTGATGTTTTGGGGCTGTCGCTGGACAACACAGACTTTCAACTCCATCCAAAGATTTTCTATGGGGTTGAGATCTGGAGACTGGCTAGGCAACTCCAGGACCTTGAAATGCTTCTTACGAAGCCACTCCTTCGTTGCCAGGGTGGTGTGTTTGGGATCATTGTCATGCTGAAAGACCCAGCCACGTTTCATCTTCAATGCCCTTGCTGATGGAAAGAGGTTGTAACTAAAAATCTCACGATACATGGCCCCATTCATTCTTTCCTTTACACGGATCAGTCGTGCTGGTCCCTTTGCAGACAAACAGCCCCAAAGCATGATGTTTCCACCCCCATGTTTCACAGTAGGTATGGTGTTCTTTGGATGCAACTCAGCATTCTTTCTCCTCCAAACACGTCTAGTTGAGTTTTTACCAAAAAGTTCTATTTTGGTTTCATCTGACCATATGACATTCTCCCAATCCTCTTCTGGATCATCTAAATGCTCTCTAGCAAACTTCAGACGGGCCTGGACATGTACTGGTTTAAGCAGGGGGACACGTCTGGCACTGCAGGATTTGAGTCCCTGGCGGCGTAGTGTGTTACTGATGGTAGCCTTTGTTACTTTGGTCCCAGCTCTCTGCAGGTCATTGACTAGGTCCCCCCTTGTGGTTCTGGGATTTTTGCTCACCGTTCTTGTGATCATTTTGTGATGTCCTACAAAGAGACAACTATACCAATGTCTCCACAGCTGCGATTGGTAGCGTGTAGTACTAAACCTTATGTTCGATAAGGCCAAGAGGATTTCATTATCAGAGTCATTCTGCCGACAAATACATTTATACATAAGATTTCTTAAAACAGCTTGTAGAGTATTGACTCCTGCAGCCACACATTTCACTTGCACTAGACCATCGAGGTCTCTTCAGCAATATTCTCATGGCATCATTATAAGCTACTTGAAGTTTCCGTAAACTTGCTTTTCTGTAGTTTGACCACAAATGTGCCGTATAGAGCGGTGTGCAATATGCTCTGAACAGAGACGTCTTCACTCCATCTGCACATGCACCAAACATACGTAGGAGAATGTGTGCTTGTGCATACATCATGCGGCATTGCCTATAAATATCTTCATCATCTGTCATTTGTTCTGTAATAAAGTGTCCAAGATATTTGAACTTATTACAGACACTAAGATTAATATCAGACAATTCAAAATCAGGAAATTTAAGACATTTATCCTCTTTGGTTCTAAAGATCATGACAGCACTCTTACTGGCGTTGTATTTGATGTCATGCTCCACACCATACACAGAACAAACAGCAATAAGCTGCTGGAGACCAGCACTAGATGGACTCAGCACAACAAGATCATCTGCATACATAATATGGTTCACTAGAGTACTACCAATCATGCATCCAGTATTACAGGCTTTCAGTCGCTTGGACAGATCATTGTATGTCTTCCATTTTCTAATAATTGCTCCCACAGTTGATTTCTTCACACCAAGCTGCTTACCTATTGCAGATTCAGTCTTCCCAGCCTGGTGCAGGTCTACCATTTTGTTTCTGGTGTCCTTTGACAGCTCTTTGGTCTTGGCCATAGTGGAGTTTGTAGGTGACCAAATACTTATTTTACCGAGGAATTTACCAATTAATTCATTAAAAATCCTACAATGTGATTTCCTGGATTCTTTCCCAACATTCTGTGTTTCATAGTTGAAGTGTACCTAGGATGAAAATTACAGGCCTCTCTCTTTTTAAGTGGGAGAACTTGCACAATTGGTGGCTGACTAAATACTTGTTTGCCCCACTGTATATGCGCGTTATAAATGTAATGTATTATTATTTATTATATAGATAAGTGGTGATTGTTACCGCCTGGGTTAAAGTGGCATTAATGCCAGAGATGCTCCCTGATTGGGGTTAGGATAGGGTTCAAATGGTTTAGAAGACGGCGGGTATGGGCTTAGATATGTCTCATAATTTGTGTGAACATAGAAATAAATATATGTCCATCTATCTATACATCTATCTATCCATCTATCTATATATCCATCTATCCGTCGACCTACCTACAGATAGATAGATACATACTTCATTCATCCCAAATTGTGAAATGAAAAAGCATATGAATGAAAGCAATAGACAGGAATATATGTATATACAGTAGAAAGGACACGATGAATATTATAACATTTCATGTAGCCTTACTATGATGGCTGACCTGTTCCCCCATGGCTTTTTGCAATGGTAAATATAGATATGAGTATTGTAGAAAAGAGAGTGGCAAATAAATGAAGTAGGAATCAAAACAAGTAGGCCTATGTGCCTCAGGAATAATGATCACAATTACCTCAAAATATACACAGATCGTTCTAAGAACAAGGAAGAGTGTGTTGGAGTTGGTATCCCAGACTTTAACATTTCTATCTCAAAAAGAGGGTCAACTCAATTATCAGTGTACACACTAGAAATGCTGGCAGTAATAATAGGATTACAGTGGGTGGGAGAGGTCAGACCAGATAGGGTGGTGGTATGCACAGATTCATTGTCCATATTAAAAAGCATACAATCAACAACAACTGTCAGAGAAGACATTCTCATAGAACTAAATCATAGCCTGTTAAGACTGCACAGAGGCGGTATAGATACAGTTCTGCTGGGTGCCTGCACATGAGGGGGTGTAAGGGAACGAGTGTGCTGATAAATGAGCAAAAAGTTCATTACAAAAGGAAATAACATTACCAGTTCAACTTGGAGAAGGAGAAGGAAAAGTAGTAATTGAGAAAAAAGGAATGGAGATCTGGCAGAAAAGGTGGGAGAAAGACCAGAAAGTTCAAAAGACAATCACAATTAATATTTATAAAGAAAGAAACAGAAGGGAGGAAATCACGATAGCTAGACTCAGAATAAATCACATGGCTTTGAATGGTACACTGTATATCATGCGGGAAAGTGACAAGTGTGGGAACTGTGGAGTAAAAGAAGACGTAGAACATATATTGTTACATTGTGACATCTATAAAGCTGAAAGAGAAAAACTAAAGGATAAAGTTATAGAGGGAGTGGGGTGTGGTTGGTATTCTGGGAACAAAAGGAGAAGGAGTAAAAGCTACCAGAAAGGCACTGTTTACCTTTCTGAGGGAAGCTAGGATAGAAAAAAAATCTAACATTAGGTTAGAATAGATCATGGATTGTTGTTTTGTTTTATTTATTTAATTTTTCGTTATTTTGTTTTATTAGAGATGGAATGACATGGTGATACACACTCATGTACAGTAGGTGGCGGTATGCAACTAAAAGCTGTTTGCGATCTGCCATTTAAAAAAAAGAGAAGAAGAAGCGCGCGGGAGCTTTGATTACCAAACAGTGGAGTTTAAGGGAAAGAAGAAAGCAGCAGGCAGATTCATCCTGCAGCTTTATCTGGAGAACGTTTCGCTTTATTAATACATTAATTGAAAAACAAAGGTACGTCATAATTGTTTTGTTGAACGTGTGCCATTGCTGTGACGCTGTTTTCGACTAAGCAGCATTGTCAACTGGCTTAGGTTAAATGCAGTGAACTGATGCGCCAACAGTGCTAATGCTAATAAGCTAACAGTACTGTTGTTAACATGCCCCTCAGCTAAACTTTTGAAGTTAAAGCTACATCTACTACTATATTCACTGGGTACGTTAAGTTATTAGCAACTTCTTGTAAAGGTCACATTTCTGAACATAAGTCTGTAAACTCGCTATTCCAGCCTGTTTACATGTCGTAAAATACTGTGACGAAGTCAGTTTCCGTTAGTTTTGAATTAAATTACTTCCATATCAAATGCAATTAAATGAACACAAGAGAAATTAAATGTCAATAAGATGGGTTTTATTTAAGTGTGTTATGTAAGAGAACAGAACAATGTGACCAAGATATTTAGGATCAAAATGATTGTATTTATAGGAAAAACCTGCCTTTCATTAAGCATATTCAGGCAGTAGACTATACACCAGGGCTGTCCAAACCTTTTTCACCGTGGGCCACATAAATACAAATATAAGAAGGGCTGGGCCACTCACTAGAGTTATATTGCCTCACAAGTTCACTTATAAGTTAGCAAAATCAATCAAATGTAGGTACATGATGCTTGTGGGTGTTGGCAGCTCACCCATTAACACAGAAGCCTCAGATTGATTATAATAAGGAGAATTAGGAAGGGTATATTTCAAGCTTGTTCTGTAAATAAGTCATTGGGCTTTTTTCTCATCAACTTAAGATTTGTTAAAAAATGTTTCCAACTTTAATTGACTGAATTTATTTGAAGAGTGGTCTTATTAACACGTGAATACTACTGTGTAATATATTTTTACGTTTATAGTTAAGAAGTACAATATAAGACAAGCAAAAGTTTCATTTGTGGGCCATATTCTATTACTCTTTGAATTTGCTGAGGGCCGATTTCAAAATGGTCCGCAGGCCGCGTTTGGACACCCCTGCTATACACCAGCAATGAAACACATGAGCACATACTACAGTTTTAAAAAACAGAAATAAAATCTCAGTTGACAGAAAATGCTTTGTTTAAGTTTAATGCATAAAGTGAAAACCATAAAGCAGATTCAGACAGTAGGCGTATAGATTCACACTTAAAGTACAGAACAATCAATCAACATTTTTATTAATCCCGCAAGGGGCAATTGGTTATGAGCAGCAGCTTATGTCATGTACACATGCAGGAAGATACAGGAAGAAAATACACAGATACACCCGGGAGCACAGGTGTGGATCATTCCAATTTACACTATAAATAGTTCAAGTTTGAGTGCAGAACGGATGAATGATTTTGAAAAGTGACAGTACAGTTTATAGAGAAGAGATTACATCTGTTCCTTTACAATAAACACTATATGCTCTTTTTAGGTTTTTACTAGCTCTGTAATCCTGATGGTAATTCCCCATTTTTAGAAATGTAAACGTTTTTTTATGTCACTGTAAGGGAATACAGTCACCTTTTGTTGTTTCCTGATAATGTAATCCAGTTGCATGTTAACTGCTACCCCTAGATTCCACGGGTCCGTCTTCACCGCGTTACGGCTGCGCCGCGGCGTTCACAACGATCGCAGCCACTCTAGTCAATGGGTGCTATTCCACCAGACACGCCGCGTTACAGCCAGAAGCGTCTCGGCACTGGGCTCTGCTCAAAATAGGATGCAAGTCTATTTTTGATGCAACGTGAGGCGTTGCAGAGGCGCCGGGCAGGAAGTGGACCGGTCAGAGCATCCGGCCCATCCCCAAAATAAACTAATTTTGCGGACCCTATCCCTCCGTAGTCTTTCAAGTAGGAGGAGGAATGCCAGCGTTCTCCTCCGGTCTACAGGCACTGTGTAAATTATATATATAGAATAATTATGATGATCAATGCATTTTTTTACCACTAAAATACAGCAACACATCTTTGATTCATGTTGTTTATAACTGGAATATTACAATTATTATTAACTTTGTCTGCACAAAGTAGCCTGTCCAGGAAATAGGCCCAAATCAACAAAAACTGCGAGCCGGCAGGCAAGACGCTCCGTTTCTGAAACGCACCCGGTGGGTTACGGCCCCTACACACGGCGGCGTGCGTTGCCGCTTCAACGCTTCTGCCCATTCACTTTGAATGGGGTGACGTCACGATTCGCCGAACTGCATTGTGGGAGCAAAGCGTAGCTTCTCTCGAGGTGCTCGCTGCAAAAGTAGAGCAATGTTCTACTTTTGCTGCCATGACGGAGGCGTCATCCAATCAAATCCCTCGTATGTAAATCTGACAGTACAAGCAGTAGCCAATCAAACCGGGTGTCTGTTGGGAGAGCCAGACCGCAGTTATTTCCCATATGTCAACAAAAGGAGGAGAAAATGATCGTGGCGGTAGGGAACATACAGGGATACAAACCGGAGGAGCCAGGCATGGGGGGAGGTGGCAAAGACAGTGGGGGAAACTGGTAGGTTTTCGCTTGTTTGGGGAGTTTATATCCAGTGTATTTCGTTTGAATGGACAGCTAGCAAGCATAGACAGTATATTTAGCCAGCATGGATGTAGCATGAATGCTTTGCTTTGTATGTCCGGGGCGGGACATTCATGTGGTTGGTTGTTGGTCGGGCTGCTCGCGTTAACTCCCCAAGCTCAAGACACGCCCACCGCCAAGCGGCAACGCACGCCGCCGTGTGTAGGGGCCGTTATGATGCTGGAGGAGTTCGGACCAAAACCGTGGCGCAGACGGAACCCCTGGAATCCCGTGGTAACGCAGCGTCCACACGGCGGCGTGCGTTGAAGCTTGCCGGCAGGCGTGTCTGAAACTCGACCAACAACCAATCCCATGAATCTCCGGCCCCGGACACACAAGCACACGGTTTGATTGGCTAGAGCTTGTACTGGCTAGGGATGCCAGAAACTGACCATGATCAAATTCGAAAATCGGACAGCCCTAGCGAATATTAATCGATTATTCGCATTTTACTTAATTTGCATTTGTCAGTTCGAAGAACGTACCGCTTTGTTCATCTTTAGTTGTGTTGTTCTCACTATTCTGTATATCGCCAATAAATCAATCGCACGTGTGACGGAGAGAGGGGGGTCGGAGAGAGGGGGGTCGGTGTGCAGCAGGCTGCGCAGAGTGCAGCAGGCTGCGCAGAGTGCAGCAGGCTGCGCAGAGTGCAGCAGGCTGCGCAGAGTGCAGCAGGCTGCGCAGAGTGCAGCAGGCTGCGCAGAGTGCAGCAGGCTGCGCAGAGTGCAGCAGGCTGCGCAGAGTGCAGCAGGCTGCGCTGCACCGCCACTATTTGTATATAGGGGAAACACTGGTCAATGCTCTATGTTACTCACACAGTACCCCCCCATCCTTTCTGCAGGTTTCACACTCAAACCATGGCTATGAGGAGCGAGTCTAGGGTGGAGATCGAGGTGGAGGCGGAGGAAAGCTTCGGGCCACAGCTTCTGAGCAAACTGGAGGTTTGTATCCTGAACACACGCTTAAGTACACTGAACTTATTACATCTGAAATCTCCTATTTCAGCTGGGGCTTGTTTTGGGGGAGCAATTAGCCTGTTGTTGGGGAAGTGGACTGTGTGGTGGGAATTTATTAATCAAATGTGGATAGAGAATCAAACCATTCAGCTGTCTGTCGTATTTTATTTCTTGCAAGAAAGTTCAGTCAGTCACACAGAGAGCATACAGTCTGCAGAGATAAAGACGAAGAGTAGAGTTTGGGTTTCATATTAAACACAGAGAGGAGAAAGGAAGGGGTTGAGCTTGGTGATAATGAAAAGAACATTCTGGGAGTTCACCTGAGGTGAAGGTCATACTGTTGGTGCACATAGTGTAACTAACAACATTGCAACAAATCTTCTTAATAAGGAATTTTCCCAAGCTTAACAAAGAAGTGAAAGTATTAAACATAGATAAACATTAGCTAATTAGAATCACACACTGATATTGTTAAAGTAAGTATTACAGACTACATTTCAAATTCATTTGTATTTCAATCAATAGCTTTGACATTCACCTTTTTATTTTTATGTAAATGTTTTTGTGTCAGTATATTTCCGTCTATTGTCGAAACAAGCAGGTGTCGGAAATGTTGGACTGGTGACATTTTTGAATCCATTACTGTAACACTCGGAGAGTAAACAACTCTTCTTTCTTGACTTCTGCGTGAGCATTGCAGCTCTCGACTGTAGGAAGATTTAAGATAAGATAAGACTTTATTCATCCCGAAGGAAATTGTTGTGCCAGAGTAACAAAATACAATAAACACAGCAGCAAAACTGTAGACTAAAAGTGCAATTAAACATCCACAGACAACATGAAACATAGATGGTCATCAGACTGCTCTGACTGGAAATGTATCCACTTTCCTAGGTTAAGGCCAATTGCTGGACTGTTTTTAAAACCCAACACTATTTAGCAGTTTTTCTCTTTCATAGTTTATTGATTCTGTGCTGTCTCTGTCCCAATGTTTCTGCATGCAGCAATGTGGAGTCAGTGGCAGTGACATCAAGAAGCTGGGGGACGCAGGTTTCCACACCATCGAGGCGGTGGCCTACGCACCCAAGAAGGAGCTGCTTAATATCAAAGGCATCAGTGAGGCCAAGGCTGAAAAAATTCTAGTAAGAAACCACATTTCTCCATTATTCTTCCTTTCGTGGGTCAAATATTAGTTTCACGCTTTGTCATATACTCAGGGCTGCAGTATCAGACGTGGAGGGTGGTATCCGTGCAATCTAGTGCATTAAACCTGCAATGTGCAATACAGACACTTTCTTTTGCAATTGTACTTTGTAATAATCACTTGTTATATGAAAAAACTATTTATATTAGGTATTTTATAATGCCACAACACCTCTATATTAGGGATGTTAAGATTCACCGATTCGCATCGGTGCACTGGCACAGACGACAAGGTGAGAGTGCACCGGGTGAAAGAGTGCACATCGGCTACAGTTTGGGTGGAACTCGCGGTGCATCGATTGTAGCGTCTTTGCATCGGTAAACAAACGATTCATTCATATAATATCCCCTCATGCTGTCATCACTCCGCAGAGACGATCTTTGATCTTTGCTTCACACTACGGAGACCGAGAGTCTCAGTTATCAACACACATGGAAGTCGAGGAGAAAGAGAAACACAGCGCACCGAAGAATACCTACAAATCAAACGTTTGGCAACACTTCGGATTTTTCAAGAAAGACGGTCAACTTGAAAAATCGCTTGCAAATTGTAAACGATGCCGAGCCGCTTTAAAGTACACAAGTAGTACGAGGAACTTAGCGACGCACATAAGAGGCGACATGGGGTCTGCGGCTGAAAAGTGAAACCTGAAAGTTAGACATGAGTTAAATCACTCAGTGAGGTGTTCTGTCAGAGAGTGGTGTTTAGTTTACAGCAGCCTGTGACGGCCAATAACAGTTAAAAATGTCTTCCTCGCTGTAATCAGTTATGAAATACCTGTTTGTGAAAGGTTATTCATATTCTTTATTGTTCATATACAGGGTGTCCGCGGGGTCTTAAAAAGTATTAAAAGTTGATAAATCAATTTAGAGAAAATGTAAGGCTATTAAATGAAGAATAGCTGAATAGATGAAGAAAGTACAGTCGGGAGGAAGAAGTTCAGAAAACGGTACATACTCGCCGGTGTGGACCCAGGTCTCCGTCAGGAACATCAAATCCAGATCGCGAGAGGTGAAGAAGTCGTTTAACAGGAACGTCTTGTTTGCTATTGACCTAGCATTTAGCAAAGCCATGCAGAGTTTTCTCTCCGGAGGTGCCGAAGGTGTAGTGCGTCTTAGCGGTGCGTTTTTGATGGACAATGCGCCACCGCGCTTTCCCCATCGTCTAAAGCGCTTTCGGTGAGGCAGGATGCAGGGCATCCGGCGTAGGTAGGTGGGACTATCTGACAGTAGAAGGGGTCGATTTACGGTTGCCAGATGTAGGTTTGGGCAGCAGTATAAACTCCAGTGAGGGTCTTAGGTGGAAGAGAGTTTGGCGATCATAGACGAGCAGAGACAAACTGACAAACATAAAACAAAAACAGGATAGCTAAAGGTAGATAGCTGAGGGAGCAGCATGTTGACACGGGCGCCATCTTGAAATCCACCAGAAACTGTCCCTGTTATAAACAATGTTATATTGAGTGCTCTTTTGATCCTGGCCAGTTTGTTAAGCTCTACCTCTTGCCGTGTGAAAAGTGAAACGTACTGGATTCATTCTTTTGAATGTTTCCCTCAGGCTGAAGCAGCCAAACTTGTGCCGATGGGCTTCACCACAGCGACTGAGTTCCACCAGAGGAGAGCGGAGATCATCCAGATCTCTACGGGCTCCAAGGAGCTGGACAAACTCCTGCAGGGTTTGTACAACCAGCATACAATCCACAAATCCAGTCTGGCTGTCGGCGGTCAGTCCTACACTCAGGATGTAACAGCTGTTACAAATGGAAGGAAGAATAAAGCGGTGTCTTTTTTTGTTTGTCCTGCAGGCGGGATCGAGACGGGCTCCATCACAGAGATGTTTGGAGAGTTTCGGACGGGGAAGACCCAGCTGTGCCACACACTGGCTGTCACCTGTCAGGTAGAGACACTGAAACACTATCACCTTATCTGAAGAGAATCGTGCTCAAAGACCCTCTAATGTACGCTAGAGGGTCTTTGAGCATGTTTCTCTTCAGTGATTGTGATGTTAGATGTTTGTTTTCCTTGTGTCTTAATATTTGTTCTTGTTGATGTTGCAAATGGAGCTGCTTCGATGCAAGTCAAATGTCAGACCTTTTAGAAAATGATATATATACAAGAACAGAATATGAAATTAAATATTGTACATTAAGACACACTTAAATATGGTTTATTGCGGTGACAACTATTTAGATCAAGTATATTGCAAGATGACAAACAGATGAAGATTCTCCTTCACTCAGTGGATGGCGCTGTCCCATGTCCTCTGAGAGACTCTATGAATCACCATGACAACATAGTGAGGGTGTCCATTATCCAACACCATCATTGCCGACATGGCCTGAACACTGGATATGAATTGTTTCCATCAAATCAGAGGAACAGGGTCCCACGACTGAATAAAGTCAGACTGAAGCACTCCTTTGTGAACCACTGACATACAGAGCTAAATCTCAGACCTCATGTACGATAGAGGGTCCTGAGCATGTGATCGTGATGTTAAATGTCTCCTTCCTCCCTTGTATCGTGTCTTGATATTTGTCCGAGTTGCAAATGGAGCGGCTGTCATGCAAGAAAAATGTCAGACTTGATCTGCATTAAAGTATTATGGTATTGTATTCTGTCCACAGCTGCCCATTGATCAGGGGGGGGGAGAGGGCAAAGCCATGTACATCGACACAGAGGGGACCTTCAGACCAGAGAGGCTACTGGCTGTAGCTGAGAGGTGAGTCGGGGACGACAGTCTGGGTGAGGGGTGAATGATGATCATGTGGGAAAGGGAGATTTCAGTTTGAAACCTGCACACCTGTTCTTTATGGCATCACTGATTGATGACTTACTCTGTGCTCCAGGTACGGGCTGGTGGGCAGTGACGTCCTGGACAACGTGGCCTACGCCCGCGCCTTCAACACGGACCACCAGACCCAGCTGCTGTACCAAGCCTCCGCCATGATGGCCGAGTCCAGGTCAGTCAGAGCCTCTGGACCTGTGCTATATACAGTGGGGCAAAAAAGTATTTAGTCAGCCACCAATTGTGCAAGTTCTCCCACTTACAAAGGATGAGAGGCCTGTAATTTTCATCCTAGGTATACTTCAACTATGAGACAGAATGAGAAAAAGAAAAAAATCCAGAAAATCACTGTCTGATTTTTAAAGAATTTATTTGCAAATTATGGGGGAAAATAAGTATTTGGTCAATAACAAAAGTTAATCTCAATACTTTGTTATATACCCTTTGTTGGCAATGACAGAGGTCAAGCGTTTTCTGTAAGTCTTCACAAGGTTTTCACACACTGTTGCTGGTATGTTGGCCCATTCCTCCATGCAGATCTCCTCTAGAGCAGTGATGTTTTGGGGCTGTCGCTGGGCAACACGGACTTTCAACTCCCTCCAAAGATTTTCTATGGGGTTGAGATCTGGAGACTGGCTAGGCCACTCCAGGACCTTGAAATGCTTCTTACGAAGCCACTCCTTCGTTGCCCGGGCGGTGTGTTTGGGATCATTGTCATGCTGAAAGACCCAGCCACGTTTCATCTTCAATGCCCTTGCTGATGGAAGGAGGTTGTCACTCAAAATCTCACGATACATGGCCCCATTCATTCTTTCCTTTACACGGATCAGTCGTCCTGGTCCCTTTGCAGACAAACAGCCCCAAAGCACGATGTTTCCACCCCCATGTTTCACAGTCGGTGTTCTTTGGATGCAACTCAGCATTCTTCCTCCTCCAAACACGTCTAGCGGAGTTTTTACCAAAAAGTTCTGTTTTGGTTTCATCTGACCATATGACATTCTCCCAATCCTCTTCTGGATCATCTAAATGCTCTCTAGCAAACTTCAGACGGGCCTGGACATGTACTGGCTTAAGCAGGGGGACACGTGTGGCACTGCAGGATTTGAGTCCCTGGTGGCGTAGTGTGTTACTGATGGTAGCCTTTGTTACTTTGGTCCCAGCTCTCTGCAGGTCATGGACTCGGTCCCCCGTGTGGTTCTGGGATCTTTGCTCACCGTCTCTTCTTGTGATCCTTTTGACCCCACGGGGTGAGATCTTGCGTGGAGCCCCAGATCGAGGGAGATTATCAGTGGTCTTGTATGTCTTCCATTTTCTAATAGTTGGTCCCACAGTTGATTTCTTCACACCAAGCTGCTTACCTATTGCAGATGCAGTCTTCCCAGCCTGGTGCAGGTCTACCATGTTGTTTCTGGAGTCCTTTGACAGCTCTTTGGTCTTGGCCATAGTGGAGTTTGGAGTGTGACTGTTTGAGGTTGTGGACAGGTGTCTTTTATACTGATAACGAGTTCAAACAGGTGCCATTAATACAGTTAACGAGTGGAGGACAGAGGAGGCTCTTAAAGAAGAAGTTACAGGTCTGTGAGAGCCAGACATCTTGTTTGTTTGTAGGTGACCAAATACTTATTTTACCGAGGAATTTACCAATTAATTCATTAAAAATCCTACAATGTGATTTCCTGGATTCTTTCCCCCCATTCTGTCTCTCATAGTTGAAGTGTACCAGGATGAAAATTACAGGCCTCTCATCTTTTTAAGTGGGAGAACTTGCACAATTGGTGGCTGAATAAATACTTTGTTTTGCCCCACTGTATATATATATATATATTTAAAATAATGTTAATGCAATATTTACTTGCACGAGAAACACATCACCAAGACACTCTGCAGAGTTCAGTGAGTTTTGGAGATGCTTAAGGGAGAGTATCAGTAGAAAAGGCACTTTAAAAAGAACTATAATTAGTTATAATTGAATTTGTTTAACAAAAGATGTTGGGGGGATCCTTTTTTCAATTGTCTTTTCTATCTTAACAGCATGGGCTGTATTTGAGTATAATTGAGTATATCATTTTCTCAGTAGAAGTATCTTCAGTTGTTCGTAATGACATTTCTGTAAACAGGAAGGATCACGTCCAGACTGAGTGCGCGCTAGACAGAAGATGTTTTCTAAGGTGTCTTTGACTTAACAAGGCCCTATATCTCACTGCATTGTTACTTCTTAAGTTATTAGATCTTATATCAAGTATAAAGACATATCTTTCTGACTAGTATTAGACAAATATTCTTGGCCAGATATTATATATAGAGTTGTTGTAGCGTGCACCTCACTCTCTCTCCCTGGGTCAGGTACGCTCTGCTGATCGTGGACAGCGCCACCGCTCTGTACAGGACGGACTACTCGGGCAGAGGAGAGCTGTCTGCGCGCCAGGGACACCTGGGACGCTTCCTGCGCATGCTGCTGCGCCTGGCCGACGAGGTGAGCAGCTGGCCTGGCGCTGTGGGGATATCAAGCGCTCCTCATGTGTTAGTGATGAGCGAGAACCCAAATATCCTGCGTACCTCTCCAGAACTTCAGTTCCTCCGTCACCATGTTGCACCACAGCTACTTTACACCATTACTTCATTTATATACTATCTTATGTATATATGCAGTGGTGTAAAGTAATTAAGTACTAGATTTACTCAAGTACTGTACTTAAGTACAGTTTTTAGGTACTTGTACTTTTACTTGAGTTTTTCGTGAACTGTCGAGGGGGGGGGGCGGTGTTATGCCGTGTGTGCATGCACCTTGCGGGAGCGCGCACAGCGTAAAGCAAAACCTCCCAGACATGTGTTGATCTGTACGGTTTGGAAACTATATCATTTCCTTTTGGAGGGCAGCATACCACGACATAACGCCAGAGCCTCGCTGCGGGGACACGTTGGCGCTGTTCCCAGTTTGTTCTAATCTGTCAAAATGACAGACTGCTTTCAGATTTTTCCGTCATTGTTAAATAAAATATTCGGTTAACGCGACCACTGCTGTCCCGGCAACATCAGTACCAAGCGAGAGAGTTCTTTCCAGAGCAGGGGATATTGTAAATGCCCAAACATCCCAGCTTATAAATACCTGGAAATGTGGACATTCTCATATTCCTAAAAACCTGTCTGATGATGCCGAGTGAGTGACTCGTGAGTTTGAGTTGAGTTACTTGAAAAACTAAAGTGACACTTGATTTATTTTATTGCAGGGTATGATTACTAAATGTTTATTTGTGAGATGCAGTGGCACAAAGAAAAGGCCTACTTTGTTTGGTAGTACTAGTAGGTACAAACACACTGGTTTTCTTGTTCCAGTCTGTTACTGTCACTTTGTTTTTGACACTTTAAAATACTGCTATCCGACTAAAATGCTGTACAAATCAGATTTATTATTTAATAAAGAAACATTTTCAGAGTAAAAATTAGAATTTTTTTCCCTTTTCCCTTTATTATTCAATACCGCGATAAATACCGTACCGTGGACTTGTTATCGCGATATTATCGTACCGTGAGTTTAATCATTTCTATATAATTTCTGAATCAACACATTCAGGTGTGCTGTGCATCTTAACCCCGAGGTGTCTGTAATGTGAGTGCGTTTGTCTCCAATGTCTCCATAGTTTGGGGTTGCCGTGGTGATATCCAACCAGGTGGTGGCGCAGGTGGATGGAGCGGCCATGTTTTCCGCAGATCCAAAGAAACCAATCGGAGGCAACATTATGGCTCACGCCTCCACCACACGGTGAGTGAGGATGGGTGGATGTTTCTACAGTAGAGCTTGATATACACTAACAGACAGAGGCTGCAGCTGATGACATCACAGTTCATGGTTAGGGGACTCGATGACATCACAGTTAATGGTTAGGGGACTCGATGACATCACAGTTCATGGTTAGGGGACTCGATGACATCACAGTTCATGGTTAGGGGACTCAATGACATCACAGTTCATGGTTAGGGGACTCGATGACATCACACTTCATGGTTAGGGGACTCGATGACATCACAGTTCATGGTTAGGGGACTCGATGACATCACAGTTCATGGTTAGGGGACTGATCTTAACCGTGCTCTTGTGTTTGCAGTCTGTACCTGAGGAAAGGCCGAGGAGAGACGCGGATCTGTAAAATCTACGACTCGCCCTGCCTGCCCGAGTCTGAGGCCATGTTCGCCATCAACCCTGATGGAGTGGGTGATGCTAAGGACTGAGGTGGGGGGGCAGGAAGCAGCGGGTGGTAATGAGTTACCGTCACCCCTGCTGACTCATTCTGGACTAAAGGGTTCTGCACCATGCCACCGCCTCCACTCAGAGCCTCAGCTGACGGGGCTTAGGATTTGATGCTGATGGAGAAGGTGGTGCACACTGTGGACCTTCGGCAGAGCAGAGGTGCAACAGCACATTTCCCCCGACATGAGGAGCAAGGAGGTTTTCTTTCACTTTGGCTGAGTATCTCCGAGCTACAAGCTGGATTGTTCTGTTAAGAGAAACAGCCTTAGGATTTCATAATGATGATAGTATCTCCATCATTCCAGACAAATCTCTCTCATAACCACTTGTCTTAGTTCCCCAAATAAAAATCCCAATTTGACCAGTGTCCGTTGAGCAAATATTATATAGATCTTGAGTAAAGCACGAGATATTAAGTCATTATTAGAAATACGGTCTCCATTTTTTTCCTGTGTTGAATTAACCTCTGTAGTTTCTCTATGGAGTGGTCACAAAAGATTTTTTGTAAAAACTATTTCTAATATTTTGTGATTTTCTTTGCTAGTTTTGTCTCCGTGGTGTTTCCGGTGTGATGTGTGACCGCATTTCTATAACGCTATACTTTGTTATTTCTCTATTTTCACCTTTGTCAGCCACACTCTTTTCTGTCTTTACCAGCGTTTTCTGTAAATATAACTTGAAGCTAAATTAAAAATAGTTTTACCATTAAAGTGACTGGCTATTTTTTCATCATGGAAGTTCATTGTTGGTCCTATGGACGATTACTAGGAAGGGTCTGGTTCTTAATTCATAAACAAATACAATTTTAGAAGATATGAATACCAAAACATTTTATTCAGCTTTCTCTGTTGCTTTCGTGCATATTCACTTTTGATACGGGATCAGAATATTAAGGAAATATAACTACCATTTTTTTACAGCAGCAATTGCAAAATGAACCTCAACAAAAATAAATCAATTGAAAACAAAGTTCCATTAAAACGATGTTACATCAGAAATGAATAAACCTGCCAACATACTTCAGAAAGGAACGGGAATAAAAACAACACGCAGAGATCAAGGCAGCATATCAACTCAAAGGAAAATTGAAGGTACAAAAATATTGGAATACTTTTCATTCACAACCAAACAGAACACTCGGTCCAATACAGTTTCTAATACTACCTTTCTATTTACTACATCAAAAACAGAAGTTTAAGACATACTCTTATCAAAACACTACGTGTTACTATAGCTACAAGTAATTAAGTGTCCGTCATCTCCACAATACAAACATCTGTCAACCTAGCAGAACAATGATAGGAAAGAGTGTACACTATTCTCTTTAAATATCTTAATCTATGAATGCAAAATAATTGGGTGTATTCATTATTTTGGTTACCAAAGTCCCTTCCCCTTGAAGCTCTAAAACGTCCCTGATCAAAGTGCTCCAGCAGCTGCACCACGCCTATCAGTGAGGGGGCACGTCCCCACATGTGTTCCACTGGGGGGGAGGGGGGTCATAATAAAAATGACAACAAATTACAAAGCATTTCCCTCTAGAGCAGTGTTTCTCAAACTTTTTCATACCAAGGACCACTTAACCAATCAAACACTCGTGGACCACCTAACTCCACAAACATAAAAAAAACACATGGTTTTTCTAGAACAGATTACAAATCACCTGGAAATGGTACAAACAGGTAGCAACATGTGTGACGAAGGTGTTGCACTGGGATATATCATGCAATTGAAAGTGAAACGTAAGCTTGCTCCATTGCGGAGATATATATAAATGTATTTATTTCAAATGTGAAATGTTACCAATATACTCATGGACCACTAGGGGGCGCTTATGGACCACCAGTGGTCCGCGGACCACTAGGGGGCGCTTATGGACCACCAGTGGTCCGCGGACCACTAGGGGGCGCTTATGGACCACCAGTGGTGCGCGGACCACACTTTGAGAAGCACTAGAGAGGTATTTAGATTTTCTATATTTCAATTTGATCTCCGAGATGCTCTACCAATAACATATGTTTCTTGTAATGTGGAGTACTGATCCTTCCATTATCAATATGATGCTAAAAAACAAAACCTACTTGTGTTTAAATCACTGATCATCAGTTAAAAAGGCAAACAAATGGTTAAAAAAACATTAAAGATATATATATATATATTATGTATAGTGATTTTGATTAAATTAAGCCATATTAAAGAAAATAAATATGCATCAATAAACTCCATTTAATTTCACAGTGACAGTGTGACAAAGATATCATTATCCACCAAAGAAGAGAAAGAAACTTCTGCCATTAGTGCGGCACATCAGATTGGATGACCACTGATTGGCGGCCTGACTAGCCAATCAGTGCCATCAGCTGGGTGTCTCCGCCCCTTGGATCTCTTTAGAAATGTTGTTTTTCAGATTTGAATGTCCGTTAAGAGTTGAAGCTCCGCCTCCAGTTTAGACGTTTCATCCTTAAAGAAAGGAAAAAGAAACAGCGATAATCATAGAAGCTCAATGACACGTCGGAGGAATGCTTCTGGAGGTCGTCTGCAGCACAGTGGGCACAACTCCCAATAATCAAAGATGAAACAGAAATATTGAAATGCAGTTTGGTGAATGTTATGGAGTTAAAAGCTCTTACATCATTAGAGTTTGTCGTCATCTTCAGAGCCAGCTGGGTCCAGCTCGTGGCCTCAGGGATGTTCCCCAGCTCCTTGTGACACTGCCGGAGCAACGACATGAAGGTTAGTGCACAGAGAAGAGGAATGTGAGCCCAAGCTGTTCATCACAAAGTCCCATTCACATGACACTGCTTGCCTTTAACCGTGACCACCCTCTCCTGTGTCGGCTCAGGTGAAGCCCCTTTCATCCCTATCACAGTTGCTCAGTGGGACATGAAGCCAAAATGTAAAAGTACCGTATCGGGCCCGTAGAGATCGGCGCACGCTCTTAGGGTGTTTTGTAACTTTAGGAATGTTGATGCTGATCTTTCTAACATGAGGAGTGCATTTGGCCCAATGACGTCACGTACTGACACTGAAGCCACCATTCGCTCACTTCCTGGGGACTTGGCTTCACCTTGCCCTGTCTTTTTCCCTATTTGTACACGCTGATAAATGTAAGATGGAAAGTAGTGCCAACCCTAACTGAAAGCTGTTTCTATTCACACTGTAACCATGGATACAGACAATAATAACATAGCATGGGTTTGCTACTGGTTTAATGTCTAAATCTCATGATTATGAGACATCATCTGAAGTTTTTCTGACTTCTTAGTGGACTTATGAACATTGGAGAATGCAGTGTACCTGCAGGGGAAGTGGTGCTGATGCCAGCAGTGTGTGTGGACTGACTGACTGACTGATGACTCGGAGCAGAAGGGGAAGTTGTGTTCGTTCAAATTGTCATTCCCCCATGGTTCAAAGATAGCTGCAAAAGGCTCCTTGGAGCTGCACTCTTTGCAATGCATAACGTCATCAATATCCTACAGTATTACAAGCTGGGCTGAGTGTGTGATGATTACCTTTGCGATGTAGAGTCTGACGGCCTTGGAGAAACCCGGACTGAGCTCCTCTGCCTGAAGAACACAAGACCAAGATTTACTACATCAAACACTGACTTTTAAAATTGTCTCAATGTGGAAAATGTCAAGAAAAGGAAAAGAAAAACAAAACCAAAGCGGCCAGTTATTTTTCTAAAAGCATTGTGGGTAAGGGGCTCAGAGGTTATTGGGTGTTTTAATGCAGACATTGTTGTGGGTTAGAGGATTTACAAGAGTGCTGAGGAGCAGAGGAGAGGATCTGTTCTGCCAGTGGGTTCACACGCAGGACCACACACACATGATATCAGAAACCTCTGCAGAACTCTGGTACCTTCAGGAAGTTCTCAAGCGCGTCACGCAGTGTGGAGGTGGGGGGGGTCTGGTAGAGGGCAGCGGCCGCTTTTTTCTCCAGCCAGTCTAGAGTGGCTACCTGCACGTGCACATGCACACGCACACACACACACACACGCACACACACACACACACAGCTGTCATAAAAACCTTCATATTCCCGTAAGCATGTGTTGACTGAAGTACGAGTGTGGCCATTCAGAACCGGGTGGTGGTGGAATCGTCTTAGGAAGGTTCCATATGGAGTGAGATGACCTGAAAGTACTTCAGTGAAAATGCTGTCCCACAATGCCTTGCAGCTGCAACATTTATCGTGACACAACATTCGCTGCTCACAGAAAGAACCGCTTGTGACCGAGACGCATGTATCACTGCACCTGACCAGTGAACAATAACAGCCCCCCCCTCACCTCATAGCACCATCTGCCCAGCAGGTAGAAACACATGGGGTCATCATCTCGGAGCGCGAGGGCGCGGTCCAGATGCTCCTGAGGGGAAACAAACGTCATTAAAGCAAACTGTATCTGAAACATACAATGAGCTTAAAGAGCTTTACTACATTTATGCTTAACCTTGCCTGAAAATCACAATTAAAAATGTTAATGCAGGATTTGATATGTTTTACAAGACATAAGGGCCGGAATTCAGAGGAAAAGGGGCCGTTTTGAGCTCTGCTACTAAAATGTAAAACTAATTTTACATTTCACCTTTTGTAAACATGGTGAGCTCGAGTTCGTGCAGGTTGCACAAACTCGAGCCCGTCAGGACGTCGAGTCCAGTTTCCCTCACGGGAAAAGGACCGGAGCTAGCTTTCGTTCCTTGTGCATCCACCTCCCTGCAGCACATACTCTCCACAGCTTTATCAGGAAACCGTATTACATCTCTCTCTCTCTCTCCTCCGGTACACCGTAAGACGCAGTGTGGAGTTGCAGTAGGTAACGCGAGATACGGCTGATACTTGCGCATTAGTTTCTGTTATGGATCAGTATCAACAGTCCTGCCAGTAACGTTACTATATCATCAATACTACTTTAGTTATAGCCTGATATATGATAGCTAACTTTACAATGTTGTGATGTGACTGACGTTAGCTAACATTAACTGTGGCTAACGCCGGTCACTCACCAAGACAGCTGCCCTGTTCTCCACTGGTTCTCCTCACACCACAGCTCCATTTCTCTCCGATGGCCGTTATTCCTTCTAATCCTTGGCTGCTCCTGATCTCTTGGACGCCTAGCAGGCTCATCATGATATTCATATGCATTCGAATATATATTTTCAACCTCTTCTGTGTCAAAACTAGCATTGTGACCCATGTTTATTCATACGTTAGACCGGCCGCTCTCCCCCATGTTACGTCACACGCGGGAGCTCACGTGCGGAGGCTTTTTTATGCGGAAGTGAACATTTCTTACTAAAACGCCGCCAGATATTTTTAAAAGCTAGTGTATACATCATTTTCCTTCACATTTATTCACTGGTGTCTCTAACCTGCAAGTTGCTCTTTAAGACTCAAATGATGTGAGTGAGTGAGTGAGTGAGTGAGTGAGTGAGTGAGTGAGTGAGTGAGTGAGTGAGTGAGTGAGTGAGTGACCTTTAATATGTGGCTGCTCTTCAGTTTGCTGTGCATGCTCTCATGCTGTGAGGGGAGTCCTGTCAGCACCGCAAACCTGGAGCCAAAAACACAAAGATCAGAATCAGTTTTTAGCAAGTAGGTTTCCACATAGGAGGAATTGTATATTACAATTATAAAAGCTATTGTCCTCGTGCAATTCATGCTTTATTTCTTCTTTCATTTATTTTTCAATCTGTAAAAAGTACCAGCTACTTCCATATTTTGACATGGTCATTTATTTTTAAACTATACTGCTACTAAGTTACTTTTTACTTATTGTGTTTTGTTATTAATAACGTGTGCCTTATTTTTTATAAAATATGTACAACAACTCTTGCTTTTGTAATACCGTCATTTCCCAGTTGCGAGACAATTAAAGAATTCTGTAACAAATTAAGACAAAGACAATATTTACACGATGTGACATCAAAGTACAGCAGCCGGCAGTGGCAGCAATATCCAGAATAAATATATATGTATATGTAAAGGCAAGTTCTTACCGCTTGTGGCACTCAGCATTCAGGCCGTTCTTCTTCAGGGCTGACTCCGCCTCCTCTCGACCTGAAACAGCAGCTCACAGCTCAGGTACAAAAACCCCCACCCAAGAAAAGGTGGAGACATTCACATTTTCTGCATGTTTGCACACATTGACCAGAATACACTGCTTATGAGTGAGGCAGTAGCTTCGTAAGAAGCCAGTCAGTCTAGTTCTCTTTTTGCAAGGGCCTTTGAACATGTTATTATGTTCTTAAAATTGGATTTTGCAAAAATATAAACAAGAAACATGTTTTAATGTATTCAATACTCTTAGTCATGTGTGTGTGTGTGTGTGTGTGTGTGTGTGTGTGTGTGTTACCTTGGTGTGCATAGGTCTTCTTCTCTTGTTTGTCCTCAGTTGACTCGTACATATCACTGTAGGCCCGCGCCAGTCGCCATAGAAACTCCCTGCTATCTCCGTACTGCACACCCGGAGGGAGAGAAAGAGCAGTCAGTGTTTGGGATCGCCAAGTGGTCTAATTGTAATTCATAAATGGATTCCTCTGAATCACAGTATATTCTTATTGTGGGGCTTTCTTATAATCACTACTTTCATATGCATGTGTACAAAGTCGTTTTATGGAAGTATATTTGTGTCAATATTATTTGTGTGAACAGACTGACAGTGACAATCCATGTGTAAATATGTTATACCTTCATCTCATGCAATAAAAAGGTTTGTACATTTAAAAAAAAATGTTTTTCTACTTTAAAACGGATCTGCAAATATACAAACAAATACGTTAACGCTGAAGTAATATCACATGTACTGTAGCTTGGGGAAAAAGCGATGAGGGTTGTTTATCAGTCAGTGCAGCGTCTGAGCGTCTGAGCATCAGAGCGTCGTAGCGTCTGAGCGTCGTAGCGTCAGAACGTCAGAGCGTCGTAGCGTCGTAGCGTCGTAGTGTCGTAGCGTCAGAACGTCAGAGCGTCAGAGCGGTGTCTGAGCATCAGAGCGTCGTAGCTTCATAGCGTCAGAACATCAGAGCGTCGTAGCGTAATAGCGTCGTCTGAGCATCAGAGCGTCGTAGCGTCGTAGCGTCATAGCGTCAGAACATCAGAGCGTCGTAGCGTCGTCTGAGCATCAGAGCGTCGTAGCGTCGTAGCGTCGTAGCGTCATAGCGTCAGAACGTCAGAACATCAGAGCGTCGTAGCGTCATAGCGTCACAACGTCAGGGCGTCACAACGTCAGAGCGTCAGAACGTCGCAGCGTCACAACGTCGTAGCGTCAGAGCGGATCTGACTTACGGATTAATTAACATTAATTAATTCACGTCTACCCCTGTTCAGCCTTGTTAACATGGGGACGGCGACGTTCTCTTTATACGTTCATACGCAGAGCTACATCTGAACTGGGTTGGTAAAAGGATGGAGGCCTCCTGTCCTCACCTCTGCTCTGTTGTCCAGCAGCAGTCTGAAGCCCTCGGCCTTCAGACGGGCGTCCCCCGTGTGCAGGACGTCACTCTGAGCCAGGAGGAGAGCCAGCTCCCCACTGGGGACTTCAGTCAGCAGCGTCAGCCCCCCCTCCTCCTCCTCGTCCTCGTCCTCCTCCTCCAGCCCTCGCTCCTCCGCCTCCTCTTCCTGGGAGTGTTCCTGGCGGAGGGTGAGAACGGTGGCGCAGCTCTGGTCCTCGTCTTCCTCAGACTCCTGCTCCGGCTCCCGCCCCCCCTCCCTGTCTGTGTCTCTGTCTGTGTAGTCCGACTCAGCGTAGGCCGTCGAGTACCTGCGACCAACATCCTTTTATTTAGGGATTGATTTATTTGGTGATTTCAATTATTACGAAATGTATTCCAATAACCACACATTTGGAATTTCACATGATATTGATCTATTCAATTATTATATTTGTTCTTTTGATAACTGGACTGGAACTTTCTTCCCACTGTACATTTACATTTAATATGCTATTCCTTGCTCACTAAATGTAATAATATCCTACTTTTAAATGGTGTTAGCTGTAAATTGGCCCTTCAGTGTTTATTTGACTGATAGTCTTCATATTCATCTTTCACTGTCAAGTTGTACATCTTCTATTTTGAGATGTTTCGAGTTGTTTATTTTCGACTTTTAATTGTCACATTATTTGCAATGCCTTGTTTTACCATGCTGCGGTTATTCTGCAGACGGTACATTTCAAAAGGCAGTGGCGAACCGTGTCTATCACAACTGGACCTTCTGTAGACACACACACCCCCCGCCGCTGCCGCATTATAATCCACTTTTCACTGAATTGTCGTCTTAAAGGGAACTCACAACAACTTCATCTCCACCTGTTGCACTCGTCATTTCAACGTTAAAAACAATAAAACGGCATGAATTGCTTCGTCGTACTCATCTAGATCCTCTGTCTCGAGCCAGTGAACTAGCGGGCCTTCTAGAATACCCTGGAACCGAGGAGAACTCTGAAAGAATACGCCCATTGGCTACAAGTCAAAATATGATTGGTTGATCAAACTGTCAGTCCAAACGTACGCTCTCATTCAGTGCAACGGCCAGGGCATTCGATCAAGGATGTAGAATACCTTGGTGAAGGATGTTCTACCCAGAGACCCAGAACAAGATCTGATTGGTTGCTTTCTTTTCTAACACAAAACCACTGAAATGCGTAGCGCATGGTCCGAGAAGGACAAACAAATCAACGTAACACTGTAATGTTACAGATCAACAACACGGATTCTCATTTATTCATTTTATATACATTTTATTTCTATAATTAAATCGATATTTTGTTTGTTTTATCTGAGTGTTCCAGGGTATTCTCTGAATACCTTGAAGGCCCTGGTGGTTCGCCACTGATAAAAGGTCAGTTCACCCCTATGAGGAAAAACAAACTCTTCCCTCGAGTGGATCTTCCTGCAGATTAGGGCTGAACGATATATCGTGTCATGGTGATAACCATGATATGCGCGATATTCACATCGCAGAGATGTGCGATTTTATAAAAAATATGTATTAATATTTTTTTTAGGACGTGCGATATTAAGTAGGTAAATTAACTCAAGCACGTCATGTTACAATTATTTTGCTGCTTGCTACAAAAGGAAAACTTGCTTGGCTCTCATGTCAGGGGTACTTGAGTGAGTGACATGCAGGCTCTGCATGCACAGCAAACCACCAATCACAATCATTCTTGATCAGGCCCCGCCCCGCTAGTTTGCAGACCATCAAAACACCGGTAAACAATTAGCCAGGCACAGGAGGACAATACCGGCGAGAATGAAGATTTACTTCCAAAAAGAAAAGCAACATCTGCCATCTGGAACTATTTTGGATACAAAAAGGTTCTTCTCTTCTTCACTCACAGATGAACCCCCTTATTTGAGGGTAAGCAACATGCATTATCATGACATGATAGATCATGACTTAAGCAGGGCTCAACGCTAACTTTTAAAAGTGGTTGCCAGGCTGGCAACCAGGCATCAGCTTTTGGTTGCCAAAACTGTAAATACGGTTGCCATTTTTAGACACCTTATATTTTAAATAATTAAGATACTGTACAATTATACATCAAGTTAATAATGAACCTGTGACACAAAAGAATGTTTAAATGCTTTACAATAAGTAATTAACACAATTATTTGAAACTTAAGTGGTAGGAAACTTGTCCACCCTCAATTGCTGGTATACAAAATACCAGTAGTGCAGCTGTTGTCCTGTTCTTCACAGATCCCTCACACATGAATTGAGCAAGTCAGTAGTTTCTTGGTCATCTGTTGTCTCCCTTTCAAATATGGCTTTTCTTGACCTTTGTGCTGACCCCAACCATAGATCCACTGGCCCTTCAGCATTGAAGTCAAGGATTGGCCAGACTAATACATTTCTAATGTTAAATAAATGAAAACCATTCACAGTTAAGAATTAGATATTCATTATTAATGCTGCAAATTACCTTTAATATGTCTAACTATATTTAAATGTGTTACCTTTTTATAGAAGTCATTGTAATTTTATGCCAATATTTTCCTATGGTAAAGTTTCGTTTTGCACTTTTATTTTGGTAGTAATAAGATCGAGACTCTTATTTTGACTTTTACCGGAAGTGAATGGACAACATTCCTCTTTGCTTTTCGTTCGGGTTTACCTTGCGCTTCATCAGTTGAATCACTTTGAACATTCGTTTAAGATGTTGACCGAACTTTTTACCCCACAGTCAAACAACTTAATTTGCTTCGCCATTTTTTGTAAAACAAACACACGGGCACCCATGGGCGCACCGCGCACGCGAGTAAACGTGCATCGCTTTCTGGCTCCGTAATCACACCAATGCACGTGCAACTTAAGTCTCAGGTTCCGACTGGTCACAACAATAATTAAATATCACTCTTAATACAACAAATAATTAACATTAATCTATTTCGGGGTGCACATTTAGCTGTTTGCTGTCCTTATTTTTTTATGTTAAAAACTGGTTGCCATCCAAGAAGTGGTTGACATTTTTTCTGAATGGTTGCCAATGGCAACCTGGCAACCGTTACTGTCGAGTCCTTTTAAGATATGATGAGTCAACCAGTTAAGATCCAAACGTCCGTGACTAAAATCCTTCATCCGGTTAAATATAGTTAAAAAAATTATCGCAGGGGAAAAAAAAACGCAATCTATATTATCGCAGGGGAAAAAAATATCGTAA
This sequence comes from Champsocephalus esox, assembly GCA_036324585.1. Lineage (NCBI taxonomy): Eukaryota > Metazoa > Chordata > Actinopteri > Perciformes > Channichthyidae > Champsocephalus > Champsocephalus esox. The sequence goes on from CM070490.1 coordinate 32,683,280, forward strand.
TGTCAGTTTATTTCAATATCGTGCAGCCCTACTGCAGATACATTTCTTTGACTTGCTCAGGTTTTGATATATCTGCACCAGTAAGATGGAAGTGAATGAAATGGGCTTAAAGGGTCTTATTCCTCATGAGAGAGCAGTCTCTATTAAACTGTTCACAGTCTCACAGTCTGTCATTGTGTTGTAACAGGATGTATCTGATGGAGCTTGTTAAGAGGCCTTTACTAACCCCAACAGTTGATCCTTCATAATGTAACATGACTACTCGACCCACAGATTATTACTCCAGGCTTCTACGGGTGTCAACAATTAAAATGATATTTGATTTGCACCACAAACCAAGGCCACTAACAAGATCACAACTTTTAAGATGCACTAATTAATATGTTCCAACATATGACAATGGATCAAATTACTACAAAACAACCCAGAGGAGTATTGCTAAAACAATCAATAAAACCAGCTTTAAGAGATCTTACTGCTGATCGATCATATCAATTAGGATATTATGTGATTGTGCACCAGGTACAAGCAGTGGTGCCCCAAGACACTCTGGGGGCCCCAGGCAGAACAGATATGCCACCCAACACATCAAGCACAACCGGCAGACGTACCCTCCTTCGCTGGTCTCATATGTGCTGGCCATACCCTGGCTGGCAGTGAAGTAGATGGAGCTGGAGCCGGTGGACTCGGTGCGCTCCCTGTGGACCACGTGGCGCCGCCGACGCACCCGCTGACTTTCCTCCACTCCCTTCCTGAATGTGGGGAAGAAGGAACAAACATTCACGTTAGCTACACAACACCAAGGTGGAGGACCAGTCCCACTTTAAAGATTCGCTTTCTTCTTTTTTTACATGTTTTTTGCTAGATGTGGGAAATAAGGTGTTCACCTTTTGTTTTACGACATAAAATACATCATTAAATACCCCACTCATGAATGTCTGAAGCTGGTAGGGGTCTCCAAAAAGGCAGCCTCTAACAAGGGACTGAGCCGCCTTAAGCTTAGCGATAATGACGTGAAATCATGCGACTTGTGGTTGCTTCATACCATTTCAGAGCAATGAGGAGTTCACTTCATTTGTATCCCCCTTCTGAGCAGTTTCAGGTCAATCCTTAGTAACTGATCTTTACATGGGTCATGACTTTGACATGGTTGCTTAATATTGTGCCATAAAGTTACTTTTTTGGGACAAGAGCAAATACATTACTTTGTAGGTCTTTTATTTGTGTCATTAGTAAGCAACTCTATTATTTTTGAAAACATTTATTCATGATCTATTTTAAATTTTAAATCATCAATTATTGATAATGTCCGATATAAGTCCTTACTTTCCGTAATGCCCATTGATTGAAATACAAAAAAAAATGAAATGCAACATTCCCCAGATATATAGCCTGGAAATGATAAACCTTATTTGAAATCAAAGGATCAATACAATGCAGCTTTATTTATAGGGCACTTTAAACCTCCAGGCCAAAGTGCTGTACAGTCAAATAAACAAACAAAACATACAAGAAGTAACACAGCTCAGCTCACACACCATAAAACAAGTACAAGTAAAAACAATAGACAATTTAAAAGCAATGCTAATGTTAATTAGTGTTAATACGCTAAGGAGAAGAGGTGGGTTTTAAGAAGCGATTTAAAAGCAGGCAGTGTGGAGGCATGTCTGATGGGCAGGGGCAGATCGTTCCACAGTGTGTGAGTCTGTCTGATGGGCAGGGGCAGATCGTTCCACAGTGTGTGAGTCTGTCTGATGGGCAGGGGCAGATCGTTCCACAGTGTGTGAGTCTGTCTGATGGGCAGGGGCAGATCGTTCCACAGTGTGTGAGCCTGTCTGATGGGCAGGGGCAGATCGTTCCACAGTGTGGAGGCCATTCTGATGGGCAGGGCAGATCGTTCCACAGTGTGTGAGCCTGTCTGATGGGCAGGGGCAGATAGTTCCACAGTGTGTGAGTCTGTCTGATGGGCAGGGGCAGATCGTTCCACAGTGTGTGAGCCTGTCTGATGGGCAGGGGCAGCAACGGCCCCCTCTGAGCTTTGACTTGGTTCTGGGTAGGGATCGACCGATATGGCTTTTTCAAGGCCGATACCGATTATTAGTAATCAAGGAGACCGATAACCGATATTTGGAACCGATATACATTTGCAGTAAAATCAGAAAATCTTGGTGTCAAAATGTAGAATAACACAAACTCCAACACAACTTCTTTGAAATGCATTTAAGCATGATGTTTTTGCAACTTCAGCTGAGGGGATTGGGATGTTTATTGAACTTCGGCTTAACACATGTATGGCTCTGCCGCTCAGCGCTGCCGCTTGCTTCAGTCTGTGTCTGCGTTCTTTTGCACCTGCCTGTAACCTGAGAAGGTTCCGCCTCTCTGGCTGGCTCCCGCCTGGAAAATCTTTAGTAATAGCCTATCAGATAGCGCTGTGGGCGGGACATTGCTCGTGTACAGAGTGGTGACTGCAGCCAGAGAAATGGCCGCATCAGAGCCAAAGTTTTATCGGCAATTTGATAAAAAAAAAGGCCGATACCGATAATCGGTCAAATGCGGAATATCAGCCCCTAGTTCTGGGCACGTTCAGGAGCAGTTGATCACCTGAGAGGGCGGTTGGGCGTGTAAGAGTTAGGTAGCAGCTCATAAAGATATGGTGGGGTCATGCCATTTAGGGATTTAAAAGTAAATAAAAGGATTTTGAAATGAATCCTCGTGGATTTTGAAATGAATCCTAGCTCCCAGTGGAGCGAAGCCAAAATGGGGGAAATGTGGTCATATTTCTCTGTGCCAGTTAAAAGCCTTGCTGCGGCATTTTGCACCCGCTGCAGACGAGCGAGGGAGGACCCACTGACCCCCATGTAGAGAGAGTTACAGTAATCCAGCTGAGTGGTGACAAAGGCGTGGATTACTTAGAAAAGGTTTTATTTTGGCTAGCTGCCTCAGGTGATAAAAGCTTGTTTTTAACCACAGATTTAATCTCAGGTTTTAGTTCAGGGTCTATTTTAATTAGGGATGCACGATATTGGTTTTTTGAAACCGATACCGATAACTTCCTGCTTCTCAAGACCGATACCGATACCGATAATAAAAAAAGATTTACGCCACTAATTATTTTAACGCGATTAACGCATGTGTATTTTTTTTCCTCGGCCGTCCCGTAGCTTCAGAGCGCATCGAGTTTAAAATACCATCTACAAGCTGATGCTGACAGCCCCGCTCCTGCCGCCCGCTTGTGTCAGACCACACTTCCACGCTCACCGGCAGGCACCGACTGGCCATCTGGAGGACCGGGAGGGTGTGTGTACGTGTGGCCCGAGCGAGCGAGAGACCTTACATGCATTGTTGTTGTTAGCATCTGGTGCTAGCTAGCTGCGCTAACGGATATAAGGAGCTGTTTAAATGAAAACAGAGGAGCGCTCTATCCACACAACTGCGCCGAGCACTTCACTTTATGCAGGAAGCAGACAGCGGGACATTGTAGGAGAAGTCAGCACACTCCGCAACATGATTGCAGCGTCCCAGGCAGCTCCGGTTCGAGCATATGCCTTGAGTTGCACATAGCTCCAACGCGCGCGCAGACACACACACCCACACACTGTATTGTATTCGTACGCTAAAAGCGAACGTACACACCATCGTAGCGATGGCGATGTTTCAGGTGACTGATCAGGTTCGAAGTATTAGGGAGCGCTGGATTTGTGAAAAACTCCCCTCTTCCTAAACCACTAATACCACAGTACTGGCAAAACGGGAGGAGCCGAGTGAAAAACAAGCGCCCCTCATCCCAATCCACCCACACAGCAGGATTTTTTTCTTTTTTTTTACCCACAAAATATATTGTATATTATCGGGCTATTAATACTGTTATCGGTTTATCGGGATGACGTCATAATTCCTAATATCGGACCGATAATTATCGGGCTGATAATTATCGTGCATCCCTAATTTTAATGCCAAGGTTCGTAATGGTGGGCTTGGTGTACTGAGCCAGGGAACCCAAGTCTACAGAAGTGGTGCCAGTGGTGCCACCAAAAACCAAATCCTTCCTTTTTAGTGGGACATAAATCTGGCTATCATCAGCATAGCAGTGGAATGCGATGCCGTGCTTTATAAGTATGGACCCAAGAGGGAGAAAATAGAGGGAGAATAGCAGGGGGCCTAATGCTGAGCCTTGTGGGACCCCATACAGGAGTGGAGCAGAGGATGACTCAGAGACACAGCTGACAGAGGGCCCTTCTCACTTCGATTAAATGGATTCCTTGCGTCCCTCACTTACGTCGTTTCCCTGCGACTAGTCCCTCCCACCAGGGAAGCATGGAGAGACGGAAGGAAACCACGAGAAGCAGGGAAATTAGTTTTAAGAGCAATGGGAGGTCTTTTCCTCCGGAGTGTCACTTGAAGCCACGTTCGTTTGTGATGACGCCGCACAGCTGATCGTCTGACAGCAGCTATGTCCCGGCTGTTTTCACAAACACCCCTGCCACACATTGACTGACACAAACATTTGTATCATCTGTTGTAGACCCAAATAAATAAAATAAGAACTCATTCTCAAAAAAGATAAACGCCATTCTTAAAATGTATAAACGAACATTAGTTGGATTAATATTGATTAGAGTGCACAATAGAAATAAAATAATTGAGAGAAGAAAAAGAGATGTTATCTATCAAAACCCAGTTAGATTAACATTCATTGGACTGCACACTTTGCTTGTTTGTGTGGATATGTAGCAAATTAACATTTTAATAGCACTTAATGACTGACTGAATGGAAATGACAATAAATGAAAATGTAAAACGAAAAAAGCGATCATGAAAATGTTTCCAATAAATGAATAAAATGATTTTTGACCACTTTGTTGTTCAGATATATCACATATTTGTAACTAAATGAAACATGAATTGAAACAAAACACGGTATAAACTGAGGAGTGACTCCCGTGAGGTTCATGTGTTTGCTTCACTCCGCTGGGAAACTGCTCTCATGTCAAGAAGCATCAGATCAGTGCATGCGCTGCATCGTCCAATCAGTGAGCGATACACAGTAAGGGGGCGGGGCGAGTGTCTGAGGATGGTCCTCCATTATCGCTCCTCGCTCCTCCGGCAAAAATAAGGCCATTGGGACGCTACTCAAGATGGCGCAGACAAATCCACTTCCGGTGAGACCGAGGACCGAGGAGCGAGGAAATGAAAAATAAGAGAAGTGAGACGGGCCCAGAGAAAGTTCTGTCCTTCAGATATGACCTGAACCATTCCAGGGCTTTCCCCTCAATGCCCACCCACTGCTCCAAGCGAGAGATCAGGATGTCATGGTCGACTGTACTCCAGGGTACTAAGTTCAAGTAAGATATTGTTGATGAGAAGAGTGTTTGATAGAAGCCCTGCCCTGGTATGATACATAATATATACATTAATTAGGCGCTTTCTGCACCAGGAAAACTACTATATAAATAATATGTATTATATTATTATTATTATTATTATTATAAAGGCTAAGTAGGTCAGAGTCAGACGCTTCACATCACCACGGCAACTCACTTGACATCCTGGATGATCTGCATGGCGATGTCCTGCAGCCCCCCCCTCAGCTCGGCCACCTCTGAGCGCAGTGAGGACACACAGCTCAGCACCTCATCCAGCTGGTTCCTCACCTCCAGCTGCTGCTCTGCTGACAAGCCCTGCACCGCAGCCTGCACCGCCGCCAGAGCCTGCTGCTGGGCCTCCGCCTCTGCAGGGGGAGGCAGGACATGGAGGATGAGTGTAAGGCTGCATAACTTAGAAAAAATGACTAATTGCAATTTCATTATGATTCGCAGTAGTAGAACAATTATAAAACTACATTATTCACATAATTATTCAAATATAGGCCTATATTAAAATGATCATTGGATCATTTTAACAATAATGTTTGCATTATGGCTGGGAAATAGTTTGAAGTATGTCATATCTCTGCAGCTCCACCTAATACTTAATTCAGGATGATAGTTTCACATATGTTGTCTTTACCAAATGTTGCGCTTACTAGGAAATGGATACTGCACTACATCATATTGGGATTTTGATAAAATACCAATTTATTGTGGATGCAGAAGGCAAGAAAAATGTAGCTTTGAAGGAGGGCTGCAGCAAAAGTACCTACTATGTTTATCTAATTATCTTTACTCTAAAAAAGAGAGGTGAAAGGTCATATGCACAGCAGGCACAGACTGGAGCTCTTCCATCTAAACATGTTAAGTTTCATATTAAATGTTTAGGGGATAACAGTGCTTTTAATAAGATATCAACACATATTTGTCATTTACTGGACACGGACAGTAAACTGAAATTGATCTAAAATAAATACCAATTTGAAAGCCTCAAAAGAAACTAAATCATCGATAGAAAAACACTAATTGCTCTCAGCTGTGGTGGTCCAGAACTGCAATGCATTTAGGGAAAAATACCAAGAACGTGCCAAAGTCTATAAAGTTGCCATGTTGGTTATATGACACATCACCATAACTCAAGCGACATTTACCTTCAGTCCCTGAATTCGTATTACGCAGTTGGAACCATGCCTCTCGCTCACACACTAACATGCTTCTGACAGTCAGTGTCAGGCACTGAGTAACCCACCTTGAGCCTCCAGCGTCCACAGCAGCACAGCTTCCCCCGCCCCGTCTAACAGCGGCCTGGCTTCCAGCACCAGTCTCTGGGCTCTTATCCTGCTGATCTCCTTGTAGATGATGTAGGCGACCAAGCCACAGCCTGCTGTAGCTGCGACAGCAAGCCCCACGAGCCCACTCCTCCCGAGCTGCGCGTTCATCTCTGCACGCTCAGCTAGTCGTTTAACAGTTTACGGTACTAACTTAGCTCTGCTTACATACGTCACCAACCATGTCTACCTGTAACTTATTTCAGGATACAAACGACATGCCTCAAGCCGCTGGACGTATATTATCTCAGTTCAGAAAAGATGCTTGACAGGGGGCACGCTCACTGCTAGCACGTTAGCCAAGTGTCATTAGCCTGTGACTGTAATAGCCTCCACTGGCCAATAACATAAAAATATAAGCTTGATACAAATGTTACAATTCTCCTTTAGACCTGTCCTAGTAATAATTAAAGAATATAAACAAAACGGGTTGTTTACATCTTATGAAGGTATTTAGTCGACACGCAGCTATGATGCTATGACATGTCAAACATAACTGCATCACATCAGCAGCAACGAACGAGGCGAGCGCGTGGGGACACAACTTCCTGTTCCAATTTCCAAAATAAAAGATGTTGTCGAGAGGGCTGCATTATTATGTATAATATTAGGTAGTATGTCAACATTATACAACTAAGTAGACACAGTGGAGAGTGTAACTCAGTACATTTACTCAAGTACTTTTACTTTACTACATTTCGGAGGAAATGTTTTAGTAACGAGCTACTTTGCAGGTATGGATTAATAATACAGAATATAAATCAACGTATTAATCATTATGTATTACTATAGGTTAAACTACTAGGAAGTATATCAATACATTAAAACAATCTACTTTACCAAGTGCAACATTGACATTAATACTAAATAATAATAATAATATATAATATACTATAAGTGGACTCATCTCTGGTGGGGACGAGTCTGCCTAGGTGGGAGATGGACCATCTGGTGACCTGGTGCAGGAACAACCACCTGGAGCTCAATGCTCACAAGACAATGGACATGGTTGTGGACTTCACGAAGTATGCAATTTCACCACAGCCTGCACGCCTCCAGCCTGCCTCCAGCCTGCCTCCAGGACCCTGAGGGAAGATAGTGGGCACCCCCTCCCACCCTGGACACAAACTGTTCTCCCCGCTGGCAGGAGGCTGTGCTCCATCCAACACCTCTCACCACCCGAACAGTTTCTTCCTCTACTGGCCTCATCAACAAGGCCCCCCCACTGACACTGACTTTTAACCACCCCAGAAAAAACATTATGCATTACATTAATGCACATCATGTGAACAGTATCTTGTTCTTTTTTTAAATTATAAATCCTGAACAACATGTTGCACTACCTCTTTTAAATCAGCACAGCTCTCCATTTTAAATACAGTATATTGTATTCGTCATATATTTAAATGTTGTTATTTTTTTTTATAATAGTCTTAAAATTGTTTTTCTAAATAGCTGTCAAAATGGTCCTATTTTAATTTAATTTTGCTACATTTTCTTCTGTGTCTTTGTATCCACTACATATACCAAAGCAAATTCCTTATGCGTGTAAACCGACTTGGAAAATCTGATTCTGATTAAACCATGAATAGCCTAATTATAATCTAAAAATGCAATGTTTCTAAATCTGATATGGGCCATACTGGAAAATGAGTACTTTTTGTACTTTACGGATATTTTGATGCAAAAACATTTGTACTTTTTTTTCTAAGTACATATTTGAATGCAGGACTTTTACTTGTGACAACGTCTAAGGAACCTTAATATTTAATAAACTATGAATATTTTATATCCATATAACGGAAAAAAAACTAATTTAACTGATCTTTTTAATTTTTTTTTCAAAAAAAACACACAATGCTAACACTGACCCTCTGAATTAGCCCCGAGCGAAAAATGCTAACCTATTACTGCACCGAAAATCACTCCTAGCTCCCTTATTACTTATCCTAGGTGCACATCCAACACATCATTTATGATCGTAAAGACACAGAAACTAACGGTGCCCACCTCAACACAGAAAGATACATCGTGACGTTATCATCAAAAACCTACATCAAAACATGTGGCGCTAGTTAGCCACATCCACTAACATGATTTACCTTGGTCAACACTGGTCTTCAATGGCATTAAAACGATAAAAATGATGATGTAGTTAATCTATAGGTTAATATTTAATGTGACTGTGTCCACTCCCCTTTGAAATGTTCTGATAATCTAGAAGGAATAAAACTGCGTTTCCGTTTCTAGAAGTCAGAGCAGGGATATTCCTACAGTCTGCAACAAGATAGCATGCGGAAAGACGCCATTTTTTTTTAACATTTCCCTTCGATTCTATTGGCTCTAACGGTCAGGAAGAGATGTCACATGTCAAAATCGAGCAAGGGGGGCCAGAGCAGGGTTTCTGTTAGCCGGTAATTACCGGTTTTTAGCTGGTACAATTTATTAAAAACCGGTAAATTCAAAACCTGCCGGTCAAAATGTCTGGTAATAATTAGGGAGGCTCCGATCGATCGGCCGCCGGTCATTATCGGCCGATATTCACTCTTAATAGTTTGATCGGTGCTCTCTATAAAGGCCGATCAGGAGAGCTGGATCTGATCGATATGGACATAAACGCAAGTGAAGTGTAACCGGACGCAAGAGAGAGATCAGATCAGCTGCTGAGTCTGACCGAGACACCAGCTCTGCATAATCACCTGAAGCCCCGCCCACTGTTTAGCGAGCTGCAGGAGCTGCATGAGAAACTGACGTGCTGTCAGGAGAGAGAGGGAGGGAGAGGGGAAAAGAGAGGATCCGTTTCTCCCGTGTTATTATTCAAATGTAATGTAAACTTCTGAATAATGTACGTTATCTACTACAAGTAGTTTGTTTTAATGTAATAATTATGTTGTTTGTTGTTTGTGGAATAATTTATTGAAAAATGAATCTGAATTTTTCGATCTGTTACGATTATAGTCCAGTAATTACCTGCTAACGGAAACTCTGCTACACAACTCTTATTATTATTATTGAAATATGACCGGTACGTTTCAAATTTGTCCGGTAAAATAAATTCTGCCCAGACATTTGACCGGCGAGAAAAAATCCTAGCGGAAACCCTGGACCAGAGATATGGAAAATCCACCCAAATGGCCCCAGAAGAGTTTTTTTTGTGCTAAATCCGTCTAAAAAGGTCAAATGTCACTTGTTTTGCATCAATCTTGATACAGGGTATTTATTATATATTGTACTTTGGATTCCTAAACCTTTTAGGCTGCGGCCACACAAGGACGAAAACGGTCGTTTGCGTTACTGTTTAGTGTCATATATAGACCGTTCGGCCACACGAGGATGACTGAATACGGCACTAAACCATAGATATATATAAACACTAGATGGCTCATGGGAGATTTTCCAGCGTAACTGACCGGCCGCCATCTTGCTACAGTCAACAGTTACTCTGATTCGCGTTATGGTAGCTGTTGTAAGGTGAGTGATCTGCACAAAAATACTCTTAACTCGCTGAAATCTTGACTGATTTACAAACGGTTTGGTTTATTATAAACATTATTAGCATGGCTATGATACAGGATGCTTGGACATGTTGAAATGGCAGCTTTTCTTTGTGTATGTGGTTGTATTTATTAGCTGGCTAATAACAAGAGGCTGTGAGTGAGACCTAGTATTACAAAGTTCACCCAGCAACTTTACACCAGTGGGAGAGGCAGAACTGCTCTTTCTTTTCAACATAACTTAAGTTACACATGATTTATTCCAAGTGGTTTGGCTTGTTAAAAACATCTTGCATTATGATACAGGAATTTGCTGGCTTTGTGTTTACAGAAGTACCTGACTATGTCGGAATTTTGTGCAGCCTACGGATGCTCCAATCGCCGCTGTCTGCAAACAAGAACCCGTGGGATCACCACATATGTTTATGTTTGCTCAGTCTAATAAACCCATAACATGGTTGTGAAAGAATACCAAAGCTGAGGCTGGACGATGATTGATTGTTGGTGTGCCATGTGTCACTGTGTGTCTTATTGGTTTTGTGTTATACTGTATTTTATTGTGTGCAGCTGGTCCTTATCGCCAAGACACATTTAAAACAAATAACCTTGAACCTCGAAGCCCCATCTCGCCCCACCTGCTCCTGCTTCCTACATCCCCTCCACACCACACCAAGTTGTTCTTCTTAATAATAATAATACATTTATGTTGGGGGGCCAAGGACACCTTACAGGGGCATAGGGGCAATATAGGGAACAATTTAAACAGTGGATTTTGTGATATATCAGCCGGGGTGAGACAAGACAAACCACAAATGGACTACAGAAGGACACAAAAGGACACATGGTACAGTTTATATTATTCTTGGTCTTTTTTCAAGAACATATTTCAAAGGTTCTGGATTTGTTTACAAATCTAGAAACTAAATACAAAACTAGGATGATATGAAGATCTCATGTCAAAAATAATTGTGTTAAAGTAGACAGAACTGGCCTGTCTGTGAGCACATTTTATGTTGGTTTGGTTCTTCTGATAAAAGGTGTGAATATCTAAATAATATACCAACATATGCTATTGTCATTAGTTGTGTCCCTGTTCTTCAAGCTAAGGCATTGCTAAATTAACAACTCTTGGCTTACAGTGGTACAGTGATAACATGAGACCAAATTTTATATATAAAATATAAATGTATTTTAATTTTATAATTTATTTTAAATATTAACAATATAATAAAATAAATGGAAATATATACACCGGCAAATATTTAATATAAATACCTTGTGTGTGTGTGTGTGTATAGCTATTGCTTTATCTGATTAATGTTATTTTCATATGAAAGTCCATGATTATAAGTATGCAGTATCATAACTACATCTTTGATGTTTATAAAAAACCAAACCGTTTGAAAATTGGTTGAAAATTGAGCAAGCTATGGTTATTTAAATAGTACATCATAATGTTATGAATGAGAGCACTGCCTGTAGCAAGATGGCGGCAAAGTGGCAACGTCGGTCTCCATTGGCCAGCAGCGCGGGTGAGTCATCTAGTGTTTATATTAGTGCTGTCAAAATTATCGCGTGAACGGCGGTAATTAATTTTTTGAATTAATTGCGTTCAAATATTTAACGCATTTAACGCATGTGCAGAATGGCCCGCCCCATACGTGCAGGCCCGCCTTAACCTGCCATCAGGCCCTGGGGCTGATGGCAGGTTGGGCTGGTTTTGTAGGCCCCCTATTTAAACAACAAATGAAAAGTCATTGATAGCCTCGGCAGGCTCTGTGATCCCACTTCTCCACTCTGCTCTGCGCGCCTGGTCCTCGTCGTCCTCTCATCTCCTCCAACAGATAATGTCCCTCCTGTCTGTTTTTCCTCTCCCGCTACTCCATCGCTATCAGAACCAGACGGCCTACTTGGCTCCGAGGCCCCGCGGCCGGCACCGCTACCGCTCGGTACAGAACTCATCTGTCCTTCCTCCTCATCCTGGCCTACAGGTTTAAAATAACCTGTAAGCTTCTGCTTCTGAGCAGGGTTTTTTACATGATCTGTTTGATTTTGATTGGGGTAGAATCTGTGTGCTGATGTAGAAACTGCATGGTCTTATTTTTATCTTGGTTTTATGAAAATTATAGATAGACATGCACCTCTGCGTAAATTTAGAGTGAAGGGACGAAACAATCCCTGGTTTTCTGCTGAGCTGTCCAGTCTCCTTCATGAGAGAAATAATGCTTGGGCTAAGGCTAGGAAATCAGGGTCAGAGGTAGAATGGCTATGTTTTAGGCAGCTAAGAAATAGCTTCACATCTCAAATAAAAAGTGCTAAATCAAAGTACTATTTGTCGGTTACCACAGAAAACCTGAATAATCCTAGGACATTTTGGAAAGCCATAAAATCGATTTCCACTGGTGATATCCCAAATGAGCTACCTCCGTGCCTCACCACAGCATCTGGCATTATATCAGACAGGGCTACTATGCTCAATTGCTTTAATGAGCATTTTGTGTCTTGTGGCTCTCTGTTTGGCTGTGTGGCTCCTGTGAACGCTCCAATCCTTGACTCTGAATAAAGTGGTCTGGAAAACCCTTTCAGTTTTACTCCTTTAACTATTGGTATTGTTCATGAAGCATTATCCAAGCTAGATCCTAGGAAACCGGCTGGCCCGGACAACGTAGAACCTTTATTTTTAAAGATAGCTGCAGAGTTTATTGCTCCACCTCTTACATCTCTTTTTAACCTCTCCCTCAGCACGAACACAATTCCAAAAGTATGGAAGTCTGCTTATGTCTTGCCTTTACTAAAAGGAGGGGAGGCAACTATTTTAAATAACTATAGGCCAATCTCTAAATTGTCAGTTCTGGCTACGGTGCTCGAACGCCTTGTGAGTGAACAAGTAAAGGAGTTTTTATGTATAAATAACATCCTGTCTAAACATCAGTCAGGATTCAGAAAGCAACACAGCACCATCACTGCCACAATGAAAGTGGTAAATGACATTACTACTATTTTAGATAATAAGCAGAGTTGTGCAGCTCTGTTTATTGACCTTTCCAAAGCATTTGACACCGTTGATCATTGCATTTTAAAGCAGAGGCTACTCAGTATTGGCATATCCAGCAATGCAGTGGGGTGGTTTGTGAACTACCTCTCTGAAAAGTCCCAATGTGTTCACTTTGATGGGCTGTCTTCTGAGTGGTTAAACATTTCTAATGGTGTACCACAAGGTTCTGTTTTAGGACCACTTTTATTCTCCATCTATATTAACAGCGTCGGTGAAAATGTGGATGAAGCTACTTTACATTTTTATATGGATGATACTGTGATGTACTGTGCAGGTCCCTCCATTAAAGAGGCTGTTGTTAAATTACAAGCTGTTTTTAACACTATTCAGACTCAGCTCTCTGAATTAAAGCTTCTTTTAAATGTGGATAAAACCAAGGTAATGCTCTTTTCAAAAGCTAAAAAGACACCAGAGCCTGTTTTAGATATTGTAACTACGCAAGGAACAAAACTTGAAGTTGTTGCCTGTTACAAATACCTGGGTATCTGGCTTGATGATTGTCTCTCTTTTAAACGTCATGTCAATAACCTGCTTAAAAAACTGAGGGTTAGGCTAGGTTTCTTTTACAGGAACAAGTCCTGTTTCTCGCTTGAGGCCAGGAAAAGGCTAGTCACTGTGACCTTTGTACCTGTGCTGGACTATGGGGATTTGTTGTATATGAATGCACCTGCCAATTACCTGAGAAAATTGGATGCTGCGTATCACAGTGCTCTGAGATTTGTCACAAACTGTAAAGCGCTTACACATCACTGTACACTGTATACCAAGGCAGGTTTACCATCACTCTCTGTACGGAGGCTCAGTCATTGGTACACTTTTATCTATAAAGCTTTGTTGGGTAAACTCCCGTATTATATCTGCTCGCTGATCACACAGAGAGTTGCAAGCAGCTATTGTCTGAGGTCACATGATGTGGTCTTGTTAGATGTGCCAAGAGCAAGGACTGTCTTAGGTAAGACAGCTTTTATGTGCGCAGCTCCACTTGCTTGGAACAATCTTCAGCAAGAATTGAAACTAAGCAATCTCATTCCTCTGCATGTTTTTAAAGCTAGGGTAAATGAAATGCTTGCTGATACAATGGGCACTTGTAAATGTCTATAACTATGTATCCTGTAAATATAATGTATAATGTCCTTTATTGTTTTATGTTTCATGTGGAACCTATATGCTGCAAGTCTCCCTTGAAAAAGAGATCTATGATCTCAATGGGACCAATCTGAATAAATAAAGGTTTGAAATGAAATGAAATGAAATGCACACTAAACAATAAATGAAACCGTTGTTTTTTGTATGCCACCACTGAACCATGCCAAGAATGTTTCCAAGTGAAAGAACAATGTCATTCATGAAGAGGTGAAATCAGCATGACCCCTGCAGGGAGGAAGTAGAGCAACATTGTTGATGTTACTCACACATACTCACAGAGAGTTCAGGCTGGTCTTGGAAACTCTCCCAATGTATACTAACTAATGAACAAAATAACTTTGGTTATTTCTTTTTGCACCTGCCTTAGAATGTTCTGTGGTGTAATGTAGCACTTAATGTTGATGCTGGTTAGGAACTATTACATGAGGACAAAGCTAATTGAATAATTACCAAAGCAAAACAAAGGATCTGTGTTTGAACGATTCATGAGGTACAGTATGCAGTCGGACCTGTTCAGTGCAACATAAACGGTTTCCTAAGCAGGAAATGCTTGCAGGCACAAGTGACCTGACTAACTGCCACAGGGTCACCACATCACAAATCTGAACTTTTTCTTTATTTCGTCATTTATTCAAGTATAGTTTGCAGTATGTATTTAACCCGTGGATGCATAAGTGGGTCTTTTTTGACCCGGTGAGGTGGTTTTCTTGAAGTATCTTTGTAATTACATTTTTTTATCATTTCATATTCCAGCTATTCCTCAAAAAACATGTTTTGGATATCATGCCATTCAAATTTGTAATTTACATTTTAAGAAATTGTAGTTTTTGTGTTATATGCCTTAAGATTCCATAAGCCGGTCAAAAATGACCCCCATGCATTTTCTATGGAATCCTATGGGAAAACGTATTTTTTTTAAATGTAAAACAAATGTCTAAAATTAAATATAAAATATTTCTAGTGTGAACCAAAATATAATACTAAATATTATACAAGTGATTTTTCTTAACCAAAATGGCATAAAAACACATATTATTCTAATACGGTTCCTTTTTGACCCACTTATGGAAGAGTGTAGGGTCCAGTCACTCGTGCATCTAAGGGTTAAACAGTTGTGTATATGTTTGCTAAATAAACACATTTTCTGAACACAAATGATGGTTTAAATGTATAAGCCTGTTTCTGAGATTTAATATAGCACTCCCATGAGATTTGGATACTTGTGAGAGAGATTGGAATTTGTAGTTTTTAAATCGAAGGGTGGGAGATCCTGACTCTTATTAGTTCCTAGTATGGGTCATTTGAGACCTTTTCCACAATGCAACTCAATACCATCTTGTCCTCCTGAATGATAAGATAAGATCAGACAAGATAAGATGAGACAAGGCAAGATAACACAAGATAATATAACGAAATATAATATAAAATAAGATAGACGTTATTGTCGCAGTGGTACATTTGCTTAGACATCAGTGTGCGCAGTAATAGATCACAGCAAAACAGTTCAAAAAGACAACAAATAGCCCAAATGTATTTATCAATTGCACATAGCTATCAGAAGAAATGCACACACAGTGCATGAAACAACAGTGATCAGTGCCAATTTCAATGCCAAGCCAAAGTCTTTCAGCCCCACACCTACTGTTTACAAGCAAATCCTCTTGCACAGAAGAAGCCATTCAACACAGCCTAAAGTTGATTAGACTTTCTTGTGACAAGTAACGTAGGCTGCACTTCCTGACCACCATGCAGTGCATGTCTTTTTTGACAGAGAACAGCTTTACACATCAGCCAACTTTACAGCATGTATGGACAGAATAACTAAAGCCTCTGTTGATTTTGTAATATATGTTCCTGGTCTCTGAAATGTACTACAGTAAAACAGGAAACACGGGGGATGAAAGTACATCAATCTTGAAATCTAGACCAAAATTATTAGTTTTTTGGGAAACTATAGCCACACTTGGATGTGTATTTTCTTTGTAAATTCTGTAACTTATCTTTAAGTTCATGCATACTTATTAATTGTTTATATATAATTTAGAATCAGTAATATTTTTGTTTACCAATTTGACATTTTGCTTTAGTTTGTAGGCCTATAGTACAAAAATGTTCATGTTTCATTTCATTATTATTATGTTGTATTATTGTTCTATACATTTGAAATAAATCAAATAAAATATTAAGCTTTGGCTCTTTACTTGCTGTAACAATGTCAATGTCCCCTATGTGTGACGAATGATTCTGATTCTAAGACTGATTGTGAAGACAAAGTCCTAATTAGAGGAGCTTCTAAGTCCTACACAACCATTATAATATGATATTGTATTATAAATCATTATTATAATTATATGTCTTATGCTCACAAATTGAGTTAATAAAGTTTGCAAAAGTTATTATCAAAGACTTTATCTTTGAGATTTGGAGAGGGGATATTTTTTGTGGGACAGGGAGGAGCCTGCCCGGTTAAACCTTAACCCATAGTAATATAAAGGTTGAACCAGGTTAGACAAAGGTTAAACCTGGTTCGACTAGGCCCAGGTCACTGTGAGTACTTTGGGCCCGTCCTCCTCCTCCTCGGTGTATCCCCGCCCTCTTTAGTTTATAAAAGAGCCGAGCAGCATCAGTCGGTTAGCTCAGCCAGACGCTGCAGCCGGAGAGACGGAACATGGCGCAGAGAGGCAGCGAGAAGCCGCGGCCCGAACGTTCTCCAGCCCCGCAGTAGAACTGTTCGGTGTTGGCCAGGTTTTACCGCTTTAAGGCGAATGGAGACAACTTCAAGAGACAAACGGCTGTGGAAAATAGTCGCGAGGGAGCTATCTGAGATGAGCCGACACGCGACAGGTAGGAGAGACAAGTGTGCACGCGACAAAGCTTCTCACCCACAGTGATGATAACAAGCTCATGTATTTCACTTCAGAAGTTCTAGTTCATGCCGCACCACTTTACAGAGTGCTGCTCATCAGCCAGATTTTCTTTCCAAAGGCTGTGAGGAATTTGCTGGACCGATTCCTGCAGTGGTCATATTTCAAGGATTGTTGGAATTTCTTGCCGGGTGTGTTTTCAATAAAAATAATAATTTCCCACAAACTTTCAGGCGTCCAGGCGTCGGTGCAGGAGTGCCCCCCCTCCTCCCCGCCGCTGCCTGCGGATCATGTGCTCCACTCTGCAGCCGTGTTGTTCCCTGGTAGCTATCACTCCTCCATACTCTGTTATTTTTATTACCAGAGGTGGGAAGTAACTAAGTACATTTACTCAAGCACTGTACTTGAGTACAATTGTTGATACTTATACTTTATATATACTTGTACTTTTATGAGTATTTCAATTGTGTACTACTACTATGTACTTTTACTCCACTGCAGTTCATAGGTAAATGGTGTACTTTTCCTCCACTACATGTATTTAGTACCTTTAGTTACTTCACAGATCTGGATGAATGATGTGAAATATAATCAAGCGTTGAATCAGACTTTAGTTCCACCTGGAGTAAATCCACCAGCTACCCTGCAGTCTACAAAGTACTTCAGACTAGCTGCACCTTCACCAGCTTTGAGAACACTTTCATGATCAATCATTATAAAACATATCATATATATTATTCTGAAATGGACAAATCTGCATTGTGAGTACTTTTACTTTTGGTACTTTCACTATATGTTGAGGCTAATACTGTTTTACTTTAGTAACATTTTGATTCAGGACTTTTACTTGTATTCCTACACGCTGGTACTTCTACTTTTACTTAAGTTCAAGATCTGAGTACTTCTCCCACCTCTGTGTTTCTGTAATGTGGCTGTGCTGCATTCAGTGGCAAGCTTATCCAGGAATAGGAAATGCTTATTAAGAATTATAGAGCTTATCTCAGCCCTTTTTTATTCATTGTTTAACAAGTATGACATTACTGCATGACACCTTGAAATGTTGACATTAATCCCTGACATTTTTTGATCATAATAGAAAGATATATTGTATTTTTAATAAGGTAATCAACAGAGCATGTGCTTGAATACAATTTTTTTTGGAATGTTTTAATCATTCTTTTTTTTCAGCTAAACATTTTTAAGATTTTTTTTTGTATCCATCCGTACAGGTGCTTTTGATCAACATGGCTGCCCTTTGATCGTGTTCCCAGCAGAGGAACAAGCCAAACTCTCCTCAGAAGTCAGCAAAGCAGAAGTGGTGGACTTCATAAATCACTTTCTGGGTCTGCACAAGTAAGAGCAGGCAGGCTTATTGTGAAGCTGTGAATGAGAGGGAGGTGTGCTAATGGGTGGGTGGTTCTCTCAACAGTAGGAAGCAGGAGAAGGAGGGCTTGGTGTCAGTGCTGGCTGATCTGAGGCATGCATCGCTCCAAACCTCCAGGTTCATCGCTGAGACCCTGCTCCTGCTCGAGGTAAGCTCCTGGCAGAGTGCACTGTGGGAAGCTTCCAATGGTTGTGCATATGATGGACATGTGGTTTCAGAACAAAGCACCTCTCGGTGGCCAGAGTAATGGCTTCAGGAAAGGATGGCATGTGTGTGAAGGATTACTGATGCAAGCATGACCATTAGAAAAACTGGATAACATCCATTATGGTACGATACAATAATACTTTATTGTCAGATCAGGTCTGACATTTTTCTTGCGTCACAGCAGCTCCATTTGCTACATCGAACAAGGACACATATTAAGACGCAATACAAGGAAAACAAACATTAAACATTCAATCACTGAAGAGAAGACATGCTCAAGACGTCTAAAGTACAACCTGGGATTTAGCTCTGGGTTTCGGTTTAGTCCGTCTCCTTTCTGCTTTGAAGGTTTAGTCCGTCTCCTTTCTGCTTTGAAGGTTTAGTCCGTCTCCTTTCTGCTTTGAAGGTTTAGTCCATCTCCTTTCTGCTTTGAAGGTTTAGTCCATCTCCTTTCTGCTTTGAAGGTTTAGTCCATCTCCTTTCTGCTTTGAAGGTTTAGTCCGTCTCCTTTCTGCTTTGAAGGCTTAGTCCATCTCCTTTCTGCTTTGAAGGTTTAGTCCGTCTCCTTTCTGCTTTGAAGGCTTAGTCCGTCTCCTTTCTGCTTTGAAGGTTTAGTCCGTCTCCTTTCTACTTTGAAGGTTTAGTCCGTCTCCTTTCTGCTTTGAAGGTTTAGTCCGTCTCCTTTCTGCTTTGAAGGCTTAGTCCGTCTCCTTTCTGCTTTGAAGGCTTAGTCCGTCTCCTTTCTGCTTTGAAGGTTTAGTTTTGAAGTGAGTTTGTCTGTTACTATTCCATAGTCCATGTGTTACCTTCTGTAGATGGCGGTTGGTACGCCCCTGGTTAGAGAAACAGACCGTATCAGCACAGAGCTTTGCAATGCACTGCTGTGGAAAACATATTGGTTGAATCTTGAGTTCTTTCCAGCTGGTGCTCACTGAACAAGTCAGACAATAGAATGGAAGCCGATGTCAGATTTATGAGAGATGGGCTTTAAAAAACACGTTCTTCTTGCCTTCAGGGTTCCCCCGCCTGCAAACCCTACTAGCCAGATGCTGACTGCTAGACGTTAACACAAGTGACAGCTGGGTGCGTTTGTGTTTGTATTTGGGACATTGTTTAAATTAAATGTTGTTTTAGTACTTTTACTCGACTGTGCAATGACAATAAAGAACTAATCTTAATACTCCGATCTTATTTAGCAGTTATTCCCCCAGTGATGCTTTACAACGTCATCTTTCATGTGCTGTTGTACTGCTTTCTCATTGGATTCCCAGCAGCCTGCTAAAGATTGATCTCAGAGAATTTGGAAGTTGTTCATGGCAATAATCAGCTTTTACTTTAAATTTGACAGTTGACCCTTTTTAAAAAAGGTGTGTACGTTGCCGAGTGAAGGATAGAGGAAGAGACGAATGGACAGACTGAACACTTGGCTTGTTTTCTTAATCGCTTCTTCTTGTGGTGGTTTTTCCTCTGATGGAGACGGGACAGTAGAGCATTGAAATGAGGGGGGGGATGGCTGACATGTTCACAGTGGTGTAAAGTAACTAAGTACATTTATTCAAGTACTGTACTTGAATACAATTCTGAAGTACTTGTACTTTGAGTATTTCAATGTTTTGATACTTTGTACTACTACCCAACTACAGTTCAGAGGTAAATGGTAACTTCTACTTGTAGCAGAGTATTCTTACACTCTTGTACTTTTACGTAAGTACAAGATCCTAGTACTTTTCCCACCCCTAACATAACACACTGAATGATGAACAGTAACCCAGGGTTCTGTCCCCATTAGTGTTGAATAGCACGGCCTGTACAATATGTGTCCTTGAAGCTGCTCTGTGACCTTGCATACACCATTGCTGAATTCATTAACCGACCACAATAGCTCACTTACTGCTGGATGCAGCCCAACTGTTCAGATGTCAGTGCCTGTGGTCAGAGAATAGTCCAACTGAAGCAGAATACTGAATTAGGGCTGTGCAGAATGTCTCATCCTGAAGTGAGCATTCTTCCCCGCTGCAGGACAGATAAGACTGGCATTTCGTCTAACCTTGCATGTGGAAAGTAAAGTATTGTACCGTTTTGACACATGCATTAAGAGAGCTTGTGTGAAACCACAGCTTGGTGTTTCTGTCTGAATTATGCATGAAAGACTTGGACTGTGTCCTTTGCACACGGCACTGTGACGCCCTCACCTTGTGACTGCAGAGCTCTCTCCAATCCAATCCAACTTTATTTATATAGCACTTTAAAACCTTCAGACCAAAGTGCTGTACAGAGATAAGCTCACACAACATAATATAAACACATTTAAGATACAAACTAGAATAAACGTAATTAAAAAATAAATAACAGCCATATAATAAAAACAATAGACCGCTGAAAGCAAATAAGAGCAGAAAGGTATATTGACTCAAAGATCTGAAGTCTGAGCTGATCTTCAAAGTACCAAGTGCATCATGTCTGTGCTCATGGTGGAACCCTGCGAGTGTGGGAGAGAGAAAGTGTGTTTGTGTGTCACATGCATAGCTGGTCACATGCTTTGGGTTTGAATGGAAAGGCCAGCGTGAAATTGCAGTAAATGAGCCCAATTATGTAGAGACGTATTTCTCTGCTGTTGCATACTGACATGCTTTCGAGAGAACTCGATGATCACGCGGTGTGTTGGCGGTTCATCCCATCTTATGGTGTTGCTTTCCACGACTAATAGATTTGTCTTAAAGATGCGTGCAATGTTTATCAATAATTGCTAAAACGCTCACTGAAACCCAGCCCTTTGGACCCTGAGTGACACTTTACTAACTGTCAGGAGGTATTGGTAATTTGATTGACTGCACATATAACCCTTAAGAGTACCTGGGGATACACACGATGCACAGGGCAGTCGATGTGGACTCAGAAGGGTCCAACAGCAGAAGGTAGCCCCGACAGGTTGATCTGGGCCCGTCTGTTGGGGCCATGGTTCGAATGGCACCAACTGGCCAATGAACACTTCTCTTTTCCAAATGGAATGATGACAAAAGAAAGTGTTCTGAGTTGAGTCTTTTTCCCTCTCCAGCTGCACAAGAGGACCGTCCACAGTGTGTACATAATTCAGCCCAAAAAGAAGGATGTTGTGAAGCTGTTGCTGAAGCTCCTGGCTCCGTCAAAGTGCTACACCGCCTCCTTCAAGGTGAAGGACGCCACACACGCCGTCCCCCTGGGTCTGATTTAGATTTGATTCAGTAGGTAACGCTGTTCTCGTCTTTTTGCAGAAAGTCCTTCTGAAAGAAATCTCAGAGCTCTCCAACTACATTGACCGAAGCCAGCTCATGCCGTCGCTGGGCGGCTACCTCATGTACTGCCACCGGAGCTGGGTGGCCTTCATTAAGGTAACATGTATTGTGTCATACCTCTGCTAATGGCTATAACCTTGAACGCCTCCAAGGGGACACGAGTGCTGCAGGGCCAAGTGTCCAGCAGCTGAGGCTAGTTTCTAAAGGCTGAGCTGTCCGAGGGTAATGCGTGTTTTCTTAAATCTGCTTTGTGTACTCTAGTGAGGGGCCCAGCCCTTCGTATGTGGCTCTCAGTGAACCATGTTGGACCCCCCTCAGATAAAGACTAAGAAGATCAGTGTGATACTGATATGAGTGACTCGGAACAAACCTCCCGGGTCCGTCTGATGATCAGCACGAGGGCTGAACACAGTGCAACATCGTTCTGCCGTGCACGCACAGACACACGCTCACTAACACTCAGACACTGAGTTAATGTGACTAACAATACTACAGCCACATATTTATTCCACCTATGTGCGTTTGAAGTATTGCTCCTCTGTGATGAAGAGTAGTCTCCTCTCACATGTGAGGATTCATTCATGAGTGCTCCCCGTCTATTGTTCGTTACCGTGGTGAAGCTTGTGCAAATGCCTCGCGTGATCAGCTGACCCTATTAGCAAGTGAAAGGAGCGTCCTATTACATTATACATTCATTCATGTTCATCTGGGGCATTGGGCCAACGCTCTGCCTATAGGAGACCATTCAGGAGGATACCCTGCTTTAGCGGCGCGAGACCGACATTTGGGTTCAGGGTGTTGAGTGGTTGCAAAAATCATTGATGTCGGGGGCTGTTGGTGCGCTTAGTGTAACTAACAATATCACAACAAATAAGAACACTTCCCAAACGTATCGAATTATTATTAATATTATTAAAGCGAGCAAAATACAGTTTTATTCTCACTTGCCCCTGAGGGCTGCCATTAAACCTAATCAAATAAGTAAATGATTACATTTAAAATGGTACGTGGACCAAATAACACGTTTTGAAGCGCTTTTACATATACAGCTATATACATACACACACATTCACTGGCAGCGGCTGCCACACAAGGTGCACCCACTAAGCCAGGGGTCTCAACCTTTTTTAGGGTGAGAGCTACTTTCACAAAACAAAACAAGTCGTGAGCTACTTTTACTCCTCCTTTTTTTGTTTTTTGCAGTGTATATATATTTAGCACATTTTAACATTATATGCTTACCTTTTAAACTTTGTGTGCTGTTTGGGTCTGTGGGACCCGTTTGCAGTGTTTACTAAAAGAACATGTATTTAATTATTTTAACCTGCTTTATTTGGGGGTGGACTTCACCTCCTCTAGGGGGGACCTCACCTCCTCTAGGGGGGTTCGGGGGCATGCACCCCCGGGAAGAATTTTTTATTTTTAAATGTTGAAGCACAACATGAATTGATGGATACAGCTCTCAACACTCGGATGAAAGGGAGCTGTATACTTTTCAATAATCCAAACATCCTTAGAATATGATCACAACCAATAACAAATCATTTAAACTGGTTTATTCTTATCTTATGTTACCTATTAGCATTCTTTCTTTTTATATATGCATATTTTACTGATCACTCACCTTTTTAAACTATTTTTATTTATTTTTTACTGTTCTATAGTACACATTGGAATGATTTCTTACTTTATCTTAAATAGATAAAGGTTCTCTCTCTCTCTCTCTCTCTCTCTCTCACAGAGGCTGTGTGCTCCTCCGTGGCGATGACGGCTTGCGTTAAAAAATAATAATAAACATATTTGTAAAGTGGGGGGACACGAAAGGGATTTCGAAAAGTATGGGGGACATGTCCCGAGTGGAAATTATGCCATGCGTGCGTGTCAAGTGCAATGAATAAATGTGCAAGTTGCAACACACAGAGTAAAGCTCTGCCCCTCATGTGTTGGATAGGCTGGCATGATGGGCTGTTCAATGGGGCTGATGTGTAGAATCTGCCAGAAGCAAAATCACGGTCAAATCCCTTATGAAGCGGGGAGGTGCCACATTGCTTTTCTTCCTGACTGCAACGCTGGTCCTGAAAATCAAGCAAGAACGTGATTGGTCGATATTCATTGTGGGGGTGGGGGGAGGAGGGGTGTTAGATAGATATAGAGTTTTAGTAAGGTTTCATTTATGCATAGGGTAGATTATTTTAATTGCATTTCCTTTTTTGTTTTGTGTATCTTTTACATTTTGCATTTGCTTGGCGAGCTATTTTTAGAACGACTCACGTTGCCCCTGCGGGCGACTCGCGTTGCTCCGGGGGGCGACTCGCGTTGCTCCGGCGGGCGACTCGCGTTGCTCTGGCGGGCCGACTAAGTGCCCGCGGGGACCGTGTTGGCTACCCCTGCACTAAGGAGACTAACATTCACACACACTCTGTTAGCCACCAG
Organism: Champsocephalus esox; assembly: GCA_036324585.1. Classification (NCBI taxonomy): domain Eukaryota; kingdom Metazoa; phylum Chordata; class Actinopteri; order Perciformes; family Channichthyidae; genus Champsocephalus; species Champsocephalus esox. The sequence continues at coordinate 32,707,829 of CM070490.1, forward strand.
GAACAGTTTGGTTTAAGTATCTTCAACACATTGATTGCTGGGGCTGGGGAACTATCGACCTTTCGTTTGGTGGACGACCATGAATGGTCCTGAACCACAGCCGTTCACAATAGTCTTAAAGAGGTGGAAGAAGTACTCTGATCTTGTACTTCTTGTACAGATTGGTCCATTTCAGAATAATATATATGATATGTTTTATAATGATTGATCGTGAAAGTGTTCTCAAAGCTGGTGAAGGTGCAGCTAGTCTGAAGTACTTTGTAGACTGCAGGGTAGCTGGTGGATTTACTCCAGGTGGAACTGAAGTCTGATGTACTTAGTTACTTCACACCACTGTGGATATGACACTGACTGGCCCCGTGCTCCCTGCAGGAGGTGGATGAGTTTGTTCAGGACTTCCTGTCGGTAGTCCAGCGGCTGCCCTCGTGTATCTCCACCCTGCAGGCTCTGTCCAGGCTCCCGCTGCCCTCCACCTCCAGAGAGCTGCAGCACTTCTGCTGCACCAACGAAGCCACGTTCCTGCAGCTCAGGAGGTCAGACTCTCCACTGTTCCCCTCCTCCACCTAAAGCCCAGTGCTGGTTCAGGACATCAGAGTGCATTTTATTGACTGCAGAATCAAAACATCAGGTGAATGTAAGGTTAGCTGACGTGAATCATTTCATTATTTACTCTACTTCTCTGTAAAGGAAAACTGCAAAGTGACTTGTTAAACCTCAAGTGTTAATGGTACCTTGAATGTCAACCGCAAAACAGCATTTCATTTACAGAAGCAGCCTATTCCATCGCAATGAGACGACAATGCAGGAAGTTAAATCTGTAGGCAAGTGTAACACATTTCCACGAAGAACCAAGAAACCCAACTCTTTAGTGTTCCCCGCAGGGAGCTGGGTCTGGATGAGCTGCTGAGGCACTGTGAGGGTATCGTGGAGAAGCTGCGGCACCCTGATAAGGAGCCCTGCTACCAGGCCATGGCCGGAACCGCCCTCTTCAGCCACACCGCCTTCGACATGCTGCGGAACCACAGCAGGTACTGCAGCTCCCACAGGGCTCGGTTACAGAGAGATGCTTTTATCTTAACGCTCTGTGAAAACACTTCACACACACACACACACATTCCCTAACATGTTGCAATAGCCCTGTCGCACAGCAGCTGGAGCACCCCGTCCAGATGGGCTCCACTAGTAAGGTGTTTAAGCTGCAAACAAATGTGGAAACTGTTCCGTTTCCTAGGAGATGACAAGATAATCTCTTTTATGACTGTCAGTTATGATTTTCAGGCAGTTCCTTTAACAATGATAGCCAATAAATCAGGCCCAAGGAAATGTAAGTAAGGCCGCCAGATTTGATCCCATGTTTTTTTGATATAAAAGACTTGTAAGATATCCCAGGGGAACCAACGCATATCATTTTGGCCAGCCTTTGAGAGATGGGACCTCATCGTTAGTGCACTGTTGGCAGTAGTTGGTGTTTTGGTTGGTAAACCTACTGTAACATCAAAGACAGTCATTTCATCTCCTACTTCAGACAGATATTTCTGCAGCTCCACCAGAAGCAATGGTTCAGGGTTCCTACTTCAGATTTACATTTGACATTCTCTTGCAAACATAAGAAGCAGTTGGTCACTTTATCATTCTGAATAAGAATACTTTATCTATCCTGGAGGAAATTGGGTTTGCTCAATTTGTGAATGAAAAAAAAATAGAATACATAATATTGATATAAACATACAGTAAGATCCTTTAGTAAGAATAAGCAATCAAAAGATGAAATAAATATATTGATATTTGATACTATATTGAAGTAAAAATGTCCACTAGAAAACACAATAAAATGGGTATGTGACGTAGAAATGGCCACCTTGTACTAGAACATATAACATGTATATTGTGGTGTTTTAGTATTCACAAGGTATTATTGCTGAATTGCACGGGTAAAGAGGGTTTGGCTGCCGACGGTGAGGCTAGTCCTTAAAATCCCTTTGATCCCATTGGCTGGATCTGTCCCTGGATCTATGAATACTTCCTGATTCTCTGCCTCCTCCTGGCTCCCAGCAGCATTCACAGGACCAGGTGACCTTTACCAAACATAGGCAGCACTAACTCAAAAGGACGCCATATGTTACTGCGCTGGGTTTTACTGCATTATTTTGTCTGTTTAAATGTTATCCAAAACATATCTTGGTGTACAGTTTAGCAGTCAAATGTAAACGTTTTGGATCTGGCCACCATGATAGAAGCGGAGTTGAAAGTGTATCGGGGTGTCCACGGGGGACTTAAAAAGTATTAAAAGTTGATAAATGAATTTAGCGAAAATTAAGGCTATTAAAAAGTTTTTAAAAGTATTAAACGGGATTTTCCAAGGTATTAAATGTTGTAGCTTGTTTTCAATAAGTATATAAATGGTCCAGAGAGGTTGTGTTCTACAGTCTGCCTGAATGTAGTCATGGCGTAGGTGTGTAGTGTGATTCTGTGTAGTTTATTGATGGCATCCCGTTGGACGTCATCTGAACAGGACGTCGCCCGCTCACTGCTTGATAGCGCCTGAAGGCCCGTTTACGCCGGTTGCTAAACAACATCGTTATGGGGAAATGTAAGCCTGCGTCCAAATGGTTGGAAGATAAGGAGGAAGGACACTCAATACTGTATATAGTGAATGTGAGGTAAAGTGTGTCGCCAAGGTAACCGGTTAAAACTCAAAGTGGCGATGAGGTCTTAAAATGTGTGGAAAGGGTCTTAAAAAAGGTCTTAAAAGGAATTACATTTGACTTCAGGATTCTTGCATATACCCTGATTATGTATATAGCCAAATATCACACGCGTGTATGTCTCAGATTATCAAACATAAATTACAGTGCTAAAAGATGTCAAATTAAATGAAAATAATGAAAAGACAAAATAGTGTAAAATACAAATAAAATGAGAAAACGCAACGAAAATCTAAGAAAATACCCAAAATGTGGAACCCAGAGGACAAACAGGGAATCATCTGAAACCAGCTCCAAATCCAGGCTTTATTAAACAGGGATGTCTCAAACAGGAAGTTGGTCCCAGAGAAAGGGAGCCTGGCAGCTGACGGATCGGACTCCTGATCTAGTTTTGCAGACTCTGGGCCGCACTGACAGACCTGCACTCTGGCAGCGTGCTAACGATGTGCTAAAGGGGCCAACATGAACATTTACCATGCCAGCTGTTCGTGATGATCTCTCTGGTCTTTCTCAGGATCTGTGCCGCGGTGGAGAAAGTGGAGCAGCTGTGGCAGCAGGCCTTCTCTAAGGCCCGCCTCCAGCTGCAGGTGTTCCAGCTGCGAGAGGATGCTCTGCAGGTGGGTCTGCCCGGGCTCCTGCTTCCTTATAACGTTGATTCATTGCGTAGCAGCAGTGTTTCCACTTTATTCCTTTGATGAGCTCCTCTGCTCATCAGTCACACGATCATGATCTCTTCTGGAAATGATACCAGGGTCCGGCACACGGAGCCGAGCAGGGACACATTTAACATCAGGAAGATACTGCAATAACGAGACAAGTAACAAAGTAATGGAGTCTGTTTGGAGAAAAGCTTTCAAAATATCAAACTGCCGGTATTTTTTAAATCTTTCTTATGTCTAGTCTTTTGTAGATGGTCACATAGTTTGGTAATTACTGTGACACTAAATCATTTGTCCTGCAATGCGTTTCAATAATGATTCCAAAGAGTTGGCAAGGGGCTGTGATGGCCCTGGTTACCGAACGGCTCCTTAATTTAAAAGCGTATTGCGTAATACCCGATCATGTGATGTGTGTGGGGCTGTGTGTCGGGCCTTGTGTCGGGCCCGTGTGTGGGGGCGCGTGTCGGGCCGCGTGGCGGCTTGCTGAGGCTTTTTCTCCCAGGACAAAGAGTTGCCGTTAGTGAAGCATTTTGAATACATTTGATAAATGATGATGGCGTATTAACACAGTTGGGACTAGATAAACTGGTAAACGCTACTCATGAAGCATCTTAATATGGCTCCTAAGACAGGGGCGGACTGGGGGGAAAAAGTGGCCCGGGGATTAATTGAGAGACAGGCCCACTTAATGCGCGGCATGTATCGGCCGGCCGGCGACGAAAGTATGTTACTTAACAAAAAACCCTATGCCTTTAATGTTATTTTGGACCATTATTCGTATAGTAATTACATTGAGCCCTTGAGTTGCCTAGAGCAAAAATAGTTACGGCATATATTTAGTGATTTTAATGTTAACAGATCATTGATGCAATAACATTTTGACCCAATTTGCCTGACTTGACACATGGAATAAAACATGGGCGACGTACGAAGCATCCTCAATGTGGGTGAGACAATTTAACAGGGGGTGTGGGCAGGTGATGGACCTCACCTCCTCTAGGGGGGTCCGGGGGCAAGCTCCCCCGGGAAGATTTTTTTTTAATGTCGAAGTTAAATGCATCAATCTGGTCCATTTTGAGAGCAAAATTAGGGACTAAATCTATGGCAGTCAGTAGTGGCTTGGACTGTGAGCCGTAGGGTCGCCGGTTCAAGTCCCCGACCAGACCTATTTGGAGTGTGGACTTCTACTTGGAGAGGTCCCAGTTCACCTCCTGCCCTGCCGTGGTGCCCTTGAGCAAGAAACCAGACAAGGCTGTACCTTTAGTAATGAATATTACATGTTGTGAGGAAATCTTTCCACCAATAATTCCAATAAGTAATCCAAAATGTATTCACTTCAGGTTTACGAAAGTAACTGTAATCAGATTACTCGTTTTTCAAATGTAACACGAGCTGAATACAGTTACTTGACTACACAGCACCGGCCCACCGGGGAAACTCCCGGTATTCCCGGTGGCCAGTCCGCCCCTGTCCTAAGATAACAAACTGTTGGCAGTAGGAAGGAATTTAAAGACTCAATGTGTCTTAAGCAGAGCACAAGATGTCGGGAAGACATTTCAATGTTAAATCTCGTTGATATGGTGAAATGCTCTAAATACTCAAGTGAGCAGCAAACCATCTACTTCCAGTCTGAATAGGCTCCTGTGTTTCCAAACTATTTGATGGCTACTTGTCAATTATGAATTACATTTCTTCCGTGTTATCTTTCAAATAATTTTATAAAATGGCTTTTAATATTTGTGTTTAATGCCATTAGTTATTCATTTACTCGGTGTGTATTCTTTCATACCCTTTCCTGTATGAAATTGCACTTTTTGTCATTTGAAAAGAACCGTACGAATAGAGCATGTCTTTATGATGACACCTTTTGATTTGATGCCCACTATCACTCAGAGTTATTGCATTGTTTTTAATTAACCATTTACACCTCTTTAAAATAATAGTCCCATACGTAGCAGCGGATCAAACGGCTCCTCCTGAGAGGTGCTCAGTCTCCGAGTTCTCCCAGGATGTGAGCTCTGTCCCAGCAGCTCGACACTCCAACACAATCATTCAGATCCTGGTGCTCCTTGGTACTCAGTTATGATCTACAACTGTCCTGCATGTTCTTTTTATTGAGTGGGTGATTATTTATACTCTACGCTTTATACATAGTCAAACCAGGCGGACCCAAGTCGATATGAACTTGATCTAACCAGGATGCAAAGACGTCTCTGTACCTTTCCTTTAGCAGTATAGGATAACTCGTGCGTGATAAAAAGTCTGGACTGAATGTGTTTCCTCCCGCCCACAGATCACAGAGCAGATCAAAACTCTTCTCCAGGAGAAACTCCAGCCCTACAAAATAGAGATTGCCAAGGAAGCTGCCGAGGCGGTGCTGCTGGTGTCCCGGTTCGAGGCGGCCATTCACAGACCTGCTATGGTATCTTTATAGTCTGTGTTCTTCTTCATTCATTTTTGGAACATGTTTTTTGAAATGTGCCTAAAGAAAGTCCACGTTGTGTTATAGTGCGCCTCTATTGGTCGATCTCGTAGCTCAGATTTCAAAAGTATTTCTCCTGATTAGATGTCTAACATCACTCATTCATACTTGCTTCAGCCGTTATTCTTGGTCCTTATTTCTTCCGGTACGTCCACACAGCAGCTTTTCAATGATCTTGTACATCTTGGAGCTGGGCGTGTCTGACAGCTTGGGGATTTTTGCGAGCAACGCCACCAACAACCAATCACATGAATCTCCCGCCCCCGACATACAAAGCAAAAAACCCCGGGGATTTTATGAGATATATATATATAAACTCCCCAAACAGGCGAACACCTACCAGTTTCACCCACTGTCTCTGCCACCTCCCTCCATGCTGGTTCCTCCGGTTTGTATCCCGTTAATAGTTCTGGTCGTAAAGAACCGGGTGATTTGCTACCGTAACTTCTCGTTTGGAATATGAGGAAATGAACTGCGGTCTGGTTCTCCCTGCTTACACGCGGTTTGATTGGCTAGCGCTTCTACTGTCAGATTTGCATAAACGTGTTTGATTGGCTGGCGCTTCCAGCTCAGCTTCAAAAGTTGAACATTGCTCAACTTTTGAATTCTGGAAATCTTCGCTTCGCTCCCCCACAATGCAGTTCGGTGAAAAGCGAGGCAAAGTGACGTCATCCCCATTCAAAGTCAATGGGCAGAGAAGCGTTGGAAGATTTGGTTCGTTAAGGCCCTCTTCGGTTATATTGTACATAACTATAACACTTCTACTTGTGTGGTCTCCCATCTTTGTTGCAGCCTCTGAGCCTGGCTGCAACAACACGCAAACCCCTCGGCTGTTTCCCTCGAGCAACACGGTTTAGGAAAAGCACGTGGAGATGAGCAGAACAACGGGCCTATTGTCGCATGACTAAAGTGGGAAAACCCCTGATTAAATAGTGTCTGTAAATATCCCCAACCCCCTCGTCTCCCCAGGCGCTGGTCTGTGGTGCTGAAGATGTGATCCACACCGTGGAGGAGGTGCTGCTGCTGCTGGACGGGCCGAGCAGGGAGCGCTGGGTTATGGATGTGGAGCGGCTGAAGGACAAGCTCCACTCTGCGGTTCACTTCATCCTGCAGACCCTGAGGGTGGTCTCCAGCTACCACCATCACTACAGCAAGGTGAGCGTTGGCTCTCATAGTATAAATAATATGGACCTTTATTGATCCCGCCACGGAAAGTGTTGTAGTGTAACAGAATGAGACCATCACAGGAGGACATGTCGCTCGTTTCCACGGTGACATCGCCATCTTTCCCAAACATATTGAGCAAGATGCAGATAACGGGCCGCCTTCATCAGACAGGAACACTTGGAAGCTACCTGGACCCGTGTTCTGTGCACACTTATATTGTTATTTGTCTTTTGATGTATGGTGCATCTCAGGTGATGTTAGGGAGTAGTCCAAAAGTAATGTAACTAGTCGAGTGACTACGCAATTTCAGCAGGGATTAATTTAGTAAGGTATTACTTTTTTTATAAAGTAACTAGAATTGTAGTAACTACCCCAACACTGCGACTAGGTGACAATATGTGGCCCACTTTACAGACCCAAAGACTGGCTCTAACGGTCAGTCTGAAAGCAGTACTGTTTCCTGTGCATTGTGTGCCCCCTCCCCGTTACCCCTTGCCCTTCTGAAACATGACCCCTGACCCTGCTCCCCCCCCCTCCAGGCCAGCAGCTGGTACCGTCTGGTCCTCAGCGAGAACTTCCTGCAGGCTCTGCTGTCGGGAGTTCACGGAGACAGCGGTTCCATGCAGCGGAGGAACCATGGCACCATCCCTGCGTGGAGGTACAAGATGTCCACCTTCCTGAAGAAGAACCCCCCTCCAGATGTGGAGGAGCTGGTTCATCTGGCACATCTGTCCCTTGCCATCCCAGACGATGACGTCCAGCAGGCAGGGAAGAAGATGTCTCAGAGGTGAGAGCGCTTTGACTTTCACACGGAGGTTATGAAGACTCTGGCTTTGTTTGTGCCAGTCCTTCTACTGATGCGTCTCCTGCTCAGTCATGCAACATATTGGTTGACCTTGGCTAAATCTTCCTTTGTTTACCTTTCTTCCTGTTTCAGACATGTCAAAAACCTAGAAAGATCCGTGTGATGTGAACACGTATAACAGCAGTACAGTTGATGGCTGTGTCTGCTAACCTTCATTCAATGTAATGTTTTAAACCAATGTCAAGTCGTTCAAGTGTAGTCAGAACACTGTTTTCTGAAAACACTTGTGTCTCGTAGCTAAAGAAAGAAAACACCAGATGGCTTACATGTGTTAAGGGCGACCGGCCGAAGCAATTCAGAGTCACTTAATAATCCCTTTAAGGTTCGGCAATGTGATAACAAAATGTCTTCAAAGATTTGACATCCCATACTGGTTTATATTCTTTCTGAATGAATAATGTTGTTGGCGTATGTGAAAACGCTTCATCTCAGAGTCCATTGCCAGCTTGTTTTAGTGGCATCCCCACTTGCTTTTATCAAGACATGGAATTGCTATGTTGTCATGGAGATGGATCTGTTCAGACTGTTCAGCGCTCATCGTAGCGCTTGGCCATGTTGCCAGCTAGTTCAATGTTTGAAAGCTCTTGAAAAGGCAAGTTTGCATAAATAACATCAAAAACATTTAAATCCCAACATTATGCTACGTCGTCATGAGCAACCGTAGACATGGAACATTTGGCTGTTCAGAAACAGTGACACATTTAACGTAGTTTATATACTCTCCTATATGTGTTTCTGCTCCTGTAGTATATGTTTCTGTTGCTGCAGTATTTTGGTCTTCTAAAGAACATTTTAATTAATCCAGAATATTTTAGATTGTGTGTATTATTTATGATGCATGTCTTTTCTACGGTTATGTTTTACTTGCTGTTATATTAGCTGTTTTTATGTTATACTATTTATTTCACCTTTTAAATATGTAATGCCCGAGCACACTGCTGCTTTTAACGCAAATCATTTCCCAATTTGGGTTCAATAAATATCTATCTAAGCAGTACAACTTTTTAAATGTATTTTTCACTGTTACTTTTTACCACAAGTCTTCATGTGCTCCATCAGGTGCATGACCCTGAGGAAGCTCCTCATGTCCTCTGGCCCCGTGGCTGTGGGGCCGCTGCAGCGGGCCCTACAGTGGCAGTACGAGCTGTTGCGGAACAGCCCATTTGCCCCCCCCCTTGATGAAGGTGCTTCAAACAGAACAGCTAAAGGTCAGGGCCTCACTAACGGTGTAAAGGAGCAGAAAGCAGCCCCCCAGACTGTCTCTGCTTCAGCTGAGGGCAAACCCCCCTCCCTCAGCTCCTTCGACTCAGGCTTCGATGGTGCTGGGGGCTGCCAGTTGGACGCCTGGCGGGCGAGGGAAGGAGTGGAGAGTCTGTGCACATCAGCTGGGATCAGGGACTCTGTGAGTCCGCCTCAAATCCACGAGGAGAACGTCTCCAGTGTTTCCCATCCTGAGGACCTCAGAGAGCCGTTTGGCTCCTCGGGGACCTCATCCAGGGCGAGCATCCTCATCACCCCTAAAGTCACCGTGGATTCCCTCAACCTGGAGATAAAAGTGAAGCGCTCAGCCGCCCTACCCAGTAACCCCTGGCTCAGCTTGCCGGTGGACAATCTGGAGAACTCGTACACGGTTACCATCACGCAGAACCCGATGCCGCCCAAGGGAGACCTTCAGTTGGATGGCTCCGACCCCTGCAGGTGCCGGGACCAGCCCACACAGACGGACGCGTTGAGCCGCACACCGCCCACAGACTGGGCCCTGCACTCTCAGAGCAGCTTGGAGGACCCTGAACTGAGTCCCATTCGCAAAGTCCTCTCAAGCACCATCATCACGGAGGTCCGAGAGCGCTCCATCCTCACCACAGAGGGGGGCCCCACTCTCCTCTGGGACTCCTATGACCTCCATGAGCAGGTTCAGGATGCTGTGGATGGGTAAACACAAGTGTTTAAATATATATTGTTAAACGTAATAAACACAACGTTTGTATACTTTAACTTCTTTATTGAGATGGCACATAATCGAGCGGCATCTTCCACACACTGAACCAAACTGTGCAGGCAGCACACGGGTCAGAGGGGAGACTCCTCCTAAAGCACACATGGGATAAACATGTTGACAACTCTTAGAGGAAGTGGACTCAACATGTGAAGTTAGGATGCTACTCCTCATTGAGTGACTTGCTAATGGGGCAGTTCTTCTTTAACTGCATTGTTCTCACTTTCTGCTGCTACGAAACATCGACTACTTTGCAACGTTCCTTTATTAAGAAATTGAAGGCTCCACAAAAGGCATTGCTGAAAAGAGGTTACTTTGAAAGTGCTGTTTTTCTACTTGCTATAAACGTCCTGCTTGTCTTCTTCAGAGTGATGGATATCTCTCTGAGCGACTGGGAGGTGAAGGAGCAGGAGGGTCTGAGGGAGGTGGAGCAGATCCTGGTCCGGGCGGATGCCATGCTGGAGGTAAGAGAGGCACCATGCGTGGCATTCAGGGCTGCACGTCAGAGGTCCGTCAGTGGATGTGACGGACGGTGACATGAAGGGGTTTGTCCACAGAAAGAGGAGAACGCCCTGGCTCAGGAGGCGGTGCTGGAGGCCCTGCTGAGGGCCGAGGACCGGCACCAGTGGCCCCTGTGGGACAGCGAGTCGCAGCTCAGTGCGGTAGGTTACACTTCAGTCCCCTTCACAAGGTGATTCGCTCACTGAATATACCGGTTTACTCACTCACTTAGTTTCAGGTGTACATTGTGCCCGAGGTGAACAAAGTAATCGGATCTTGAACTTGGGTAGAAGTGTGTAGAAATACACTGTTACACGTAGTAGTCCTCCATTCAAACAGTGCAAAAGTATTGGCATGAACATATACTTAAATGACAAAGTACTCGTATACAGTGGGAGACAGATTGAGGGTTTTATTTACTTATTGAAGTGCAGACTCCACAGCCAGTGTAAACCTGGGGTGCTTGTTCATCATGCTCCATCTGCTTCCTCTCTCTAAAGATGTCCTCCAGTGAGCTGGCAGAGGCCGGTGTGCTGGGTCTGCAGGATGACCTGGACCCTGCAGAGGCCGGTGTGCTGGGTCTGCAGGATGACCTGGACCCTGCAGAGGCCGGTGTGCTGGGTCTGCAGGATGACCTGGACCCTGCAGAGGCCGACCAACTCGGTGAGCCCACATCGGCTGGGTCTGCGGGTGGAGCGCAGGCTTCTGAAGATGAGGGGCTCCACACTGATGCAGCAGTTTTTCACAGCAGGCCGGACCTGCTGACGGAGTTAAGGAAAGTCCACATCCTGGATGAGCTGATCATGGAGGAGAACAGGAAGATCCACAAGCTGCGGAGCTGCGTAGAAAGCCCAGAACAGTCTGCGAGCAAACCGGCAAGCACAAAGGAGACGAACAAAGAGAGGCAGGCGTTCAGGGTGCAGCTGGAGAGGGAGAAGAGGGAGGTGGAGAAGCTGGAGGAGAGCTTGGACAACGAGCAGAGGGCGAAGAGGCACAAGGACGGCGCTAAAAAGGTGGTGAAATGTTCTATTCTGGAGAAGGCTAGAAGTGAGACCGAGGAGGACAAAGCGCTCGGTGATGAGCTCGGATCAGGAGGGTGGAACGGATCGCTGAGAACTCATCCTCCGGCTTCAGGCCACACTGATCCCCGGGGTCAGGAGTCCTGTGAGGCTGGACATGTTCCGCTAGACCCCGATGCTGCCAAAGAGGCTACCCCACAACACTTGGATCCTGATTCGGAGTGTCAAGAGGATAGCCCTGAAGCCGAGCCGTCACTATTTCATACACACACTTTAAATGATACCTCTGATTTAAAGGTTCCTCACGAAGAGCTGCATGTCCAACCTCAGGGATGTGTCTCCGATGACGAACCAGACGGATCGAGGGAAAAGGCTTCTCCAGCCTCTGAAATAAAGCTCGATTATGGATCGTTTGACCCGGGAGGAAAACCCTCCCACCCTCCCGTGCCTAAGCCGAGGACAGCTTCCCTTCCTGTGAACAACAGCCTCCAACATGAACCCCCCCTCTCCTCAGAGCGGCCCGCTGTTGATCAAGGTCCTGGTCCTGTGCCAGAGGAACCACATGATGCACTGCCAGGGAATGTGACTGCAGCTGTTCTTCACAGCTTTGTTCTCAATCCAAATGTGAAGGAGCACAACAACAATAACAACAACCATGCACTCACTGAGGACTGCAACATGTCTTCGGACACTGAAGATGAAGGGGGTGCATCAGTGGGAGCGGCATGTTTGCAGCCAGCGGAGGAGGTGCAGGCTCCATCTCCTGCAGCGGTGCCCTCGGCCCCCCAGCTGCCCCCTGACCTGCCTCCGGAGGTTGAACCTGGAGGGAGAGCGGACTTCCTGGGTGCTGTTCAGAGCTCTGAAGCCATGAGGGGACCAGGCTCAGCGATTCAAGCCCAGCTCAACATGACGCAGCAGGTACATGTTCTACTGTAACACACAGTGGAAGCTGTGTTCTTATTTTCATACCTATATATTAAAGAGGCCCTTTTGTGCTTTTCAGGGTCTTCCCTTTCCTGTCGTGTGTTTATACATTTTGTTCATGCAAATGGTTTAGTCGACCACTTGATTGACCGCTTGCCTGAAACGCCTCCATTGGACTCATTTGTTTACTTCTGTAACATAGTGACATCAATATGTGAGATCCGCGCTTCTAATGGCTAGGGCCCCAACCCATTGTTGGTGACAGGCGAAGCAGGCGGGACATCTATAAGCAGTTGACCAATCACAATAGAGCTAGCCAGCTAACCAATCAGAGCAGACTGGGCTCTGGTTTCAGACAGAGGGTGAAAAGAGGTGCTGCAGCACAGGCAGTGTGAGAAAGTAGTAGTAGTAGAACCTTTATTTATCCAGGAAAATCAATTAAGAACAAATTCTTATTTACAATGATGACCTGACAGGAGGCAAAGGCTTCCTGAGGGGATGGGGTTTGGGAGGAAATAAAAAGACACACTCCGGGCACTACAGAACCCAGGAGACAACACAAACACATAGAGCAAAGATGACAGGCATAGCAGTTCAATATATAACAACTCTAAAACAATATTGCTGTAGAAAAATAAAGCTTTTTGAACATTACAGCAAGGAGACATGTCCCAGTAGAGACACTACAGTACATACTGATATACAGCTGAACATCAGCAGAATGTCCCCTTTAAGATCCCTCAAATAGACCGTTTACATGCATCTCGTATTTAAATTTGTACACAAACATCAGTTAAACAGAAACGTTTGTATACTGTTCTCATTTGAATGTGGTCTATATCTAATACTGATATTCTGAACACTCTGTGCTGTTGTATTTGTAAAGTGTCTCTACTGTAGGCTATTTTTATTACATGTACAGCACTTTGGCTCCACCAAATATCGTTTATAAATGTGCTATATAAATAAAACTTGCGGTGAGTTGCCCAGCGCTGGTGAGAATCCCCAGCCTCGTCCTTCATTTGATTGAAGTGTATTTCTTTTTTCTTTTTGTGATTACAGATGACAGATTTTAAGACCCCCATAGTTCTGGATACGGGCTCTGGTTTGATGAAAGCAGGATTTGCAGATCAGGACCTCCCAAACATTATATTCCCAACAATCATTGGGATGCCAAAATACGAGGTAAGGGCATACACTTATGTGTATAACTCTGTTTTCTCTACAAAAAAGCATTATCACGTGGCTTTGATTTTAGCTCGCCTCTAATCAGAAGTTTTGTCTTTGTAGGAAATAATGAACGGTAACCTTGAGAGGGAGACCTACATTGGACACGAGGCTCAGCACATGAGAGGGGTCCTGGCTCTGAGGCATCCCATAAAGAACGGGATCATTCGCAACTGGGACGACATGGAAAAAGTAAGTGGGACTGGATATGACTGATACGGTAGGTACAGTATGATGTCACTGGGACTTTATCTCTCTGAAATGGATGCGTTATTTTCAAGAGAGAGGGGCAAGCTTTAAAACCCGGCACTGTGTTTATATAAATAGTATAGAATGAGTGGATCAGTTCAACAACTTTTCCACTTAATTTAAGTCACATTGTCCTCCGTCATAACTCAAACACTTTCACTAATCTATTACTATATAACAAATATTTGTATGATTCTTCATTAAATGTGGAGGCTTGGAAGAACACGGTTTTTTTACTTTGATTTGACTGAATGAGTGTTGGTGCCGCATAACTAAGCGCTATCCATTTTAGAATTTTGTTTTATGTTGTAAATAAATCAGCCGCAGATATTAATCGGCCCATATTTGTACTAAATTGCGTCTTAATGTCTGTTAATCCCAACCTCCCAAAAGCAGGTGACGCATCAATTCTGAAATAAAACGTTATCAATTCTAATCTTTCTGCTTCTTCCTTTAAAAAAGAAAAGAAAAAATCTGTTCTTACAACAAACAGCTGGACAGAAACCCACTGCCGTCCAATTCTTCCTTTTCCCCCGGTCACACATTGTGTTCTGACATTTAGTAGTCCAGTGATCACATTGCTCAGCTAGAAGAAAGGTCCAGTTTTTTAGTAGGTAACCATGGAGAGGGGAGCTTTGACTTCTTTGACTCCCTTTTCTTATTTCAGATTTGGCAACACACGTTCCAGCAGCTGGGTGTGGACCCGGACAATCACCCTGTCCTGCTTACGGAGGCGGCCATGAACCCCCTGGGGAACCGGCAGCGGATGGTGGAGATCATGTTCGAGTGCTTCAATGTTCCCTTCACATACGTGGCCATGCAGGCCGTGCTGGCCCTTTACGCAGCGGGGAGATCCACCGGTACGTCGGCCAACTCTCCAATCTAGCTTTATTTATGCAACACTTTAAAACCTCCAGACCAAAGCGCTGTACAGAGAGATACAGAAAATATAAAATCACACAACTCGGCTCACAAAACATAAAAATAAATATAAAATCACATAAAAGGTAAAAACACAAAACAAACCAGAATAAACGTAACACTTATAAAAAAACAAAACGGCCATATAGTAAAAACAATAGACGACTGAAAGCAAATAAAACTTGGTTTCGAATGCTAAGGAGAAGAGGTGGGTTTTTAGACGGGATTTAAAAACAGACGGTGTGGGAGCCTGTCTGATTAGCACGGGCAGGTCGTTCCACAGTTTAGGGGCGGCAGCAGAGAAAGCATGGTCCCCTCTGAGCTTTGACTTTGTTTTTAGCACCCTCAGGAGCAATTGATCAGCTGACCTGAGAGTGCGAGTGGGCGTGTAGCTGTGTAACAGCTCAGAGAGGTAGGGCGGGGCCAGGCCATTGAGGGCTTTAAAAGTAAATGAAAGAGTTTTAAAATGAATGAACGGGCAGCCAGTGGAGTGAAGCTAAAATGGGGGAAATGTGCTCATGTTTGCGTGTGCCAGTTAACAGCCGTGCTGCTGTGTTTCGCACCATCTGCAGGCGGGCAAGGGAGGACGCATTTATCCCCATATATAGTGCATTACAGTAATCCAAGCGGGAGGTGACGAAGGCATGGATTACCATTTCAAAAAGGTCACTACTTATAAAAGGCTTTATTTTCGCTAGCTGCCTGAGGTGAGGTCAGGTGAGCTGTTTTTAACGACTGCCTGGATCTGGCTGTCCAGCTTGAGTTCAGGGTCCATCTTTATACCAAGATTTGTTATGGTAGGCCTGGTGGAGTGGCCCAAGGATCCTAGGTCTATAGGAGTGGGCCGAGGGGCACCAAAAACCATCACTTCGGTTTTGTCATCGTTTAATTAAAAAAGTTGCATGCCATCCAGGATGTAATGTCTTCAAGGCAGTTTAACAGTAGTTTAATTGAGTGAGTCGTTCTTTTTAAGTGGCACATATATTTGGCAATTGTCTGCATAGCAATGAAAAGCGATGCCTTGCTTTCTGAGAATGAACCAGAGAGGAAGCAAATAGAGGGAGATTAACAGGGGGCCTAACACTGAGCACTGTGGAACTCCACAAAGGAGAGGAGCAGACGAGGACTCAGAGTCCCCAAGGCTGACGCAGAAAGGCCTACCAGTCAGATACGACCTAAACCATTCGAGGGCTTTGCCCCCAATGCCCACCCACTAGGGGTGTAACGGTATCCGTATTCGTCACGGTTCGGCACATGCGGTCACACGACGAATACGCCTTTTTTTTACGAGTGGGAAAGAAGTCTGTCATTCAGGGCAGTATCCACTACACTATATATAATCCAGAGGGCGGTATTGCGCCTAAATGCTGTTTGCCAGCCGCCCTTAAACGACAAATGAAGAACAAGAAGAAACACAACAACAAAACGAACAAAATACAAGAAGAAGAAAAGTTAGCGATTTCAGATAACACACAGGAGCTAGAACCCACCTGCTTCTTTTAAATCAGCTGTGTGGGAACATTTTGGGTTCCCTGTGGACTACAATAACGATGAGGTGTGCGAGTGGTGGATCGGACGAGGACGGTGTGTCAGCGTTGTTCGATAGCGGTGCGGTATGCTAATGGTAACACACGCCAAACATGCTAAATCATACCAGAAGGCATCACCCAGATTTGCCTCTCACCGGACTCCGGCAAAAGACAACAGCAGTTCAACAGCTGATCCCCGCTGTTTTTAAGAAGCCAATAGACATGAAAGCCGAGAGACCAAAATAAATAACGGAAGCTTTTGGCATATGTTTTTCAACGACTTCGCGCTCTTGAAACACTTTCTTATTATTTATGTCATATTTTCAAGACATTCTTTTTAGTTTTACAGCTTGATGAAACCTTTTTGTTTGACATCAGCCATTATAGATAATATGGCCATCTGAGTGTACTGTAGTGTGTACGGTTGGTTTTCAACTGTTTAATACAGTTAATAATTCAAAATGTCAGTTCTTTATTTTTAAACTGAAACTTGCACTACTGTTCAAACATAAATAACAACAAACCTGGAATTATGCATTTGGGAATTTTTTTTGCTTTTTCTTGTTATACCGAGGTACGAACTGAACCGTGACTTCTGTGAAACGTTACACCCCTACCACCCACTGCTCCAAACGAGCTACCAGGATCTCATGGTCCACTGGAAGACCTTGAGTACATTGTACTCTTCCAGAAAAGTGAGAAGTTGACAGTAAAAATCTTCTCTAGGATTTTCTACATAAAAGGCAATTTGGAAATGGGCCTACAGTTTGCAAGAACTGTGGGATCCAGACTAGGTTTCTTAATAACTGGTTGTACAACTGCATGTTTCCAATTTTCCGGAACAACCCCTGTGAGCAGACTGCTGTTAAAAACCTCAAGAACAAATGGTCCTATAGTGTGGAATACCTCTTTAAAAAACCAAGGAGGGACAGGGCCAATTGGAGACAATCTCCTGCAGAGGACAGAGTCATAGGCTCAAAACGGTAAAAAACAGCAAAGCAGGGCGCAGAGACAGAGGTGTCGTTTGCTGGAGCAGTGATTTGAGCCCTAGCTGAAGTGACCTCTCACTTGATTCTCATGTGATTCTCATGTGAGATTTACATTCATTAAAAAAATACCATGCATGATTATTACAAAATAATCTTAGTACAATAAGTTAAATAGAAAACACAATTTTATATAAAATATTCCTAGAACCACCAAGGGGGTCCTCATATAAACATGTCACATTTGTGTATTTTATAGTTTTGCATAATATATCATTTTGTTCATTGGTTTGTTAAACAGATATTACTTCAGTTGAAAAACTCCTTGGAAAAATCAGTTTAAAAAAAATGTTGTTATTTTTTTTCATGCATAAAATGAAAATATCCTTAGTTTGTTGTAATGCATGCATGAAAGAGTTAATAAATCACACACTGAGGGAAAATCACTATATTGGAATTATTTGTATAGCCTTTTTCGATCAAAAATGTTCGGGGTCGGTCAGGGGGTACTTGGCTGAGAAAATGTTTCAAAGGGGGTACACTACTGAAACAAGTTTGAGAAGCACTGCTTTAAAGAATGATGTCAGACATTTGTAGTTTTTGCCTCTTTCACAGTTGTCTGATCGACGCCAACACTGCCTCGGCATTTGAGAAGAGACTTGTAGTTTGTCCGTATTCCATCTTCTCTCAGCTCTACGGCATTCACGTCGGGCAGCCAGAGTCCTGGCATTTAGCCAAGGCTCGGATTTAGTTTTGGGTTGCCTTGTTTTTAATGGAGCCACAGTGTCCATAGCAGCTTTAGATGTGGAGTGAAACCATAAGCTCAGCTCCTCCGTAGTGTTAGACATAGGCTCATGAATAACAGTTTTTTTATGATATATACAACTCTGTTAGTGTACTTGTGCTTTACGGTGGCTACAAACACCACTTTATGAAGTCATAAAGTCTTCATAAGGACTTGAACTTGCATCTTCATATGTTTAAACTTCTTTCTTAAAGCCATTTTTTATGTTATTGGATCAAAAAATGTGATCCATTTGAAAATCATTGTGCTTTTATTTGCATTTCAAGGTGTGGTGTTTGACTCTGGAGACGGGGTGAGCCACAGCGTGCCAGTGTTTGAGGGATACTGTCTGCCTCATGCAGTGCAGCGCTTCCCTCTGGCTGGTGTCGATGTTACAATGCATCTGAAAAAGGTATTCATGTCCTTTCTTTTGATTGTGTCTCAGTTTATTGGCAGTAATGTGAATGGATAACACTTCCGATTGGCTTTGGGGTTTTGTGAGAAATGTTGTACACAGAGGAATTATTTACGTGAACATTTAGCCAATGTTGCACAGGGTGCTTCGAGCGTCCGGACATTCATTGGATTATTGGATCGTGCTTCATTAAGTAAATATTGCAATGATAACAACAACCATCTAATTTGTAGTCAAAAACAGCCTTTGCCTACTTTAAAACATGGAAGCTTATCAAAACAATATTTTAATGTTATTCATCCAACCCTGTTAACATGACTGAATGCCAGTTTGTAATTTCATTTGATTCATTAAGATGATAAGAAGGGCCTCTTGCAATTAAATTACCTTAAAGGCTTCAAATGTTTTTAAAGTTTTTAATCCATCATTTATGTAGCTTTTAAATCATCTGAAATACTCTTCTGATTGATATCATAACTCAGCTGTTCTCGGCCGTACCCCACGGGGATACCTGTTCAAGTAGATGAACCAATGATCTGTTTGTGACCCACCCAAATACAGAGTCATAATGGAACATCTCTTATATGACACTTATCTCAAAGTATACAAATAAATATTAGTCAAACTAATGACTATTTATTTTTGTAATGGTTTATTTGTTTGTATATTCAACATGAAACCTTGTACATGTTAACTTGTGGCCTCTCTTACTTAGAAAGAATGTAGAGAACTAAAGTATAAAGACATGAATAGAAGAATACATTTGTTTGCCTTGACATTTCCCACTGATACATTTTCCATTTAAGTTGGTAAGGAATTGTTTACATTATATAGACCTCTCTTATATATCCATCCACTGCTCTCATATATCTATCATTATCAATCACACATTTATATTTCCAAGGTATACAATTGTGCATTCCTTGGGTGTTGAATAAGCCAGAATGTCTCCAACAGTAGCGTACACATTTACCCAAAAGGTACTTGGTTTAAATTGACAAGTGATTTGTGACTGTCCACATCGCATACAGTAGCAGCGTGTTCCAGTCCCCGTGTGCCAGAGATGGAGTACTCGAGTCCTGGACTCGGACTCGAGTCGGACTTGAGTGCCGATTTTCGGGACTCGTGACTCGACTCGGACTCGCGCACTGATTGACGCGACTCGGACTTGGACTCGTGAATTCTCGCACAGGATGACTTGGACTCGGACTCGTGAATTCCCCCCCCCCACGATGACTCGGACTCGACTCGTACATTGACGCTCCGACTCGGACTCGAGCACATTTTCTCTGGAGTCTGATGTCCTCTATCCTGTATGGCGAGTTCACGTACTGGGCCCCGCTGTTCCAGTCTAGAGATGTCTACAGACACACCCCGCATCGTGCTGTATGCTTTCACACATTCTGCTTCCACATTGGAAAAGAGCAAAATGCTCGTTATGTGGAAACAATATAGAAGAGAAGGCTCCGTAACACATTACTCTAAGGATCGAGTTCAGACATATAGGCTGTCTTGAACACTATCATCAGAGTAAGTGATCTAATCAATAAATAAAGATTCAGCCGATAACACGAAAGCACATACTTAACATGCAGAATGACGTAATTTTGCATGTTAAGTAGCCATGTGCTTTCTGGGGATAAATCTTTATCTGTAAACTGACTTAACCCGTAAAAGTTCCTTCAAAATAAGAGTCCCGATCTTATTACTATCAAAATAAAAGTGCAAAACGAAAACTTTACCATAGGAGAATATTGGCATACAAATATAATCACTTCTCTAAAAGGTAACTCATTTTAAATATAGTTTATTTATATCTAATAATAATATTGGAAATAAGCTTTATAATTGTATAGCGCCTATTACAAGAATTGTAGCCAAACTCGCTTCACAGCAGTTCAATAGACAGGATAACAGCAATGTAGAGGAGCAGCTACATTTCAAAACATATATCCATGAAGATTAACACATGCAGACTTGTGACTCTGACTTGACTTGGACTCTTCTTAAGTGACTCGGAATTGGACTCGGACTCAAACACAGGTAATGATGACTCAGACTCGACTTGGACTCTTCTTAAGTGACTCGGAATTGGACTCGGACTCAAACACAGGTAATGATGACTCGGACTCGACTTGGACACTCCTTGGGTGACTCGGACTTGGACTCGGACTCGACTACGACTCTCCCTTGGTGACTCGGACTCGAAGAGTGGTGACTCGAGGGTGACTTGGACTCGTGAATTGGTGACTTGACTACAACACTGTCGTGTGATGTGATTGTAACTGCCTCTTCCAGCCCCTGACTGACGTTCGGTGTGCCTGTGCTTCAGCTGCTGCAGGAACAAGGGGTCAGCATGCGCACCTCAGCAGAGATGGAGATAGTGAGGGAGATGAAGGAAAGGTGCTGCTGTGTGGCTCTCAACTATGAAGCGGAGCTGAGTCAGGGGGAGGCGTCCAGCGCAGAGATGCATTACAACATGCCGGATGGGCAGATCGTCACCCTCAGCTCGGAGAGGTTCAGGTAACGGTCTGCACATCGAGGACACTCGATGTACACTAGAAGGCTGGAAAGTCATTTCATTCAGCATTGGAGGGCAGCATTAGCTCCGTGAAACAACACTAAACAAAAAGAGATCTATCATTAGCATGGTGCCTCCGCCAACTGAGAGTGTGTAGGAAGATCCATTTCATTATTTGAGTTTGTCAGGAAGTTAGTCTGAAGTACTTTGTAGACTGCAGGGTAGCTGGTGGATTTACTCCAGGTGGAACTACAGTCTGATTCAACACTTTATTAGAGTTCACATCATTCATCCAGATCTGAGAAGTAACTAAAGGGATTAATACATGTAGTGGAGTAAAAGTACACCATGTACCTCTGAGTTGTAGTGGAGTAGAAGTACATAGTAGTCAATAATTGAAATACTCAAGTAAAGTGCACGTACCTCATCATTTTGACTTCAGCACAGTACTTGAGTACATGCACTTAGTTACCTTACACCACTGCTTGAAAGTGCAAAGCATATTGAAAGGTTTTCAATCTTCGTGTCATTTTTACTATCCAGTACTTTGATGTTTGACACACAACACGAACATTAGCCTCAGTTAGCGTCTAAAGCTAAATAGCACGTGGGGACTCGGCTTGGAAACTTGAGTCTGCATCTGTACAATAATAATGTCAAAGCCCACTTCAGAGGGCAGATGTCTCTTCTAACAGTCCACTCAAATAGCTCTATAACTTCCCCTGTTCCTCCAGGGCCCCGGAGATTCTCTTCAAACCCGAGCTGATTGGACAGGACCATTATGGGATGCATGAGAGCGTTTACAAGTCAATCCTCAGCTCAGACATTGACCTGCGGCGCAGCTTCCTGGGAAACATCGTCCTGTCAGGTAACGGAGGGTTGTTGTTGTTGTTGTTAAGCTGTTGCACTGGCTGCTGCCATGCTTTAACCTGAGGAGGGGTTTAATGTGAAGCCAGATCGGAGCGAGGTATGATGAGCCTTTTCTATAGTACCGAAGTGGCTCTCTTTTTACCTGGCTAGGTTGCCATGGTTACTTAGGCTGCAGACACTGTTTATGTTATGTTTAGAGTTTAAGCTTGAAATCAGCAGATACCGCTGTTCACTAACAAGTTATTTTAAAGAGTGTCTTTGTAGTCAATCTGAGAGGTAAATATTCTAAACTGAGGATTAAGTTGTAATTTTGTGGAGCACTAACGGTACATTTATGCCACATTTATTTATCTAGGAAACCAGACTCGCTGAGTGGTTCTATCAAAGAGCAAAACTACACTTTCTTCTGGATGGGGAAAAGCCAAATATGAACACCGCACACACGGCGTAGGCTTTGCAGTGTCCAACAAGCTGGTGAAAGAGTCTGACACCCCCGTCGGTGTGTCAGAAAGGACCATTTCCCTGACGCTCTGCCAGCCCAATACATCCGATGTGCCTACGCCCCCACACTGCCGAGGGACGCTGCGGTCAAGGACCAGTTCTACGACAGCCTGGCAGGCGTCTTGAACAAGATTCCCCCCGAGGACTGCGTGTTGCTGCTCTGCGATTTCAATGCTCGTGTTGGCGCCGATTATCTGGCATGGCCGGATGCAATCAGTCCCTTTGGTGTTGGGAAGACCAACGAAAACGGACAGCGAGTTCTCGAGCTGTGCAGTCAACATGGGCTCTGCGTCGCAAACACTTGGCTCCAGCAGAAGCAACGTCGGCGGGTGACATGGATGCATCCGCGGTCCAAGCACTGGCACCAGCTAGACTTGGCTTTGGTCAGAAGACGTGACATTGGCCTAGTCAGATGTTCCAGAACTTACCACACTGCTGATGGTGATACCGACCACTCGCTTGTTCTAACCCAGATGAAAATGCCGAAACGAAAACCTACCCCAAGACAAAAAGAGAAGCCGCGCCAAAACACCAAGAATGAAGTGCGCAGGTCAGCGTCCTGCTGTATGGTTCCGAGGCGTGGTCAACTTACGCACAGCACGAATGAGCTAAATGCTTTTCACGTGCGGTGCCTGTGCAACATCCTCGGGATCACATGGCGGAACAAGGTCACGAACGAGGCGGTGCTGGCGCGTACGGGCAGCAAGTCAATGTTCCAAACACTGAAGGTCAGGAGGCTGCGGTGGCTCGGTCACCTTCGCAGAATGCCAGATGGCCGCCTGCCAAAGGACATCTTATACAGCGAGCTCAGCGCTGGTTCCAGAGGCAGAGGACGGCCACTGCTGTGCTTCAAGGATGTTGTAAAACGAGACATGAAGGCCCTGGACATTGCGACGGACAACTGGGAGAGGCTGGCGGAGGACCGGACGAAGTGGTGCCAGCAGCTGCGCGAAGGTGGTGACAAACTTGACAGACTGGATTCGTGGACTTGCTCAAAAACGTGGACATACTGGATCTCTCTGATTGCGCTGTACGATCTCTTGTAGATTTTCTTGCCAATAATCATTTATCTTCAATAAATGAAAGGGATGCTCCGATCGCTGGAATCGGTATCGGCCGATACCGATCCGATGGAGTGGGCGGAGCCTAAATGGAAGATTTAAACATCACTTTAACTTTAAATCTTCCATTTAAAGTGATGTTTAAATTCAGTTAATGGGACTCATTCACTGGAGCTTCCACAAACAACAATCAACTTAATTATTACATTCAAATGAAACCTTATTCAAGTTTACATTCACTTTGGAGAATAACACGGGAGAAATGAGCGGAAGCGCTCTCTTTTCCTCCCTCTGCCCCTCTCTCTCTCTCTCTCCCGACAGCCTGTCAGTGTCTCATGCAGCTCACTGATCCAGTAATGAGTGACCCGACAGTGAAGAATACATATATTTATAACTAGTGTTGCTTGTTCCAGAGGTAGATAAAATAGCTAAGTTTGTTAGGTCTAACTCTTGTGTGTTTCGCTGCGCTCACCGGTCCGGCGGGCGGAGCTGCAGCATTTTTGCTTCACGTTGCATCCCGCTATTTTACTGTCTTTTTCGGACACCTTAAAATAATGCCAGACCGGTGAAGCCATGTTGGCGAGCTTTTTTTTGCCGCACACAGAGAAAAGTGTCATGTATTTTACGTCATGCGATCGGCTCTCGCGATCGGCTCTCGCGATCAGCATGTTTAGAGAGCACCGATCGATCGGTAGAGAGTATCGGCCGATCTCGATCGGTGACCGATTGATCGGAGCATCCCTTGTATCCTTATCAGGTGGAAATGGGCGGAAATCGAACCCCTCGTTCCAGTTAGTGTGATGCTCTGTTCTGAATGATTTCTCTTGCTGAAACGGTATATTTGAACGGGACCACTTACTGTCGCAGTAATATTTACAGGAGATGGACAAAATGTGGATTTGCGTTATAAGAAACATGTGTTCTAGAAAACCGCTGAGTCATGTTACATGATCTTCCACCCGAGTCAACTTTTGGTCAGAACATATGAATGTATCTGGTACGGAAGTGCAGATCCATGGAGGAAGATGTGATGTACAGTATGGACGTGTTGTGCCTGTCACCTGATCTCAGGCTGTTGAGTCAGCAGGTACAGTGTGGTGTCTAAAGTAACCTTCTCTATTCGAGTGCAGTGTATTGCCTCCAATGTGCTTAGTTCTTCTCAAATGTTGTCTGAATGGATTTTGAAAACGTGCACAGTGGTGTTGATGCGTTGATTCTGTCCTGTTCCAGTGAACGTCCCACTCTTTACTGAATGCCTTCTCTCGCCGCAGGCGGAAACACTCTGCTGCCCGGCCTTCCTGAGCGGCTCCAGGCTGAAATCAAAGGACTGGTTCCCACGGACACGGGGGAGAGCGTTCGCGTCACCAGCCCCAAGGATCGAGACTTCTCAGTGTGGAGCGGGGGGGCAGTGCTGGCCAACCTGCCCACCTTCAGCTCCGCCTGGATCAGCCAGGAGGAATACGAGGAGCACGGGCCGCAGATCGTCTTCAGGAAGTGCTTCTGAGGCGGCCTGAGGAACGTTAAGTGCAATATCACACGCCTCTAATGCAGTGTCATGGATAGTATGAGCCATTATAAGCCCTTTTTCAAATATGTGTCTTTTGTATTAAGTTTACCCTCTCTTCATTAGGGTGCATCCTCATTTGTGAACATGTCAGAGACACAAGGGTTTCCCTTGACCTGCTACTCTTTTGACGGCTTTTCTACTTTGATCCACAAAACCTGGGAAAGGGGAAACTGGAGTTAGTGTCATACAATTCCTGTCAGTCCATGTTATTGTCCCTCAATACATTTGACCTATGTCCAAAGTTTCCTATTTGGGAATATATATATATATGTCTATAATTTAAGCACAAGTTTATTGATGTTTTTGGGACTAGAATTGAAGCTGGCCTTTAATCGATGTCTGCCAACTTTGTTTCCAGGATAAGCATATGAGGGACATTAGGAGAACTAAATATGCTGACTCCAAAAATATGTATTAATCTAATATCAAATGATGTATTTATTCAACAATTATTTTTAATTAATGTGCTACAACAAACTGTCTTTATGTGTGTTAGACATGGTGATGGTTGCATTCATTTTGAAACCGGGGCCAGTGCAGCTGCGTCATGTTCACAATGACACAGCTGCACTGGCATTCAATCATTCTTACATATGGCCAATGTTAGGACAAATAGTGCTCATGATACCATGACTTGGTGCTCATGATACCATGACCTAGTGTTCATGATACCATGACTTGGTGCTCATGATACCATGACTTGGTGCTCATGATACCATGACGTAGTACTCATGATACCATGACGTAGTACTCATGATACCATGACGTAGTACTCATGATACCATGACGTAGTACTCATGATACCATGACTTAGTGTTCATGATACCATGACCTAGTGCTCATGATACCATGACTTGGTGCTCATGATACCATGACTTGGTGCTCATGATACCATGACTTAGTGTTCATGATACCATGACTTGGTGCTCATGATACCATGACTTGGTGCTCATGATACCATGACGTAGTGTTCATGATACCATGACGTAGTGTTCATGATACCATGACGTAGTGTTCATGATACCATGACGTAGTACTCATGATACCATGACGTGGTGCTCATGATACCATGACGTGGTGCTCATGATACCATGACTTGGTGCTCATGATACCATGACGTAGTGTTCATGATACCATGACGTAGTACTCATGATACCATGACGTAGTGCTCATGATACCATGACTTGGTGCTCATGATACCATGACGTAGTACTCATGATACCATGACGTAGTGTTCATGATACCATGACGTAGTACTCATGATACCATGACGTAGTGTTCATGATACCATGACGTAGTGTTCATGATACCATGACGTAGTGTTCATGATACCATGACGTAGTGCTCATGATACCATGACTTGGTGCTCATGATACCATGACGTAGTGTTCATGATACCATGACGTAGTGTTCATGGTACCATGACGTAGTGCTCATGATACCATGACGTAGTGCTCATGATACCATGACGTAGTGCTCATGATACCATGACGTGGTGCTCATGATACCATGACGTAGTGCTCATGATACCATGACGTAGTGCTCATGATACCATGACTTGGTGCTCATGATACCATGACTTGGTGCTCATGATACCATGACGTAGTACTCATGATACCATGACGTAGTGTTCATGATACCATGACGTAGTGTTCATGATACCATGACGTAGTGTTCATGATACCATGACGTGGTGCTCATGATACCATGACTTGGTGCTCATGATACCATGACGTAGTGTTCATGATACCATGACGTAGTACTCATGATACCATGACGTAGTACTCATGATGTTGCTCTTTTTCCCAGATTTTTTTTCTTGAAATGTTACCCTTTTTTTTTAAATTACATTTTTATTGTAACATTACAACTTTTTCCCTCAAATGCATTACTTTTTAAGTTTTTCCCCCCCCCGTGTTTATATCCTGATGTTTTTCAAAGTATTTTTCATGATTGAACATTTTGGGGTATAATGGTTTATTCTCAATTTCTTACATGTTTTTTTTTCCTACCATGGGCCCTAGTAATTCCAAAGACCAAGACAAGACCACTTACTGTTGCAGTAATATTTACAGGAGGGATGAAATGTGGATTTGTGTTATAAGAAGCATGTGTTCTAGAAAACTGCTGAGTCATGTGTTACTCAGATGTTGCATGATCCCGCACTTAAGTCGACTTTTGGTTAGAACATGTGAATGTATCTGGTAAGGAAGTGCAGATCCATGGAGGAAGATGTGATGTACGGTATGGACATGTTGTGCCCGTCACCTGATCTCAGTCTGTTGTTAATGCGACTGCTGCAGGGACCGTGTGCTGTCTAAAGTGTTCTTTTGGAGTGCAGTGTATTGCCACTAATTTGTTTGTTTTTCTCAAATGTTATCTGAGATAAAAACCGTGTTTGTGTGGATTTTTTAAAACTTGTACAGTAGTGTCGATATCAGTGAAGTGTGCCAACCGTGCCAAAACGTGTACCTTTTTATTTTTCACCATGGATCCTGAAAGCCCTCTGCCGAACCTGTGTATATTTATACTGTTCTTTTTTGACGGTTTATCATTTGCATGGAGTTGTTTTGTTGCATGTTTATTTGAACCTTTTTTGCATGTATTGTCTTTCTGTTCGAAGTGGTTTTGTCTCTCCAAGCACAGGGTAATCATGTGACCAAAACCACAGTATTTGTCTAGTCTGTTTTTTTAACAATAAATATTTGAATCCTTATTCTTTTGTGCTGTCCCTTTTTGTTCTGCTGACAGCCTCTTTGTTACATCTGGGGTTAGAACTCACATCAAAATGAAATACTCTAGTTGAAATTAAATTTGTACTAATCATATTAATTTAGTGTAAAGCACTGGATTTGATTTTAAAATAACTTGCTCCACTCAGTTAATGCAATGTACTTGTTAAATCATAACTGCTTTAATTACAATTCCTCTTAACATCTAGCTAAACACATGTTGTTGTTTTGGCTTCCAGCTTCAGTGTCAGAGCTGTCACCATGGTAATAACCGCAGAGGTGGATTTGATATTTTAAAACAAAGGATTTGAGGCCCTCTGTTATTGGCACTAACTCAAAACTAGTTTGAAACATGGAAATCACAGCAACCCTCTGAATTGCCAGCAAAAACAAAACATTCAAACAATAGTGTTTATGGCGGATGTATTGACAATTATTTTGCAAGTGTAATGTATGTTTGTTAGAATATGTTACGCAATACCCTACTGATCAGGTTCTATGGCTTTAATGCACAAAGTAAGAAATGAAATATTACAGTACATCATACTGCCAAGAATAAAATGTAATGGTGTTACTTTGATCAACTTTAGACAGTGGTGGAATAAGTACTCGGATGTAAAAGTAGTAATACTAAATTATAAAAGCTTCCCCTTAATTTAGAATCCTGCATTACAAATGTTACTTCAGTCAAATAACACAATTATCAACATATAGCATCAATACATATTGAGTACCAAAAGTACTTGTTAAGCATAATGGCCCATTTCAGACTAATATATCCTAAACGACTGATTGTTGATTCATCACGGTTGGTAAAGATGGAGTTAATTGAAATTACTTTGTATACTGTTGCTGGATATTTAAACCTAGAATTGTTTATTAGTGTGTTTATAATTAGTATTAGCTTAATCTGAATCTGGTCACTAGCAACTAAACTAAACGTCGTATACATCTAGTTAAGTAAAAAGTACAATATTAGCCTCAAATATAGTGAAAGATAACTACTTAGTTAAAGTACAAGTATTTCTACCACAGAACTGTACTTAACTCCAATATCTGAGGAGGAATGTACTTCATCACATCCAGGGTTGGGTTGTAACGGAATACATGTAACGGCGTTACGTAATCAGAATACAAAAATCAAGTAACTGTATTCAGCTCGCGTTACATTTGAAAAACGAGTAATCTGATTACAGTTACTTTCGTAAACCTGAAGTGAATACATTTTGGATTACTTATTGGAATTATTGGTGGAAAGATTTCCTCACAACATTTAATATTCATTACTAAAGGTACAGCCGAATCATCACAGCGCACAAAACCTATTACCGCCGCAGATGGACCAAAAAAGCGTTTGAAAAAAAATCGCGGGTCCGCTCGCTCAGTGAAACAATAACAACGAAACATGGAGGAACACAAGTCTGCGTTTAAATCGCGTGTGTGGTTAAAACACATCAGCCTGCGGTCGCTCTTTAGCCTTACTAATGATTATTTCTGAAGGTAAACACAGTGAAGGCGGTGCGTGAAAGGCGGTGCGCGGCTCGCTCGTCTTCTCAGAGGCTGAGTTAACCCTCCCGCTGCCTCCTGGCGCTGCAGAGAGGTCATGAAGTGAAGGAGGTGTTCCTTCTAAAAAACAGCTGTGGGCAGCAGATACTGTGAGTGTCACGGACATGAATTCATAGATCAAGGCAGACTGGTGCACACACTCTCCTGTTTTGCCAATCCTGTGCTTAAACAAATATAGCTCTACACCCCTGGCCGAAATGTCCTTAAAATGAAGTCCGAGTTCGACATTTTAATTAATTAGTCCTGCTAACACTGGCAGGACAGAAGGCGACACGCCCTTTCTAAGCCATGTCCCTCACTGCTCACATCCCAAGCTGCATCCCCAAAAAGTTCATTATGTTGTTACATCGTTTCAGATGTGATGTTTCAGTTGTGCTCTTGATAAGCCATTAAAACAGTAAAATCACGTTCAGTTTCCTTTTGCTTTTTGTGTCTCCTGTTCACCAAAATATACCCATCTCAGCCATCTGTGATGGAAAAAGAAAGTCATCCAAAAGTAATCTAAAAGTAATCGGATTACGTTACTTTTTAAAGACACGTAACTGTCACTGTATTTGGATTACTTTCAGAGCCATGTAATCAGTAATCAGTAACTGATTACATTTACAAAGTAACCCTCCCAACCCTGATCACATCCCAACAAGGCATTCAGACATGAGTCAGTCTTGAAATCCATGTTCGTCTTGCAAAGACGGGAACAGTTAGATTATAGCGCCCTCTAGTGGACACGGAGATGTCAAGCAATACATCCCTGTGTGCACGCAATGTTACCATGGCAACCAGTTATCAACAGGCAGCTTTTGATGCCGCGTTAGCTGTATCAGCACACATTAAAACTAGGGTAGTTAAATAACTTTCTGTCAGTCAGAATGTCTGGGGCTCACGCAGAGAGCGTGATTAAAAACATTATCCGTGAGATAGTGCAGCAGTGTGCCGCGAGAGGGCACGCGGTGTCGGACACTCTGGTCGCTTTCATGGTCAGTAAAGTGTTTACTTACATGCTAGTCAAGTTAGCTACCGAGAGTTAGCTTTACCAGTGACGTCAGCCAACGCCTGCTGTATGTTAATGCATTAGTTTAGTACCTTAGTACTTACTTACACATTGTAAGCAGTAAGGTGGAATAAGTATTCAGATTCTTCACTGAAGTAAAAGTACCAATACATCATCTTAAAGTGCAGAAGTAACAACAGCAACATGTAGGGAAAGTATTAATTCTGAACAAATGGGAACCGAGGAAAACAAATGTTTTCCAATCTTCTTTATTTTTTATTTCCTACCTATTTAGGATTAAAAAAACATCTTGCAATTTAGACTTTTTTTAAATGTCATTTAATTTGTAAATGTTACAGTATGTCCACTGTAGAGGACGTCAGGACCATTTTAGCTTGAAAAGACAGCCAAAATGAACAGATGGACTATGTAACGTATTATGGTTATAGAGTAATACATTCACCTTTATTTAAAACATAAATAAGTAATTGATCTGAACATTGCTGTTTATTTGGTCAATAAAAAACTAGTTTGTTTTTGGTGAATCTTTCCAGATCTTCAAAGACTTTGTAGTCGATGGAAGTACCTCATTGCCTCCAGACGGCACGGGCTGTCGGGCCATCTTGACTAGTTTTATGGATGTGATCTCCATTTGACCTGCTCATAGAAACAAAGCTTGCATTCCTGAGGCAATTCTTATTTGTCATGGCTAACAACATTAAGACATGCGTCACACTCTGGACGCACAGAGGGCCAAGTATTTCCTGCTCGTCCCTATCTGTCTTATATATACATATATATACATATATATATATATATATATATATATATATATATATTGTTTATGACTATGAGATAATGTTGTCGCGTCAAGTAGCATTTTACTCTTGTAAACAAACAAAGTTCTATAACAATTTTTTTGACTTTGAATTTTTTTGACTTTTTTTATTATTTAGGATAATTTTACAAATTCGTACCTAACACAGTTAGTCCGCTTGTGGATTCTTTTAGAGATGCATTATGGAAAAGTTCTGAAAAGTAGCTAGTTTTTAAATTAAATGTAGTGGAGTAATAGAAAGATATTTTCAGTAAACCTAGGGGAAACTCTGAAAGTACTTAAAGTGTACTAAAAATGTACTTACGTAAAGTATTTGAGTAAATGTACTTTTCCCAACTGCCTGTAAGGATATCATGTCTTTAAACGCTCCTCTTTATCCTTGCCTGGCACCCATGGGTGACTCTTTACTCCAAACTGAAAAGGTTCTTTTCTTCTTCTTTGAGGTGAAAGCTGTTGTGCTGGACCCAACGAATGGTTTCAATGTTGACCGAACACTGACCAAACAAGATGTCCAGAAACTGGAAGAGGTGAGATACTAAACTGGACTTCACTCCGAGCCCCATTTGAGTTCGTAACATGGTTGGGAGGGGCGCTTTAAACATGTATCCTGTTACAATGCCTATTATCTGTGATCTGAGTATCACAATATACTCACATAAAAGCTATCTGACCTCACGTCTCCAAGAGAACATACATATCAATGAGGAGTGTTTTGACGAGTGTTATTATGTAAGACCAGAGAACAATGTGAACAAGTGAAGTGTTACCAGCCGTCTCCACCCTGCCAGCTCGAACATGAAGCTGTTCACAGGGCTGGAAGCAACCGTTTCTACTTTCATGTGTTTCTAATATTCATCTGCAATATCTCCTGCAGCTGTGTCTGGGTAAGCTGATGGAAGAGTGCAGCCCGTCCCTCGACACGATCAAAATGCAAGTGCACTTCGACATGAATTACACCTCCCGGCGTAAGTGTTACCCACAACATTACACACTCATGCCATTTGTCATTATGAATGGAGTTTCTGGTGATCCTTTTAATACGTAATGATAATGAACAGTTCATTTTTGGGATCATTTGTTTGATTAAACACGATGTTCACGTCTGTATTTGAAATGAGGGAGAAATGCCCAACCAACAGAGATCCTCAAAAACAGAGATCCTATTTATCTTTGTCTTTAATAAATGACTTAAACAATACATTTATTATCAAAATGGTTGCTGCTGATAGATTTCCGGTTAATTCTACCACTCGTTTGTAAGCGTGAAGAGCATATATATGTGTGTCACTTCTTTAGAACCATGCTGAAATCAAAAATCTAAACATGACCAAATCACCCTGATGGAAATCCTGCTGCCTCACTTTATACCTAAGCATACTTCCTTTGAAGTGATGCACTCTGTAAAGAAATGTTTTTATTTAAAATCGGTCAAGACTTTTATATTTTGAACAGGTATTTCAAGCACATAGCTTAAACATGATCATTCAATTGAGTGTATTGTTCCAGGTCAGATTGGATTTATACTTAGGTTTGATAGACGCCTTTATTTGGTCATGTTTGGTTTATATAAATGCTCTTTGCACCTGTCTTCGTCATAAGCTGTGGACAGGCTTCTGACTGTAGACAGATCTGCCTACGCATGACAAATGTTTTTTCCCCTCATGGCTTTAGCTTGGAAATAATTCGATTTCTTTATTCTTAACTCTTAAAGATGAACCTCAGGACTAAGCAGGTACTTGTGTTTGTGCAGGAGAGTTTCTGGAGGAGATCCACCGGGTGCTGGAGTCCAGGCTGAGCTCAGTGAGCAGAGAGATCACTGACAGCAGAGTGAAAACACGAGAGGAATTTGACGCCTTGTATTGTAAAATCATCACGTACATCCAGCTGCGCTCCGGCATGGGCTCGCCTACAGATGACACCGCCCTGAAAGAGGCTACAGGTTTCACGTCCAGAGTCTTTTCAGTTTCTGGGGAGCTGCAGTCAAAGTGCCGTGACAGCGTCACACCTGAATGCAGGCTCACGGGCGGCGCCACTTAAAGAGAAACTAACAAACGATGTTGCAGTCAATTAACCAGAGGAGGGAGAAGTACTCACATCTTGTACTTGAGTAAAAGTAAAAGTACCAGAGTGTAGGAATACTTTGTTACGAGTAAAGGTCCTGCATTCAAAAAGTTACTCAAATAATAGTTAAGAAGTATTAGTATCAAAATATATATTTAAAGTACAACATGGAAAGAACATACATACAGCTCCCTTACAAAACAAACAGAAACATAATAATACATTAAAAACCACCAATAGGCAATGAGTAGCATTACATGACATATACACAAAACAAGTAGACATAGGAATCACAGCCGACTTTTCAAAGCCGCCGCCCTGCCACCCTCACACTCAGATCATCCTCTCTCACCCCATTGATACGAGCTGTTATCAGTACGCACTTTGAGTTGCTCTCAGCTTTATAATCAAGCGTTGCCTTGGAAACAATTATGGCATGCTCGTGTTTAAATGTTGAACATTTTACAAAAGGTGACTTGCCAGCTTCTCAGGCTGATTTGAGTATACCCTGACCCTGAGTGTTGTGTTCCAGCCGCCCTGCAGAGCGTCTTCCCTCAGACTGAGCTGGGAGCCTTCGTGGTCCTCCTGAAGGGAGACAAGGAGCAGCAGCTCAGAGAGCTCACCATGATCGTCACGGGGATCAGACTGTTCAACAAAGCCAGCAAGAAGGGGGGCGAGGAGACTGACCTCCAGGAACTGAGTATAGTACACCATGCTACACACAAACATACCTGTTACCACCGACAATGCTACTCGGGGGGGGGGTGGAGTGAGCCTTGCTGCGGCGAAACTGTGGGGTGCTTAATTGCGCCGCATTTGCGCATTAGATGAACCCCCCTCCGCGAGATGAGGGCCCTCCCACGAGGTGAGGCCCCCTCCGCGAGGTAAGGCCCCTCCGTGAGGTAAGGCCCCTCCGCGAGGTAAGGCCCTTCCGCAAGGTGAGGCCCCCTCCGCGAGGTGAGGCCCCCTCCGCGAGGTGAGGCCCCCTCCGCGAGGTAAGGCCCCTCCGCGAGGTCAGGCCCCTCCGCGAGGTGAGGCCCCCTCCGCGAGGTGAGGCCCCCTCCGCGAGGTAAGGCCCCTCCGCGCGGTAAGGCCCCTCCGCGAGGTGAGGCCCCCTCCGCGAGGTAAGGCCCCCCCCTGCCAGGTTGAGGCCCCCTCCGTGAGGTGAGGCCCCCTCTGTGAGGTGAGGCCCCACGCAAGTATCTTGCCCAAGGACTCTTCAAAGTCAAAGTCAACTTAATTATCAATAATTAAACAGAATGACCGAAATGCCTCTTCTCAGCGTCCCAAAGATTAAAATATATAAAAATATATATGCACAAAGATTAATACATAAAAATAGCAATCTGGTATATTAAACAGATGAGTATATGACAGTGTATGACTATATATAAAAAGCAGTACATATACAAGTAGTCACTTTGACATGTTGAAGGAGGAAGTGTTGAGTGAAAAGATCTTACGAAATGAACATATCTCAGTGAATCAGAAAGGTCCACACCTCATCCTTTAGTTGTCTATGAGTTCTGGAATCCAGACCATAGAAGTGTTATGTTCATCAAGACAAAGCAGCTTTTTATTTTGTGTCATCAGTCGAGGTTATTTTCTCTGCTTTGTCAATCCTGCGTTTGGTAATTATAGTGCCTCCTTTTGTTTCTCTCCTCAGTGCCTTCCATTCTTAACGAAGCTCTTCCAGTCACCAGTAAGGGCATAGAAGAGGAGCTGAGCGTGTCACAGACTCTGGCGTGGAGGTACACCTCGGTGCTGGAGAAGCAGTCTGACGGTCAGCCTGCAGACCCCCCCCGCCGCCCTGCTCAAACAGGCTCTCTACAACGTCCGGCAGCATGAAGTCTTTCTCAAAATGTTACTGGTGAGAAAACATAAAAAGAAGCTTTGTATCAATGTGGCATTTTCATTTATCGAGCTGTCAATGAATATGATGAACAGCCATTTTGTGCCGCTGATTAAGTAAAATAAGTCGTTGTTGACATCTCGGAGTAGCATCGTAAACAACTCCATTGTTTCCCTTCGCCAACAGGCTGATGCATGTTTATGTGCCAAGCATGTAGAAATGCTGCAGACTGCACTCTCATCACAAATGAAGCTGCTGAAAGAAACCATACAGGCAAGGACAGCTGTACCCACTGCCAACGTTTTTGTAAGTGTCTTGGTCTTGAAACTTAACACTATTAAAATAACTTAAAATGGAGACATGTTCATAAAATGTATGGACATGTCTCCGTGCTTTAATGTTCAGACAGCTCTCTATTTTCCTCATACTGCCTGTGCTGCAGCACCTCTTTTCACCCTCTGTCTCAAACCAGAGCCCAGTCTGCTCTGATTGGTTAGCTGGCCGGCTCTGTTGTGATTGGTTAACCGCTTAGAAATGTCCCGCCCCTTAACATATCACGTACAATGTGTTGAAGCGCCAGCCAATAGAAGCCAGGGGGGGGGTTAGCCTTTGCAGACCTTTACATGCAATAGAACACACTACAGGAGAGGGGAACCCCCATAAGTACAATAGAGTTGGTATTATGTTTTATATTGTTTATTCTGTAGATATGTGATCACATTTTGAACCCACGCCTTGTTAACATTCTGCTGTAACAAACCCATGTCCCACTCTTGGATCAATAAAGTATATCTAATGTAATTGTCTGTCACGTCTTGTTATATTATGTCTTGCCCATTTCTGTCCTTGCTCATGTCTTCCAGCCGCGCTTTAAGTCCCTGTCAGAGCTGTGGTCTGCGCTGCAGGATGAGGCTCAGCTCCTGAACATCCTCAGGAGCATCCTGCTCAGCCTGCAGCCTTTCACTGCCGCTCAGGCCAAGATCTTCTCTGAGGCATGTGTGGACGGCCTGCTGGAGGCGGCAGAGGTGAAGACAGACCAACAGAGAATGGCTGAGTCGGCAGGTAAATAACAGATGCAGTGTAGCTGCCTCTAAGGCTCTGGTTCCCAAACTATGGTTCCTGCTCCCACTAGAGGCCCCTAACATTGACAGGTTGTTGTGAGGCCTTTTGGATTAGAAGAATTGTAATATCTCATTCATTTGTGTGAAGAAAACTGAATGAAATTATTATTAGGATAAGTATTTAACATTTAAACTGAAGATGAAGATCTGAACACACTGTACACACTTAGTTTGTCATAACAAAGTATATTAAGAATGTATGATACATGATGATGAACAAGGAAGATAACGCAGGCAGAGAATTGTAATAGTACATCCTAAAAAAGAACAGGACATCTTGTCGATGATGCAGTGTGATGCAAACAGGAAATAATGCGCTCAAAGTGTGTCCAAATCACTAGATTTACTCAGATTCCTTCAGTTATGTATTACTTTGAATATATCAGTTGTTCTGTCCTGATAATAGTATGCATTTATTATAATATTACAAATATATATTACAAATATTACAAACCTGAGAGACAAACCTCCCATGTTTAAGTTAGTGCTGATCTTAAATGCATTTGTTTTCTTTGTTATTTTACTTTGTTGTTGTTATATCTTGTTTTAACTATGACTTTTAATTATATGATTCTTATGTGAACTCTTATCTGTACTGTCCTGTGTTTCACTCTTACTCTCTTGCTGCTTTAACTACTGAATTTCTCTACGGCATCAATAAAGGTCCCTCTTATCTTGTCTTATCTTGTCTTGTCTTGTCTTGTCCTGTCTTGTCTTGTCTTGTCTTGTCTTGTCCTGTCTTGTCTTGTCTTGTCTTGTCTTGTCTTGTCTTGTCTTGTCTTGTCTTGTCTTGTCTTGTCTTGTCTTGTCTTATCTTGTCCTGTCTTGTCTTGTCTTGTCTTGTGTATTCCAGATGAGCGTATAGTCCCAGCTGAGATGAACCCACAGGAGTGGCTCCTGCCTGAAACCACAACCAGCTTTGATGAGCTGCCGCTGCAGTATAACGGAGTGTGTGGCTACTCACTAGTGACCAGAGACGGGCTGCTACTCCCAGGTACTGTTCTCATGATACACCAGTGTGTCAGGAATATATGGATGTTGTCCAGTCTCTCCACGGCATTCATTGTGTTGCATTAGCTTGAACTCAAGATGTGATTTTAGACGCAAAAGAACAATTCTAACTCTGCCTACTTCCACACTTTCGCACATCTGGCCAATGTGTGCATGAAGTGGGCGATTGTTAAAACGTCTGTTTTTGTCATGTTCCTAGTTTTTTTGGTTGTTCTTTTTGTTTAACTTTGCCTGCCCCGCAGTTTCTTAAAGGTCCCATGTCATGCTTTTCCGGTTACTACCCGTCCCCTTGTGTTATGTAGCTTGTTCTGCATGTAAACGGTCTGCAGAGTCACAAACCCTCAAAGTACACCCTGTAGCGAGTACAACTCTAACACAGAGAAGACCTGTCTGTGCTGCCTCAGAACGCCTCGTTGGACTCTTCTCTTTTTCTTCCTGGGTATGGTGACGTGTACCCATTGGTCCATTTGGGTATCCGTGGAGCTCCTCACACACACACACTATCTCTGCGGCGAAACTGTGTTACACTGTAGGTGCGCCGCCTTTGGGGGTGCGGGTGCTAGTGGAGTCTCACAGATAGGGGTGCTGCAGCCCCCTCAGCATCCCCTCCCTTCCCGCGTCCATTCGCGACGTCTTGCTGTCTCGCAGACCCAGCTCACACTGTGCTCATGGAGGGGGGGGGGCGTTCAGGACAGAGAGTGAATACACAGACTATACAGAGATGCTGTGAGAAACCAATGTGAGTTTGGAACATTGAACAATGTACATCTATTCTAGTAGAGCTCAACAATGGAATTATGATCAGTAGAAATGGCCATGACATGGGACCTTTAATAAAGCTTGCCTTATGTTTATATTCATTGAGCTGCCTCCTCTGTTTTTATGCACCAGTTAAGAATATCGCCTGAAAGATCCTCTGAGATCGCCTGCTCCAAATCCTCTTCCCAAAGAGCCTTCACAGAGTTTCGAGAGGTTGAAGATAGGGTTTGGATTTGATTCTAAATCTATGCGATCATGCCTTTCATAAGGGGGAACCTCCCTGAGTGAGAAGACATCAAGAGGCGTGTCGAACTGAAGCCTTATTTTTGAAGGGTTACTTTATGATAAGCACCGTTTATGTAACTGTCTGTTCTTGAAGCCTATGTCTCATCTTTGACTCCTCTGTTGCAGGCTACCCACACATCGGAGTATTTCATCACGAGGAGAAGCTCTATGTGTTCAGCTCCAAAGAAGCAGCGTTAGCATTTGCCTCCAGTCCGGGGGACTTCATTGCAGAGGTAGCAGAGAAAGCCAAGCTCTCCCCTGAACTCATCCAGCTGCTCCAACTCCACCGACAGTTCTCCTGCGTCAGTCCTTACTCAGAGGTCAGCAGCCTTCAAGCACTCATTTCTAGTCAGAATATGTCTGCACCTGATATCAGACATAATAATTAGTGCTGTCAAAATTATCGCGTTAACGGCGGTAATTAATTTTTTTAATTAATTGCGTTAAAATATTTAACGCATTTAACGCATGTGCAGAATGGCCCGCCCCGTGCCACCAGTGGCAGCGCCAGGGTATGGCTGTGGTAGGCTACACCCATACCAAGAAATGGCTTAGCCCCACCATGAACAATGATGTTAAAGTAAGCAAAATAAAGTCTGCCAACTCGCGCGGAGTAAATTGCACAGTCAGCAGTTAGTAAGATTGATTTCAGTAGCCACGGTTTTGAAAACTTTTGTCACGTAGTGATCGTCTTCTCAATAGAACATCTTTGATAACGGCGTGGTGTTGTTACAGGAAGTCCCGACGGAGAATACTCTTGCTGTAGTACAGGGCAGAGCCATATCATAGTAATAATACGGCTCTGGTACAGGGGTGCACATAACTGGTACGCAGGTTATGTGCGTAATCTGAAATGCGTACCGTCACTTGTGTCACAAAGCGCATTTGCGTACCGACGTACTTGTGAAGCTTTTCCAGAAGGCGGTTAGATCACCGGACGACAGAGTCGGTCTCCGTGTGCACAGACAGGACTGCTGTTAACGTCGGTCTGTACAACGGAACTGTGCCAAAACTACGCCAACCGGCTGCGGGGGGAGACTCCCCCCTTCACTGGAGAACTGCGCTAAAACAGCTGATCACAACGTTCACACTCTGTGGTCACGAAGTACTCCACTAGCCGCCCCCCCCTCTGTCGACTTTCCTGAAGTACTCCCCCGTTGATAGAAATCAACACGTAATGAATTAAGACCCCACGGTTTGATGATTGATAGGTGCGTGGGTTGTCTTTCATTTTGACATGCAGAACATTTTTATAATAAACATAGATACTGTATGTTAAATGGATATATCCGCCTTCTTTCATTTATCTTTCCATTCCCACAACAATATACATAAATAAATGGCATATTTTGGACATAGTTCGAATGGTGATTAATCATGATTAATTCATTTTTAAGCTGTGATTAATCTGATTAAAAATTGTAATCGTTTGACAGCCCTAATAATAATGTAAGAATTAATATTGCAGTGAGATATGCAGTGATGATTTTTTTACTTCATGAAAACATGTTGCAACCACTTTTTCCACTATCTGATTATATTGTGTTGCTGTGATTTTGTAGTTGCAGCCAGGAGAGAGTTTATTGGTGAAGCCCATCACTAAGTGTGAGAGCGGCACACAGACAGACATCCACCCATTGGAGACAAACATCGACAAGTCATACGAGTGGAATGAGTGGGAGCTGAGAAGAAAAGCTATCAAACTGGTGAGACAGAATACAATATGAATGAATCAGGGAATGGGACGTTTTCAGGTCGGCCATCTTTGGAGGATATCAGTGAAGGCAACTTATTGACTTTATCTGTACAGCGAGCAACTGTTAAACTTTAAACCTTGTAGACATGGTCAGAAGGCACTCTGTGACAGCTAATCCCAAGACAAGCAAACAAAAAAAGGACCAAGGGCTTAAACTTTATTATATTCCAACATGCAAAGGTAATGAGGAAGACGTAGCCGACATCAGCAAGAGACGGAGAACGTGAGGGTGGTAGAAATCTACTGACTGTTACTAAGTGTTGAAAAGAATTGCTGACACAAACCACTACACACGGAAATCATTTCAAACATGAAATCTAGCAGAATATATCAATATTCCGAGACATTGAAGGTCCTGTACTCCCAGTTTGTTTATTAGACATGGGTCTTCAAACATTGAAAACATTTTGAATTGGTGGAGGGGCTAACTCCAAACGGCAGAAAGGTGCAAACATCAGTAGCAGTGATCGGTCCGTTCTTATCTTAATTCATAAACACTTTCATTTAGTCAAATAAAGCTTCTCTGACTCAGTCTCGAGATTCTATTTTAAGCATTTATCTTTATTCATTTCAGATGCAAAACTGTTGAAAGATGACTGATAAAAGCTGATAGATATTGACGCCTCATGTTGTTGCTATAACCGCTATCCTCCAAAGATGGCAGCGCTGCCCTATTGGGCACAATGGTTAAGAAAAATAAACATATTCACAATACTTAAGAATCAAGCTATATTATATGCAAAATAAATGTGGCCATTTTTTAACATTATCCCAGGCTGATCTGCGGACCAAAGAGACACGGTCGATGCAGACTGATCTGAGCCACAGGAGGCGGGAAACCGCCACGCAGACCTGGCCGCCCAAAGACGCTGCCACTCAGAGCAAGAGAGACGGGGACAGCAGCGTGCCCAGACCTCAGGTGTACCTGGCCGGCCTGAGGGGACAGAGAGACGCACACGTGGTCAAAATAAACCTGACCCGGCCCGTGGACCAATAAACAGGGATCTGAAACGTCAAAATAAAAGTTAGTGTAAGCATGTTTTTGTTTTTATTCATTCTGCTTTTGATGAGGACTGGAGGACTTTATAAAATACAAAATCAAGGTGGTTAAAGTGTTCCTGTGAAGGAAAGTTCTGATCAGCAATGTGAATGGAAGAAATAGAAGACTGGAGTCCACTTTACATCAAACACCGGAGTTTATTGAGAGTCCACGGCCGGAGCATTGACAATATTTCCACACAACTTCCTCATGTAAATCCCAAGCCAACACTCAAGTTTACACAGAAACACAGCGCACATCTACACAGAGAATATAGGAGTGGCCTATATTCACGCTCTTTCCATCCTAATCGATACCAGACATGTTTAGAGACAAAGAAAGTCTGTTAAAGTCATCTGCGCGCATGGTCCACACTCCCCCACAGGAAGGCAGGACCTTTGACCTGTGCCCTGCTCTAAGTTGCAGGCAGGACACATAGGAAAACACTAAAATTCTCCCCTGCACAGATCTCATTAAAATATTCTCTAACAGATCCACTCTTTTATCAATTTATTGATAACCAATTAACACTAAGAATATTTCAGTCACTACTTAAATCAAATAAAACGTCCTCAGAGTTGTGTGGATTCCCATTTACATTAATTACATCAAAAGCAGAACAAGATTTAAATAGTCAATCACAATGGTTGATACAGACAACCACAATAGAAAAATCATCTCTCTTCAGTGTTTGATTTCTTTTGTCAAAAAGGCACAATAATAACACACATGTAAAAATATAATAGTAAAATATATGTTTCAAAAACAAGATCATTTATCATTTGTTAATCTCATTCATCAAACACACATTCAAAATCAGCTTACATCTTAAAGATTTACTTCAAGGCAATTACTTATTAAAACTAGGGTTGTCAGTCGATTAAAATATTTAATCGCGATTAATCGCATGATTGTCCATAGTTAATCGCGATTAATCGCAAATTAATCGCACATTTTTGATCTGTTCTAAATGTACCTGAGAGGAATATTTTTCAAGTTTTTAATACTCTTATCAACATATGAGTGGACACATATGCTTTATGCTAATGTTTATTATCATTTGAACAATGACAAATATTCTCATGAATATTAAACACAACAACCTCTGAACATTACAAATATTCGCCTCAATTCAACCTGGAACCTCTCTCATACAATAATACAATACAAATGGTGTGTATGTGTGTGTGTATGTGTGTGTGTGTGTATGTGTGTGTGTGTGTGTGATGAATCGTTGGAGCTATGTGCAACTCAAGGCATATTATGCTCGAACGGGAGCTGCCTGGACGCTGCAATCATGTTGCACTATCCGAGCTAAGTGTGCTGACTTCTCCTACAATGTCCCGCTGTCTGGCTTCCTGCATAAAGTCAAGTGCTTGGCGCAGTTGTGGTGAAATGTCGCTCCTCTGTTTTCATTTAAACAGCTCCTTATATCCGTTAGCGCAGCTAGCTAGCACCAGATGCTAACAACAACAATGCACGTAAGGTCTCTCTCTTGCTCGCTCGGACCACACGTACACACACCCTCACGGTCCTCCCGATGGCCAGTCGGTGCCTGCCGGTGAGCGTGGAAGTGTGGTCTGCCACAAGCGGGCGGCAGGAGCGGGGCTGTCAGCATCAGCTTGGAGATGGTATTTTAAACTCGATGCGCTCTGAAACTACGAGGCGGCCGAGGAAAGAAAATACACATGCGTTAATCGCGTTAAAATAATTCGTGGTGTGAATCTTTTTTTGCGTTAACGTGTTATTAACGCAATTAGAATGTAGGATTGTAAGAAATCCAATTGAGGTATAAAATCAGAATCATAAGAGATCCAGTTAAGATTCACAGTTAAGGTATACATTCACAGTGATGAATCGATCAATCTGTAATCTGTAAAGGTACAGTGTCCTCAATCTTTAACATTACTTTACGTTTACTTCAATACACTTATTCAAGAGTAAGGCACTTTACTACATACATTTTATTCAAATACATTTGTTCAAAATCTGAAAAGGAAAAGTCAGACATTTTATTGTAACAACCTGAGGAAGGAAAAATCAAAAACATCTGTTCTTTATTCAAGGAAAAATCAAAACATCTATTCGTTTGAAACCGTCAGGCAGGTAATTTGTATTTACTGTCTCAACAATGAGAGAGACCAGACCCTTGTACTGTAACGGTTTATCAGAGTCTGTTGGATAAGAAGGAGCCTAGCAGTCCTCAGCCTCATCGCTAATTCTAGATTCAATATCGTTCCAGCTGACTGATTTATAGTCCGCTCTTGCAAAAGGAATTGGGCTAAACATAGGAGAATGCATAGATTCTGGCATATTTTGGCACAGCCAACAGTTGCTAATATTGCGTTCATGTGCGTAGTCTAACATTAAACTTGCTGCAGAATTAGTTTTAGTTCGTTTAAAAGGAGTGATTAAGGCCTTTTTTGAAAAATCTACATCACCTGTTGAGTATTTAAGTGGAGTGGATAGAACATTTGTTTTTCTATCTAAATTTAGCATGCAGTAGCACCTGGATTGGGAACCTGGTAATCTGGTTTCCTCGTTGTACATTTTACCTGGTAATGATTAAGGATAGTAACATTGTCTGTTATAATATTAGAAATATCTTATTGTTCAATACCTTATAAATCTGAAAATATCAATTAATTAATTTTGTTTAGTGTGAAAGTGTAATCTGATCTGACAAAATATATTTGTCACCACTATTTAACACATATCTGTTCATCGGAAATATAAAAACAATCATTAATTGTACATCTGTAATCTTCTGGTCATTCAATTCAAATGTTATCTTTGTACAAGAGCTTAGAAAAAACATCCTGACTCGTTCTCCTCCTCTCTTCATGACACAGAATGTCTGGTGTGTGAAGGCATCCTGATACTGTAGATTAGCACTGAGGTGCTGATTGGCTCAAAACTCTTCTTCACCAGAGCACCATATTTCAAAACCCCCCAATTGCTCTGCTTTTTGTGGCTCGTTCAGTGAGCACTTTATGATCTCCCAGTGAAACAGATTCTCATCTGCCTGCATTCCTTCTGCTATCTGCTTGAGAGCAGAGCCTATTCCAAGTGGCACATCCAGATGCCCCGCCCCGTGATGGAAGATTTTTAGGAAAATATCTGCCCCTCCAAGAAACACGGAGCCTCTGAAGCCATCGCTCGTCCTGCAGAATTGTCTGAGCAGAAAGATGAAGAAGCATCCCATCCCATCAGAAAGTTGAAGATTAGAATCCCCTCATCTCGAAAGACCTCGTGCCTCCTTGCCCGTGGCTGGGGGTGCCCTCTGCAGCCGGAGAGTGTGATCCTCTCTCTCTGACCCTTGGCCTTCAGAGCTGTCCTAGTTATTGGGTTAACACTTGATAGGGATGTTTTCCTGAGTGCAGACAACTCAAGGTAATGGATTAGCACATTATCATTCAATTACAAAAATAGGATAGGCCCCTCAGAATTATTTGGGAGCCTTCCTGACACATGCACATGCATAAATGTAGGTTTGTGTTAGTCATTTAACATGCAAGAATCATATACTCATCAGTCCAAAGCAGAGACATGTTATTTTAAGTTAAATGTGAACTAGTCCCTGTGGATATAACCCGTTCTCAATTATTCTAAATGTTATATTAATTCACCATTTACCGTTTGATAAAAGATAAGTTTATCAGGCGTACATTTCCTCTTCCATAAAACATAGGTTTGAGAAATGGATGTTTCAATATGAGATCAATTACTCAAATATAATTGACTCTCCCCTCCCTTTTCTTACTTATGTCACATCATGTAATAACAACGTAGGAGTCTATTTAAACATGGTATCGTCTATAAGTTATTAAGCGAGAAAACTCAGTAT
Organism: Champsocephalus esox; assembly: GCA_036324585.1. NCBI lineage: Eukaryota > Metazoa > Chordata > Actinopteri > Perciformes > Channichthyidae > Champsocephalus > Champsocephalus esox. Next base: position 32,752,636 of record CM070490.1, read on the forward strand.
CCGCACGCAACTTGCAAATAACTCTTCTCTCTTTCCTATCCCTCTCTTATCCACATCTCTCTATTCTCTCTTCCACATCCCTCTCGCATCCTCATCTCCCATCTCTCTCACAGCTCTCTCTATTTTCTCTTACTTCCGTTAGATATGAAATAAAACATACGAGTCCATGTAAGCATGGTAGAGGTCATAATCCATCACTCGAGAAAACTCAGTATCAGCCGTGCGCAACTAACAAAAACAATTGTGAGAAACATATTATGCAGGAAATGCACACCTTTGTTGAAAAAACAAAGCATCTCTGATTTGGGAGGAACAGCTTCAACCCCCTTAACATCTGAGTTACCACTGAAGGCATAGCATTAATGATAGTGGGCGTCTGAGGGTGTCATTACTGAGAAATGTCAAACAAATTCAAAATCTTACATTAGAAAACAGGTTTAGAAATCCTGCTGTGACATTAGTCTTTTAATCCTAGATATGTTCTTTAGGTGATAGTAGGCGGATTTAGAAACTGTAAATCACTTACACGTGTGTGTGTGCCTGTGTGTGTGTGTGTGTTTGTTTGGTGTGTGTGTGTGTGTGTGTATTTGGTGTGTGTGTGTGTGTGTGTTTGGTGTGTGTGTGTGTTTTTGGTTGGGGATAGCCTGCTTCCTTACAATTCTCCAGATGTTAAAACCCCCCATGGTCGCTCTGTGGTCTGCTCAGATTATCTTCCCCTCCAGAGGTCACACCTGTCTCTGACCCCGTGTGCTGTGATCTCCACGCAACTCTGCAGCACTTTAGGAGCAGAGAAAGGGGGAGACTCCGTCCAAAAATGCAAACCTCTCCATGGGCGAAATAGCACCATTTGTTGTACTGTCCCTGACTTGTCTTTAAAACGTTCTTTAAGTCCTGTATTAAGTCTTCTGTTATGTAGCGGAAAATCCCATTTAAAAAAAATGAAGAGCAAAATAGTTAATAGTTTTACTTATCTTTAAAAGATTGCAACATTATACTCCTTTAAAAAAAATTGCTCAATTCATTTAAACACATTTATTATGTGCACAATAAAACCTCAACAAGTATATTGATCCTGGCTTAACCAGCGACCTTTACTCTATTGTTCATAAGCTCATTATTTCAACTATTAGGATTGTAGTAATGTCTGTATTGACCAATTGTACGAGAACTAATTTGAAACAGTTTAATAAAGAATGTTAAACAATATTCAAACTGTAATTGAACTTCAACGTATATCAATTATCTGATTCCAGTGGCCAGTTGGAACAGACAATCAACAAGGTTTTCATTTTGCAGCAACAGCGCAAAAGATTTCAATCACTTATGAGTATCATTACATTACATTACATTACACGCTTTTATCCAAAGTGACTTACAATAAGTGCATTCGACCAGGAAGACACAACCTTGAAGAAAACAGAATCATAAAGTACATCAGGTTTCATAGAGCCAAGTATTTCAAGTGCTACTCAACTGGCTTTAGATAAGCCAGTCCTCATGTCTGAGTCTGGTTCTGTCTTATCTTCTTTGTTTCGGAATGTGTTCAATACATTACGTTTTTTATTCATTATTACAATACAATACATAGATTAAGAATAAATGAAACAAATAGTACAACATTGAGCTGTTTGAGCTTTTCATCTTTACATTATTTAATTTTTTTTCTCAAGTCATTTACTTTTGGTGAGATAACTGAAGTTTATTTAATTTTACCCTGGCTGTGGACTGATTCATTATGAGTTGTTACAACGCATGCACAAGACGGCGGGTAGACAAACAAACACGAAACAATTATACAAACAAACATGAACACTCTCAACAACCAACGACTTGACAACAACTCTTCCAGCTTAGTTTTAATCCGAATTAGGGAGAGTTTGAGAGGGGGTTAGAGAAATATCTGATTAATTATGAGAGCCTTCTTACTCATAATGTTGTATACAGCAATCCATATATGACATTCTCACACCACGTATTAACCACTTTCTTTAGTTCAAAAATAGTAATAATCGCGGAAATAATGACTATGTAATTGTTCCTCTCTCTTTGTCTGCATGCGCTCTCCACAGGGGCGGAGAGTCGGCAACTCAGCAGAAATGCTATTGATTTAAGCAGTTTAACCTCTGAAATCTCCTGAATTCGTCGATTTGTGTCAATACAAATCTATCACATTGCTTCTAAATGCAGAAACTCCACTTTACTGATGCTCTCTTTTAAGGTCTCTCTGAATATTTGCTGTGTGTAATTGTCCGGTGATTTAATTCCGAGAATCACACACAGAGGAAGTCAATGAAATTCGATATTCCGAGGTTATTTATTAGCCCCAAATATTCTCATAGTTTTCACATGGGCCGTGCTTGCTCGTAGGCACCTGCCCCAGCAACAATCACAGGGAAATCGGCCAGGACAACGTCCCCTTGACACCGATTCCCGAGGTTATGAATGAATCCTCCGAATGCAAATGAGTAGATAAACCAAAAAAATTGCAGCAGCTTAGTTCTTTCAGGACATTTATAATACCGTCAATCTCAAACACTGGCAAGCCAATCTCAAAATAGAAATGGACTTACCAGCCTCTGAAGATATTTTGGTATGCTGTTCGCGACGCCAATTTGTGAAGGAAAGTTCTGATCAGCAATGTGAATGGAAGAAATAGAAGACTGGAGTCCACTTTACATCAAACACCGGAGTTTATTGAGAGTCCACGGCCGGAGCATTGACAAGATTTCCACACAACTTCCTCATGTAAATCCCAAGCCAACACTCAAGTTTACACAGAAACACAGCGCACATCTACACAGAGAATATAGGAGTGGCCTATATTCACGCTCTTTCCATCCTAATCGATACCAGACATGTTTAGAGACAAAGAAAGTCTGTTAAAATCATCTGCGCGCATGGTCCACACTCCCCCACAGGAAGGCGGGACCTTTGACCTGTGCTCTGCTCTACGTTGCAGGCAGGACACATATGAAAACACTACAATTCTCCCCTGCACAGATCTCATTAAAATATTCTCTAACAGATCCTATTTCTTTAGTTTTATGCAGTATATATGTAGCGAGGGATTTCAGAGCGTTTCAAAATGGAATGTTTTAAATGCATGCACATTCGCAGGCTAGTAGTCTGTGTAGGCTGGAACATAGAAAAGTACTAAAACTGAAGTCTACCATTCCTTTATTCGTCTGAAAGTATGACAAGTGTTTTTGCACCAGTGTTTTTATGTTTGTTTCACCCCCTTACTTTGGTCTAAATTTGCTCTTACATTAAAACAAAAAACATGAATGTTCAGCAAATAAGTATTAACACCCTTCTACACTGTAAACAATGTCTCAGAATATTGGTTACATGAATAACTGCAGTGAATATACAAATAATACACACTCATAATGCATTCCAAAATGATAATGTTGTTGATTTGATGGTGTGCATTCTCTGATGGATGAACATAATCTAGGCTTACCCATTCTTTTCATATGGAGCGGGAACAAAGTTGAATAAAGCACTCAGAATTCAATGAAAGTGGTGATCAGCAATATTACATGTTCCAGCGCCTACTGTGGAGGATATCATAAGACGTTGAAGCATCATGTAAAACACAATATTTATGATGAAAGTAGTACATTGGTAACAAATTGTCCCTAACTCGACAGTAGGGTTTCAGAATGCTTATACACTCTTCATTTATCTGTACCACTCTGTAAAGGGCTTTGCAAATCAAATACGTATTGAAGGGCCTGAGTGTGTCCTTCAGCTTGAATATGGGTTATTGTTCCAGTGGCCTTCATATTCTACAAGGCCTGAAATAATTCCAGTATACAGTTTTAATTGAAGCTCGATGGTGTTTAAAATGAGACTGGTTATCTCTTATCTCACTATAAAAACAATAATAAGCTGTTATAAAGCAGAAATATGCATTAAGAGGACACTTACACTTAAGACACTGAAATGCAGCCACTGAGAAGGATATGGTTAATGCTGATTTGATACAGTTACAGTGACGGTCTCTTCCCCGCATTGTGTGTCATGGTCACAACACTAATCCTTTTCAGCAAATTTGGGTTGTTTTCATTGTTTACAATAAAGATGCTTTTACTAAGCTCTCTGTTTTGTCCATCCCGGTTTGGCTTTGTCCGACAGATGTCTCAGCGAACATTACAAGCGCTGCCAAATCTCTGGATGATGGCTTCTCTCTCCTGCAGCCCGTCTGTTTTACAACTGATATTTCAAAATCCTTCTTTACTTGTTTATTTGAAGACTTGTTTTTGGGGCCACCTTCATTAAAGAGACAGATTTGAAAAGGTGCCAGAAACCTTTGGAAGAATCTAGAAAAACCACTGCCCTCCTTTAAGGGTTATTTTCCATTAGGTTGGTTTTGTATTTGATTGTTTTCCTGTTTTTTGTACTTTTGTACAATTTGCCATGGTGGTTTTAAAGGAGCTATACACATAAAGTTACTATTATTTTCATTCATACAATTATTTTGGCAGTAAACCTAGAACTCGGAAGCACATTTAATTCACCCCAAAAAGATAGCTTATATTTTCAGTTTATCTTCGATGGTATGCTCCTGGTTTTACTACAGAACTTAGTTTGGAAAAATGTTGCATAATATTGTGAATATTTCTGTTTAATATGCGAAGTGCTTTTGTTGAGGCTACACTGTATTGCAGCGAAGTGTTTCAATCATTCGCAAATAACAATTCTGAAAATCAGGATCACAAAATGTCACGAAATATATATATATATTTAATTCTTATTTTATTATTATGAGTAACTACCTCGTTATTCTGATAATGAGATGGATTATTACCTGATAGTAACTAGAGATGGGAATTATTAATCGATTATTCGAAATGATTCAGGTATTCGAATATGAGAATATGAATATTTTTATTGTAATTTTTTATATTTTTATTTCTTTTAGGAGGGGTGCTTAAGTTGATTACATATTATCAAATGTAATAATTCAATGTATACGACAGTGCCATAGCTAAGTGTGTTAGGTCTAAAGGTGCGTTTTGCTCCACTCACCGGTCCCTCACAGCGGGCAGAGCTGCAGGTGCTGATCTCTCTCTCTCGCGTCCGGTTAGACTTCACTCGTGTTTATGTCCAAATCCATCAGATCTAGCTAGTTCTAGCCAATGATATGGCTGCTGCCCCTCCCTACACGCAGATCACGCAGACTCAAACCTCATCTTAGGCCCACATTCCAGCTGAGAGGGTCTTCTCTCCAGCTGGCCTGATTGTGAACCGCCTCTCCCCTGAGTAGACATGCTCATATTCTTAAACAAGAATGAGTATTGAATAGCTGCATTCTGTGCATAGGCCCTGTTATAGGTTGTTGATCTCTGTTGTCACGGGTTACGTTACCCTAACCCGTTATGTTGTTCGTGTATGATCCCTCTTTCATTTAAAAACCAAGTTATGTTTTAAGCATGAAAGCTGTAGGCCTATAGCTATCAACTGTTCAAACTGATCACCAGTTCAATACATTTGACAAATTCAACTTGGTTTCTTTACTTATTTGAACATGTATTTATTTATTTTTCCAAATTAAATTATTATTTTATAGGATATGTACATTTCGGTTAACCGTTTTTTTGGGGGTCGAATATTCGAATATACATTTGCTTTCAAATTCCCATCCATAATAGTAACTTATAATTACGAGATAAGGTGTCGATTTATTGTCTTTTGTAAATGCAATGCACTTCTGTAAAGACCAACTTCTAAAAAAAAAGATTGACACTAAAGTCTGTGACAACAAAGTGTAAGTTCGAACAGCATGAGCCAACATGTCAAATGAAACCACGAAACCCTGAAGATTTCAACAAATAAACAGCTGCTGTTTGAACGTGTGTTTCTCTGTATGTTCATCATTTGCAAACTCTAACATAATAAGCGGCCATACACCCAAAGCAGAATCCAGATGTTCGAAATGTGTCAATCTGATAGCGTTTTTTGAATGGAGCCATTCTTAACACAATAGAGGAGAGAAATGCTCAAGTACAGAATGTATTTAATCTAAATGTAACAATTTTCAACAAGAAATATGGTAGAATGACGTCTGCATTGGTGTCATGTTTATGGGACCAGATACACAGCTTCTACAGGTTTGTATCATCATCAACATGAAGCAAAGGAAACTCGCACATTTTAGGAGCTTTGAGTTTGGGATGCATTGCACCATCACGACAACAATGTGAGAGAAGAAGACGAAGCCTTTCCATTTGTCCCTCAGACCATTAGTCTGCGTACCAGCTCATAGAGGCCTGTTGTGAACCCGGAAATGTTGAGTACCTTGAGTACTCCAAAATTGGCCAAACCATGTTTTAACTATTGTCTGGATATGCAAATGAATGCCAAATAACACAACTTAATGGCTAATTGTGCAAATTGCCCAACATATACAAGTTAGCATCCTCCAGTTTCTATGTGCTGAGGACCCTCACTATACATTTCCATCACACACTTTGAAGTACTCAACATTTCCAGGTTCACAATGCTGGCAATTAGACTAGAATGCTTGTCACTTGCTTGGTTGAAAAAAGGGTGATGGGAGTGAAAGATGGACCTGTTCTTACATAAAAAAACATCAAAATTAAACAGAGATAAATCGACCTTAGGTTAAAAAAAACAAAACTGCATTTAGTATTTCATTGATGCGCTGCCTGCAATTTCTCCCAAGACCTCGATTGAAGAGTTTGTAAAGCCCCAAACAGGTGTGAAAAGTCTAATTGGCAGGTAGCCTGGAGATGAAGTCACATTGGGTCATTTGGTCCTTTGAGGTGCTGTCCATTCAAAAACATGCAGACCAAGGTGAAGGGGAACATGTTGGGGGTCTGTTCCCCCTGAACATCTCTACTGTGCACTCGTGTTCTTTGGATTGAGCTGTTCCATCTCCTTTCTTTCAAATTTCAAAACACAAAAGCTTGAATTTGTAATCCCACTTGTTTTAAGTGTTCAGACTCGGGTTACATCCCATGTGTGTTAGGAGTAGATGGACCAGTAGATGAAGTTGAAGAGGATGTAGGATCCAGGAAACATGACCCTGGAGTATTTGTCTATGGCGTGTGTGTCGATGGCGGCGCTGCTGTAGGTGCCGGAGCTCACGTGGCCGGTGATCTGGTCGTTCTCCATCAGCTGCACCAGCATCCTCTCCCGCTTCACCCCATTTCTTTGCATGCTGCCGTAATTCCCTGTTGTGTTGGCATCCACCTCGCTGTAGCTGGCCGACATGGTGCCAGGATGGACCAGACCACAGGTACATGGCATCTGCAAGTACACACACAACACACAGATGTTCACAAAGAAATGGTTAGGAATGTTAAACAACTTGTCACTCCAGATAGGAATGCAAACTGCAACGATTTGGTTAAGTAATTATGTTCATTTAGGTTCAGGAGTATGGCCACGCCTAAACCCCATCTCCGGCCATCGCTTGTCTCCATTCTCTCAACCCACCCTCCCTCTCCATTCCACTCATACATTTCCCTTACCTCATACTTAGCCAAACCCTTTCATCCCTCCACTTCATCGATTCCTGCCTCAATCCTTACATCTCGTCATCCACCAATCCATTCATCCCTACATCCCTTCATTCAGATGAAGGGATGTATGGATGAGCGGATAAGGATGTCGCAGGTGTTAAACGTTGACTTGAATTCAATGTATCATGTCAAGAAATATCACATAACTGCAGAGGTGGTAAAGTACACACTCTCTTTACTTAAGTAGAAGTACAGATACTTTATTTCAATTTGTTTACTGCCATTCTGAATGTATTCAGCGTGAACAACAAAAACAAAGTACCTGTATTTGCTGTCGCCAACATTGTAGAAGGGTTACTTTGCCTTAATATAGGCCTAACAAGGCCTAAGATTATATATAAAGCGTCTTTGGGTTAAAGAAAAGCGCTATAGAAATATAATTTATTATTATTATTATAGTGCATTCGCCACGAATCATTTTGTGCGCCCACAACTTTGAACATTACATTAAATGTAAGGGAACATCTCCCTTAAAGGGGACCTATCATGCAAAATGCACTTTGTGATGTCTTTTATACAAACATATGTGTCCCCGGTGCGTCAGCAAATAAAACCCTCTCTCTTTTCCTCCGTACCCAAATCTCTAAAAACGGGGGTACAACGGGCGGATACAGATTTGCATCTTCAATGCTTCTACCCATTCACTTTGAATGGGGTGACGTCACGTCCGAACTGCATTGTTGGAGCGTTGCTTCGCTTTGCTCGCTTCGTCGGAAGCCAATCAAATCATATGCCAGTACAAGCTCTAGCCAATCAAACCGCTTGCTTGTGTGTCCGGGGCGGGAGATTCATGTGATTGGTTGTTGGTCGAGTTTCAGACACGCCCACCGGCAAGCTTCAACGCACGCCGCCGTGTGGACGCTGCGTTAGACCTTTCTCCCTTAACGTCTCTGCCTAGCTGTTTCTTCCTACGTTGTTTTCGTCTGTCGTGCATGATCTGCACACCATGGCTCGTCTTCTCTATGTGTTATTTTCACATCCATTTAAGACAATCAGTCTTGATGTCGGGTAAGGCCCGCAATGATGCAAAATACAATGATAAATAAAATTAAAAATAAAGTAACAAGCCCGTTTTGAAAATGTAAGAAGTAGAAAAATAAAGTCGTCAGAAAAATAAATACTTAAAGGTCCCATGTCATGGCCATTTCCACTGATCATAGTTCCATTGTTGAGGTCTACTAGAATAGATTTAAATTGTGCAATGTTCCAAACTCACATTGGTTTCTCACAGCATCTCTGTAAACTACGTGTCTTCACTGAACTTCACTCTCTGCCTTTAACGGCTCGTTGTAGCTCCAACAGCTCCAGCCCCCCCCCTCCCTGTGTGCCCAGTGTGCTCTGATTGGTCGGGACGTTGTGAATCGCGCTGAGCTCCGGTTCAGGTGTTGTTTCCTTGTTTAGCGATACACAGCGAAACACAGCCAAACTCATCCTGAGCACACACAAAGTCACAGCCGAAGTAAAAACAATAAGTGTGGCTTGATATTGAGTAAGAAAAAGGTTGATGAACGCTGTGAGAATGGGTCTGCAGAGAGAATGTTGCCGCGATCCCAACTGTCTGTTATCAGCCTGCAGCCAGGGAGGAGTCCAGCAGAGCTGCCTGCACTGAGTGTGTGAGGAAGTCCGTGGATTGGTCAATTTGGACCAATCAGCGGGGGCTTAACGTAACGGCTCCACAGACGCAACGTAACGGCTCCACGGATTGGTCCATTTGGTCCCGGGTACCGCATGACGTTAAGCCGTACCCGGAAGAAACATTGGGCAATGACGTATCAGTGACGAATCTCCAACGAGGTGTTCTGGGGCGGCACAGACAGGTCTTTCCTGTGTTAGAGTTCTACTCGCTACAGGGTGTACTTTGAGGGTTTTTGACTCTGCAGACCGTCTACATGCATAACAACCTTCATAACACAAGGGGACGGGTACTAACTGGAAAAGCATGACATGGGCCGTAAAGTACAGATACCTGAAAAATCTACTTAAGTACAGTAAAAAAGTATTTCTACTTCGTTACTTCCCACCTCTGCATAACTGTATTAGGTTAGTTGAAATCAAGTTGAACCTAATACTTTTTATTCAACAATATATTATTGCTTTCAACAAACCTAATGCAGTTATATTAAATCTGTTGACATAATACACTTAATTCTAGAAAACATTTCAGTTTTTCCACCCAACCAATCCGTCATTAGAACCGCGCCATTTGGTTAAACATTTGGTGCTCTGAAACAATGTCTTCAGCTAAAGCACCTGTCGGCATCGATCAGCGTGGAGATGAGTGACTGGTACTAACCCTCTCTCGGAGTGCCCTCTCTTTGCGTTCTTGGAGAGTGGACAGGTAGTTGACGGCAGCATACTCGATCACCGACAGGAAGACAAAGACGAAACTGACCCAGAGGTAAATGTCCACAGCTTTTATGTAGGACACCCTGGGCATGGAGGCGTTGACTCCAGTGATGATGGTGGACATGGTGAGCACCGTGGTTATACCTATAACAGGATCACAAGTTCTAACAACAACACCGACTATCGTGGAAATGTATCATTTTAGTGCCATTCAGTAATACTTTGCCCTGGCTGAGCCTCCGAGGCTTCATCGTACCTTTAAATACACGTTCTATTTCTGTTAGCTTTCAACAGAGTGTCGCCTGGATGTTATGTGTGTAATTAGTTACCATGTGTGATGTCTCTGCCCCTGTTAATGTATGTAATATTGCTTTGATTGGCTGTATCCGTCCCTTCCTGTATACGTTTCTTGTCTTTTTTTTATAACTGGTGTCAGATGTTGTAACACGAGCTGCTGCAAACATCTGCCCTTCCAGCTGGAACATATTGATTCTGTTTTGACTTTTGACTCCATTAAATAAAACAACTTTGTCTTAAACATTTATCTTTGTTCATTTCTTACCAAAAGGGGATTTATTGTGGAACTCCCTCCACACTAACTAGTAGCCCAGCACTCTCACCTAGTGGCACCCTGGCAGGGACGGCCCTGCGGTCGATCCAGAAGGACACCCAGGACAGCATGACCATCAGAGTGGCAGGGAAGTAGGTCTGCAGCAGGAAGAAGAAGACATGGCGGCGCAGGGTGAAGTTGATGTACAGACGGTTGTACCAGCCTGGAGGAGAGAAGAAGTTAGAAGGCGCCACTTCCAGCCTAAATGAAAAGACGGCTCTGGACTTTGGTCGGCACCTGTGCTGCTGTAGAAGGCCAGCTTGGTGGTGGTGTGGAACTCTTGGATCAGGAACTGGGACAGAGATATTTTTTCGTCTGTGTTTAATGACCTGTTCCCTTTCTTCCAGTACAGCATCAGGTCATCATCTGTGTACGCATCTGGGGAGACCAAGAGCAAAATGAAATATCGGGATGTTCATTTTATCGTAGCTTATATGAAATAACACCAGGGTGACGAGTGACATGCCGTGAGAACACACTGAGAAAAGGTTTCTCTTTATCTACCCTAATGCAGTTATGTGAAATCTGTTGACATAATACATTTAATTAAAGTCAACGGTTCAGTTTTTTCAGTGCATGCTCCACAGTCTCGAGCAATTTAACATTTCATTGATCTAAAACATGACAAGGAGAAATATCTCACTGCGTCTGCAGCTCTGACAAGACTTTACAGCAGTCACAGGAAGGGTGTGAGGGAAGGCCACAGGGAGCTGATCACAGCCGTCACTTACAGCTCTCGATCTCCAAAGAGCATGTCTGCGTGTCCAAAGGGAAGCGACTCAGGTCCATGCTGCACATGGATGTGACGGTCACCCTGCAGGACAAAACCAAGCTGTGAGGATATGACACACAAGTTTGGGGTGTGAGTAAAGTCATATTTATATCATTAAGAATAACAACTTCTCTGTAACTATATTTGGGTATGACCTGTACAATAATAAAAAAAATGAATATGAGAGTATATAACAGTGTTTCTCAATCTTTTTCATACCAAGGACCACTTAACCAATAAAAAAACACTCGCGGACCACCTAACTCCACAAATATCCAAAAACACATCGTTTTTCTAGAACAGATTACAAATCGCCTGAAAATGGTACAAACAAGTGGCAACATGTGTGACGAAGGTGTTGCGCTGGGCTAAATCATGCAATCAAAAGTGAAATGTAACATTGCTCCATTGTGGAGAAATTCCCGCGAGAGTGCGGAAAACTTAAATTAACTTATTTATTTAAAATGTGAAATGTTACCAATATACTCACGGGCCACTAGGGGGCGCTCACGGACCACCAGTGGTCCGCGGACCACACTTTGAGAAGCACTGGTATATAAGATCTTATACTTGCACATACTTATGTGAAGGAAGGCCTCCAAACCCTAAACCCCTTTAGCTTCTTGCTTCTTATGTTTTTTCCAAAAATGTTAGGGACTGATGGCTTGCAGTCTCTTGTATTCTTTTTGTCCCTGTTCCTTTCTCTGTGCTTTTGGATGTGTGCTTTGGGGCTTTTTGGTGCTGGAGGACCCATGATCATGACAACAGGGACTAAACTCATAAACTAGTTATCTTTGCATTTCTGTTCACCTTTCCACTGGATGTGAAGACTCATAAAGAAGAGGTGAATTAGTGCTGGACAGATTAGAGAAGACTACATCAAAACGTTGTTCATAGCTACACTATGTACAGTATGGTCAATGTGCTGAGTTGTGGCTAAATAGTTGCAAAGACGGTCTGTGGTAGATTCCTAATGTTCTTGCTTTCAAATGTTCTGTAAAGCCCAGTAACATTTGTGTTTGAAGTGTACTGAAGTAGCATCCCACACATACATTTATACCAACCAAAGCTTGAACATTATTGCAAACAAATGTGCGTGCAGAGTAAGAAAAGCAGTGGATGTCGTTAAGATGACTGATTGTGACTTCACTCGCTCTGTAAATCAGGAACTGAGGGCTTAAGCCAGAAGTAAAGCTTTTTCAAACCAGCAGAAAGAGGATTTGAAGTTCCGCTCCAAAAAGTGACACATTTATTTTCTTTTTAGTGTCGGGCTGCATGCCCCATGAACCACAGGGGTTTCTTCTCTGCTCTGCAACAGCTGTTTGCTGCTTCTCTCAGTCGCCCCACTCTGAAGCGACTTCACTACTTTATGACGAAGTAAACAAGCCTTCATGTGTCTCTCTCTCTGCGGCGCGATGCTCACATCCCCAGGACCGTGAGGGAGACTCAGCAGAGCAGAGCCGTCCGTTGCTGGAACATGGTTTGAATTAAATGATTACATTTGAATTTGTATCAACAGTGACACAATGGCGCAGCTAGCTGTATGTGTGGCTTGGTGCATGTTAGGCCCTGTCTGTGTCTGTTGACAGATGTTAGTGTAACAGGTAAAGTGCAGGAGACTGGGGAGGATGTCAACATCTCAAACTAACTAAATGAACTGACCATATTACTCATTATTGTCAAACTGTATGAAAAAATTGAAACGTCAAATGTAATTAAATGTATTATGTCAAAACATTTCACATAACTGTATGAGGTTAGTTGAAAGCAATAGTATTAATTTGAACCTATTCAACTTCATATAAAAGGACCATTGTTGACATAATGCATTTCATTAAAGTCAACGTTTCAGTGAATAAAGTGAATTTAATTGTTTACATTCTGGTTTTCATATATAGGTTATTCTAAATAATCGTTGACCCCTACATTTGTTTCGATTAAAAACCGTTAAGAAACTTAAGAAGCAGAACAGGAATAATTCAAATCCAAACGATAGCTCCTCTTGTGTTGGAATTGCAGGCTCAGCAATAAAAAGACCTTTAAGATCTCGCATAATGTTCATGACCCTGAAGCTGTGTACCGTCAGTCGTCACTGCAGCATGCTGCTGTTGGAATCTGGGCAGTCATACTGCATCATGGGAAGTGAAATGGCCCATGGGCAAGGTAAGGCAGAGAAGGGCTCATTAGGGAGATTGACACATTACTATCACCAATCATGAGGGATGGATGATGTTACTATGGTTACATCATTGCTTCATGTTACAGGTCCGTATTCACAGAGCCTCAGAGTGGGTCAGAGGTTTCAGCAGAGATTTGGTTTTGGTACGGCACAGAAGATAAATGAAAATGACTTAATCCAGCTCATAGGATGAGAGGAGGCCACGGTCTGCAGCGAGCTACATCCTCACTCCCAATCTGCCAGCCAGCACCCGTCCCACACAGATTAACCCCGGCATGTGAGGAGCATGCTTATGTCTACCATAGAGCACAGCAACAGTCAACATGTGGACATTCTACTTTAGAAAACATGTTATGTGTACACTATAAACATTACATTCAATTAAATGTATTATGTCAACAGGTTCCACACAACTGTATTAGTTTAGTTGAAAGCAATAGTATTACGTTTAACCTATTCTTTTTTATTTAAACTTAATTTGATTGCTTTCAACTAACCTAATACAGTTATATGAATTGTTTACATACTACATTTATTTAAGTCACCGTTTTTTCAGTGTGTTACAGTGCTGTTGAAATATTTCCACCTATTTATTATTATTTTATTATAATGTGAACATTTTTAAAGTCTCTAGGCTTATGTTCCTTTTTTATTTATTTATTTAAAATCTAAATGGAGCACCTGTTATGAAATCTAACCCTCCAAGGATAATACACCGTTCTGATTGTGTTTCCCTCAAACAGTAGAAATTCACACTGAAAACAGAATTGTTGACTTTACTTACATTTACAATACATTTATTAAAGTCAAGGTGTCAGTTTTTTCAGTGCAGCAGGTAGCAAATGATTACTGTAATATTCGCCTGCTATGAATCACATATTCAGATACTTCAGATTACAGAGTGCATGTTGGCGAATGCAGATTTGTGGATGATGTCATCGTATTAATATGTCGTGTCCATCAGCCCTATGCTCGAGCGGTCACGGCCGGAGGCAGATGGCCGGCGCTCCGCCAGGCTCTGTAATGTGGATTACAATATCGACTCTGGGTTCCGAGCCTGCTATCGCTCACCAAGATGACGAGGTCCTGCTCTGAAGTATTAGCAGTCGTAATTGGCAGAACGTTATCCCCTTAAATACACTTCCTGTGGCAGCCGGTGCCACGGTGTTCTGCAGGACAGCCGTGGCAATTACACTCCTGACCACCCACTGACATCATAACCTGCCCCAGTTCAAAAGCAGTACAGTTGCCGGATGTATCAGTGACCTTGACACTGACCGCTAGTCCATTATTAATGTGTTAACAAAACAAGTACACACTTAGTTTCTGCATTTGGGACAGAAGACTAGTTTGAGGTTATGCAGGGAGCGATGCAAGAGTCCGCCACACTGAGCTGTCACTGCACCCCGATCTGCAGAGCGCTAAAAAGAGCCACAATAACACCATAATAAAAGGGATGCACGATACAAGTGTTGGACAAGGATTAACATATCTCCCAAAACAGCATTAGTTTCTTTGTTTAGCACTACCCCTCGAACGTTTTATATATTGACTGTTGTACCTTTTTATGTATGCCTCATAACGTGCGTATATGTATACACAGGATATCCGCTGCACAGCGCCAGATGCAGTCGGTAGGCAGGCTTTGAAGGGCCTCTTTAAAGGGTCCATTGCCCCAAACCTGCCACCTCCATGTGATGACAGTGCAGTCAGGTTTTATTAGAAATGCAGCTTCTATTCCGGATAGCTCAGTGATTGGGGCTGCAGCCCACACGTGGTGTGCACTGCAAAGTACGCCCGCAGTGCTGCTGTACAGTTGTTGTTGTCGCAGTTCCATCCATTTAGAAATACGATCATTTTTATGTCAATAAAATCATTTCAATGAATATTGGGAGTCGAGTCGTTAGTTTGTTTTAGTATCTGGCGTGTAATGAGCGGGTAATGTGCAGCGACGTGGTCATGATGGGGAAAGGAACACGCTTCAGGCTGATCCACCAGGCTTACTAATCTACCAGCACATGTTTCTCTGGTGTGGGAGTGTCTCACGATGTTGGTGGATTCTGAAAAAACAAAACACCATTTCATTTCGGGTTGAAATGTGTTGTACCGTGCGTTACTGAGAGTTCTAACGGTAGTATATAACTCACATTTCATTAGTAATGCGTTACATTACTGTGTTACAGAAATACATTACTGTAACGCGTTACACCCAACACTGCAGCCGACAACATTGTTTGTAAGTCTTTTTGAATTTCGCCAATAAAAATGTAATGCCCAATTTGAAAATGTAAAGAAAGAAAACCTCACTAAATGCCAGTGGCAGGTGTTCACCACCAAGGAGTTGTTTCAGCAGTTATAGCTTCATTTCCCAGAATGTTGGAGCATCCTTTAAAGTGTTCCTGACCTAACAGCCACTCTGAGACTTTACATGTTCCCTTGGTTACCGGAGGCTGTAGAGGACTTTTCCATCGGGGTAAACTCGTAGCATGACGTTGTCAGTGGTGGTGTCATGGGTGAAGGACCTCTTGGAGTGGACGAAGAACATGTCAGGTACCCAGATCTTCTTCACCAGGCGGCCATCGAACGTCATGCTCAGGTTGTTGTTGCTTTTGAAGGCCAGACGTGCATCTTTCCAGTAGTGCCTTAGATACAAGGTCATGGTGAAGTCCTTAAACAAAAAGGCAAAGTCTGTTACAATATAATCTAAACTAACAACAAACATGCTTTCTCTTAATAAACATGTGTTCCAGACATACCATATCGACCTCTGAAATAGCATCCAAACTCTCAACCTGAACATCCACGCCGACAGAGACGGCGGGACCTGGAGAAATAATGTAGGGCAGTTCACATGCAATGCAATGAGCTACACTGATAACAGCAGTGTCTGCGAGTCAGAAGCAAGCTGTGGCCGTGGGAGCGCAGGTCAGCTGCTTCCTGTCTGGATTATCTGTGTTTATTTGGAAGTATAAAGGGACTCCTTTATTGGTGCTGACCCTTTTGCTTAAAACAATGACTTTATCCAAATCCAGAGCAGCTGGGTGCAGATTCCCCAAACACTGGCACAGAGCCAGCGGAGTGAGTACTCTAATCCTAATTGTTGTTGTGGTGCATGCTGGGGATTCAAATCGGTTCACTTTTCTAAACAGGCCTACAGTTGTTCTAAAGTGTAGAATGGAAAATCAGAAAGCTGATTCTGCTGATAGTCATTAGACTGGGGGCTGAGTTACTGTGACTCACTTCCTAGTTCAGAGTGCAGGTCTCACTTGAGTCGTGACTTGAGTTATTGGATTACCGTATTGTATTTTCAAAGAATAACTATACTGTACTTGGCTACATCCCACTCAGCTGTGTTGATTGGATGACAGGACAGCATCTGTACATTTTGTAAATTCTTTAAAAACAATACATGTTGTTTACATATTAATGCAAGTTACTTACTTTTATGGAATAGTTTTACTTTTTGCTGTAAAGTGTCTCTACTGTAGGCTATTTGTATTTTATGTTCAGCACTTTGGCTCGACCAAAAGTCGTTTATAAATGTGCTAAATAAATAAAACTTGATTTGATTTGATTATCCATCACGACAATAGTTCCATCAGGAGACTTATTCTGCTTCGAGAGAGATGTGTATTGACGTGTGCACGAGATGATAGAAATGTGAATAGTCTTTGGCGATAAGACCCCGATTGTCTCATCATATATCTTAAGGGGGAAATGCATCCGTAAGTAGAATAAGATGTTGATGGGATTGGATTTGAAGAGGAGATGGGAAGAGGTTGCTGAAGATCTGGATTTGATAAGGAGTTCTGATACGGAGGGTGGAGGTGGATGGGAGGGGACACCTGTAATCAGCTGATTAGATCCAACTGAGGTGTGAGTGGATGTAAAGCCGGGCTTCCTGACTGAACTTAAACTTTATCTTTATTTACCGTTATTTACAGTAAAAAAAACTCTTACATAACCTGTTCAAAACCGCCTAAACGAGACACCATCAATCAAAACCAAGATCTTTCCCCAGAGTAACGAAAGGTGTTCAGATCCATCATTAAAGGCACTGGTCACTGGAACCAGCTATTTTACGAACGGGGCTCATTCAATGCGAGATAAAAGAGACACTCGTGAAGAAGCCATAGCGCACAAAGATAACATAAAAGATAGGTATTTGTTTCAGTTACTGAAGTTTTATCAGTGATTTATAGTCAAACTTTTTATTTAATTACAATTAAAAAAAAATCCCAAAACTCCGCAACACACACTTGGTGTTACAGTGTGTGCACGTTGCAGGGACAGTATGAACCAATTCAAAACCGTAACATGTAGTGTAATACACGTATCGTGTGAGACGAGAGCCAGTATTTAAGACTCATTGAAGTCTGCCGTGAAACAACATCATGCTTTCCAAGAACTCCACGGGGGATTTTAAACTTAAAGGGAAAATGCACGTGTGTGAATATTTATTTAAATAGCGGGAGACATTGTAACCCACAGCTGAAGACTGTGGCTGCCTGCTAATGAATCGGTGGCCCACAGCAGCATGGCTCAGACATAATCCCGCTCTGTTATGTCATCTCTACGAGCCAATGCTGCACGGTGAGAGGAGTGATGGATCAGATGAGGGGGCGGGGCTTAGTGTATCGTCAGAAAGACCTTACCTCCAAATCCTGGGCGCATTGTAAAGTCGTGCTCCTGTATCCTCAGCAGGTGCTCTGACTTCGTACCCCAGGCTTTGGTTTTATCTGGACTCCTCTTAGTCATGGGGCTAATGAACAATTTGGGGGAAAAAACTATTTAAAAGTTCATTTCTTATATTAGATTCTGGGTCACACAGAAAGATCTATTCTGCTTACATGTTGCACAACACATGTCAATCCCAAAGTCTACCAAGTTCGTTTCTCTTGCAACAAAGGACACTTGTTATGCTGTTTCACTGCCTTTGTTGAATATTGCACAGAGTGTACAGTAGATGCTGATTGGTAAAACACCTACAGCCACCCAAACAAATATTGACATGGACAATCTGCCGATAAGGATGGGCACGTCCTTTATAAAATGTTATAACATAGTAAAGTCCTCTGTCAGAGGCATGTGACCATCATGTCTGTAAACTGAGAGGGAAGCAGCATTTCCATCAGATTCACTCCGTCTGTGTCGCTACTCCTCGGTTGAGAAGAGAGGGCCACATCAGCACAGAAAACAAAACCAACAAATGAAACCTGACTGTTGACAGTGGTACAAATCCAAGTCACCATTCCTTCCATCATCTGCACATCAAATCCATCACATTTGAAAATGAGAGCAGTAACTTCAACCAGCTGTTGGTAATCCAGCCGTGGGAACGCTGGTGTAACAAAGTGAAAACTAACTGTGATTGTCAGGTGATATTGCTTTCAAGCCTTTTTCCAAACAGCTGTGCTATTTAACTTAATAATGAAGCTTCCTTGAGTTTGAACATCAAAGGGTTTCTGTGACAGCGTTCCATGTTCTGCTCTTCAGCTCGCGTCACCGTATTAAGTTTATGAAGCAAAGTCGCATAATCTTATGACTTTCCTAACTTTGTGGGATAAGAATGGATTACATTGAGCTTAGTCAAATACATGGAAGCGACCCATGCTTCTCACTAGACCCTGCAGACAATAGTGTGATTAAATTGTTGACCGTGTGCCACTAAGTCCTTGCTGCTTAAATCTCCAAAATGTGATCTTGCTTTCTAGCCCCTGCTATACGTCTAATTGGATTAAATCAATAGAATAATAAAGAAATGCGTCATACCTTGCAACCTTTCTGCTGGATCCTTCTGTTACTGGAATTTCTCTTCTACATCTGAAAGGGGGAAAACATGTTATGATTTGAGACAAGCTTTATGTAATGTTTAGAAGCCCTTTTGGTGATTCTTGATTGAAATCCGAAAGTAAGAGGGACCTGTTGACTAAGAGAATAGAGCTGTCTGTTTCCGTGACATTAATCATTCTCATTCATTTCACTTATTCATTTACAAGAGGGAACATTTAATCAAATAGTGGATTTGCGCTATGTGTCTGTTATGAACACCTAAAGTGGCA
Organism: Champsocephalus esox; assembly: GCA_036324585.1. Classification (NCBI taxonomy): domain Eukaryota; kingdom Metazoa; phylum Chordata; class Actinopteri; order Perciformes; family Channichthyidae; genus Champsocephalus; species Champsocephalus esox. The sequence goes on from CM070490.1 coordinate 32,772,158, forward strand.
GGGATAAGGAAACCAGATGTCTTTGGGTTATTAGATAACACAATCCGCCTCAGTGTCTCCATTTTAAAACCACACCGGAGCGTCATGAGATGCTGAGTCATCCGCTGGCTTGCGGAGTAACCAATTACCTAACCGGGATACCAAAAAAGGTACACATTTCACACAGCTGTTTTAAGTTCATTAAAGTCAACGGTTCCGTTTTTTCAGTGTGTTCTGAAGGCTAATACTTTAATCTGAATCTAATAATTCAGCAGGTGAACCTATATGTTCATAAAATAGGGTGTGTGAGCTTAACTGCATGAGTTCAACGTAAACAGAGCATTTTCTTTCAGCTCAGACTTTTCTTTTTAAACTAAACTGTCGTAAATAAAATCGAATTTTGTATTGTCAAGATCTGTCTTTGTTTTCCCGTTTTACTTTGAAAGGTGTTCACCCCCTGTCTCATGTCTGCATGCTTCCTGTCAGTTTTCCCTCCTGTGTATAGCCTCATCCCAATACCCCTCCTCGACACCTCCTTTCCCTCACTCGCCTCCCTTCCTTGCGTCTTAGCTCCGCCTCCGTAAGATGCGAGCGAGAGACACGAGGAGGTGACGCGAGGACAGAGGAGTCCTCAGGTATTAATTGGGACGTCCTCGTTCACTCAAACGTCACTCTTAAACGACGTCTGTTAATGATGACATGTGCACAGCTGCATCCCCTCTCATCGGGCTTAACTGAAGAACCTTTAGAACCGGCCCATTTCTGGTTAAACATTTATTTAAATGAATTAATCTTTCTCTTGTTAGTCAAGGAATTCAATGTGATGGTTGGTCGTGCTTTTGTGTTCCGTTGTAGTGTAAATAGTAGCCTACATTTAAATAAAAATATAATGATAGTAATGTGAAAGCCTTTACTCTGAACATGTGTGTCCTGTACATCCCCACATTCACCACAAACCCACATTCAGGACTGTGCATTTTAAATAATTTAACTCCTGAATATCTCAACTCAAAACAATACAAATAATTGCTATTTATCAAGATCTAGCCATTTATGAAATAGCTTTCTTTATAGCTATGTTTTAGTGACGTTCAAGATCATTAAACATGATTTAAATTGTTCGTATAACCTTAACCCTCTATGGCATGAAAAAAATGTTTCACCATGTGTTTTAGGAGCTTAGGGGTCCCTGATATTATATCAATTATAAAATCTGTCTGTCTGTCTGTCTGTCTGTCTGTCTGTCTGTCTGTCTGTCTGTCTGTCTGTCTGTCTGTCTGTCTGTCTGTCTGTCTGTCTGTCTGTCTGTCTGTCTGTCTGTCTGTCTGTCTGTCTGTCTGTCTGTCTGTGTGTGTGTGTGTGTGTGTGTATAGCCCTAACAGCCTGATCGTGTCCCTTCTGCCCAGAACATGTTTTGGTGTCCATTTCCTGTAAATATCAGTAGATGGTAAAGTAAATAGATCGATTAGGTTTATCATTTTACAGCTGAGCACACTTGCATGATATTGCCTTGAAAAAAGTGGTCCAAGTGGCACAGTGTTGCCCTGAGGCAACGAACAAAAAAACATAGTTTTAGCTAATTAATAAAACATAATTAACAATCAAATATACTTCTTTACGTATTCCTGCACATGCATGTATTTTTTATTTTAAGTTGTGTACATTTCTAATATGTTAAAAAGTGAAATGTATCTTACCAAGTGGTGGCCCTGAGTCCCCTGCAGCTTTGCTTGCAGAAAGGACTGCTCCACCCCCAGACAAAATGCCACACCCATATAATGCCCTCATTGTATTGGACACCAGCATGTCAGGTGACATTGTGTATATTTAAAAATATATATATATTTAGAGGGCCAGTGTGAGGTCGAAAAAAGTGGTTTGTTGCCTGAGGGCAACAGTATGCCATAGACAGGGTTCTTACACCTTTTCCAAAGTCAAATTCAAGCACTTTTCAAGCATTTTCAAGGTGCATTTTCCAGCTTTTCAAGCATCTTACAGCTGTTGTAAATTACATATTTATATGCACATACTCAAATGATTATTTCCCTACCTCACATTAAATCAGATTTTCTTTATGCTATAAACAACTACATGTGTGTTTCGTGATAGCCTTCTACACGAGGATGACAAATTAAAGAAAAGAAAACTAAGTTTAATATTTCAAAATGAGTGATCTGTACGTAGACTGGGCCTCCCATATAACCTGTCTGAGCCGATATACAACAATCAGCCAAATAACTTCTCAATACATTATTGATTCATTGTTGAGGTACTTTTAGGTTGGCAGTGAACATAAGTCAGAGGTAAATGGTGTACTTTTCCTCCACTACATGTATTTAATCCCTTTAGTTACTTCACAGATGTGGATGAATGATGTGAAATCTAACCAAGTGTTGAATCAGACTTTAGTTCCACCTGGAGTAAGTCCACCAGCTACCCTGCAGTCTACAAAGTACTTCAGACTAGCTGCACCTTCACCAGCTTTGAGAACACTTTCATGATCAATCATTATAAAACACATCATATATATTATTCTGACATGGACCAATCTGTACAACGACTACTTTCACTGTCGCTACTTTCACTATATTTTGATGATAATACCTTTCTACTTTCACTTGAGGAACATTTTGAATGCAGGGCTTTTACTGTAACAGAGTATTCCTACACTCTGGTACTTCTACTTTTACTCAAGTACAAGATCTGAGTACTTCTACTGTTACTCAAGCACAAGATCTGAATACTTCTACTTTTACTCAAGCACAAGATCTGAGTACTTCTACTGTTACTCAAGCACAAGATCTGAATACTTCTACTTTTACTCAAATTTCCCCTCCTCGACTTCTCGAATCCTCGGTCCTCCGGTAGTGACCCGGAAATGAATTTCATTGCGCCATGTTGAAGGACATCTCATTTCTCTAAATGCACATCGAGGACAGAGGATCGAGCATCGAGCATCGAGGAGGCTCTCTGGAGGAGCTATAACCGAGGATCTCCTCTGTGGATGTATTTCCGGCAACAGTGATGTTTAAAAGAGGCGTGACGCACGGACGGACTTATCTCAGCCAATGACAGCTCTGCATGCATCCCCTGGATATTATTTTATTAACTGCTTTAATCGCGATGCAATGTTTCCAGTGAGAACAGCTGTGAGGTCCGTGCAGAAAGCAGAGCAGTGTGTAGAATATATTTAGTTTAGTAGATATCTACAAACAAGAGTCGATATTTTTCTAAAACCATTTAGTGCTTCACATAATAAAATACACAATGGCTGTGTCCTGATATATATCATAAAGCATATATGCTTTAAGAGCTGTAGGTGTATGTGGTACAGTGTGTAGGTGATACTATGGCAAGCCATTTGAGTATTTATTCCATATCCGGACGGCAGCTGCCTACACTAGTTGGCTCTTCGATTTCACTTGTTAGATATATGGTCACACTAGTTTGGCATTCGGCTTTACTAGTTGAATTTAGAGACCGAAGCCTCCACAGTCACAAGCATTCCGGGGGCCAGAGCGGGCGACGTCGAGGCGCATCTTAAACTGCTGGCTAAAAATAAACGTAAATACAGTCGGTGGTAATGATGTTCGTTTACGTCAATCAGAATGCACCAAACTTAATGTGGATTCGGTGTGTAGTTATGCTAAAACAATGTCGGACACCGTAATCTTCTCTGGTCCCCTCCCCGATCTGATCAATGATGACATGTATAGCCGCATGTCATCATTTCAGCGCTGGTTGTCTTGGTGGTGCCCAGCAAACAATGTGGGCTTCGTAAATAATTGGACAGCCTTCTGGGGAAAACCTGGTCTGATTAAGAGAGACGGCATTCACCCTACTTTGAAAGGTGCAGATCTCATTTCGGCAAACATTTCAGGGCTTTGTGGACGTAATCCATGACAAACTGGAGTTGAGACCAGGAGGCGGAGTCGCAGTCTTACACGCTTCTCTGCCCTCTCTCCTAGGCAGTCACCCATAGGAATCCCGAACCCAATAAAATACCCAATATTAGCGGTGTGTATGTCTGCCCAAGGACAATTTAAGGTAAAACCTAATAGAGGTGTCATACATAATAACCTAATAAAAGTCAATGTAGCAACTACTACAGTTGAAGTAATCTATTCTGGGACCGACCCGCACTCTTCGGCACTGATGGAATCCACCCCAGCAGGCTGGGTGGCCGCATGCTAGCGGCTAACATGCAGCACGCTGTTCAGACGTCTCCCTGACTTTTCGCGCTCCACGTTCACACACCCCCCTTTCCGGCGGTATCATCTCAAGCCCCGGTTTCCCCTACAAATCACACTAGCTCCCCCTTGTGGCTTGGTGGGTCCCCTACAACTATACCCCAACCTGTGCGTATTTCAGCTCCCACTTTAATGCCGAGCGACATCCCGGTCAGAATTACTGACCGGCGGTCACGCCCTTGCTGTAATAACAACTGTTGTGGTGCGAGAGTGATCAGTCCAGTTGTACAAATAGTCAAAGCTCCCTGTGCTGATGGTGATACAGTGGCTTCCTCAGCTAAAAATAGAGAGAATACAATTAATTTGGCCTTACTTAATGTTAGGTCCTTAGCGGGCAAGTCATTTTTAATCAATGATCTTATAATAGAACAGCAAGTAGATTTTATGTTTCTTACTGAAACTTGGCTAGATACAAACAATAGTGCTGCAGTTCTTATTGAAACAGCACCACCTAATTACAGCTTTATGAGTGAGGTCAGAGCTGAGAAGAAAGGTGGTGGAGTGGCTTCCTTGTACAAGGGTGTTCTAAATTGCAAGCAAATATTGTTTGGAACGTTCACCACTTTCGAATATCTTGCAATAATACTGAAATCTTCATCACGTGTTTTATTAATAACCATATACAGGCCCCCCCCAATACACAGCAAACTTTCTAGATGAGTTCACACAGCTGCTTTCTGTCATATGTATTGATTTTAACTCATTAATTATTGCTGGAGATTTTAACATTCATGTGGATAACACCAATGACAAAAATGCTAGAGAATTGCTCCATATTGTGGAGAATTTTGATCTGACTCAGCATGTCTCAGGGCCCACTCATTCTAAAGGCCATACACTGGATTTACTTATGTCCAAAGGTCTCGATATCTGTAAAGTGTTTGTTCAGATGTAACTAGGTCAGATGTAACTTTAAGAAGGTATATAAATGAAAATACCTGTACATCATTTATCCAAGCCTTTTTAGCCGCGCCGGCTCTCACACCAAACCCTGTTAGTAATCTGGTGGATACATTTAACGCAAAACTGACGAATATCATTGACGCCATTGCGCCCGTGAAAGTTAAAAAAATCTTTGGAAAAGAGAAAGCACCATGGAGAAATTCACCATCAATGAAACTTCAAAAAACAGAATGCCGGAAAGCTGAACGCAGGTGGCGGAAAACAAAACTCAAGATACATCATGATATTTACAAAGAAGAACTATTCACCTACGGTCTTGAACTGAAGAAAGCTAGACAATCATTTTTCTCTGATCTTATCAACAAAAATATTAATAACTCTTGTTTATTATTTTCCACTATTGATAGGTTAACTAACCCCAGAATGGAAATAGCCCCTGAACTAATCTCCACTCAGAAATGTAATGAGTTTGCTTTATTCTTCACAGAAAAGATCTTAAAGATCAGGCAAGATATCAATTCCTCAATTCCGAGTCTTGACCCGTTCCCATTGCAAGGACAAATAATTAATGAAGCAAACATGTTAGAATTTGTTCCAGTCAGCCATAAAACACTTGAAGACATTATATTCCATCTAAAAACAACTACATGTAGTCTTGATAGTCTTCCGACAAACTTCTTTAAAAATGTCTATTGCTATATTGCCTCAGATGTACTGCAGATTGTGAACATGTCGCTCCATTCTGGTGACTTCCCTAAGGGCTTGAAAACTGCAGTTATTAAGCCGCTGTTAAAAAAGAACACCCTTGATACACTGACAATCGGTAATTACAGGCCAATTTCAAATTTACCATTTTTAAGCAAAATAATTGAAAAGGTTGTCTTCCTTCAACTTAACAGTTTTTTGACCTCCAATAACATTTTAGACACTTTCCAATCTGGTTTTAGGTCTTGTCATAGCACAGAGACGGTTTTATTAAGGATTTTAAATGACATTCTTTGTAATACCGACTGTGGGAAATTGACAGTTTTAGTTCTATTGGACCTCAGTGCGGCGTTTGACACCGTAGATCACAACATTTTAATAGAAAGAGAAATGGGTGGGTCTGTCTGGCACTGTCCTAAAATGGTTTACATCCTATGTTGAAAACCGAGAGTATTTTGTTTCAATTGGTAGCTGTACATCGGACAGAACCAAAATGACATGTGGAGTTCCCCAGGGGTCGATCCTCGGGCCCCTTCTATTCAATTTGTACATGCTGTCACTTGCTCAAATAATTATAAATAACAACATTTCCTATCATAATTACGCTGATGACACCCAAATCTACATATCACTTTCCATAGATGAATACGGTCCTACTGATTTATTGATCACATGTCTAAAACAAATACATGACTGGATGTGCCGTAATTTCTTACAGCTCAACACAAAAAAAACCGAAGTAATTGTTTTTGGAACCAAAGAAGAAAGAATTAAAGTCTCTGCACACCTGGAATCATTATCACTCGAACCGAAAAGTCAAGCAAGAAACTTAGGTATAATTTTAGACCTCAATTTTAACACCCACATCAGGGCAATCAACAGATCAGCCTATTACCATCTTAAAAATATCTCACGTATTAAAGACCTTATGTTGAAGCAAGACCTTGAAAAACTTGTCCATGCATTTGTTTTTAACAAGCTTGACTACTGCAACAGCATCTTCACAGGCCTCACAAAAAAATCACTCCGTAAACTCCAACTAATTCAAAATGCTGCTGCCAGAATCTTAACCCGGACAAAGAGAACAGATCACATCACTCCAGTGCTGAGATCACTGCATTGGCTTCCAGTTAGTGAGAGAATTGACTTTAAGATTTTAATGCACACATATAAAGCACTAAACGGGCTAGGACCCAAATATATCAAGGACCTCCTTCAGTGGTACGAACCCAGCAGACCCCTTAGGTCTTCAGGCACAGGCCAGCTCACTGTTCCATTTGTGAGATCAAAGCGTGGGAAAGCAGCCTTCTGCATCTATGCTCCTGATGCATGGAACAAACTCCCAGAACATCTGAGAATGGCAAGCACTTTTGAAACATTTAAATCAGGTCTAAAAACATTTCTTTTTAATATGGCTTTTCAAATTTAAATGTTCAAATTTTCGAACTGTTAAACATGGTTTTCTCTCTTTTAATTAATTATTTTGTGTGTTTTGTATTTCTTCTCAATGTATTGTGTTTTCTCTGTTTGATCCTGTAAAGCACTTTGAATTGCATTAATGTATGAATTGTGCTATACAAATAAATTGCCTTGCCTTGCCTTGCCTTGCCTTGCCTTACAGTGCAACAAAACAGGAAGATTAAATGTGGTCTCTTAAACATAAGATCTCTAGCATCTAAAGCAATATTGGTAAATGATTTAATATCAGATTATAATATTGATATATGCTGTCTCACTGAAACTTGGTTGAGACATGAAGAATATGTCAGCATAAATGAGGCCACTCCACCCAGCCATATCAACACTCATATTGCTCGAGGCACTGACCGAGGAGGTGGAGTTGCAGCAATCTTTGACTCAAGTTTACTTATCAATACTAAACCAAAATTAAATTATACCTCCTTTGAAAGCCTCGTTTTTAGTCTTACGCATCCGACCTGGAAAACTTTGCAGCCAATCTTATTTGTTACAGTGTATCGTGCACCAGGTCCTTATTCAGAATTCTTATCAGAATTCTCTGAGTTTTTATCAACTTTGGTTCTTAAAACAGATAAAGTAATTATCGTAGGTGACTTTAATATTCATGTTGATGATGATAAAAATAGGCTTACTGTTGCATTTAACTCTATATTAGATTCTGTTGGTTTTCGTCAGAGTGTAAATAAACCAACCCACTGCTATAATCACACTCTCGACCTTGTTCTGACTTATGGTATTGAAATTCCTGCTTTATCCGACCATTTCTTAGTAACTTTTGAAGTACTGTTACGAGACTACAAAGCATTAGTGAAAAGCTCCGGCAGCAGAAACCTATCTGTTAGTGCTATAGCCAAATTTAAGGAAGAGATTCCATCAATACTTAACTCGATAGCATGTCTGCATGTAAGGGAGGAAACTTATACAAAATGTACACCACCCCAAATTGATCATGTTGTTGATAGTGCTACAGATGCGCTGCGAATAAAATTAGACTCTGTTGCTCCTTTGAAAAAGAAGAAAATAAAACAACATAGATTAGCTCCATAGCATAATACCGAAACCTGCAAAATAAAGCAAAAGTCGAGACAACTTGAAAGGATATGGCGTTCCACTAAACTTGAAGAATCTCTTTAACTTGGCATATTACTCTCAATGAATATAAGAAAGCGCTGCGTAAAGCGAGAGCAGCCTACTACTCTTCATTAATAGATGGGAATAAGAATAATGCAAGATTTCTTTTCAGCACTGTAGCCAGGCTGACAGAGAGACACAGCTCCATTGAGCCTTCTATTCCCATAGCACTCAGTAGTAATGATTTTATGTGCTTTTTTAACGATAAAATTGTTAATCTTAGAAACAAAATTAATGACTTCTTGCCTTTGACCAGTATAGTGTTATCAACAGCTCCCGGAAAAGTAAGTTCTAATATTACACTAGATAGTAAACTAGAATGCTTTTCAGCCATTAACCTTGAACAATTACATTAAATGATTCTCTCTTCTAAACCATCAACGTGCATGTTAGACCCAATTCCAACTAAGCTGTTGAAGGAAGTTTTTCCATTAATTAGCACTTCTTTATTAAATATTATGAATATGTCTTTATTATCAGGCTATGCTCCACAATCATTCAAAGTAGCAGTGATTAAACCGCTTCTTAAAAAGCACAACCGAGGTTTTAGCCAACTATAGACCTATTTCTAATCTTCCATTCCTCTCAAAGATTCTTGAGAAAGCGGTCGCAAAACAGTTGTGTGATTACTTAAAAAACAATGATTTATTTGAATATTTTCAGTCTGGCTTTAGAACACATCATAGCACAGAGACAGCTCTGGTTAAAGTCACAAATGACATTCTAATAGCCTCTGACAAGGGACTTGTCTCAATTCTTGTTTTGCTCGATCTCAGTGCTGCATTTGATACTATCGACCATGATATCCTATTGCAAAGACTAGAGCACTTAGTTGGCATACAGGGAACTGCTTTAGGCTGGTTTAGGTCCTATCTATCTGAGCGCTCTCAGTTTGTACGTGTTAACGATGAATCTTCCACGCAAACCAAAGTTAGCCATGGAGTGCCACAGGGCTCAGTGCTCTGACCTATTTTGTTCACATTATATATGCTTCGGTTAGGCAATATTATAAGGAATCATTCTGTAAACTTTCATTGTTATGCGGATGATACTCAACTATATTTATCAATCAAGCCTGATGAAATTAATCATCTAAATAAAATTCAAGACTGCCTCAAGGACTTAAAAAACGTGGATGACCTTAAACATTTTGATGTTAAACACGACCAAAACTGAAGTTATTGTACTTGACAAATTATCTAAAGATATACTAAATGAAGCTTAGCGCAAGTTCAATAAGGAAGACCTAACACGAGTCACTTACACGTCACTCGATGGCTCCCTTCCCGCCCCTCATTAAATATGAGGGCGTCACCCTTCAGCAGCCAACGGCTGCACATGCTAAATTCCTTAAATGCCTGCTCTTCCTCCCTGTCAGTTGTCATTTGCAGATGACCGCAAACAGCAGCAGTACTATACTCCTCCTCGTGAGAAAAAAGAAAAGAAAAACTAGCTCGAGATGTCCAACTCGGACAATTCAGATCACGAACCTGGTATGGAATTATTCGAGCCCGGTTCGGCTCCCCACAGCGGCCTATCACCAGAGGCAGACTTCCTCATCGCCCGGCTTCCTGCAGCAAGACATCCCCTCAGCCCCAGGCCTCACTCTCTCGCAGCTCCGAGAGCTCTCGGATCAGGTCTCCAGCACAGCTCCCCAGTCCGGGGCAGCAGCTCCAGTCAGCTCCCCAGAGAGCAGGGCGAGGACGCTGCCGCAGCCGCGGAGGTAATATAAAAAAGGGCAGGAAGTCGAGCCCTCCAGCCAGGATCCCGTCCACTTCCAAAAATCCACCCCTTCCCAGGCTGCCAGTCCGGGAGCATCACTAACACACCCCTCATGGAGAGTAGCGTGGCCGGCTCCCTGCAATCCCTGGCTAGCTCCATGATAGCTATCGATGCTCGCCTCCAGGCCCTGGAAGACTCATCACAGGAGCTTCGACTTCCGTGGCACTCAGGTCAGGTACTAGTGTTAACGAAAAATGTTTGCACTCACCCACACAGGGTCGGGTCGTAACGGAATAGATGTAACGGCGTTACGTAATCAGAAATACAAAATCATGTATATTCAGCGGGCGTTACATTTGAAAAACGAGTAATCTGAGTCAGTTACTTGCGTAAACCTGAAGTGAATACTTTATTGGAACCATTGGCTGAGAAGTTTCCTCACAAATGTAATATCATTACCAGCAGAACCGTGTGCACACTGTACAGCGGCGCAGCGTGTCTGTAAGCGAGAGATGCAGCGTGTCCGTGAGGCCCCGCCCCCGCACGCAGATGAGAGAGAGAGTTCTCTTTCAAATATATTGAAAGGTAGAAACGGAGATGGTTAGATAAAACGTGGAAGATAACGTTTATGTTGCATTTATTTATTGTCGAAATGATGACATTTATAACGGGATCAAATCAAGTGAATGGCCTGCTGAATGTATAGGGCAAGTGACTGAAATAAATAAGTTATTGCATCGTTCCAGATAAATAATAATGATAATTCATTCTATTTAGGGGCGCCTTTCAAAGCACCCAAGGACACCTTACAATGCATAACATATTCCAAGGAAGGTTTTACACCGTACAAGAATGCAGTATGGGTGAGTTTTACGTGTGGTGCAGATGAGAGCTGTCCAGAACGACACTAAGATGTCATGTCGTGCTCTTGATAAAACAGTCAAATACGCGTCTCTCGTTCACCAAAACATACCCATCCGTTGAAGAAGAAGAAGAAGAAGAAGAAGAAGAAGAAGAAGAAGAAGAAGAAGAAGACTTGGAAATATTCTAAAAGTAATCTGGCCCACCCCACATTCTTACAGGCCCACCCCAAAGTACATTTTTTACATTTTTTTTTGCGAGCAACGTGACCAACAATCAATCACATGAATCTCTTGCCCCCGAGATATAAAGCAATAGCAATGTTAAAACGAAGTAAACTGAAAATAAAACAACTCCAACAGGCGAAAACCTACCAGTGTCACCCACTGCCACCTCCCTCAATGCCTCGCTCCTCTGGTTCGTATCCCGGTAGATGAACAGAGACCGATCATTCAGCACCGGGTGATTCACTACCGCTATAATGAATTTTCCCTCCATTTTCCGGAATATGAGGTAATGACCTGCGTAGTCTCCCAGCATACACGCGGTTCGACTGGCTAGCACTCGTACTGGCAGATTTGCATAAACGGGATTTCATTGGATGACGCTTCTGCCGAGGCGCCAACAAAATTGAACATTGCTCAACTTCTGAAGCGAGCAACGCCAGCAATGCTCCACGTCGCTTCCCAAAATACAGTCCTGCTAAAAGTGATGTCACCCTATCAAAGTGAATGGGCAGAAGCGTTGGAAGCTTAACGCCCGCCACCGTGTGGACGGGCCGTCACAGTAGCTCTGCGCCAGAAACCTCGTGGAGGGAAAATAAATAATAATAGGAATATCACCCCTCCTCTCCCATTATCATCCCTCAGCTAGCAGCTGCGCTATCTACTCACCCAGATTCCGTGTTCATTGACTATCTCTGTCAGGGCTCTCCCAAGGCTTCAGGGTAGGGGTCCTCCCATCTCCCACAGTGACTTTCGTAGCAAGAAACTTACAGTCAGCCGCTAAAGAACCCAACATAGTTTCCCAGCTCATCGACAAAGAACTTCTCAAAGGATATATAATCTGCCCTTTTAGCTCCTCCCCCTTCTCAGTGTTCCGTTCAAATCCCATCAGAATAAGCCACACGTAAATAAAAGGCTGATTTTCGATCTGTCCGCTCCCCGCAGCATCATCCCTCCAGAGCAGTTCTCCCTTCACCATGCCTCAGTGGATAATGCAATAAAGATGATCAAGTTCACAGGGCACGGAGCTCGGCTCTCCAAAGCGGACATTACCGATGCCTTCAACACCATCCCCATTCATCCGTCTCAGTGGAATTCGTTCGGTATTAAGTGGGAGTTCAAACTCTATTTTCGCAGAAGCAGCCCCTGCATCTTCAATTCCTTCTCGGAAGCGCTCTGCTGGATCCTGCTGAACATCGTCAGAATCCCCTCCGTCCTTCACCTACTGGACGACTCTTCCCCATAGACCCGCCACAGGACAGCTCAGGGATCTCACTGGCCAAGCTTAAACACTGCTTCAGGAGTTAGGTGTCCCTCTCTCCAAAGAGAAAATGTTAAGTCCCGACACACGCTTAGAGTTCTTAGGCATCATCCTCGACTCCATAGACATGAAGGCGTCTCTCCCCTCCGACAAATATATATATATATATATATATATATATATATATATATATATATATAGCCTGCGAAGTCAGGCGTGGCGGAAGGCCACCGTACATTTCGTTGTGAGTTACGAAAGAAAGAGCAAAGGAAAAGATGTATATAGCCTGCAAGTCAGGCGTGGCGGAAGGCCACCGTACACTTCGGTGTCAGTTACTAAAAAAGAGCAAAGGAAAGATGTATATAGCCTGCAAGTCAGGCGTGGCGGAAGGCCACCGTACACTTCGGTGTCAGTTACGAAGAAAGAGAAAAGAGCAAAGGAAAGATGTATATAGCCTGCAAAGTCAGGCGTGGCGGAAAGCCACCGTACACTTCGGTGTCAGTTACGAAAGAAAGAGCAAAGAGAAATATGCATACAGCCTGCGAAGTCAGGCGTGGCGGAAAGCCACCGTACACTTCGGTGTCAGTTACGAAAGAAAGAGCAAAGAGAAATATGCATATAGCCTGCGAAGTCAGGCGTGGCGAAGGCCACCGTACACTTCGGTGTCAGTTACGAAAGAAAGAGAAAGAGAAATATGTATATAGCCTGTGAAGTCAGGCGTGGCGGAAGGCCACCTTACACTTCGGTGTCAGTTACGAAAGAAAGAGAAATATGTATATAGCCTGCGAAGTCAGGCGTGGCGGAAGGCCACCGTACACTTCGGTGTCGTGGCGGAAGGCCACCGTACACTTCGGTGTCAGTTACGAAAGAAAGACCAAAGAAAAAAAGGATATAGCCTCAAAGAAAAGATGTATATAGCCTGCGAAGTCAGGCGTGGCGGAAGGCCACCGTACACTTCGGTGTCGTGGCGGAAGGCCACCGTACACTTCGGTGTCGTGGCGGAAGGCCGCCGTTCCAAAACGAAACCGCTCGCTCCTCGGCGTAGTCAAGCCCTGCTGGCCAGGCATGCGACCCGCAGGTCGTTTTCAGGTAAGACCGGCACTGATTTCGGCCGTCAGAGTCTCAGCATGACCCGTAAGCTCCGGCAGTGATTCCGGCACAGTGTCGCTCATATACGTGTTAATCTATTATCTTTCCTTCCCAGATCACCAGTCACCCCACAAGGTAAGCAACTCAGTTCATCTCAGTATTTCATACTTCACTGGTTTTGGGGATTTCATCGGAGCGGTGCTTTCCCTCCTAAATGATTATCCTGCAAACCGGGGCCTAATCGCCAAAACACCATTACATTTTCTGTTGTATTATCATGGCAATCATTTCATTCATATGACGTGTAAACAATAAATATGTAATTCTTACATCACGTCTCTCCGGTTTGAAATGAAGCTTAGCGCAAGTTCAATAAGGAAGACCTAACACGAGTCACTTACACGTCACTCGATGGCTCCCTTCCCCCCTCATTAAATATGAGGGCGTCACCCTTCAGCAGCCAACGGCTGCACATGCTAAATTCCTTAAATGCCTGCTCTTCCTCCCTGTCAGTTGTCATTTGCAGATGACCGCAACCCGCCTCCACCCCTCTCGCCTCCAGTCTTCTCCAGGACAAAGCTAAACCTTCCCTCTTCAGACCGGTCTCACCTACTCAGCACCACCACCAGTGTCTAGACCCCGGGGATTTCATCGGAGCGGTGCTTTCCCTCCTAAATGATTATCCTGCAAACCGGGGCCTAATCGCCAAAACACCATTACATTTTCTGTTGTATTATCATGGCAATCATTTCATTCATATGACGTGTAAACAATAAATATGTAATTCTTACATCACGTCTCTCCGGTTTGAACTATGGATGGCATTAATTTGGCCTCCAGTGAGACTATAAGGAATCTTGGTGTTATATTTGATCAGGATTTATCCTTTAACGCCCACATAAAATCAATTTCAAGGATCGCCTACTTCCATCTACGTAAGATTGCAAAAATCAGGCATATCTTGCCTCAAAACGATGCAGAGAAACTAGTCCATGCATTTGTTGCTTTAAGGCTGGATTATTGTAACTCCTTATTATCAGGGAGTACCAAGAAGACAGTCAAGTCGCTTCAGCTGATTCAAAATGCTGCAGCTCGTGTACTAACCAGAGTTAGGAAAAGGGACTACATCAGAGTCCTGCATCGGGTCGGGTACACTACCCACGGGTACACTACCCGCGGGTACCCGACGGGTGACCCGCAAAAAAGGTGATTCGCGGGTGGTATTTTTTCAAACGCTTTTTTTCCGGGTTCGGTTCTGGGTAAAACAAAGATGATGTGGGTCGGGTCGTGGGTATTGCATAATAAATCGCATAATCATAACCTCTGCAGCGCATCAATCTGCTGCTGTGCGCGCCACATTCTAAATGGCTAAGGTGAAGCTCTCTAGCGGAGAATACAGCATTTTCAATAACACTTCCTCAAGACCGAAATCCAACGTCTGGGAGGCTTTTGGTGTCATCCTAGATGGAGAAAATAACCAACATCCCACGCTTTTTGAGACAAATATGCAACTGCGTGTGTTAATAATTGCATGTTTTCACTGTGGCACTTTTGTCCGACTAGTTAGCACATAAGCCTTACTAGTGACGCCAGGAGCAGCACTTGTAGCACAGAAGTCCCAACTTGTAAACTGTTTGATGAACTAGTGGCCCTCTGACCGTACTAGTGACGCTAAAAGTCTTACAAGTTAACTAGTGCGCTGCAAAAGCTCTGACATGTTAACTAGTTATAAAAAATAAGCAGAACCTAACTAGTGGCATACAAAGTAATTTAGACAAAAGTGCCACTAGTTGCTTAAAAAGAGTGACTAGTACAATGTGTTATTGAGCTAGTAAAGCAGAGTGTTTCTCAATACTCTAATTTCCCCTCCTCAACTCCTCAACTCCTCGACTCCTCCGGTAGTGACCCGGAAATGGATTTCAGCGCGCCATGTTGAAGGACATCTCATTTCTCTAAATGCAAATCGAGGACCGAGCATCGAGCATCATGAAATTAATATCTAGCCTATATATTTTATACTATACTTGCACTGCTTACCGTTTTCATACTTTATATATATTAGCATTTTCATACGCTGTTCATACTGTTCACAGGCTGCTGTGTATATCTATTCATACCCTTTATTCATCATTCAATTAATTCTATATTTTATTCTGCAGATTGTGTACATTACTTTTCACTTTACTGCTTGTTGGACATGGTTAGAAGCTAAACTGCATTTCGTTCTCTCAGTACCTGTAATATGTGCAATAACAATAAAGTTGAATCTAATCTTGAGCAGGAACAAATGTATTTACTTGGTGCATAATCTGACATTAACGGCCCCTACACACGGCGGCGTGCGTTGCCACTTCAACGCTTCTGCCCATTCACTTTGAATGGGGTGACGTCACGATTCGCCGAACTGCATTGTGGGAGCAAAGCGTAGCTTCTCTCGTGGTGCTCGCTGCAAAAGTAGAGCAATGTTCTATTTTTGCCGCCTCCACGGAGGCGTCAGCCAATCAAATCCCGCGTATGCAAATCTGACAGTACAAGCGCTAGCCAATCAAACCGCGTGTATGTTGGGAGAGCCAGACCGCAGTTATTTCCCATATGTCAACAAAAGGAGGAGAAAATGATCTTGGCGGTAGGGAATCACCCGGTACTCTATGACCAGTCCCTCTTTAGATACAGGGATACAAACCGGAGGAGCCAGGCATGGGGGGAGGTGACAGAGACAGTGGGTGAAACTGGTAGGTTTTCGCCTGTTTGGGGAGTTTATATCCAGTGTACTTCGTTTGAATGGACAGCTAGCAAGCATAGACAGTATATTTAGCCAGCATGGATGTAGCATGAATGCTTTGCTTTGTATGTCCGGGGCGGGACATTCATGTGATTGGTTGTTGGTCGCGTTGCTCTCGTTGACTCCCCAAGCTCAAGACACGCCCACCGCCAAGCAGCAACGCACGCCGTCGTGTGTAGGCTCCGTAACGGTACGTCCACACAGCAGCTTTAGACGAATCTTCCACCGCTTCCAACGCTTCTCTGCCCATTGACTTTGAATGGGGATGACGTCACTTTGCCTCGCTTTTCGCCGAACTGCATTGTGGGGGAGCGAAGCGAAGATTTCCAGGATTTCCAGGATTCAAAAGTTGAGCAATGTTCAACTTCTGAAGCTGAGCTGGAAGCGTCAGCCAATCAAACACGTTTATGCAAATCTGACAGTAGAAGCGCTAGCCAATCAAACCGCGTGTAAGCAGGGAGAACCAGACCGCAGTTCATTTCCTCATATTCCAAACGAGAAATTACGGTAGCAAATCACCCGGTTCTTTACGACCAGAACTATTAACGGGATACAACCCGGAGGAACCAGGCATGGAGGGAGGTGGCAGAGACAGTGGGTGAAACTGGTAGGTGTTCGCCTGTTTGGGGAGTTTATATATATATATATTGCTCGCATAAAATCCCCGGGGTTTTTTGCTTTGTATGTCGGGGGCGGGAGATTCATGTGATTGGTTGTTGGTCGCGTTGCTCGCAAAAAATCCCCAAGCTGTCAGACACGCCCAGTTCCAAGATTTTCAAGATTTTTGAAAAGCTGCTGTGTGGACGTACCGGAAGGATTAAACACATTTGTGCATTCTTTATAAATGCAAACAGAGTCAAGCCGACTCCGGAGGTGACGGTATGCACCTTAAAGTTGTTTGCAATCCCCCAAAAAACCGAGAGAAGAACAAGAAGATGAAGAAGCCGACTCCGAGCGGTCCGACTTCAGGCAAGCTTTTTGAGACCTCCCCCGGCTGCGATCGGCTATTCTCGTCTACTTTCGAGGCGAGCCGCAGCTCGTCTCAAACAAGCCTAATAACGGTACGTCCACACAGCAGCTTTAAACAAATCTGCTTTCATCGCGACGCAATGTTTACAGTGAGAACAGCTGTGAGGTCCATGCAGAAAGCAGAGCAGTGTGTATAATATATATCACTCAGTATAACAGGCCTACATTACTTTCTGTATTTGTAGGCTGTAGTTTAGTAGATATCTACAAACAAAGAGTCGATATTTTTCTAAGACCATTTAGTGCTTCACATAATAAAATACATATCGGCTGTAGCCTGATTATGCTTTAGGAGCTGTAGGTGTGTGTGGTACAGTGTGTAGGTGTGTGTGTGTTGTACAGTGTGTAGATGTGTGCGTGGCACAGTCAGTGTGTAGGTGCGGCGGACAGACGGGTCTCAGTTGGTTTGGTGTCCTCTGCTTACTTTTAATACTTGTAAATAAAACTTTTGGCCCGTAATTGAATTTCTTCATTCATTTCAGCGACCAGAGAGAGTGGGGCATATCCAGTCTCTGATTGTGTTATTATGAGAGTGCTCTCATACTTGTTTGATTCTGAAATTGTATATATTTATATAAATATATATGTGTGTGTGTGTGTCCGCATCTGTAGCCTGTTATTGTCTCATTACACCGCACTGTGAATGAATTAAAGTAAATATAGTCGTCATGAACACATCTGTCCATCAGACAGAGGGCTGCTGTGCCTCCTGTCATCATTAATGGTCGTCTCTTTAAAATGACCCGTCAGAGGAGAGGAGTTCTCATTTCTCTAACCGCCTGCTGCATCCCCTCCTCTCTCCTCGGTTCCCCTCCTCAGTCCTCCGCTCGCATCTCATGTGGGCGGGACTAAGACACGAGGAGGGGAGTCGAGGAGGGGAATTAGAGAAATGAGAAACCTTCATTGTGTTCACCTGTTGCCCCTGTGTGTCACCTGATTGTGTCCTTGGACAGAAGGACGGACAACTCTTGGGCCAGAGCTAGGGCCCCTGCCCAATTAGAAACAGCCGAAGGCTAGGGGCCGGAGCTGCGGTCCGTACCCCTGGGTTAAGGTGAAAACCACCCAAGGGCCGGAAGTACAGACCGCCCAGTAACTGAGCTGCTGCTGGGAAAGCAGCCGACGACCGCCCCCGGGATTTCAGGGCCCAGCCCCCCGGCCCCTGGAGCCTCTTGGGGGGCGCCGGTAAGGCTCTGGGGCACGAGGCCGCCTGGAAGGCGGGCGACCTGGGGCACGAAAGTCATTGGGAGGCGGTTGAGTGGGCCGCTAAGACCTCTGCAGACCACCCCTGTAATCCGGCGGCTGAGTGCGGCTGCTAGAGCGGCCCTTGGGCCTGCTGGGAGTGGGCACAGGTCTGCGAAGACCCGAGAGCTGCTGCCTGGTCTGCCTAGCTTGGGCAGCATGCTCCAGTGCCTCCAGGGCAGCTGACCTAAACAGCTCCACTGGCTCGACTGGTACGCTACAGAGGACTCCCCTACATGCCTCCGTTAGTGGTGACTGGGCCAGCCAAACCTGGCGACGAGTCTGTACCAGCGACAAGGCGTCCTCATACAGAGGTGCGTCAACCGAAGGAGGTGCGTCAGCCGAAGGAGGTGTGCCAACCGAAGGGGGGGCGTCAACCGAAGGGGACGACAGGCGGCCCGCTAGCAGCCCCTACACCGGGCCCAGGCTGAAGGGCCAATACGCAACTTCATCATGCCCCTATCGGCAGCTAGCCGATCCACTTTAGAGGACGGCCTGTTTCTAGTCCTTCTATTGGGGGGAGCACACATAGCCATCGCTCCCTCAAGTCGCCGGGAACGGCCGAATTGATCTGGAGGAGGATGTGACCGAGGCATGCAGCTACAGCTCATGCAGGCGTTTACCGTGAGAACCTCCCTCAGATGCTCGAATTTCGTCAGCAGTCGTGGCCATCCTCGGGCTCAAGAGAAGCCATACAGGCGCTACATGAATGAGCCATTCTGTAGGTAGCCAGATGCAGCGTAGCCGGGAGCGGGTGTGGGAACACCGCCTTCACCAGCTACCTGCTATAAATCTTTTTATTAGTTTTCGCACAGATATCCCCAATACCCCCCAATCTCATTCACACAGACATACAAGGGGGGGGGGCAAGGAAATAAAAACAAATTAAATAAAGGGTGAATATTAAATAGTATTTCAAAGAAAAAGGGGGGGGGGATGCTCTGCTGAGAATTAAGTATTGGGTTCTTCACCAATAGTGAGGGTGTCAATGTGGTCCAGAAAAGGCTGCCAGGTATCGTGGAACGTCGTCAGGGCACCCCTAAGGGAGAACTTAATCCTCTCAAGCCTGACGCAATACAGGATTTCATGAATCCATCTATTATGGGTGGGAGGGGAGGAATGTATCCATTTAAGGAGAATAAGCCTCCTGGCAAGCAGAGTGGTGAATGCGATAACTCGTTTTGAGGTAATGGGTGCATTGGGCATCAGAGGAATTCCGAAAAGGGCAGTGAGGGGGCTAGGGTCCACTGTCTCACCTAAGACCTCCCTAAGTGAATCAAATATTGCAGACCAGAACTCCGATAGTTTAGGGCACGACCGAAACATGTGCATGTAGTCAGCCGGAGATTGTTTACATCTATTACATGTGTCAGACCTGTCAGGGTATATCCTGGCCAGCTTAGCGTTAGTGTAATGTACTCTGTGCAGAATCTTGCACTGCAGTAAGCTATGCCTTGCACATATAGAAGAGGTGTGTACCAGGTCTAATATACATCTCCACTGATCATCTGATATGTTAATCCTAAGGTCCTGATCCCATACAACTCTAAGGGAATTTAAGCAAGTTGGATTTATCTTAAAAATGTTATTATATATAATGGAGGTGAGCTTCCTTGAATCGGTCTTAAGTGATAAGAAAGAATCAATTATCGAATCAGGAGGCCGGCCTGGAAATTGAGGGTATTTCTTTTACACAAAGTGCCTGATCTGAAAGAATCGGAACAAGTGAGAACTTGGAAGGTCAAATTTGTTGGATAAATCTGCAAAGAAGGGAAAACACCACCAGCATAAAGGTCGTTAATAGACCGCAGGCCTTTGTCTGACCAAGTCCGAAAGACAGGATCTGAGCACGACGGTAGGAAAAGGTGATTGCGATAGACCGGGGCTAGACCTGATGACGCTTGTAGGCCAAACTGCTTCCTAAATTGACCCCAAATCTTTAAAGTGTTAGTTACAATCGGATTGCGAGCAACTTGTTTAATTGGAAAGGGCAATTGATAACATACCACCGACCAAAGTGGGAGACCCGAAGAGGAAGCCTCCATCTGGGCCCATCAAGGGTGTTCGCCCTGTGCCAAATTAGTGTTCCAAAAAAGAAGCTTATTAATATTACATTCCCAATTATATTGGCGGAGATTAGGCTGGGCCACACCACCTTCAGACTTAGGGAGTTGAAGAACTACTCTTCTGATACGAGCCCTCTTGTTGCACCATAAAAAATAGTTAATCTGCTGGTCAAGTGCTGAGAAAAAGGATTTATTTATAAATATTGGAATGTGTTGGAAGGAATATAAGAACCGAGGTAGCACCACCATTTTTATCAAATTAATGCATCCCATTAAGGAGAAAGGCAAGGAGGACCATCTAGCTAAGTCTGCTTTGAAGCGCTCTACTAATGGACTAAGGTTCTTGGCAAAAAGCTCTGTAAACGATTTAGTAATATGGATACCCAGGTATTTGAATCCCTCTGAGACCTTCTTAAAAGGAAAGAGAGCTTGGGGAAGTTTTTCAGCGAGGGTGTTAACAGGGAAATACTCGCTTTTCTGGAGGTTGAGTTTGTAGCCAGATAGCTTTTTAAATTGCTCTAAAATGCTTAGAATTATAGGAAGGGAAGACGATGAGCTGGAAATGTACAATAAAAAGGTCATCTGCATACAAAGAGAGCTTATGCAAAAAACCGAAGTGCGTGATGCCCCTAATTCCTTCCTCACTACGAAGCCATAAGGCTAGAGGCTCGACGGCGAGCGCAAATAATGACGGAGATAGAGGGCAACCCTTCCTATTTCCGCGAGAGAGCGAGAACAGACCAGACTTAACACCGTTGACGTTAACTGAAGCTACTGGAGATGTATAGAGGAGTTGAATCCATGAAACAAAGTCCCTGCTGAAACCAAATGTGTTAAGTACATAGAACAGATACCCCCACTCTACTCTGTCGAATGCCTTTTCCGCATCCAAAGAGAGAACAACTTCAGGGGAACTAGTAGAGGGAGAATAAATAATGTTAAACAACCTTCTGGTATTAAAAAATGACTGTCGTCCTGAGATAAAGCCTGTCTGGTCGGGATCGATCAGGCCCGGCATCACCCTCTGGAGACGGCTAGATAGAACCTTAGCCATGATCTTAAAGTCTACGTTTAAAAGGGATATCGGCCTATAACTGCCACACAAGAGTGGGTCCTTATCTTTCTTCAACAGTAGAGTGATTGATGCCTCAGACAAAGTAGGTGGTAACTTGCCTTTCAGAAAGGCATCATTGAATACTCTCACCAGGATCGGGGCAAGTACAGCACAAAAAGTTTTAAAAAACTCTGTGGAGTAGCCATCATGACCAGGTGATTTACCGCTCTGTAAAGATTTGATAGCCTCTGTTACTTCAGAGATGGTCAACGGAGCTCCCAGATCACCAGAACCTCTTCCATCAACCTGGGGATAAGCTAGAGTGTCTAAGGGGTTAGGGTTGTCCCAATCCTGTGGAGAAGACTCTGAGGTGTATCATTCAGAATAGTAGTCTGAGAAGATATTACTGATTTCAGCAGGGTCTGTTGTAATATCACCTGTTGGCGACTTCACTCTAGGGATCAACCTGGAGGCACCGGCCACTCGCGATTGATATGCAAGCAGTTTGCCTGCCTTATCTCCCTGCTCAAAAAATCGTTGCCTGGTTTGCAGAAGTTGCCTCTCGATCTTACCAGTTGATAACAGATCATATTGAGATTGAAGCTGAAGCCGTTTTTTATACAAAATAGAGGTGGGATTAACCGAGTATTGGCTGTCTACATTTCGGATATCAGCTGGAATTTCTGTCAATTTGGATTGCTCCGATTTCCTGAAATGTGAGACAAAAGAAATGATTTGCCCACGAAGATAAGCCTTAAAGGACTCCCAGAGTATATCACTACCAATATTCAGAGTGTCGTTTATCTCAAAGAAAAATGTGATTTGTGTTGCAAGAAAAGCCTTAAATTTGGGTTCGGACAGTAAATGAGGACTAAATCTCCAGAATTTAGAGGGTGGTCTACCATGGGGAAAATTGATTTCTACAGAAGTGGGTGCATGGTCGGAGATAACTATGCTATGGTATTCACAGGAAAGAACGTTATGTAATAGTTTATCGTCAAGTAAGAAGAAGTCTATCCGAGAGTAAGTGTGGTGGACATGTGAAAAGAAAGAGAAAACTTTACTGGAGGGAGACTTAGTCCTCCATGGGTCCCTCAAGCCCAGCTGGTCGGCGTGACATTTTAAGACTTTGGTCGATTTAGATTGAGTAAACTGCTTAGTGGACGATCTATCAAGCTCTATATCCTGGACCAGATTAAAGTCACCTCCAATTATAATTTGATGCTCATTGAGATTAGGTATAGAAGTAAATAATTTTGATATGAATTTGTCATCGTCCCAATTCGGAGCATATAGTGAGGCCAGGACCACAGGTGTATTTTGTAATTTGCCAGATACTATAACGTACCACCCGTTCGGATCAGATATAGCAGTGTTTAGTTCAAAGGCAATATCCCTGTGTATAATGATAGCTGCCCCTCTAGCCCTCTCGGAAAACCTCGAATGAAACAAGTGACCCATCCATGGCCTCTTGACGCGAGACATTTCCGCCATACGGAGGTGTGTCTCTTGTAAAAAGCAGATGTCTCCTCTAAGGTGTTGCAAATGTGAAATTACCTTGGCTTTGGTGATATTGTTCATCCCTTTAACATTCCAGGAAATAAACCGGATATTTCTACCACTCACTGACATAGTCCTTTAAATTGTGGCATAACCTGAGCAGAGAATAAAATAAAAGGGGAGGGGGAAAGAGAAAACAGGAAATGGGGGGGGGAGAAACACACGCACACACACAAACACACACACACACACACACCCCATCAAACATGTGTATCTCCTTGGATACAAACCTTCCCGACGTGGGTCAGTCCTATCCTTCCCTTACTTAACCTCCGTTCCCTCTACATTGAACAAATTCCCCATAAAAACCCCTGAGTTATAACCGACATCAACCTGGCAGAATAACACCAATTATCTGAGCACAACCAGTTAATCACAAACGTATGTAAACAGTGAGACTGACATTCAACTTAAAGTGCTATATTTAGAAACAGTGACCAGTCTACGTAAAAAAATGTGCTTACAGGGAGTCCTTCGTAGAGTAACATGACTAGTTGCCGTACAGTTCAGCGTAGCAATAGTGCAGTCCGGACTATGCTAACGAGCAGCCAAGTTAGACCACTCAGTCATGTGGCAAGTTAGCAGATGGGCCGACCATAGCTACTGTGTTTTATAGCAGTGCATGCTACCTCTGTTTAGCGGCAAGATACCTCTTAGCTTCCTCGACAGATGACAGCCGAACTTTGTCTCCATTCTCCGCCGTGATCATCAGCTTGGCCGGGTACTGGAGAGCAGGCCTGAGTCCGAGTTTATACAGCTGCGCCATCACCTCGCGGTACAGAGCTCGCTGCATCACAACCTTGGGAATATAATCTTCGTAGAAGGCAATCGGTTTCCCCTCGTACCGTAGATCCGCTCTCATTTTCCGGGCTTCACGGATGACTCTTTCCTTGGTCTGGAAGTTGTGAAATCGGATAATGACAGGCCTCGGTCTTTCCCCAGGCTTCAACTTCGCGGCCAACGACCTGTGAGCCCGGACCAGTTCAGGAGAAGTAGGCAGGATTTAGTCCCCCAGAAGCTGGGGTAGTAGGTCGGAGAAGAAGGCGGTTGGTCGCGGGCCCTCAATCGACTCCGGGAGACCAATGATGCGGATATACTTGCGGCGGCTGCGGGCCTCGAGGTCTGCAGTTTTCGCCCGCAGCTTAGCATTGCTAGCGGCTAGCTCCGCGCATGTAGCTTCCAAAGTCGACAGGCGCCCGTCGACCAAATCCGCATTCGACTCCAAAGAGGTAATACGCTGTCCATGATCAGAGATAGTCGCATGAACCAGATCAATTTTGGACTCGAGTGCGGCGATGACCGTTTTGAATTCCGTTGAGAGAGACACTTTATCGCTCTCCAACAAGCTGGTTAGCGCCTCCATGTTAACGTCGCTAGTAGCGACTTTCTCCGTAGGCATAGAGTCTTTCTTGACTTGTTTTGCGGGCATGTCTCCTTAAGGTATAAAGTTGCTCAGTTGTTATGTATCGACTAGTGTAAGTATGAAGTGAGTAATGAGGTTTCTACCTAGGAAAACACGTCTACTCCTCACTCTTCATTCCGGAAGTTCCAACCAGCTACCTGCTTAACAGAAAAACAGGGCAGTTCCGCATCTACCAGGATCGGGGGCGAGAACACTGCCTTCACTGGTTGAGTTAGAGACGAATGCCAGATGCAGCGTAACCGGGAGCGGGTGCGGGAACACGGCCTTCACCAGCTACCTGCTTAACAGAAAAACGAGGCAGTTTGGCGTCTACCAGGAGCGGGGGCGAGAACTGCCTTCACTGGTTGAGTTAGAGACGAACGCCAGATGCAGCGTAACTGGGAGCGGGAACACGGCCTTCTCCGGCTACCTGCTTAACAGAAAAACTAAGCAGTTCAGTGTCTATCAGGAGCGGGGGCGAGAACACTGCCTTCACTGGTTGAGTTAGAGACGAATGCCAGATGCAGCGTAACCGGGAGCGGGTGCGGGAACACAGCCTTCACCAGCTACCTGCTGAACGGGAAGAGTAGAACGGTGCTACTACTCGCCGAACAGAAAAAGGGATGTAGCTACATCCGCATTACCGGCAGAGGGAGTGGGAGCGAGAGCACTGCCTTCACCTAGCTGGGTAAAATAAAGAAGCTTAACAGTACACGCAAGATGTTAGCCGAGCGGCTGCTGCTAATGATCAAGCGAGATCAAGTCAAATAACACACATGTTTAAGACCAGATAACTAGCTTCTAAAGAAGAGAACAGCACAGAGCCGTAGTTACAGCAGTAACCATGGCCAGTGTTCACACGGCATATAACCGTAGTTACAGTAGTAACTATGGCCAGTACTTACACGGCTTAGAACCGTAGTTAAAGTCGTAACTATGGCCAGAACTTACACAGCATAGAGCCGTAGTTACAGTAGTAACTATGGCCAGTACGTGCACGGCTTGGAACCGTAGTTACAGTAGTAACTATGGCCAGTATGTGCACGGCTTGGAACCATAGTTACAGTAGTAACTATGGCCAGTACTGGCTTAGACCGTAGTTACAGTAGTAACTATGGCCAGTACTTACACAGCATAGAGCCATAGTTACGGTATTGACTATGGCCAGTACTTGCACGGCTTGAAACCGTAGTTACAGTAGTAACTATGGCCAGTAATTACGGCTTAAAACCGGAGTTACAGTAGTAACTATGGCCAGTACTTACACAGCATAGAGCCGTAGTTACGGTATTGACTATGGCCAGTACTTACACAGCTTGGAACCGTAGTTACAGTAGTAATTATGGCCAGTACTTACGGCTTAGAACCTTAGTTACAGTAGTAACTGTGGCCGGTGCCTAAAAGTGTCAGCCAAACAGCTGCCCACTAGATAATATAATATTGGGAGGATGAAATCCTCCTTAATGGCCATACATGCAGAGCACACAGCACACACAGTGAAGATTGTTCTCTGCATATCGTCCTAGTGCTAGGATTCTAGTACTAGGAGCAGTAAATACAACGGTATAGCACTACTGCAACCATACCATGCGTTTACCGGGAGCGGGAGCGAGAGCACTGCCCTCACCTGAGTTAAATAATGAAGCTTAACAGTATATGCAAGGTGTTAGCCAAGCGGCTGCTGCTAACTATCAAGCAACCAAGTCAGAACACAATGTTAAGACCAGATAATTAGCTTCTAAGAAAGAGAACAGCCCGCATAGAACCGTAGGCCATGGTTACAGTAGTAACCGCACATGCCGAGCACACAGCACCCGCAATGAAGAAGTTCTCTGCATATCATCCTAGTGCTAGGAGTCTAGTACTAGGAGCAGTAATACAACGATATAGCGCTACTGCAATCAAAACCCTATGTTACCGGGAGCGGGAGCACTGCCCTCACCGGCTGAGTTAATAATTAAGCTTAACAGCAAGGTGTTAGCCAAGCGGCTGCTGTTAACAATCAAGCGACCAAGTCAGAAAACAAATGTTAAGACCAGATAATAGCTTCTAAGAAATAGAAAGTACTTACCTTATTCTCTGCATCTAAACGAAAAACGGATTTAAAATATGACACTCTGGGCTTTCCATAGTAAATTAAATGAGACGCAGCCAAAGCTGGGACTCAAATGCTAATGATAGCTCGGGCACAACGCCACAAGCAGAACTTTCAAAAGAGCATAAGGGCAACTTTATGGGAGAGGAAGCGGGAACACTGTCGTCACCAGAAAGTCTAAGCCAAACAAAAAATAGGACGGTAATCAGGACAACTTGGCTGGGAGAGGGTGCGGGAACACAACCATCACCAGCAACAAGCTGACACAAACCTGTCTGTCGAGGCTCTGCACAGCCGGCCACAGCTCCTGGAGGACGCGTTAACGACCCGTAGCTCCGACTGTCATTCGCGAAGCTGCACGCGGCCAGCTGCTTGCAGAGCAATCCCTCAGATCAAACGTTCAAACCTGAACGCTGTAGGCTACAAAAATGTAGCCACGGTACTCTCGCGCAGCGAGACGATGAAAGGAACAGATCCTCTGACGACACCGGCTGATATAGCCGGTGTCACGTGGGTCACAGGTGACTTTGTTGTCTGGCTGGCGTCAACTCCTTTAACCCTGGAGCCAAGTTTATACTGAGGACACTGAGTTTACCATCAGACTGCAGGACAGCAAACATTGAAATGGACAAGTCATACCAGGGAACACAAGAAGAGTGGTTGTTGTAGAAATGAAGCTCGACCAACAACCAATCACATGAATCTCCCGCCCCGGACACACAAGCACACGGTTTGATTGACTAGAGTTTGTACTGGCATATGATTTGATTGACTGACCCTTCCGCAGAAGCGAGCAACGCTCCCACAATGCAGTTCGGCAAAGCGTGACGTCACCCCATTGAAAGTGAATGGGTAGAAGCATTGAAGCTTCAACGCACGCGTGGACGGGCCGTTAGAGCACATCAGCCAAGGCTACAGGTGCCTGAGCTCAGTGAGGTCAGTACAAATTGATAAACTGGGTCAAAGGTGTGGGCCTAGGAAAATATTTCCCCAACACACAGCAGAGGAGTTTATCAGTTGTCAGTCAAATACAGTGTCAAAGTGTCAAGTGTTTAAACATCCTAAACCAGTTGGACGGCTATGGTACAGTCATGAAATGTGATGTCCTGGGGATGGAGCTCTTTTCTTCTCCGCTTTCCAGCCACTCTCATTTAATTGATCAGAATACCTTTATTCCTTTATGTTCCTTATTGTACATTATTCAACAGCTACGCT
This sequence comes from Champsocephalus esox, assembly GCA_036324585.1. Classification (NCBI taxonomy): domain Eukaryota; kingdom Metazoa; phylum Chordata; class Actinopteri; order Perciformes; family Channichthyidae; genus Champsocephalus; species Champsocephalus esox. The sequence goes on from CM070490.1 coordinate 32,800,204, forward strand.
ATTTGGTCAATTAATCAGAATTGGATACATTTTTCCTAATAATAATTGGAAAGCTGCATGATTGTATTATTGTATACCCAATTGCAAGCCAAACTATAATGAACCCTTTGGTTTCTTTACTGTTCAATCCTCCTAGGAGAAAACTCTTAAAACGGTCAATTCTTATTATCTTTTTTTCTTTTAAATAAATATATTTCAGTCGGACAACTCACGTGTTCCTTTAACATGTTTATTAGAAGCAGCATATAGTTGAGTTTGGCGACTAGGCTCGGGCATCATCACTCCATAGATATACATAGCACGATGAGTGATGATTAAATAACTAACCCCCGAGCCTACAGGTGGAAGCTGGGGTGGTGGTGGGGCAGGCAAGCAGCAGCAACATGAAACACAGCAGCACGAACATGAACGCAGCAATGGCAAATGAATGCAGCAATAGCAAATGAACGCAGCAAGCAGCAGCGACGTAGCTGCATCAATAGCAGCAGCAGGCAATGCATGGTGAGCGATCTGGCAGGTTAAATAGAGCGGCATATTAAGGAGACTCTGTTTGGTTGGTTGTAGAGCGGCAAGGGGGCGTTATGTATGAATGCAGCATAAGTGCTCGAGTTGACTGCCTGAACTAGCTCGCAGGCTTCGCCCCATTTCAGTCAGACAACTCACGTGTTCCTTTAACATGTTTATTAGAAGCAGCATATAGTTGAGTTTGGCGACTAGGCTCGGGCATCATCACTCCATAGATATACATAGCACGATGAGTGATGATTAAATAACTAACCCCCAAAACTGCGTGGAGATTAGATACTATCCCCCAAAACTGCATAGCCCGAGCCTGACACTGGTGATGTAAGACTGATAAGTAGAGGGCCTGGCGAGCTGCCATGTGGCCATTCCCCCTAAGCACAGCGGCTTTAAGGGGAATATACTACTAAGTGAGACTGCTATGTGTAGGCCTGAGGAATAGCCCAGAGCCGATTCTTCCCTGAGCACAGCGGCTTTGAGAGGAATATACTACCTATATATGCTACCTAATGAAACTGCTATGTGAAGGCCCGGGAACAGCCCGAAAAGCCATCCCCCTTAAGCACCGCGGCTTTAAGGGGAATATACTACCTCGTGACTGCTATGTGAAGGCCCGGGAACAGCCCGAAAAGCCATCCCCCTTAAGCACCGCGGCTTTAAGGGGAATATACTACCTCGTGACTGCTATGTGAAGGCCCGGGAACAGCCCGAAAAGCCATCCCCCTTAAGCACCGCGGCTTTGAGGGGAATATACTACCTAGTGACTGCTATGTGAAGGCCCGGGAACAGCCCGAAAAGCCATCCCCCTTAAGCACCGCGGCTTTGAGGGGAATATACTACCTATATATGCTACCTAATGAAACTGCTATGTGAAGGCCCGGGAACAGCCCGAAAAGCCATCCCCCTTAAGCACCGCGGCTTTAAGGGGAATATACTACCTCGTGACTGCTATGTGAAGGCCCGGGAACAGCCCGAAAAGCCATCCCCCTTAAGCACCGCGGCTTTAAGGGGAATATACTACCTCGTGACTGCTATGTGAAGGCCTGGGAACAGCCCGAAAAGCCATCCCCCTTAAGCACCGCGGCTTTAAGGGGAATATACTACCTCGTGACTGCTATGTGAAGGCCCGGGAACAGCCCGAAAAGCCATCCCCCCTTAAGCACCGCGGCTTTGAGGGGAATATACTATAATGAAATAAATATAATCTAACCCAGCAACCACCTGGTATGCAATAACAGGATTCTACAGATATACATCTTTGAACGTTACTCATCATCGAGTAGTGCAAGAGCTCATGGTTGTTTGTGCTGCAAGGATATCATTCATGTGAGGCATGATATAGAGCTGGTGGGCAGAAGATGACCGACGGCCCAGGATACTCAGGGTTGAGGTAGGCGGATATAGAGCTGCGGTTGTGGCTGCGCAGATTCTTAAACAGTGGGAATAGCGATCTGGGGCAGGTCGCAGCTTAGGCAGAGATCACGCAGCTTGGAGAAGAACCCTCGTCGTTGTGTTTGCAGCCATCGAATACACATGGGTGCCGACGCATGTGTCAGAGGGCAATGATGCGAGACGTTCAGCATGGAAGATAAAGGACAAAGAAAACAGTGTTAGTTTTAGCAATGATTATTCGGGGTTCCTTGACTCCCCAAACAGAACTGTCAGACATTGAATGTTTCAAAACAGTGTGTATATTTGATCTCCAAAGTTAATTCAGTAAGGGAGAGATTAAGCTGAGGATTAAAAGGTGAGAGGTCTGTGTATATTCGCCACCTGAGAAACCAATAGAAAGCTGTAACAACTGCATCTGACGTTTATCAATGTATAGTGAAACCACTTTGCCTGAATTTATACATTAACCTTTGCACGGGTGCAAAGTTAAGAGGCAGTCTTTATCATTGCGTGGAGGACGTGCCTTCTTAAGGCCCTTGAGGAGCAAATTAATGAACTCTAGCGTGGCTTAATACTTGCACTTGAAGATTGCAGGATTCTAATGAAAATACCATTAATGCATGAACAACTATTATATCTATTGCATAAGTACACAGAGGAGGTTGGGACAGAAGATAAAGTACCAAGCTGAATTGTATGCTTTTAATCATGCTCTTGGTTGGAGGCAGAATATGGGAAATCCTTGAGTGCTTGACGTGTAGATCCAGAGTCGTTTGGTTGAACGAGGGCATGGCAAGCTGGTGGGGCAAAGCACTCTTTGTGAAATCCCCCGAACCAGCAGAAGGCGCAGCATCTGTAAGTAACTAGAGAGGATCTGAGGACACCGCAAGGTCATTATAAAAGAATGAACATAACCTTCTACTCATCGCAGAGGGGCTAAGACCAAAGATCTGAGCAATAGCCATCTCTAAGATTGCATTCATGCTGAATAGTCCGCGTCTTTACACCAGACGCAAGTGTATTACATCGTTTCATTTGCAGAAGGTTGGGTTTGCGTTCACCCAGCAACCTCAAACAGACTATGAACTGTAAACTAAAGTCATTGTACGGAGATGCTTTTTCAACAATTGGCGGGACATTAAGCGGATAAAATGCAGATCCCAGCAATTCCTACAGTAGCCTGCATCATGGAGCATTGGCAGGTTATTTTCATACTGCTGTTAATCTGGAGAGCACATCAACAGACTATGCGGCCGGCGCATAGGATTATAAATCAGACAACGTGCATTAAAAACATTACAACACATAATGAGACGTTATGCAGTGAGGAGGTTTCACCGATGACAGGTGGCTCTGATGAGAGATTGTACCACTGCCTTTTCTCTGTACACAGGGGACCAGTGAGGTAAGCAGTCACCGGAATGAATGCATGACCCTATAGGTTACTGGATGTTGCACAGCATAGATAGCAAAACAAGCGATGACGCGCAAATAGTTGTTTCACATGTTTTGATGCGGACTACGTCACACCAGCAATGAACCTCTCCAGAGTTTACTAGCGAGCGACCCGAGACCACCTCTTTTAGGCGGAGCAGAGGTATCGGACTGCTTCCACACCAATCCAACGAACCGCATCAAGGGGTTAACGCTACAGGGACCGATTCAATAGTACTAACCAAGCAGGTGTGAACGTGACCTAAGACTATGGTGCCTTAAGGTCATCACGTCATTGGAGGCAGTCGCAATTTCTACAGGCTCGCACTACCTGTTAGCATCTGGCATCTGTTAGCATCTAGCTCTACTGCTTACAAACTTTGAGCCATCCCTGTTTATACAAGTAGTAGTTTTAGTTGTCTGCGATCTGCCGAGGCCGGCTGTACTGAGGTGTTTTACCTCCGGAGACGGAGCGAAGAGACGGAGCGGCTCCACCTGTTGCTGCCTGCGATCTGCGATCTACGGAGGCCTGCTCCCACCTGTAGAATACGGCTGTACTGGAGAGGTTTTTACCTCGGAGTCGTCGCGGAGAGACGGAGTGGATCCACGCTTCGGGCTTGGCCTGCTTCCACCGGGCGTGTGCTGCTGTACGGAGGAGGATTTTACCACCGCTGGGGCCTGCTTTCCACCTGTCCTGGTTCTGCAAAAGAGCCTGCTTTCACCCCGGGGATACCACGGATGGACCGGAGCGCTTCCACGCTGCTGTTTTCGCCTGTCCTTTGCTGCTGTGCTGATTTTGCGCCAGGAACATCGCGGATACTGTGTGCTGGTCTGGGGAAAATGGCCCATATCGGGATTCTGCTGTGCCTGTTAACTGTTTTGGACTATGACAAGATCATAGTCATTCTGAGAAGTCTACTGGATTCAGGTCTGTTCTGCCACCCGCAGTAGGCATCCCCTGCAAAGGTTCGGCTGTGTTGCTCAAACAATTACCGGTTGCCTTGTCACAGACAATCTGCTCGACAAAATATGTTTGTCTTTTGTTTTTCCTGCGATGATGGTTCTTCAGGACTGCTTCTTAAGCTCAAATCACACTCTTGCAGACTTTTCCGGTGTTTCTAAATGAGATGACAATGTATATGTGTCGTAGAGAATCCAGCATAATGCTTCTGATGTCAAAGAAACGTGGGCTACTATGGCAACCAAATGCACATTTGATTGTAAAACCTTAAAATATATATGCCACAGAAGGCATATGGGATGTCTGCTTTCCCTGTGAAGAAAAACTCTTCTTTGGTAGGTGATTAAATGTATATGGCCGCTTGGCAGAGAATGATTCATGGTATTCATAGAAAAGACACTGTAGGAGCACGTTTTTGAAGTCTAAAATGATGGTCAAAAATGTATCGAGCTTCCCTTCATATTCACGTGATGGAAATTATTAATTTATTTCCGTTTTTAATTTCATTGATTTATAGTAGGCCTAGTATAAGTACTTATATACAATCAACTTCTGTATAATTGCCTCAAATATGACTTACTGCAGGCCAAATATTTCCATAATAAAACATTGCTTATGCAGAATAGTATTATATACCTGTCAGGAAGCAAGGACTCGTGGCTGGATCTGGGACTCCAATTCCCAGAATCCTCGGGAGTGTGACGTCAGTGGCACACCGTGGTTGAACGCGGAAGTAGAAACTTTTGTTTACATTGCAGGTAGAGGAAATCGAGTTTGTTCACGGGAATATATCGTGCAATTAAAGGCTTCAAGCGCTGATTTTACTTCGAGATGGTAGGACAGGATGGCAGGTACTTTGGGAATGCCGGAGTCAGCTTGCTCCTGCCTTTTTTGATGTTTAAATACCCACCGACCGAGAGACAGTGCGACTCTTAGCTGACACACAAGAGAGGGGTTGTTACCGGAGCTGGCGTAGAACTCGGGACTTCCTCTGGTCCCAAAGGATATTAAAAGCTACTCCAGATGAGGACGGAAGGGACACCTGAATGCGTGTCGTGCGGGACCTGTGGCTCGTTCCAGCGGCGTCTGAACCATGCTCTGAGCTAGCCTGTGTTTCGGGAATGAGGCATTTCTTACGGCTTCTTGCGTATGACGATTCGGTTCCAGAGTCGGAGATTGCAATAGACATTTGCAAGGACAGCAACGGCAGGCAAGCAGCAGCAACATGAAACACAGCAGCACGAACATGAACGCAGCAATAGCAAATGAATGCAGCAATAGCAAATGAACGCAGCAAGCAGCAGCGACGTAGCTGCATCAATAGCAGCAGCAAGCAATGCATGGTGAGAGATCTGGCAGGTTAAATAGAGCGGCATATTAAGGAGACTCTGTTTGGTTGGTTGTAGAGCGGCAAGGGGGCGTTATGTATGAATGCAGCATAAGTGCTCGAGTTGACTGCCTGAACTAGCTCGCAGGCTTCGCCCCATATATTGTGATTATTATTGGTAATGACCAATATAAAGACATGGTGATAATATGTTTGTCCATATCGTCCAGCCCCAGGTCATACCAGATCTATGAGCCTGTAGCAGCAAAACGCAGAGTGCATTGATTTGGACAGGAGTGCTTTTTATTGCTAGAAATGCAGCTTTTATTTTGTAAAGAAAACCGTTATTATCTCTCCAATTTCACAAAACCATTCAAAGATGGTTTAAATGATATTTGCACATACAAGCCTCGAGATCCTTCATTGAACATGCAGATGAGGGCCATAGTGTGCAGCTTCAATGTTAAGTTTGATGACAGATAGTCTCCGCATTTAATCACCCACGGTGAACGGATTGAAAGATCTGGATTAATGACATTGCTGCCAGACAGAGGTTTGTCCCTCTGGCAGAGCATGAGGTCACTCTATGGAGCATGTACTGTATAAAGGCTTTAGCGTGAGTCCTTGTTGTGGTTTATTCAGTGACACAACACCATGATGTTTGTTTTAAGTCATTTTTCAGTTATGACCACTCATATAGGTTTATCAAGATCTGTATCTTTCAACAGAAGGACAGCATAAACAAGATTTCCATTTCCATTTGTGCGTTACCACAAATGACATTTAATTGCTGGCCTTCCTTCCAGCTGGGTAACCTTGCCAAAGCCACAACAATAGCAATAATTCAGAGAGCACATTAACACACTCAGCTTACAGGTTATGTAATCAGAGTAAGTGATTTTTCTAACCAGCCACACGTCACCTTTTGTTGCTGTCGGTTAGGTGAAGCTCTGATTCCCAAGTGTGTGTGTGTGTGTGTATGTGTGTGTGTGTGTGTGTGTGTGTGTGTGTGTGTGTGTGTGTGGGGGGGGGGCTCAGTAAGCGGAGCAGGGCTGCCCCACCACTAAAGTGATATCCAATTCTCTTGGTGTAGCCAGTGGTGTAAAGTACCTATGTACATTTACTCCAGTACTGTAACATTTTGAGATACTTTTACTTTAAATGAATATCTCAATTGTCTGCTACTCAGACATTCTACCCCACTACAGTTCAGAGGAAACGTGTACTTGTACTCCACTACATGTATGTAATACCTTTAGTTTCTTCACAGATGTGGATGAATGATGTGAAATATAATCAAGCCTTAAATCAGACTTTAGTTCCACCTGGAGTAAATCCACCAGCTACCCTGCAGTCTACAAAGTCATTCAGACTAGCTGCACCTTCACCAGCTTTGAGAACACTTTCATGATCAATCATTATAAAACATATCATATATATTATTCTGAAATGGACCAATCTGTACAATTACTACTTTTACTTTTGTTACTTTAAATATATTTTGATGCTAATACTTTTCTACTTTTACCTGAGTAATATTTTGATCGCAGGACTTTACTGTAACAGAGGATTTCTACACTCAGCTACTTCTACTTTTACTCAAGTACATGAATGGAGTACCACCTCTTGGGTATACCATTGTTATTGATCTGGAATAGGGAGCTGTTGCAGGATCTGTCATGTGACATACTTCTATTAGAAATGCAGAGATAGGGTGTTATTGAAGTACTCAGTCATAAGTAAAATTCATGCATTCCAAATCCAAAAGTTTAAACATATCAGCATCAAGTAATGGTAAAGTTTTAAAAGTTAAATAACTTGTTATGCTTAAGGCCCATTTCAAAATCCCATATATTCAATTATTGGATTATGATCAGTGTTGGAAGAAGTAAGGCGGAAGTAGCGATATATTAATTTAAAATACTCTATTCCAAGTAAAGGTCCTATTCTTAAGTAAAAGGAAAGAAGTATTATGAAACAAAAATGTACTTAAAGTATAAAAGGTAAAAGTATTAATTCTGCAGAAAAGATTGCCTCCATATGGAATGCGTATATAGTTAAATATATGACATTATCTAATTATTCATATTGTTGCATCAAGTAGCATTTGACTGTCGCAGAAAAACAACGTTTTTGATACAGAAATGATTGATGCTAAGAACTTTTTGTAATATATTGTTGTATGTTCTTTTATTGTAGCTTAAAGGTCTCCTATATATTTTTTACGAGTGGGGAGCGGACCTCACCTCCTCTAGGGGGGTCCGGGGCCATGCTCCCCCAGGAAGATTTTTTTAAATATTGAAGTTAAAAGCATCAATCTGGTGCACTTTGAGAGCAACATTAAGAGATCTATGGATACATCTCTCAACACCCAGATGAAACAGAACTGGAAGCAGATGTTCTTTTTCTTTATGGATATTTTACAAATCACTCCCCTTTCAAACTGTATTCTTGTTTTACTGCCATATAGTATTTCATAACTGTTTTTCCTTTATTCTCTTATTTGTTTTATAACTATAATGATCATATGAAGGTGTGCCGCGGAAATAATCTTTTGAATAATTTGTGACCAAACCGTTTGAGACCCACTGAGATAACTTAGACTAAAGTTAACTATCTAAACACTCAGAGAGTCCTTTAGCTCACTGAGCCTCTCAGTCTGAGAGGAAAGCTCTCCTCCAGCTTGTTGTGGAACAAACAAGAGCTCCGAATGTCCGTTAACCAGATGCTAACAACACGGTGCCTGCTGTTGTCTTGCCTCTGTTGCATTCACCGAACACGGGAAATTACAGTGCTGCCGTCCTCTCTAGTGTCATGATGAGGTTCACGTAAAGCACGGTTAATGTATTATATTATTGAGGTAGAATTATCCGGAGCTACAGAAAAAACATTCGGGGCAGGCTAAAATATTATTTTACCAACAATGTGGAATTTATTGGCTACATATTACACAGATTATGCACAGCGGGAGCAGCAATAACCGTCAAATAATAATTCAGACAGGGGAGCTCCACACCCCCTGCCTGCCGCTAGGGGGTGCTGCAGCGCCCTCAGCACCCCCCTTCCCGCGCCCATGTATTGAGGTATCTCAAATATACGTCAATCAAGTGGCACCTGCTAACGGGGTGGTGGATGATAGGTTTACATCTAAAAACGTATTTTTCAAACATTATTATTTTATTTTATCTTTCTTTCTTTTGTTACTTTTTTTTTAACGGTCCGCGATCTACCCGCACCACACTCATCCCCGGGCACTATAGGATGTTTATATATAAAATATATATAATTTTTTTAACGTTATTAATGGTGGTTTAATCGAAGTCAAGGTTTCAATCTCTTTAGTCGTGTATTGTGTTTATGTACTATAGCAAAATTCATTTTATGTGTAGCATGGGCGTAGGAAGCATGCAAAAAAATATAGATTTCCTGTATTCTGGTGCATTTTAACAGGTGATTGGGTACATTTTGTAATTTCATCCAGTAGTAAATAAAGGAAACATATTTGATTATTAATTCAGAGCCGTCTTTGAATGAATAAAAAGCAGTTTAAATGCCCATTTTTTGTACATTTATATACAACAATAAATATTTGTGAGTGCATTGAGAGATATTGTTGTGGAGAGTCATTTATATATAAATCGCAAAATACATTTGTGAATCCTTCTGTGAGCATTTATTAATATTGAGACTGATCTGACTCCATACAGATGTTAAGTTCACCTAGGAATGGTATTATTGACTTGTTCAAATAAATGTTGCTCTTCTGTCTGTATTGGTCATATGATGCCCCTTGACTGAAATGTTTCCTGTTCAATATCCCCACTGATTTCCTTAACATTCTGGGATCACAATTTACTCTAAACTGTAATTTCCATTTCATCACTCACCTCAGCAACGGACCTCTCTCCACTGTCCCTGTGTTCTGCCTCTAACTCACTCTCAAGCGCCTAGATGTCAAGAGAGGTGGTGAAGTGATCACTATTTATTGAGCAGTATACTCTTTCACATTGAACCATAACAAGTCATACTGAATGTAAATACAACTGACTCTAAAGTAAGTCCCAGTCTGTGACATTGGACATTTTGAAGACTCAAAGTCCCAAGCAGTAGGTAGAATATTAGCTATCTAATGTGCACAGAAAATAAACAGTTAACTGAATACTGGGGTGGAAATGGCCTATAAGCACTCAGTAAAACATAAACACACACAAAAAGCTTCTGAATGATAAGAAGTATAATTAAAACATAATGCACATTACCATTTTGAGAGAGAGTACCGAAGTTAAAATAATCTCTTATCGAATTGAGGCTGCAGTAAAACACACTGACTGCGTCTCGGACATGTTATGATCATATGGACATCATGGTGTTTACATGAGCACAGAGAGATCGGGTTATTCATGTTCCCTGTTTACATGATAAATACTAGTAACCTGGCATTTCGATGCCTTTTCTCATCTAAACTATTCAGTATTTGTATCTCTCTATCATGACATAAAGACCAGGCCTGGTTCCAGAACAAAATGACTAAGGGTGCATCTGAGATTATAGAGGGTGCAGGGGTAAAGTGCTATTTTTATAAGTGGGGAGTGGACCTAACACCCTCTAGGAGGGTCCTCACTTCCTCTAGGGGGGTGCGGGGGCATGCTCCCCCGGGAAGATATTTTTTTAAATATTGAAGTTCAAACCATCAATCTGGTGCACTTTGAGAGCAACATTAAGAGATCTATGGATCTATGTACTCTTTGCTTGATTCATGACTTCTCAGTCCCTTATCACGTAGCCTATAAGAGCATGGCGCCAGTTGTTGTAGCCAGTTGTGGTGAAGGCATCTGACTTACTTAAACCGAAATGTCTACATGCATAGCAGAAGATGGCATCTTTTTTACATGAATATTCCAGCCAATCTCTGTTTTGAAACCATGAGCTGCAAAATGAGTGCCTCACCCCACTGTACAGGCGAGTTGGGTACTTTTAAATATACCTGGGCAGGCTCTGTTTTGCCGAGGTCTTCTCGCACTTGCGGGCCGCTGAGGGGTGGTGGTGTTTGGGGCAACGAAGACGGCTGCAGCTGCTCCGCCTCCGTGGGCGAGGCGAGCAAAGCCGGCGAAACGAGCGGGAGGACTGTCCACGACAGTGGCCGCGGGTAAGTAATGTCCAGATGATCTGAACTGTTATTACCTGCAGTAGATGCAGTGTTACTGCTGGCGATAAGGGCTGGTTGTTTTAACCATTTTCTGATGTCCATCATTGACTGCTGTTTAAGCACCTTGCAGATGATGAACGTGCAGCGGCACAGGTCACGTGCACCTGACATAATAACGTTACTTACCGTTTAAATTGACCAAATAAATGCAGCAGACAATGTATTTATTTCAACTATATTATTATTATTATTATTATTACTACTATTATTATTACAAACATGTCATATTTTTCACCCTTATGCACCCCCGTAGAACCGGGCCTGAAAAGACGAAACTCCTCTCCAGAAGTGAGCCGCCGCCGCCGCCATCACTGTTAACTGATTAACTGCTACCAGCTGAAGACTTACTTTCCTCTTCTTTGAACATGTTTGTCTTATGTCCATGTTGTCTGGGGGAGAAAACATATCAAACCAAGAGATCGTCAGCTTTGATTTTCGCTGTATTAACAATGTCCTGAACACTTGGTGTGTGCGCCTTACCTCCGCTACTGGCATCGCTTCATACAACAGATCTGAGCTGTCCAACTATGGCAACAGTCCTTGAACATGCGCGCGCTATGTGAGAATCTGCCTTGGTACAAAGTAGCAGTGAAAACATAGTACGGAGTTTCATTGATTTGGCCATTCTCTCAATAAGCAAGTGGAATGGATTTGATATTGAAGCTCTGACACAGCGCTCTACAAAGTGCGGCAAGTGGATAGACCGATTCACGGACTTTCCACATGGTAAAAGTGGGGGGGTCTAAACCAGGCATCCTCAAAGTACGGACTCTGGTCCGGATCCGGACCGAACCACAACTGTCTCTGGACTCTGAGCAAATTATACTTTTCATTTGTATTATCTGTGTTATCTGCGAGACATCGCCACAACGCAACGAGTCAAAATGATCCGCTATGTCCATAGACTGCAAACAGCGCTCATCGGACATGTATGAGAGAAAGTCTCTAATGTCCGAGTGCAAGTGAATGCAGCACAAGATGCACGTCATGTAACCCCTCCCCCGGTCCTGGCGCGAGCCTGGACATATGATTGGCGGCGATTTCATTTGAACGGGACGGCGCAAAACGAGAAGCATTCGGACCCAAGCACTGAAGGAATGAGGTATTTGCGGTCTACACTGACAGAGAAGAGCCTGTCAGTGCGGCTGTACTCAGCATCGAATCAAAACGCAATAAAGCTGTTGATCTTAATACGTTTGTGAGGCGTTTTGCTGAACAAAATGGTATTCGCCGCATTCAGCTGTAATACACGTCAACTTAATGCTCTGCTCACGGATGAGCATACAAAACCATTACGGTCCCTACACACGGCGGCGTGCGTTGCCGCTTGGCGGTGGGCGTGTCTTGAGCTTGGGGAATCAACGCGAGCAGCCCGACCAACAACCAACCACATGAATGTCCCGCCCCAGACATACAAAGCAAAGCATTCATGCTACATCCATGCTGGCTAAATATACTGTCTATGCTTGCTAGCTGTCCATTCAAACGAAATACACTGGATATAAACTCCCCAAACAGGCGAAAACCTACCAGTTTCCCCCACTGTCTTTGCCACCTCCCCCCATGCCTGGCTCCTCCGGTTTGTATCCCCGTATGTTCCCTACCGCCACGATCATTTTCTCCTCCTTTTGTTGACATATGGGAAATAACTGCGGTCTGGCTCTCCCAACATACAGCCGGTTTGATTGGCTACTGCTTGTACTGTCAGATTTACTTACGAGGGATTTGATTGGCTGACGCCTCCGTCGAGGCGGCAAAAGTAGAACATTGCTCTACTTTTGCAGCGAGCACCTCGAGAGAAGCTACGCTTTGCTCCCACAATGCAGTTCGGCGAATCGTGACGTCACCCCATTCAAAGTGAATGGGCAGAAGCGTTGAAGCGGCAACGCACGCCGCCGTGTGTAGGGGCCGTTAAGATGATGACCTTACGTGTGTAAATATATTTTTTTCTTTGAGGGTGTCTGCCCCCAAAAAACTGTTTTAAGTCCTGAGAAAGTCAAATAAGACGGTGTGTAAAACTACACTGCCCAGCCAAAAATAAGTAACCACTTTGATTTAACTAGGTTAGTAGGTAAGGACTTTCCACTGGATAATAACTGAAGTATAAAATGCATGACTGAAGTGATGGAGACCATGTTGAAGGCAAACAAAAAGAGGAAATAACAGGTCAAATCAAGCAAATCCCCTCTCAGATTCCACAGCAACCAGAGGAACATAAATACTGGCTGGTGATTTGATTAATCAGCTTTGTGATGGAATAAAAGATGCACAGTGCATTTCCTTAGCTGTGGGTGAGTCCACTGACACTGAGTTTTTATGATGAGGCAAAGGGGGAGTTTGTTGAAGATGTGTTGGGCCTGATGAACCTCAGTGGACACCACAAGGGGCAACACATTTATAAAGCAATAATGTGAATGCTGAATGAAAAAGAGTGCAGCTGTCTTTATTCATAACTGCAGCTCTTACACTGCGACTCTGAGGGATCAAGCACAGACACAATAACAATGAAAACTGCTGCATACAGATTATTTAATTTTTGCAACCTCGTGTTAAGAATCTTTTTGCATTTGTTTAAAAGTTTGAATGACCGTAATAAATGGACCTTTCTCTTATTGAAACATTTATTTTGGACCTTTAAGATTTGTATTTGAGTACCCCTGGTCTAAACTAATCATTTGAAAAGGTGGGGGGGACTTGTCCCACCCTCATATAATGGCTGCGACGCCCCTAAAACGACTTTGTGCTGAGTCAGTGAAATGATAGTGAAACATGAGAGGCTGTGAAGGCAGGCAGCAGCTGGAGCATCCACACACCTCAAACAGCATGTGAAGAACAATAAGAAGCATATCAGGTCAGCAGAACCAAGTACAGATCATCTAACATTTAAATTCCACAACTGGATCTGCTGATGAGGACTGAGTGAGTCCAGAGTTCCTAAACAAACCTGAGAGAGGACCTCGAGTTAAGCCTGTTTTGTCAATTGGTCTTAAACGAATGACCGCTCAAATAAAAAGCTTAATCTTCAAAAGTCTCTTATTTTTCTCCAGTTTTTTTTGTTTTAAATGTGCTTGAATGAAGATGCAAAGGTACTTTTTTTTTACATGGGGGGGATTTTAGGCACCAATATATGGTGGGAGTTACTTTATTTGGGTAAAGGAAAGAAATCCTGATGATAAAATACATTTAATTGGGGATTTGAGGTGTTGTAGTGTAACATAATGTATTCTCCCATTATATAATGTTATCTCTATTGAGTCAGCACACATTGACTTATACCTATTATTCCCCCTTTCCCTTTGCGTCTTTACGGGAAGAAACCTCTTTAAATTGAGCATAATGGATTTTGATGAATTATTAGTTCATTCTAATGTATTTCTAAACCCCTAGACTTTAAGAACTTGTATGTGTTGTATATGTTTCTGCTATTGGGCAAAAGGTTGTGTAAGGTGTAAATTGACAAGATATATAGAACAAAAATATCGTAATATTTAGAGATTAAAGAAATTATATTTTCCGAATGATTGCCAGGGACAATTCAGTACTATCTGCCCTCTTTAGAAATGAAATAGTTTATCACGTGTTAACATACTGATAAGCATTAGGTAGCCTACAATCATACATCGGACATTTCGCTGACTTTCGCTTTAATCAAAAATAAGACACTTGAGTGTTTAACACAATTAAATGAATTGGAATGACCATTGTGAGCTTCACGCGTATTTACGCACATGTCCTTTCTCTCATCCTGCACTGACCTGCCCTGACGGTGTGGCTGAGCGGCTTCTCCTCTCTGACACGTTCCCCCGGACATAGCGCCCGTCCACAGCAGCAGGCTGAGCAGCATCACGTCCGTGTGCATGGTGTCCAGCAGCCCTCTCCAGAAGACTCACAACTGCCACTTACTCCCACAACTTTTCCCGCACAGAAGGCGCATTCTGCACTCGCGTTGCGCCGTACACACAGTGAGATTCTATACATGGATGCCACTGCATTTCATCTCAAAGAGGAGGGGGAGGCTATATTTCGCCACAAATCCTCCGCGTGAGATGGCTCGGATTTGATCTCCGTGCGCTCGGTACAGTCTGAGCAGGAACGCAGGGCACGTTTTCTCCGCCTGGTGGCAACAGCTGACACATGTGAAGGTCACAGGGATGCAGGATATAATCTATGCGCCCTTTCATATGCATGTGTCAAAGATTTAATGGGAACCAGGAAGCAAATCCCTAACATCAGACTGATTATTACTTAGATTTATATATTTGTATATTTCAACAAATCATCTGAAACAACCTATATAGATTTTAAAAGGAAGCAATTTACCAATTATTTCTAATGTGTGTTGGTTATTGTTGTGTCTCGTCAAATGTGTTAGTTATGTTTATGTATTATTTATGTCATTTTCATGTTTTTTGATGTCTGGTCGTGTCTGTTTATTTATATCATTCATCTCTAGTCAGTCTCTGCATTGTCATGTCTCGTTTTCCATTTCCTGTTTTATTTTCTACCTCTTGTCTTATCCCATACGAACCTCTGTTGTCCAGCTCTCCTGTTGTATACAGCACATGCGGTACTGCTCCATATTACCTATTTCATATTCATAACGTATTGCTGTTTGAACACCTTTCTGTTTGTGTTGTGCAATGAATTCAACTAAATATTATTGCTTTTAAATAACCTAATACAGTTATGTGAAATATGTTGACATAATACATGTAATAAAAGTCAATGTTTCAGTTTGTAACAGTGTGTGTTCTTTGGTGAATCTGTGGATATTATGCTGTGTGGACAGTATTAATGTCCATGGGCAGTGGAGGTTGACGAGCTCTGCTTTGTTGTAAGATATGCTGTTTGTAGGATTATCCAAAGGCAGGCTTTCATTTTCCTTTGTAGCCTTATAGCTTATGTTTGATCCTCTTATATTGTTTGATAGATTATTAAAAAACAACATGGCAACAGTAAATCCATTACAGCAGGGCCGTCTGCTGACAGGGAGTCGCATCTCAGAGGGCAGCTTCTGTCTGAGGCCTGGGTCTCTTTACATTAGCTGTGTACGTCCATCACACCTCTGACAATATTTCAAACAATACAAAACACCTCTCTCTATATTATAATAATTTAATATTATATGTTGACCTAAATCAAAATATAATATTATTTTCAAAAGCTTTTTTAATTTTAAACAGACAGTTCAACAAAAGGATACCCAACAAATGTAATGTTATCATTTAAATATTTAATTGTTCTCTCTTAGTAAGATCCCATTTTCAATAAAATGGTGGTCTTACCTTGACTTGAAGATAAAGTCCATTTGCCTATCCTTCTGGACAAAAATCTCTATTACTTTTTTGTAAAAGTCCTCCTTATCTTCTTGTAGTTTCAAAAGTCTATCATAAATCTAATCGATAGATTTATGATTAGAAAATGATGATGATGTAGACATGTGGATATTATCCGGCTGAACAAAACGTGCAGGTTACGGTACGTTTCCCACAGATATTATTTGGAGCTATTTTCTAAAATCCTATGGAGAAATCTCATTGCTTTTTTGTCGAGGGAAGCCATGCGCAGCTTACTTCCGGGTCTCTCGTCTCCTCACACACTCTACTTTTCGCGGCACACGTACTTACAGCCAATCAGCTCTGAATTATGTGAGATGATGTATGGTGGGGATGGCCAACCCAGTCTCACAAAAAAACGTTTAATAACTACGTTGGTACAATGTAGGACGTAGTATTTCTACAAAAACGCCTTGTAAATTGTAAGATCCCTACGTTTTTTTTGACCATTCATTCCAATGGCTGGCGTCTATGTCACGTGATCTTCACATTTCTCCCTGCAGAAAAAATAAAACATGGCCGAACTTCGTTTTATTCTCGGTGGAAAATGCCTATTTAAAGTTACTTTGGCCATTAAAATGCGTTTTGATGTCATTTGATGCGAGAAATATGAGTTGTTATTTCAGATTATGTGTGCAGTGGATGTACATGATCTTTAGTTTGCTAGTTATTACGAAGATTACTTCGGGAAATGGTGTCCATACAACGTTTTCATTGTTAGCAAGGTGGTTACTAGGGACGCTGCTATCGATATTATTTCTGTTATGTTGTGTAACTGTTTAATGGTGTTATCTTTATTGCTACCCCCCTTCCCCATCAAAGTATAGTGTTGGTCCACAGCCTAAACATATTAGTTTAACAAAATCAGCATCTAAAGATAGCCTACGTTATTTTCCCCCTGTGCAATTCCAGTCTCACATCTCACAGCACATCGTCATTAACAAATACCGGAAACAGACCGAAGACACTTTATTCCGAGTGTACTTGCTTTTCTCTTTGAAAGTCATCACATAACGGCATTGTAATACACGGTTCGGCTGCATTATATATTACATATCTGCTGTAGTTCTGTATTTATAGAGCCCTGATGAGAAGACTTCTAGACAAACATGAGGAACTGAAAACGTGACGTGGATCATAAATATATCAACAATTAAACAACATCTTACATGTCTTTTCACACAATACGTCTCCTTGCAGAATCAACACTAATTCGGCTGACTTTTATATTTGATCCAATTGGTAGATAGGCTGTATTTACACCATAAAGGTGCACAGCTGATATAAAGGGACACCTAGTGGTTAAAGCATGTTATTGAATTTCATTATTTGTATTATTAGATATTAATAGAATCCCTATAAAGTATGTTCATTACTCGTTATTCTCTACTAATAGTTAATTAAAGACTGTATATAATGACTATTTTGCACATCCCTTTCAAGATTTCATGATTTTCTAAGGTTTATTGACATATCATAAAGGCCTACACAACTGTGGTGTAGTTCTGCACTGAATGAAAAACTTGGGTTGCAGGTTCCTCAATAGTGCATTACAAGACATCTTTCAATATGTGTGCATACCTCCAGCAATGTTAACTATGTTGAAGCACTTATTTTAACTGATATTATACATAATGTATTATACTCTTATAAGATGTATGTAGTATAAGAAATGTGCAGAATATGACAATTTAATGGTGGAGATACACATATTGAAAGATGTCTTGTGATGCACTGTTGAGGAACCTGTGACCAAAGTTTTTCATCTGCGACCTTGTCAGGTATTGAACAATCAATAAATAAAGAACACAGAATTATAAAATATAAAACACAGAATTTGTGTGATTATACTAAATGATTTACAAATAAACACCACTAAATATTTACAACTATACACATGCTGATGTAACGCAAATGTTTCCAACTTGGGATCAATAAAGTATATCTTATCTTAAGATGATCGATGGCTACTGCCATATTTGCACAATGTGCCTCTGAATCTTGACAAGTGCATGTTTCAGGCTCATCAATGAACAAGAGGAGGGGTCACAGACATAAGACCAGTTGTTAAATAAAGCTCTTCTGACCTTAGCTGTTGCGTGATATTAATGCTGCCCATTATGGGCACAAGCAATTTTCACCCATTTATTAATTATATGTTTTAAATGTGAGTGTTTCCTATCCCCTAAACCTCCAGGGATGTACACAGTTTAATACTGGCAACTTCTTATTATGGGAAATATGAAAACGTCCTTTAAAACTACAACTCCCAGTAGAGACGTGCCATAGAGAACATGTTGCAAACACACAATAGCCAGCATGTGTAGTTCTGGGGACGGGGTGGGGGAGGGGGAGACGCGGTGGAACCGTTCAAATCCAGTTTTGGACAGTCTGCCGTGGTTCCATCCCATTTCAAGTGCTGTTCAAGAATCGGCTTAACCGTCGGAGCACACTCTCCAATCACAGAGCTTGAGGACTATCACGGGGTTTGTCAAACAGAGCACATGGTGTAGTCCAAACGATAGCTGGGGATTCTGGGTAGTGTAGTGTCTTCTGCCATCCTTTACTCAGAAAAAACATTTGTTTCTCCGAATCGAAGGGGAAAAATACAAAAGCATTGAACACAATTTAAACCAATCAATGTTGTGTAATCAACAAGGATAATCTGGTGTTTTTTAGTCGATGAGTAGTGCAGATATCACTGTAAAATCAATCGACAGTAAGAGGAATACTTACATCCGGGTGTACAATTCTCCGTTATCCAATGGGAATGGACGCTCACATTGCCTTTAAGGGCAGCCGACTCAAACGAATGCCGTGCTTCCATGAGCGTCAAATCCCGACGCAGATGGGAATACATTGCAATCAGTTGAAAGCTATTTGCGTCCCTTTATGACGCTGAAGGAGCCTAGGAGCGTCACAATTGGACGCCACGGACACTGACCAAATGTCGCTCCTGGACGCTTAGGGAGTGAGAGTGTGTTGGCCAATCAGCGCTTCATAACGCAGACCCGGGAAGCCCAGAAGGAAGTGCCACAAACTGCAGTTCATCTAGTGGCCAACAGGGGATGGATGCAAAAAGGAGCAATTCCCATAGACCCCCATGTTAAAATGCCCAACTTTACAGCAGAAATAAACATGTTTCTAGCTTGGATCCAATCAAACTTATTCTGGATATAGTTAGATTCCACCTTCATGACAATGGAATAGGGAGTGCATTTTTTTACCGTGAGTTTTTATAGTAAGTAAAGTAACTTTTGCCGTGAGTGAATGAAAGTATTATTTCTTCTTGAGTTCTGCAGTTTAGCGTGTACACATTTGCTGAATATGAAAATATTCAGTGTGTGCCCACTGTGTGACTGTTAAGGATAAACAACCTGTGGCCCCCAATATATGTCGTATGTATTATTGCTGCACAAACATTACATTGCAGTTTAAGTGTCGCCAACTCCGTTTCTAACATGCAAAAAGACAGCAAAATGCGTCTGATTATTTTTAGTATTTTAGATCTTTCCAATCCAGACAAGAGATCTCTCTCCCAGTCTGTGTGCGAGGGGGCGGGGCAGTACTATTGAAAGCCATTTGCGTCATTATTTGCGCGCGAATTAACGGGGAGGTCCGTTTGAGTTCAAAGTTTCAGTAACCAATCAGTGAAGAGCAAAGCCAGACCAAAGCAATCGGTAGATGAAAAGTTCCTGACATTGTGAGGCTGTACATTGTAGTTTACACACACGCAGCTGCTACATGCAGCAACACACACACACGGAGGAGATGGCGGGGAGAACGTGGTGTGGTTAAACTATAGCCGTGTTGATGTGGACAATACTCGTTACCAAAAGTGGAATAAGAGTTTAGCATGTGAGGGCGGTAACACGAGCAATTTGTCCAAACATCTTGCAAAAGTGCACCACATTCAGACGGAGAAATGCACCGGGTTCGACTGTCTTTCTAGTAGCTCTGTAGGCCCATCCACGAGTAACGTTTCCACGTCAGGTGTTATGTATGCTAGCAGCAACACACAGAGTTAACTACATTATACAAACATGGGTTAATGATTAGAGGTAACTGAGTTATTTATTTTGTTAAAGTTTCAGCTATTCTGTTTACAGTTCTGTCATCAGATTATTTAATACGATTTGTTAAAACATTGTTGTTTCTTTTGATGTGAAATATTATGTACTTAATTTAAATAAAAAGCAATGTTAGTTTTGTTCACAATTTTTTTAGTTAGTTTACCTTATTTTTTCTCTCCAAAAGAACCGATAAAAGTAATGTTAAAGGACCGGATCGATAAGCGCTATCGATAAAAGTAGTAGTACCGTTAAAACCTTAACGATACCCATCCCTATGTGGATGTCAGTTTTACACACATTCTGAGGCCGCCGTGCCTATATTTTTTGTTTTCACTGCTAATTTATGCTTATGTTCTATTAGTGCATTAAAAAATCATTAAAATCATGAATGAAGTTTCAGCTCAGACCCCACGCTTAATATGTCTGCCCCTGGCCCACCTACATTTCTCCAGGCCCACCCACACAATAATTCCTGGCTACGCCACTGATTAGAAGTAAGGTGATGAGTTTATTTACAGGGGATATATAATGTCATTATCAGGTTCTTACTGTGCTTGTATTGTAAAACTTGTTTACATGATTTAATGTAAAAACAAAACATGTGATCTTTTCAAAACTGTCTCTCTGAGTTTACCTGAACTCACCCCCTGTCAGAAACTCTCCATTTAAACACCCGTCTATATGAGACCATCCCCCAAAAGCCCAGTCTGCTCTCTGATTGGCTTGCAAAAAATAAATGGCGCAGCTTTGCAAAGGTAGTAGGCTTGTTTGAGACAAGCGAGACCTGCGCAGTTGCGATCAACGTCTTGCTAGTGCGTTGCATGATGGTTAGTCATTTTGTCCGACTTGCTCTGGAGGCTCGCCGACATGAGACGTTGAAATCTCGCGGGACAAAGACGCCCGCAGCCTTGAGAGCGAGGCGCGGCGAGGCGGCGCAGTTCCTCTCCACGGGCTGCGGAAGCGAAATGCTTGATGGGAAACGGCTCGCTGGTATCTCGAGCTGAGCGCTCATTGGTGGTTTTTACCACGTGCTGCTGATGAAGCTCTCCAATTGGCTGGCAAAAGTTTGTTGTTGTTTTGTGTCAGTTTTACGTCGCCACATCCATTCCCATTTTTCATCATTGTTCCACAATGTTTATCATCATGAAATGAATATCTATATATTTTATACTATACTTGCACTGCTTACCGTTTTCATACTTTATATATCTTGTTGCACCTGGTTAGAAGCTAAACTGCATTTCGTTCTCTCAGTACCTGTAATATGTGCAATAACAATAAAGTTGAATCTAATCTTGAGCAGGAACAAATGTATTTACTTAGTACATATCTGACATTAACGATTAAACACGTGTGCATTCTTTATAAATGCAAACCGAGTCAAGCCGACTCCGGAGGTGGCGGTAGGCACCTTAAAGTTGTTTGCAATCCGCCAAAAAAACCGAGAGAAGAAGAAGAAGACGAAGAAGAAGATGAAGAAGAAGAAGCCGACTCGGACCTGTCCGATTTCAGGCGAGCTTTTTGAGACCTCCTGCGGCTGCGATCGGCTATTCTCGTCTACTTTCGAGGCGAGCCGCAACGCGTCTCAAACAAGCCTAATAAGTCAGGCCGGGAATTATACACCCAGCCAGCCCACTACCAGTTTTTTCTGTGCCATTCTGCTTGATTTATTTGTCAATATTTACAGCGTTGCTGCCCATAGTGATAGCCCTATACTTTGAATCTACTACCCAGAATAAACATATGGACATGGGTTACTATTTTAAAAAATTGTGCAAATGTATTTGGGAACCCATGTGAACATGTTTTAAGTGGGGGTCTTATGTATTATGCCAACAGATTTGTAACTGTATAGGGTTATTTAAAAGCAATAATATCAAGTTTAAGTGTTAGATATTAGGTTCACCTTCATATTATTGCTTTCAACTAACCTAATTTGTTGACATATTTTATTAATTAAAGTCAACGGTTCAGTTTTTTCAGTGTATGTATGTTCATGTTTGTTTGCACTTATTGTAAGGAATATAGGCATCAGCTAAATAAAAATGTAAGTAAACTAGGGAATAATTTGCTTATTCAACCTTCGACCCAGTTCATCGTTTTCTCTCTTTACGGTCTCTTTTCCCGTGGCATAGGTCTAGGGCCTTGGGTATTGCTGCTATTGGTCTCTAAACAACAAGGGTCTCATTCAAAATGACTTTCTCTGTATCACAGAAACTTGGCAAAAACCACACGAATACTTCTCCCTCAACCAGACAACACCCCCAGGATACACATATATTGAAAAACCACGCCACCATGGGCGTGAAGGTGGAATTGCCACAATTCTAAGAAATAATATAAAAACAATTGCAATAAACATCCATTGCCCCTCCTCATTTGAACACCTTGCTGTTAAACTGTCTGGTCCAAAACTCCTGGTTACAGCAGTCATTTACCGTCCCCCCAAACCAAACCCTGCTGTCCCCTCGGATCTTGCTGAATTCCTCACACAACTCTGCTCCATCTCTCTTTCTGTATTATTATTTAGTGATTTCAATATTCATGTCGACTCAAACGACTCCAATACCGCTACAGAACTCCTGGACATACTCAACTGTTTCAATATCACACAACATGTTGATTTTCCCACCCATAGAAAAGGTCACACATTGGACCTGATCTGCACCACTGGCATCGCCATCAGCAACCTGACCACCTATGACCTCACCATCTCCGATCACCTGGCCCTCATCATGGACATCCTAACCCCAACCCCTCTGATCAAGCAGAAGCGCACCATACAATTCCGGAATATCAAGTCCATACACCCCTCCTCCCTCTCCTCCCTACTGGCTGACACCATCCCTGACTCCACCGTCACCCAGAATGTTTCCCCTGCTGGTCAACACCTACAACAATGCTCTCTCCTCCTGTCTCAACCAACTCGCTCCAATAAAAACCAAGTATGTGTCTTTCACTCACTCAGCCCCCTGGTACACCGATCATCTCCATTGCCTCAAAACAAAAGGTCGCCAGCTCGAAAGACATGCTAAACGAACTGGTCTATATAGACTGCACCAACAGCAGTAAAAAGATGCCCTCAACAGTGCACGCTCCTTCCACTACTCCTTTGTAATACAATCTGGCAATAATAACACAAAGTCCCTTTTTTCAACTATTAACAAGCTCCTCAACCCCATGGATAATATCTCCAACTCCTTCACCACCTTAAAGTGTGAATCTTTCCTCTCATTCCTCCAAAGCAAAATAATACACAGCAACATAGCCAACTCCTCCGTCTCGCCCACCACCCATCCTTTTCCGGAACCTGCTTACCCTCCTCCTTCCAGGCACCCTTTTACAGCCTTCAGACAAATTACCTCACTGGACATAGTTGCCCAAGTCACCGGCATGAATACCTCAACTTCCATCCTGGAGCCCATGCCCTCCACCCTTGTCAAGGCCTGCCTCCCCCAACTCACTCATCTTATCAGCACATTAACTCCTCTCCGTACACTGGACTCGTCCCCCCTGCTCTGAAACTCGCTGCTGTCACTCCCATACTCAAAAAACCTGGTCTCAACCCTGATTCCCTCAATAACTACCGGTCCATCTCTAACCTCCCATTCCTGTAAAACATTCTGGAGCAAACTGTTGCCTTCCAACTAAAATCCCATCTGGACTGCAATAACCTTCGTGAACCTTTTCAATCTGGTTTCCGTACTCGCCACAGCACAGAATCTACCCTACTCAAGGTGACCAACGACATTTTCCTCTCTGCTGACTCTGGTTCCCTCTCAATTCTCATTCTCCTTGACCTAACAGCCGCATTTGACACGATCAACCATTCCATCCTCATTGCCCACCTCCAGTCTTCCATTGGCATTACCGGTACTGCCCTCTCCTGGTTTAAATCCTATCTCTCTGACAGACATCAATTCATCTCCATCAACAACTCCAAATCCCCCACAGCACCCGTCAATCATGGCGTCCCTCAGGGTTCTGTACTTGGTCCCCTTCTGTTCATTATCTACATCCTCCCAATTGGACAAATTCTCCGTCAACACCAACTCCAGTTCCACTGTTATGCTGATGACACACAGCTCAACAAAATAAATGTCTCCAACCACACACTCCCAGCTCAGCACCTGCCTCACTGACATTACAATTTGGATGCAAAACAATTTTCTAAAATGTAACTGACAAATCGGAACTCATAATCATTGGCCCAAACTCACCTACCATCATCCTCGACCCCACCCTCACTTTCCTCCATCACATCAACCAGGTCATAAAAAACCGCTTTCTTCCATTTAAAGAACATCGCCCGCATTAGACCCTCCCTCTCATCGATCGCTGCTGAAACTCTGACCCATGCCTTTATAACATCCCGACTGGATTACTGCAACAGCACACTTTTTGGATCACCTGCATTCATACTAAAAAAACTTCAATATGTCCAAAACTCAGCTGCCCGCTTGCTCACCTCCACCCGACGCTCCGACCACATCACCCCTATCCTCCAGGACCTCCAATGGCTCCCCATCAAACACCGCATTGACTTTCAAATATTACTTTTCACTTTCAAAGCCCTCAACAACCTTGCCCCCCCCCCTACCTCTGTGACCTCATCCAACGACACACCCCCACCCGTCGCCACAGGTCTACTGAAGCTAACCTCTTGCAGCCCTTCAGGACAATGCTCCGGACCTGGGGTGACAGGGCCTTCGCAGCAGCCTCGCCCACACTCTGGAACTCCCTCCCCAGCCACGTCAGATCCGCCAACACTCTCACATCATTCAAACAACCCCTCAAAACTCACCTTTTCACTCTTGCCTTCAACTCCTAATCCACTAACCCCTCGCCCGTATTCCACCTAGCTTAGCACTTTCTACTTTTGTTGTTATTTTTGATTTACTTTCTTGTAAGTGCTTTGAGCACCAGGAAAACCGCTTTATAAATGTAATGTATTATTATCTCTTAAGGAGGAGCAGCTTGGGCGCATTGTTGTTGCCAGTCTATGACAGAGCACAAGCCGCCATGAGGTAGTTTACTGTTCAGGGACGAAGGTTCCCTGGTGCACATTCTTTCCTATGGACGACAGCTCTAGTTAGATTCAGGGTCCATAACTGTTTAGTCTCACTGATAAATTGATTATTATACTCCGAACTAGTTAAAACCTCCAACTGCCGAAAGAGTTCTTCAGAATTGGTTTGGCTACCGCTGGGTCAACTCGTGACACACCACCTGTCTTGTCAATTCTCCGGCCGTAACTCCAAATCAACCGTCAGTGTGTGCCATCAAAGCTCCAGCTCTCCTCGTGTCTCTCTGAGTCCTGACTCTCCATTGCTACAGAAGTTTCCCCCACAACTATCACTACAATTATATTACAAGTCCATTTTAGGTATAGATCGTTATTTGTCCATATGCAGACCATTTACTGTATGTGATGGCAACTTCTGAACCAATGGAGACGAAACTCAGAGACACGCGGAGAGCACGAACTTTGATGGCAAACACTGATGGTTTATTTGGAGCTTCGGCCGGAGAATTCACAAGACATGAGCTGTACCACGAGGTGTCACAGGTTGAGATGCCAAACCAATTCTGAAGATATACCCCAGACCCATGTATTTAGCTAGTTCAGAGAGAACAATCAACATGCATAACAAGATCAAACACTATAGTAACACCTCTATCAGCTGACGCCAACAGGCAGGAACAGGGAGACAAAACACTGAGAGGGAAGCAGCCCAAGGTTGCAGGCCTGTGCTCAGTGAGGTCAGTACAAACTGATAAACTATTTCCCCAACAATATATATAACCTCCCATTCTGTTTGCAGGGGTTTGATTGGTATTGGAGGTCATTAACAAAGTTACCCGTCCACAAATGAGGAGCATTTTTCAGCAGAACCTCACAGTCTGCTCTAAACTCAGATTTACCCCCACAGATGTATCCCCCATTGAGGGAGACTGCTTTTATCACCATTTCTACCATGTAACAACAACAAAAAAGATATTAAGGAATAAGCAGTCTTTCCAAAATCACTTTGACCGTGATTCAGGTTTTTTGATTCAAATTAATTACATTTTATAGTGAACTGATAAATGTGCTGTTATTTATTATGTTGTTCAATTTTTTTATGTGCCATTTTGAAATATTTGATTGTGCCTGCCCAGCGACTGCGGATGGAAATTAGCTAAAAGACACATCTGACATAATAATTTCTTCCCTTTTAATTTATTTGTATTTGTATACTTCTATCAATAAAGACTGAGGAGGATTGAAACAATTAAAAAACATCTAACCATGTGTTCTTGTCTTGAAAAAAACCCCATTGTGTAATAATCAATGTAACCACTAGAGGGCAGCAAATGGCAAACCTTGATAAGACTATGTGGTGGAGTCATTTTAACCCTATGGCCCTCTAAATATTTTTATTTTTAAAAATATACACAATGTCACCTGACATGCTGGTGTCCAATACAATGAGGGCATTATATGGGTGTGGCATTTTGTCTGGGGGTGGAGCCGTCCTTTCTGCAAGCAAAGCTGCAGGGGACTCAGGGCC
This sequence comes from Champsocephalus esox, assembly GCA_036324585.1. Classification (NCBI taxonomy): domain Eukaryota; kingdom Metazoa; phylum Chordata; class Actinopteri; order Perciformes; family Channichthyidae; genus Champsocephalus; species Champsocephalus esox. The sequence goes on from CM070490.1 coordinate 32,827,009, forward strand.
ACCACTTGGTAAGATACATTTCACTTTTTAACATATTAGAAATGTACACAACTTAAAATAAAAAATACATGCATGTGCATGAATACGTAAAGAAGTATATTTGATTGTTTAAAGACTTATTATGTATTTATTAATTAGCTAAAAAATACATGTTTTTTTGTTCGTTGCCTCAGGGCAACACTTGACCACCTTTTTCCAGGCAATATCAAACAAGTGTGCAAATGTGCTCAGCTGTAAAATGATAAACCTAATCACTGTTTTTACATCTACTGATATTTACAGGAAATGGACCCAAAACATGTTCTGGGTCAACAGAAGGGACACGATCAGGCTGTTAGGGCTATTCCGTCTGACAGTGAGGACAGTGAAGGTAGAGATAGGGTCACACACACACACACACACACACACACACACACACACACACACACACACACACACACACACACACACACACACACACACACACACACAGTTGTTTTTTCTATTTCTTCTGATTGTAAAGTCCTTGGTGTTTCCCCTCGTAGCACAGTGTTGCCCTGAGGCAACACAAACACACCAACCCCTGGTTGAGGGGTGAGGGGGGGTCACATGTTATAATTGATATCATATCAGGGACCCCTAAGCTCCTAAAACACATGGTGAAACGTTTTTTCCCTCCCAAAATAAAAAGTCATGCCATAGAGGGATAAAGTAAAACTGCATTACATGACATGTCACCTGTTAGACTCCTTTACCCAAAGCAACTCACACACATTCAGTCTGTGGGCATCCCCCACAGGAGCAATCTGGGGTGAAGTGTCTTTCCCAGGGACACAACGACATGCTGACTGCAGCGGGACTCGGACTTGCTCTCCGGTGCCACAGCCTCCCAAACCGCACGTGATTTCAATGTGCAAAGTGTCATTTCTGATGCTATTCATAAATACTCACGGTCACAGCCTCAGTCTGACCAATAATCATCATCAACTACATGCCAGCTTCTCTTGGCAGTTGAGAGATTCATGCACGCACACACACACACACACACACACACAGAATTAATCTGGATTTGGTGGGTGGAAGATTGCTACACTTGGTGGAGAGCCAACCTCATGACATTACATAAAGCTTTTTTCCCCATCTTTATTCATTAGAAATTAACACACACACACACACACACACACACACACACACACACACACACACACACACACACACACACACACACACACAGATGATCACATAATAACAATATTAATATTATATAGATTTCTAGATATAGCATATTTGATGCAGTCTTTCTGAACACTTTTAAAATAAAATACTGCAAATTAAGAATATTTGTAATGTTCTGCACAGATAGTGCCTTAACCCTCTATGATATGACTTTTTATTTTGGAAGGAAAAACATGTTTCACCATGTGTTTTAGGAGCTTAGGGGTCCCTGATATAATATCAGGGACCCCCCCCTCACCCCTCAACCAGGGGTTGGTGTGTTGCCTCAGGGTAACAATGTGCTACGAGGGGAAACACCGAGGATTTCTACAATTCAGAAGAAATAGAAAAAACAACTCTATATGAATTCAAAAGGTTTTCTTTGTGTGCGTGCATATGTGCGTGTGTCTGTGTGTGTACGTGTGTGTGTGTGTGTGTGTGTGTGTGTGTGTGTTTCTGTACTTCCTCTAGGAAGAAAGGACAGTCAGAAGAGCTCTGTGGCTTCAGGCTTGATCTCCATTCAAATGACAGCGTTGGTTTCCCCAAAAGTGGGCGGGGCTGTAAAGTGACGTAGATTTTACTCTCATCTATTATTCAAAACCATTCTATTTATTGTAACGTAAATTACATGCCAGTGTTTTATCTTTTTATTTATTTGTTTTTATTTTAAATCCTATAATGTCGGACTTTTGTTGCTGTCTGTGAGGAAAAGAAATGGGGCTCAGAGCCTCAAAATACTGAAATCTGTATTTTTGAAAATCTTTTTTTCCATCTAATTTGTTATTCTTTTCTAAATAACACACTGTTATTTACTCAACAATAACACACAATTATCCTTGTTTTTATTTATTCGTTTAATTCTATAATCTTGGGCTTTTTAGCATGCTTTTTAGCCGTAAATAAAGTCACCGGAAACAGACGTAGGCCTATAAGGGACGTTTCGAGCGATACACACCACAAACCCACTGAACAGATTACCCGAGATCCTCAGCTTGAAGCTCGTTGATTGGATGTTTTAGCCGCAATGCATGTTGGGATATGATGTTAATGCGATATGATATCCGAAAACATTATACTTTATTCCGAGTGCTCTTGCTTTTCTCTTTGAAAGTCATCACATTGTAATACACGGTTCGGCTGCATTACATATTACATATCTGCAGTAGTTCTTTTTGTATAGAGCCCTGATGAGAAGACTTCTGGACAAACTTGAAGAACTGCTGCCAAAACTGAATACGTGATGTGGACCATAAATATAACTAATTCGGCTGACTTTTATATTTGATCCAATTGGTAGATAGGCTGTATTTACACCATAACGGTGCACAGCTGATAGAAAGGAACTTGTAGTAAATATATTACTGATTTTCTTTGAATATAAGAATGTAAATACTGAGTTGAGCGAATAGTCAGGGGGTTTGGGTGATGGGAGACACATCTATGGAATCACAATTTCAATAGCTTACCATTAAATGACGGATATGCCTTTCTGTCTGTGATGTTTTACAAATCAGATATTAATGTGTAGAAGTAAAACATGAGAAATAGTATAGCAATATGCTGTAAAATTATGTAAAAACATGAATAAAACTACACATCTTCAGATGTTGTACATACATAAGTGTCCTACACTAATAATACAAAGTTATTATTTGTATGCTGTGTGTACCAAGTGTGCACCGCCTAGTGGTTAAAGCACGTTATTGAATCAATCAATCAATCAATCAATGTTTATTTATATAGCCCAATATCACAAATGTTACATTTGTCTCAGTGGTCTTCACAGTGTGTACAGAATATCAGTATGACAATACGACACCCTCTGTCCTTAGACCCTCACATCGTACAAGGAAAAACTTCCAAAGAAAACCCAGTTTAAAGGGAAAAATGGGAGAAACCTCAGGGAGAGCAACAGAGGAGGGATCCCTCTCCCAGGACGGACAGACGTGCAATAGATGCCGTGTGTAAATTGAAAAGATAATACATTTGCAACATAGGTAGTCCAAATGTTTGGAAATGCATGTGTGTATAATAGGAAGATGAATCCACGAGGATATCCATCCAGGACCGATGATCCAGGACCACAGCCACGACTCAAGATCCAGCGCTCGCGATCCAGGACACAAGACCGCAGGATCATCCATGACTCCGGATCCCAGCATATATAGACCCCAAAAAGAAAGACATTTGGGGAAGCTGGGTTAATCGGAACATGAGAGTACACAGGTATAGACAGAGAGAAGGAAGAAGCAAGATGTCCCCCGACAAACTAAGCCTATATCAGCAAAACTAGGGGCTGAATCTAATCAGCCCTAACTATAAGCTTTATCAAAAAGGAAGGTCTTAAGCGCACTCTTAAAAACGGATAGGGTGTCTGCCGCCCGAACACAAACTGGAAGCTGATTCCACAAATGTGGAGCTTGATAAGAAAAGGCTCTGGCTCCCATTGTACTTTTAGAGACTCTAGGAACAACCAACAACCCTGCATTCTTGGAACGCAATGCCCTAGTAGGACAGTAGGGTATAATGAGTTCTTTAAGGTAAGATGGCGCCTGCCCATTAAGGGCTTTGTAGGCGAGAAGAAGAATTTTAAATTCTATCCTGTGTTCTATAGGGAGCCAGTGTAAGGCAGCCAGAACAGGAGTAATGTGGTCCCTTCTCCTAACTCTGGTTAGTACACGAGCCGCAGCATTTTGAATCAGCTGAAGCGACTTGATTGACTTTTTGGTACTCCCTGATAGTAAAGAGTTACAATAATCCAGCCTAGAAGTAACAAATGCATGGACTAGTTTCTCTGCATCGTTTTGAGGCAAGATATGCCTGATTTTTGCAATGTTACGTAGATGGAAGTAGGCGGTCCTTGAAATTGATTTTATGTGGGCTTTAAAGGATAAATCCTGATCAAATATAACACCAAGATTCCTTACAGTCTCACTGGAGGCCAAATTAATGCCATCCATAGTTAGTATATCTTTAGATAATTTGTTTCGTAGATTCTTCGGGCCAAGTACAATAACTTCAGTTTTGGTCGTGTTTAACATCAAAAAGTTTAAGGTCATCCACGTTTTTAAGTCCTTAAGGCAGTCTTGAATTTTATTTAGATGATTAATTTCATCAGGCTTAATTGATAAATATAGTTGAGTATCATCCGCATAACAATGAAAGTTTACAGAATGATTCCTTATAATATTGCCTAGCGGAAGCATATATAATGTGAACAAAATAGGTCCGAGCACTGAGCCCTGTGGCACTCCATGGCTAACTTTGGTTTGCGTGGAAGATTCATCGTTGACACGTACAAACTGAGAGCGTTCAGATAGATAGGACCTAAACCAGCCTAAAGCAGTTCCCTGTATGCCAACTAAGTGCTCTAGTCTTTGCAATAGGATATCATGGTCGATAGTATCAAATGCAGCACTGAGATCGAGCAAAACAAGAATAGAGACAAGTCCCTTGTCTGAGGCTATTAGAATATCATTTGTGACTTTAACCAGAGCTGTCTCTGTGCTATGATGTGTTCTAAAGCCAGACTGAAAATCTTCAAATAAATCATTGTTTTTTAAGTAATCACACAACTGTTTTGCGACCGCTTTCTCAAGAATCTTTGAGAGGAACGGAAGATTAGAAATAGGTCTATAGTTGGCTAAAACCTCTGGATCGAGGTTGTGCTTTTTAAGAAGCGGTTTTATCACTGCTACTTTGAATGATTGTGGAACATAGCCTGATAATAAAGACATATTCATAATATTTAATAAAGAAGTGCTAATTAATGGAAAAACTTCCTTCAACAGCTTAGTTGGAATTGGGTCTAACATGCACGTTGATGGTTTAGAAGAGAGAATCATTGAATGTAATTGTTCAAGGTTAATGGCTGAAAAGCATTCTAGTTTACTATCTCGTGTAATATTAGAACTTACGATTCCAGGAGCTGTTGATAACATTATACTGGTCGAAGGCAAGAGGTCATTAATTTTGTTTCTAAGAGTAACAATTTTATCGTTAAAAAAGCACATAAAATCATTACTACTGAGTGCTATGGGAATAGAAGGCTCAATGGAGCTGTGGCTCTCTGTCAGCCTGGCTACAGTGCTGAAAAGAAATCTTGCATTATTCTTATTCTCATCTATTAATGAAGAGTAGTATGCTGCTCTCGCTTTACGCAGTGCTTTCTTATATTCATTGAGAGTAATATGCCAAATTAAACGAGATTCTTCAAGTTTGGTGGAACGCCATATCCTTTCAAGTTGTCTAGACTTTTGCTTTATTTTGCGGGTTTCGGCATTATGCCATGGAGCTAATCTATGTTGCTTTATTTTCTTCTTTTTCAAAGGAGCAACAGAGTCTAATTTTATTCGCAGCGCATCTATAGCACTATCAACAACATGATCAATTTGGGGTGGTGTACATTTTGTATAAGTTTCCTCCCTTACAAGCAGACATGTTATCGAGTTAAGTATTGGTGGAATCTCTTCCTTAAATGTGGCTATAGCACTAACGGATAGGTTTCTGCTGCAAGAGCTTTTGACTAATGCTTTGTAGTCTAGTAACAGTACTTCAAAAGTTACTAAGAAATGGTCGGATAAAGCAGGATTATGCGGTTCGACTAATAGTTGCTCAATTTCAATACCATAAGTCAGAACAAGGTCGAGAGTGTGATTATAGCAGTGGGTTGGTTTATTTACACTCTGACAGAAACCAACAGAATCTAATATAGAGTTAAATGCAACAGTAAGGCTATTTTTATCATCGTCAACATGAATATTAAAGTCACCTACGATAATTACTTTGTCTGTTTTAAGAACCAAAGTTGATAAAAACTCAGAGAATTCTGATAAGAATTCTGAATAAGGACCTGGTGCACGATACACTGTAACAAATAAAATTGGCTGCAAAGTTTTCCAGGTGAATTATTTTTGTTGAATAATGTTATTTGATGAAAACAATATTAAGAGTATATACTTTCATAGGGGGAAAGTAGAAGGTCAATGATAGAAATATAGAATATAAAAAAAAGAAGATACTGTAAGTGATCTCTACAATAAAACAGTTTAGTGCTGGATGTACAAAGACATTAATATGAGGATGTGCAAAACAGACAAACTAATTAACCTTTATTAACACATTAAAGAATACTTTAGGTTATGGTCTTCTTTCAAATAAGAAAAAAGCTACAGATAAATATTAAGCCTGACAAAGTACTTAACGTCTAATATATTGCTTTCCTGCTATGTTAACTATGTTGAAGCACTTATTAACTGATATTATACATATGGATTATACTCTTATGTATGTAGATAGAATAAAAAATGTGCAGAATATGACAGTTTAATGGTGGAGGTACACACATTTTGATAGATGTCTTGTAATGCGCTGTTGAGGAACCTGTGACCCAAGTTTTTCATTCATTGCATAACTACACCGTAGTTGTGTATGATATGTCAATAAACCTTTGAACATCTTGAAAGGGATGTGCAAAATAGTCATTATATACAGTTTTTAAGTAACTATTAGTAGAGAATAATGAGTAATTAATATACTTTATAGAGATCTGTAGAATAGATAAATGTTTAGTCTTCTCAAGCACCAACTATCAAATATCTCTCCTGATTGTTGGCACTTGACAATCACCTTACCTGAATTTTACTCAGGTGTAACTAAAGTCTGATTTAAGGGTTGTTCATATTTCACATCATTAATCAGAATCTGCAAAGTAACTAAAATAAATGTAGTGGAGTAAAAATACCAGGTTAACCTCTGAATTGTAGTGGAGTAGAATTACAAAGTAACAATGAGCTGTCATGTGGGTATATATTAATGCTGCGCATTATGGACACAAGCGATTTTCACCCATTTAGTAATTATACGTTTTAAATGTGTACACACCAATGTGTTTCCTGTCGCCTAAACCTCCAGGGCTGGACACGGTTTAATACTGTCAACTTCTAATTTTGGGAAAAACAAAAACGTCTTTTAAAACTACAATTTTTTTTTAAAACTGCCTTATTTACTAATCCAGCTAGGTGAAGGCAGTGATCTCGCTCCCGCTCCCTCTGCCGGTAACGTGGGTGTAATTACATCCCTATTTCTGTTGGGCGAGTAGCGGCGCGGCTCTACTCTTTCTGTTAAGCAGGTAGCTGGTGAAGGCTATGTTCCCGCACCCGCTCCCGGTTACGCTGCATCTGGCATTCGTCTCTAACTCAACCAGTGAAGGTAGTGTTCTCGCCCCCGCTCCTGGTAGACGCTAAACTGCCTGGTTTCCATTAAGCAGGTAGCTGGTGAAGGCTGTGTTCCCGCACCCGCTCCCGGCTACGCTGCATCTGGCTACCTACAGAATGGTTCATTCATGTAGCGCCTGTATGGCTTCTCTTGAGCCCGAGGACGGCCACGACCGCTGCCCCTCCTGCCTCGGCCGCTTCTGGCGGTCAGTGGGGACGAAATTCGAGCATCTGAGGGAGGTTCTCACGGTAAACGCCTGCATGAGCTGTAGCTGCATGCCTCGGGTGCTCAGAGTGGCTCGAATCACTGAGGTGGAACGTCTGGCAGCAGCCAACAGACACCTCTCCTTGTCACGTCCTCCTCCAGATCAATTCGGCCGTTCCCGGCGACTTGAGGGAGCGATGGCTGTGTGCTTCCCCCAATAGAAGGACTAGAAACAGGCCGTCCTCTAAAGTGGATCGGTTAGCTGCCGATAGGGTCATGATGAAGTCGCCTCTTCAGCCTGGGCCCCCCCCCCTCCTTCGGTTGGGGGGTGAGCTGTTTAGATCAGCTGCCCTGGAGGCACTGGAGCGTGCCGCCCAAGCTAGGCAGACCAGGCAGCAGCACTCGGGTCCTCGCAGACCTGTGCCCACTCCCAGCAGGCCCAGGGGCCGCTCTAGCAGCCGCACTCAGCCGCCGGATTACAGGGGTGGTCTGCAGAGGTCTTAGCGGCCCACTCAACCGCCTCCCAATGACTTTCGTGCCCCATGTCGCCCGCCTTCCAGGCGACCTCGTGCCCCAAAGCCTTACCGGAACCCCCCAAGAGGCTCCAGGGTCCGAGGGGCTGGGCACTGAAATCCCGGGGGCGGTCGGCGGCTGCTTTCCCAGCAGCAGCTCAGTTTCTGGGCAGTCTGTACTTCCGTCCCTTGGGTGGTTTTCACCTTAACCCAGGGGTACGGACCGCAGCTCCGGCCCCTAGCCTTCGGCTGGGTCTAATTGACAGTCGTCAGCGATCCGGCAGGGGCCCTACCTCTGGGCCAAGAGTTGTCCGTCCTTTTGTCCAAGGACGCAATCAACCCAGTAAGACCCTCTGCTTAGCCAGGGGGTTCTACTCGGCATACTTTCTCGTGAGCAAGAAAGTCTGCGGATTTCGCCCGATCTTGGACCTCAGAGGAATCAACAGATTCCTGAAGGTGCTGCCATTCTATATGCTGACTACTGCATACGCACAGGTGGAGTGGTTCCCAACCAAGGGATGCCTACTTCCACGTGGGCCGGGCAAGAGGGTGCCTTATATTCAGTTCCTCCGGCAGACTGGCAGCTGCCTCGGCCGCTGGGCCCTTAGGCCCGCTGTCGTTGTGCCCCATGCAGATGTGGCTGAACAGCCTTCACTTGGACGCCAAGTGGCACAGGCACAGGGAAGTCAGGGTGTCGCAGCATTGCTCCACTCTCCGTCACGCTGGAGGGGCAGGGCCTATCTCCTGGTAGGCATGCCCATGGGCGCCATCCCATCCGGCCAGGAGACCATCACCATAGGTGCATGTCTCTCAGGGTGGGGTGCAGTGCGGCAGGGCAGGACCGTTCAGGGTCAGTGGTCCGCCCAGCAGAGTGCGCGCCGGGTCAACGTGCTAGAGCTTCGGGCCGTGCAGCTTGCACTCACGCACTTTCTACCCCAACTGGGGGGCAAGAATGTGCGTGTTCCTTGGAGACAGCATGTACATTGTTGCTTAGACAACAGTCCCTTCTAGATAGTGGACGTTCTCACTCCACTCTGAATTTATGTGGCTGCGATTCTGCCGGACATGTTCGGGTCGACGGCGCCACGGCGGGGTGCCACAGGTCGGTGTCCCTCTTTATGAGAGGGGCTTTACGGCAGCATCCCCCTTGCACCCCGAGGGCTCCGGCTTGGGACCTGCCCCTGCTGCCGGATGCCCTATCATCTCCTCCAGTGTGCGAAATACCCGTCAATATTCGGGGGGGGTCCCCATCTCCCGTTTATTGCGCAATATACCGGTCGAAGATTTCTCAATATGCAGTAGGCCTATGCAATATTTCATGGATGCAATCCAAGACAATCAGTAGTAGCAGCGTTTCTCAACCGGGCGCTGTCAAATAATTATATATTCTAACGTTCATATGAATGAATACGCGACCGTTAAAGAGCCATCTGTTTTCGATTCTATGCGAGGAAATGGGAGCAGAGCTGGACACACACAGTCTGCGTGTAGGGAGGTACACACACACACACACACACACACACACACACCACACACACACACACACACACACACACACACACACACACACCACACACACACACACACACAGCAAAGATCGAAAAAAGTCTTTTACCTTAAGTGAGAATAGACCAAAGATGCCTTGGCTCGACTTCTTCTCGTTGCCGTCCTGGTTTCCAAGAAGAAGAGAGACGATGTCCTGCTTTAATCCAGCTTTTCACGAACGGCACTGGGTCGAATTTGTCCAAAGGGGGTCCGTTTAGGTCCACAAACAGAAGCGAAGACAGGCTCTCCTCGCGCAACCTGTTGCGGCTCTGGTTGTCGGTGTTATTCACGGCGGAAAAGCCTCTCTCGCACTCAGCAGACGTGGGGAGGTAAGTGCGACTTGCTATGCATAGCCGTTCCAGTGTTTTGCCCGGTGGAGTGCCCTGCAATTTCCAGTCTCTAAACTGCTCCACGGCCTCCCCGGCTGGTTCTCCGAGTGATTTAGCCAGACGGTGCACTTCTTGTTCGCCAAACAAAGTCAAGTCTTCCTGCTCTCCAGGCCAAAAGCGCTTATCAAGAGCTTTAAGCGTCTGGACCAAGCTTGACTCCGGTAAGCGCTTGGTTAGAGTAGCAACCACCAATTCATAAAAACGAGGCTTGTTTATTTTCTTATTTGCCTTCTGTCAGCTCTACGTCCTTAAAAAAGCCTGATGAGACGCCCTGTTCAGCCTTCTTCGTTGATCTCCCCCCGGTCATCTTCATGGCGGTCAACACATTTATTGTTTGTTTGATGTGGACACTTGAGTCCACAAGTGTCATTTCTCTTCTCTGCAGCTTGAGAGACAGGCTCTGGAGTTCACGCAAGATGTCTTTCATGACAGCCAAATCTTCCACGAATCCTGAGTTGGTTAGGTGCTTGAAAAGTCCCTTGTATTTTTGCCTCTCAAGATCATTACGTGATGCGTTCTCACTGGATGTTTTAAAATGGAGTGCTAGTGCGGGGAAATCTTTCCATACAGCTTTTACTGTTTTAAAGCTGCTGGCAACCCATCTAATGGTGAACATTTGACCTATTTTCAGTATTTCCATGTTGAGCTTGGCAACTGCTTCTTTCAGCAATCTGGAATTCCTGGTTGACTGATTGTAGAGTGAGTATAAATGTGAAATAAATATCTCAAACTGATTAGTGCCACCCACTTCTTTAAGAGCATCTTTGACTGACAGTTCTAGTCTGTGCGCCAGGCAGTGTACAGACTGCACGTTCGGAAACTTGTTTTTGAGCCTGACGACAAGCCCACTGGCTTTTCCCGTGAGCACTGCAGCCCCATCGGTGGCTATGCTTATTAGGTGCGTCTTCAAAAAGTCATCATCCATTCCAGCTTTATATAGACTCGCCATCATTGAGTTATAAATTGATTCAGCATCGACCCCATCTGTAAGTTCCACTATATCCAGGAACACATTATCTACATCCCCCTTACCACTGACATCACATCTTGCGTACATGATTAGATAGGGACGACCGTGAACGGTGTAGTGTTGTCATTTGGTATGTGTATCTTGCTTTGTTATAGACAACTCAGGAGACAGCGAGTATCGTTAACTGTGCTTTATTCCCGCTCTGTACAACCTAATCCGCCGTGTCCCGCATATCACATTCCGGGTATCCACAACTCCGGACCAAATAGTATGTAACAACATTACATCCCTCCCTTATTTCAGATGAACATTAACTTTTGATATTAACGAAATGTAAATAAGAATTGCAGTAAGAATGGTCTCTTATTCTTAGTAATCAAATAAAGAAATTAATATCTCATTGTTTGAACTTAAATGACTGAGTCTTCTTTGTCCCTAGCAAAAATGTCCTTTTTGTAATTGTTCAACTATCTGCAGTCTCTTGACTTCTTTAAGTCATATTTCAGCAATGAGACGTTGTGGTGGTCTCCTGTTTGTTCTGATTGAATATATGATTGGAACAGGACCTTCAGGGTTGATATTCTCGTTTTGGAGCTGATGAGTTTTCCTCAGAAGTTGTAGATCCAGATCATCCTCTTCGTCAGTCATTCCTGAGTCAGATCCAATAGGAACTGAAGGTGGGAGCAGTATGAAGTGTGAGGAGTTTCGTGTTATCTCATGTCCTGGGCGAGCTGCTGTCACCATTGATCCTCTGATCTTCACGATGGTGTAAGGTTTGCTTCCATAAGGAGTCATGAGCTTGCCTTTGATATTCTGACGGCATAGCACAATGTCACCTGGTTTGAGGATAGAAGGTCGAGCTCTGTTTTTGTGGTCGGCATGCTCTTTCATGCGCTGCTTGGCACGCTGATCAATATCTTGGAGTTTGGTGTCAGGTGTGTGATGTTGAGTCACATGAAGAGTGGGGAGAGTGGTGTTGAGTTTTCTCCCAAACATTAACTCGGCTGGAGTCAGCTGTGTAGTACCGTGTGGGGATGCACGGTCATTTCTAAGAAAACTGTAGAGGTTCTGTTTCCATGGTTTTCCTTCAGTGTGTGTGGCTGTTATTGTTTTCTTCAATGTTTTCATGAAGCGTTCAGCTTCTGCATTAGCTCTCGGCCAATACGGTGTTATTTTTCTGTGTTTGAATCCGAGATAGTGGCTGAAATCTTTGAACGGCTGTCCATTGAATGGAGGTCCATTATCTGTTTTCACCACATGTGGGATACCATAGGAGGAGAAGATTCTGTCCAGTTTGGGAATCACTGTAGTGGCTGCTGTGGACTTTAGTATCTCAACTTCGGGGAACCTGGAATACTCATCAATAACCACAAGTAGGTAATCACCTGATGGGAAAGGTCCTGTAAAGTCAATAGAAATATTTTGCCATGGACCTTTGGGAAGTTCAGACATATTAAGTGGTTCCATTTGATTCTGGGAGGTTGCTGCTTGACATGGTATGCAGTGTTTTATCATCTTTTCCACCATTTCATCTATGCCTGGAAACCATACCTTTTTCCCTTACCAGTTGTTTGGTCTTAACAATGCCAAGATGACCGTCATGGGCTAGGCTTATTGCCTTACGTTGGAGAGAGGTAGATAGCACAAGTCGTGTTCCTCTGAGAATGACATTCTCTCCAGCGTTGACTGTCAGTTCGTTTCGTAGGCGGTAGAGTGCTTTCAGCATTGGATAATCAGTGTAGTCTGAGTCCTGTGGTGCATGTCTCCAGTGTCCTGCACTCAAAAAATGCATCACTTTACATAATGTAGGATCATTCTTTGTTTCTGTTTGAACTTCTGCAAGTGTCATTGCCTTTGGAACAGCATTGTCAATGACAAAGTTGACATATTCCTCAGCCATGCGAGACGATCTGCTTGGTATGTTTCCCTCAATAGGATGTCTGGACATGTAATCGGCAGGGTTATCTTTTCCAGCTTTTTACTTGATAATGTAGCTGTATGGTTGTAGTCTTAGCCGCCAGCGTTCTAACCGAGCTGGGGGTGTGGCTTTTGGGTTGTTGAAGATCAGTTCAAGCGGTTTGTGATCTGTGATAACAGTGAAGTGTGACCCATAGAGATATAGGTGGAAGTGTTCACATGCCCAGAGGATTGCCAGAGCTTCTCTCTCTGTTTGAAAATAGCGCTGTTCCACTGGTGTGAGTGCTCGGCTGGCATATGCAACAATGTGGTCATTACCCTCTTTGTCAGGGCTGTGCTGGCTGAGTATGGCACCTAGACCAACAGGGCTGGCATCAACCAGTAGTTTGGATTTCTTCCTTGGGTCAAAGTAAGCCATTGTAGTGTTTTCCATCAGCTCTGATTTTAGCCTCTCCATTGCCGACTGTTGTTGTGGTCCCCATGACCAAGTAGTGTCTTTTTTTGTTAGTTGACGTAAAGGTTCAGAGATCGTGGCATAGTCATGAATGAAACGTGAGCAGTATGTTATCATCCCGAGCAGACTGCGAACCTCTGATGCGTTTTGGGGTGGAGGAAGGTTCTTGATGGCAGTGATCTTTTTAGGATCTGCAGATATGCCTTTTTCAGAAAAAATATAGCCAAAGAACTCAAGCTCTGGTTTACTGTATTCACATTTATCAGCATTGAGTGTGATATTTCTCTCCCTCAGTCTCTGAAAAACAGCTTTGAGGCTATTGTTGTGCTCTTCTTGTGTTTTCCCATACACAATGATGTCATCACTCATGTTCCTGACGTTGGGGATACCATGTAGCACTCCTTGAATGACATTTTGGAACACTTCAGCAGCAGAGTTAATGCCAAAGTTCAGTCTGGTGTACCTCCAGAGGCCAGTGTGTGTAGTGAAGGTGGTGATATACCTTGAATCTGGATGTAGCTCAAGTTGATGGTATCCAGCATTCAGATCCAGCTTGGAGAATACTACAGCTCCATTCAGGTCGTGGATGAGGTCATCTACAGTTGGTGTGATGTGGCGCTCTCGCTGTATTGCTGTGTTCGGCAGGCGCATATCCACACAGATGCGAACTTTGTCAGGGTTCTTTGGTTTTGGTGTAGCAACTATCGGAGACACCCATGGCGTTGGGCCGCTGATTCTCTCGATGACTCCTTTTTCCTGTAGCTGGTTTAATTCTGATTCCACTCTTTTTCTCATGTGGAAAGGAATCCTCCTGTGTGGCTGTGTCACAGGTTGCACTGACTGACAATGTGTAACTTCACTTGAAAACCTTTGAGTTTTCCTATGCCTTGAAAGATGTCTTGGTACTCATGGAGGAGCTGGTTTGGGGATGAAATAGACGTTTCTGTGGACATAGAGTTTACAACTTTCAGAAGTCCTAGTTCTGTTGCTGTCTTTCGACTCAGCAGTGAGCCATGGTCACCCTGTATCACATAGAATGTAACTGCATTTACTGTGGAAGTAGTTGAATGGACTGCAGCTTTACATTTTCCTCTCAAAGGAAGAGCAGTGGATGAGCCATAAGGATAGATCTTGGCAGCAGATGGTTGCAGTTCACAACTGGCTTTTAGCTCTTCATAGGAAACATCATCTAATATGTTCACTGTCGCACCAGAGTCAACAATAACATGTATTACTGTGTCCACAATTTTTATTTGTGTACGTTTGTGTCCTGCTTTGTCTTGCAGTGTGCATACAACATACACATAGTCATCTTCTGCTGAGCTGTCTGGAGTGTCTGGTCTCTGTGTCTTTTGCTCAGTTTGTTTCTGCCCTTGATGCACTTTGTATTTTGGTCGGTAATGTTGTTGTTTTTCTGCAGCTTTAGGGGTATAATCTTTGTTTTGTGATCTGCAGCATCTTTGGAAATGATTTAATTTTCCACATGCTTTACAATCTTTCCCCTTTGCTGGGCAGTTTGCTTGTCCTCCCTCATGAGGAAACTGTCCACCACAGTTGTTGCAGGTTTTGTATTCATGCTTCACATTATTATATTTATTGAATTGTTTATGACTTTGGAAGCTTTTCTTTTGTACAGCATGCACTGGGAATTCTTTTTGTGATCTTCCTGTCTCCATACCTGCAGCTTGTTTGTCTGACAGTTCTTGAGCTCTGCCTGCATCCAGTAGTTTTTGAAGTGTCATGTCGCTGTCCTTTAGCGCCACCCTGCGGAGGCATGCGGAACTGCAGCTTAGAATAATCTGTGACTTTATTTCCTTATCAGCGCTATGGCCGTATCGTAATCATCAGCGTCTCCCGTTCCTGGCAGCGTGTCAAATATGTCATACACGTCTGATCCAGCATAGTGCAGCAATAGCGCACGTTTTTGTGTATCCTCCTTTATGTCTAATGCCACTAGGAAGTTGGTGAATCGTTTAATCCACCTTTTCCACCTCGAGCCTACAGAGCTGGGTTCAGTGTGCACATCAAACTGCGGGAAATGTGGGAGATTGGCCATGGTGCGTCCCGTGGATGGCTTGGCTAGCTTGTTAGCCTTATGTGTTAGCCAACGTAGTTCGCTTACCGCTTATCCAGAATTGTGGATGTTTTATTTCTCTTCCCTCATTCTGCGATGTGTTGCGGTATCCTCGTCGCCAGTTGTAGTGTTGTCATTTGGTATGTGTATCTTGCTTTGTTTTAGACAACTCAGGAGACAGCGAGTATCGTTAACTGTGCTTTATTCCCGCTCTGTACAACCTAATGCGCCGTGTCCCGCATATCACATTCCGGGTATCCACAACTCCGGACCAAATAGTATGTAACAACATTACAAACGGTACTTTCATGAATTGTGATTGATACCTTTGAATCCATTTCTTTCACATTAGAGACGAACTTGCGGCGCATTTCCTTTGCAATGTGACTTATTATTTCTGCGCATGCATGGTCAGATTTGTGGATATTCCCAACTTCGGCTCCATTCAGCTCCTGCATTGTCATGAGGGGGTTGAGCTTTTTATATGATAGCCTTTCCTTTGCTACGGTGTAAGCTGTTCTAAACGAGACCGTTGTTTTCTTCAGTAAACTTGGACTGTACATCAATGAAACAGTTTGGGAGGGTTTCTTTGTCTTTCATCTGTACTATTTCCACTGACCTCGCATGGGCCTGGCTGTCCCTGTGTTTGTAGATCTTCTTTCGTAGCTGTTTTGCATCAGGGCTAGTAACATCACCATTGATCCATTCTTCCGCGAGGTGTAAACCCGGTCCCTTTAGCAGCAACGTTTTTGCTTTCCTACACACTAAGCATCCTAACTTTCCAGCCTTAATGTCAAGCCAGGGGTTGCGGTCTTTCCATTCGCCCACCTGCTTCGTTGTCCAACCAGCCGGCGGAAAGTCACTAGCAGTAGCAGCTACCTCCGCAACTGCTGCGTCTTCTGAGCGCTCTGCCTCAACTTCACCTCCTCCTGGGGTGTGACTGGGTGGGACAGGAGCCCCCGACTCGCTAACGGTTCTGGTAGCGAGTGCTGTGCTAGCTGCTGCATCATCAGCATCATGGGTGTCTCTTGGTTATCTCGTGGTGTCACTTTTTTGGATGTGAACCCAAAGTGCGCGAGTGAAACACTTTGGTTTAGCTTTCTCTTAGACATTGTAGTCCTCTCTAATGTAACGTCTTTCTCTCCTCTTTGCCGCGCGTGGCTAATTTGCATAATTTGTGTCCGCGTCACGCAGCGTACCCGCGTCACGGCGGCTGGCTCTGCTTTTGACAGCCAAAATAGAAGATATTTGTGAATAAATGTTTTGAATTATGAATACTGGACATAGTAAGCTTAAAAACATTTTAGTGACCATTGCAAGTGACAAATACATATTATAATTTCAGACCCCCCCTACATTTTGCTGTTGAGGCTTTCAGGGGGGCTCAGGTGTTAATCGGGGGGGTCGAGCTCCCCCGGACCCCCCCCCGTATTTCGCACACTGATCTCCTCCCTTCGAGCCCCTGGCCCAGGTGGGGCTTAGGTGGCTGCCCATGAAGGCAGCATTTCTGCTTGCCATAGCCTCAGGGAGGTGAGTCGGGGAGTTGCATGTCCTCTCCATAAACAATACATGCCCGAGGTGAGACTCTCAGGCGTTGCCCTTTGGGCAAATGTGGCATTCCCGCCCGCGGTTCTTCCACAAACTCACTTCAATCAGCCTGCCCAGCTGGCACGCTTTGACATTCAGGAGTACGGCACATCGAAGTTGCTGTGCCCTGGGGGTGCCCAAAGGGCGTATATCAAGGCTACTGCCTGCATACGGCAGGAGGAGCAACTCTTGAGTTTGCCCTGGCGGCACTAAAGGAGGTTAGGCCCTCTAACCAGTGGCTTCCCCACTGGGTTGTCGATACCATCTCACAGGCTTACGGGGCCAGTGGCCGTCCCCTGCCATCAGGCTGAGATGCCACTCTACAAGCAGCATCTCAACATATTGGGCTGCCCTGAGAGGGGTGCCCCTGGAGACCATCTGCGCCGCGGCGTCGTGGGCGTCTTCTGGCACATTCTCCAGTTGTCATCAGGTCAATGTCGCCACTCCCCATTCTTTGGGCGTGGTCCTTTTGCCGAGCTCCGCTGCTTCCAGTGGTGAGCAAGGGCTTGGATTCTTCATGACATTGTGGGTATAGGCCATCCAGTGCTAAAGCACCGCCTCTGGCGGTCAGTAGGCACGAAATAGAACGATAGTTACGGCTGTAACTACGGTTCTATGAGTCCCGGATGACCGCCAGAGTTCCCTGTCACTCAGAATTCTTGTGTGCTCGCGAGAAGATTCGGGGAACAGATCCTCTGACAATACCGGCTGATATAGCCGGTGTCACGTGGGTCACAAGTGACTTTGTTGTTATTGGTACTCGAGCTGCGAATGCGCGCGATGGACATATCCAGTGCTAAAGCACCGCCTCTGGCGGTCATCCGGGACTCATAGAACCGTAGTTACAGCCGTAACTATCGTTCTAAAGCCAGACTGAAAATCTTCAAATAAATCATTGTTTTTTAAGTAATCACACAACTGTTTTGCAACCGCTTTCTCAAGAATCTTTGAGAGGAACGGAAGATTAGAAATAGGTCTATAGTTGGCTAAAACCTCTGGATCGAGGTTGTGCTTTTTAAGAAGCGGTTTTATCACTGCTACTTTGAATGATTGTGGAGCATAGCCTGATAATAAAGACATATTCATAATATTTAATAAAGAAGTGCCAATTAATGAAAAACTTCCTTCAACAGCTTAGTTGGAATTGGGTCTAACATGCACGTTGATGGTTTAGAAGAGAAAATCATTGAATTTAATTGCTCAGAGTTACTGGCTGAAAAGCATTCTAGTTTACCATCTAGTGTAATATTAGAACTTACGTTTCCGGGAGCTGTTGATAACACTATACTGGTCAAAGGCAAGAGGTCATTAATTTTGTTTCTAAGAGTAACAATTTTATAGTTAAAAAAGCACATAAAATCATTACTACTGAGTGCTATGGGAATAGAAGGCTCAATGGAGCTGTGGCTCTCTGTCAGCCTGGCTACAGTGCTGAAAAGAAATCTTGCATTATTCTTATTCTCATCTATTAATGAAGAGTAGTAGGCTGCTCTCGCTTTACGCAGTGCTTTCTTATATTCATTGAGAGTAATATGCCAAATTAAACGAGATTCTTAAAGTTTAGTGGAACGCCATATCCTTTCAAGTTGTCTAGACTTTTGGGGGTTTCGGCATTATGCCATGGAGCTAATCTATGTTGTTTTATTTTCTTCTTTTTCAAAGGAGCAACAGAGTCTAATTTTATTTGCAGTGCATCTGTAGCACCATCAACAACATGATCAATTTGAGGTGGTGTACATTTTGTATAAGTTTCCTCCCTTACATGCAGACATGCTATCGAGTTAAGTATTGGTGGAATCTCTTCCTTAAATTTGACTATAGCACTAACAGATAGGTTTCTGCTGCAGGAGCTTAATGCTTTGTAGTCTACTAACAGTACTTCAAAAGTTACTAAGAAATGGTCGGATAAAGCAGGATTATGCGGTTCGACTAATAGTTGCTCAATTTCAATACCATAAATCAGAACAAGGTCGAGAGTGTGATTATAGCAGTGGGTTGGTTTATTTACACTCTGACAGAAACCAACAGAATCTAATATAGAGTTAAATGCAACAGTAAGGCTATTTTTATCATCGTCAACATGAATATTAAAGTCACCTACGATAATTACTTTGTCTGTTTTAAGAACCAAAGTTGATAAAAACTCAGAATTCTGAATAAGGACCTGGTGCACGGTACACTGTAACAAATAAGATTGGCTGCAAAGTTTTCCAGGTCGGATGCGTAAGACTAAAAACGAGGCTTTCAAAGGAGGTATAATTACATTTTGGTTTAGTATTGATAAGTAAACTTGAGTCAAAGATTGCTGCAACTCCACCTCCTCGGCCCGTGCCTCGAGCAATATGAGTGTTGACATGGCTGGGTGGAGTGGCCTCATTTATGCTGACATATTCTTCATGTCTCAACCAAGTTTCAGTGAGACAACATATATCAATATTATAATCTGATATTAAATCATTTACCAATATTGCTTTAGATGCTAGAGATCTTATGTTTAAGAGACCACATTTAATCTTCCTGTTTTGTTGCACTGTAGTAGTTGTTACATTTACTTTTATTAGGTTATTATGTATGACACCTCTATTAGGTTTTACCTTAAATTGTCCTTGGGCAGACACACACACACCGCTAATATTGGGTATTTTATTGGGTTCGGGATTCCTATGGATGACTGCCTAGGAGAGAGCGCAGAGAAGCGTGTAAGACTGCGACTCCGCCTCCTGGTCTCAACTCCAGTTTGTCATGGATTACGTCCACAAAGCCCTGAAATGTTTGCCGAAATGAGATCTGCACCTTCCAAAGTAGGATGAATGCAGTCTCTCTTAATCAGACCAGGTTTTCCCCAGAAGGCTGTCCAATTATTTACGAAGCCCACATTGTTTGCTGGGCACCACCTAGACAACCAGCGCTGAAATGATGACATGCGGCTATACATGTCATCATTGATCAGATTGGGGAGGGGACCAGAGAAGATTACGGTGTCCGACATTATTTTAGCATAACTACACACCGACTCCACATTAAGTTTGGTGCATTCTGATTGGCGTAAACGAACATCATTACCACCGACGTGAATAACAATCCTACCGTATTTGTTTATTTTTAGCCAGCAGTTTAAGATGCGCCTCAACGTCGCCCGCTCTGGCCCCCGGAATGCATGTGACTGTGGAGGCTTCGGTCTCTAAATTCATGTGTCTCATAATAGAGCTACCAATAACCAGAGTTGGCTTCTCAGCGGGTGTCTCGCTGAGTGGGGAATATCTGTTAGATACGTGAACGGGTTGGTGGGGACCTGCGGGTTTCGCGTTATGCCCCTTCTGAGCAGTCACCCAGTCTCCCTGCTGCTCGGGAGTTGCCGGGGGACGGCTAAGAGGAGCTACCTTTTGCCGGTCTGCACTGGCTAACATGGGCTTTACTGTAGCTGAGTTACTTTCTAAGATGCGGAGCTGGGCTTCTATGGCTATGATTCCCGCCTCCAACCTAACAACTATACTACATTTAACACATGTATCGGTACCAGTAAAGGAGGCAGGGAAGTTACCAAACATGAGACAGGAAGAGCAGGAAATAGCACCAGAGGGTGGGGGAAAAGCCATGGCTAGCTATCAAGCTAAAGTAGCTACCGTTAGCAAACACGAAAAGAGTGTAGGCAACTGTGGAGTTACAGTCGCTAAGAGAAGGAGAGTTGTGAGTGCTTAAGCTGTAGTAACGTGTGATTACAACGTCAGGCAGTTGCCATGATCAAGAGTTTTAAAACGATCGATTAAGTTAAGATAATAAGCTATCAGCAACAGAACAGGCACACGGGATACCCGGAGATGACAACAACAACCGGAAGTTATAACATGCTTACCGCAATAGTGGTCCGTGTAGAAACAGTTGGTTCTCCTCTCTCCTGCAGTCAGCCAGTGTGCTAGCTATGCTATGCTATCCTTCAGAGATGTTCACAAGTCTTTTTTTGCAAGTCCAAGTCAAGTCTTTGGTCAGGAGTCCAAGTCAAGTCTCAAGTCTTTGTGGGGTGAGACTTGATCAAGTCTCAAGTCTTTGGTCACGAGTCCAAGTCAAGTCTCAAGTCTCTAAAAAAATAAAAGTCTCATGTCTCTTCTGGTTGTAATAAGCCTTCTATTGTCTGCTGCTATCCAGTCTGTTAAGAATACTGCACAGCTATATCTAAGACATTCAAAGCATTTACTGTGTTATTATCACTCCTATATCTATTAGCATACAGTATCAGTACTGATTAGTTGTTTGTTATATGATCACTTTAAACAGGCTATTGCAATGCAATGTGAGGACAAACATCACACTTTAGCTAAATGCAAACAACTTATAAGCAAAACAATTCAGAATCAGAAATACGTCAAATACATCTTTGTATCAACCGTATTGTTTAATTACACTGGGTCTCTAATGACATCTTTTAAGTCTACTATTAATAAACATATTCCTCTATCCTCTCACTCAAAGCCAGTGTCATGGTAACCTGATAAACCTGTAACATTAACGTTACGTGGTCAACAATAAACCTGTAACCTGCCTATAAACCCACAGATGTATTTATGTATGTAACTATGTATTTTTCTACGTTTAACGTTAGCCAGTAGATGGTGGCAGCGGAACGTAATGATTAACGTTACCGACCTTTTTTATGTCATGTCAAGAGTTGGATGTCAACGCCACTCAACTCAAACAAGTGTGACAAGCAAACATTCACTCATCTCTTCAAATATTCAGTTACAAAGCTAGCAGCAAGCTAAGTTAGCATTACAGCTGATGCTGAGCTAAACATGTTTGCTAACCGTCCATGCGTTAATGTGACTGACCTCTCCGGGTGAGTTTTCAAGTGCCTGATGAAATCCGACGTTGTTGCGCCAGCATCCTTGATTTTGATATTGCAGACTTTGCAGTGTGCGCTCCTTTTGTTGGTGCCGCCGGCGTGTTGTTCGGAGTGTTTGTAGTTTAACCTAATTACAAGCAGTACAGCCGCAGGTGTGCCGGTAGTAACAAAGGCGCGCACGTCTGCGTAATGAGCCCGGCTAAAGTAACTGGATGGCCTACCTGCCCGTCAGCCTTCCATCTGGGCACAAACTTATCTCGTGCCCTCATTGGTCATGTGCGCGCTCGTGTGTGTTGGAGGAGGCGGGCTCTATAAGGAATTAGCAGCCTCTAGCAGATTATCTCCGGTTGTGTATTTTCAAATTCTAGCGATCTTGAGCCGGTTTCTCTCAAATGTACCTACCCCACCTTTAATACGCCAAAAATAGAAAACACAATGATTGTTCACGAGTCCCAACACACGAGTCCAAGTCGAGTCTGAAGTCTTTTGGTCAAGAGTCCAAGTCAAGTCTCAAGTCTCTGTGTGTGCGACTTAAGTGCGACTCGAGTCCGAGTCGCAGACTCGAGTCCCCATCTCTGCTATCCTTTGCTCTAATCGTTCGAACACCCCTTTGAAGTGCGTTTAAAGCTCTATGCCCTCAAAGCTTTCAATATGAACTCTCCACACTGAGTTCCTGGGAGGAAAGGATTAAGGAGGAGCAGGAGAGGAAGAGGGCAATCAGGAGCTGGAGGAGGACTGCAGGACCGGCTGGAGGACCAGCTGCAAGGACCAATCTTGTGCAATAAACCAATTGTAGTGTGCAATAATCTGTCACATTCACAGGTACACACATGAAGAGGGCTCACATTAACTGGTTTGATCTTGGACACATGGAAGGTAGGATGCAGAAGGGGGCAGACACAGGCGGACAGCTGCAGGATTGATGAGCCTAGATATGGGAAATGGGCCTACAAAACGGGCAGACAACTTCTTTGACTCAACTCTGACGGGGAGATCCCGTGTGGAGAGCCAGACACGTTGCCCTGGGGAGTACTGTGGAGCTGGCTTGCGACGGCGATTGGCGGTCCGTTGATAACGGTCGGAAGAGCGCAGGAGCGCGGAGCGGGCCTTTAACCACATGCGTCGACATCGGCTTACAAACGCCTGTGCAGATGGGACACTGGCCTCACGTTCCTGTGCAGAGAAAAGGGGCGGCTGGTATCCGTGGGAGCATTGGAATGGAGAAAGACCAGTAGCAGAACTAGGAAGGGTGTTGTGGGCATACTCAACCCATAGAAGCTGCCTCGACCAGGAGGACGGAGTAGAGGAGGCTAGACAGCGTAAGGCAGTCTCCATCTCCTGGTTCATTCGCTCTGCTTGACCATTGGACTGGGGATGAAATCCGGACGAGAGACTGACACTGGCTCCCAGCAGCCTGCAAAACTCGGACCAAAAACGAGAAGTAAATTGTGGTCCCCGATTGGACACAACGTCACTGGGGAGACCATGCAGCCTGAACACATGTTGTAGCATGATTTCAGCCGTTTCCTTGGCAGTAGGTAATTTGGTTAATGGAATAAGCAGGGCAGACTTTGAAAACCGGTCTATGACTGTGAGTATGACTGTGTTACCATCTGAGGGTGGTAGTCCGGTGACACAATCCAAGGCGATGTGGGACCAGGGACGATGAGGGATAGGCAAGGGATGAAGAAGACCGGAGGGAGCTTGACGTGAGGTCTTATTTTTGGAGCAGACTAGGCAAGCAGCAATGAATTCCTTGGTATCCTTCTCCATGGAAGACCACCAAAATTGCTGTCGAATCAGGGCTAGGGACCGTCTCACTCCTGAGTGACAAGCCAGGCGAGAGTTATGACCCCACTGGAGAACCTGGGTACGGAGAGTGGCAGGAACAAACAGACGGTTAACAGGACAGGCACTTCGGGCTGGGTGTTCCGCATGAGAGCACTTGACCTTATCCTCCACCTCCCAGGTCACCAGACCAATGACACATGTAGAAGCGATGATATTCTCAGTATGAGATGGAGAGCTCTCTGGCTGGAACTGGCGAGACAGGGCGTCAGGTTTGATGTTCTTAGAACCAGGTCTGTATGAGAGAGAGAAATCAAAGCGTGTGAAAAACAGAGCCCACCTGGCTTGACAAGAGTTCAGCCGCTTAGCTGAACGGATGTACTCCAAATTGTTGTGGTCAGTCCAGACCACAAAAGGCTGCTCTGCTCCCTCCAACCAGTGTCTCCATTCTTCCAGGGCAAGTTTCACTGCCAACAGTTCTCGATTTCCAATGTCGTAATTTCTTTCTGCTGGGGACAGCTTCCGAGAGAAGAAGGCACACGGGTGCATCTTCTGATCCTCGGCCGACCGTTGAGAAAGAACTGCCCCAACTCCAGTGTCCGACGCATCTACCTCTACAGTAAACTGCCGAGTAGAATCTCGAAAAATCAAAATAGGAGCAGAGGTGAAGCGTGACTTTAACTCACCAAAAGCCCCTTCGGCCACAGAGGACCACCGGAAGGGAATGTTCTGAGAGGTGAGAGGTGCTGCCACCAAACTGTAGTTTCTAATGAACCTCCGGTTGGCAAAACACAGAAAGCGCTGGAGCTCCTTGCGTGTTGAAGGGCGTGGCCAGTCATTCACCGCCTTGGTCTTGTCAGGATCCATCTTGATGTTTCCGGTGGAGACCACAAATCCCAGGAAAGGGACTTCTGTGGTGTGGAACACACACTTCTCGGCCTTGACAAAGAGGTGCTTCTCCAAGAGCCTCTGGAGGACTAGGCGAACATGGACCACATGCTCCTGTTTAGACTTGGAAAAAATCAAAATGTCATCCAGGTATACAAAAACACAGATATTGAGAAAATCCCGCAGAACATCATTCACCAACCCCTGGAAGACTGCAGGTGCATTGGTGAGTCCAAAAGGCATGACTAAATACTCATAATGTCCACTAGGAGTGTTAAATCCTGTCTTCCACTCGTCCCCCTCCCTGATTCTCACCAAATGGTACGCATTACGTAGGTCCAGCTTGGTAAAAATAGTAGCGCCTTGTAACAGTTCAAATGCAGAGGAAACAAGTGGAAGGGGGTACCTGTTCTTGACAGTGATGTTATTGAGTCCTCTGTAGTCAATGCATGGGCGCTGAGTCTTATCCTTCTTACCCACGAAGAAGAAACCTGCACCAGCAGGAGATGATGAAGGCCGGATAAGCCCTGCATCCAAAGAGTCATTGATATACTTCTCCATTGACTTAGTTTCAGGAGCCGATAAAGAAAAAAGTCGACCTCTAGGAGGAGAAGTACCAGATAACAGGTCAATAGGACAGTCATTAGCACGATGAGGCGGCCCGAACTTTGTTAAAGGCCTCTTTAAGGTCCCAGTAATCCTTGGGAACACCGGAAAGGTCTTGACACTCAGAGATAATCGGCTGACTGGAATCAATTTAGGAACTAGATCTTAAGCAGACAGCATGACAATGAGCACTCCACTCTCTAATAGTCCCTGAAGCCCAATCTATATGAGGATTATGCCTCCTTAACCAAGGAAACCCCAAAATGACAGGCTGATGTGGTGCATGGATAAGGTGAAGAGAGAGTGTTTCGCTGTGATTACCTGATATGCTCATTTGAACTGGAGTTGAACGGTGTGTCACTCTGCAGAGAAGACGACCATCTAGAGCTGTAGCATTGATGGGCTTCTCCAAAACCTCCCGACCAAGTCCCATTTGAAAGGCCAGTGTTATGTCCAAAAGACTGGCATCAGCACCAGAGTCAATAAGAACTGCCACAGTGTGCATTTCCCCCGAGCAGCTCAGCTGAGTATGGGTTAGGGGTCGAGAGGGCATTTCTAAATTCATAATTCGGCTCACCAGCGCCCTCTGGATGACTGGTGAGCCCTGTCTTTTACAGGACAAGAGAAGGCAAGATGACCCTCCTGGCCGCAGTAAATACAGCAGTTGTCCCGCAGGCGGCGCTGTCGTTCTGCCTCGGAGAGCCGGGTCCGCCCAAGCTGCATTGGTTCAGAAGAGGACCAGGAATGGTCTGCACAAACCTGGGACCCCAGAGTAGCGTCCCGGAGGAGGCAAGCGTGCATCCGATGCCGGCGGAGTCTGGATTCGAACAGCGGAAGCTGGAGTTAGTTCCGGACTTTGGACCGTAGCAGGAAGGTTCTGAAGATGATCACGGAGATTCACAAAGGTCCGTTCGTGAGGAGCGGCCATCTCCTGCATAGCTTCAGCCGTGAAGATAAGCTGCTGCTTGTGGCATTGTAACATGATATTGTGCGTCGGCGGTTCTGTCGCTGAGTCGGCTGGGTTCATGTTGGCCAGATTGTACTGTCACGTTCACAGGTACAGATCAGAACCCAATAGCACGACTCAGATACAACCAGTGTATAGCAATGTTCAGTTTATTCAGGTCAGGGACAGGCAGGGTCAAAACCAGGAAATCCGTCAGACAGGCAACCAAAAACAGACAGGAAGCAGGCAGGAACTCGAGATCCGTAAACAGGCAGGCAGGGATCAAAAACCGGGCAGGACAAAAATCTAGGCTAGAGCACAATACTCACTGGAGAGCTTGGCGGAAACGACAAGACAATCTGGCAAAGGACAAGTGATAGTGAGGTGGTATAAAAACTGTGGAGTGATGAGGGAATGAGTAACAGGTGAGGGGAAGGGCTGAGGAGACCAGGTGAGGGTAGTGAGCTGAGTACAAGGGCCTGGAGAAAGGCGGGCTCTGAAATGACAGGAGAGTTTAGATGAGCCACCAAACAAACAATAATATAAGTGTCTAACTTGTGACATAATCGCTGTTAGGTAAAAACAAACATTACAAACATTTCCCAACAATTTTACTTTTATAAGGTCTCAATAATTGAATATATTAATTATGTCACTTTATTCTTTTAAATTGCTGCTACTCATTTTCAGTAAACTCAGAAACCATACAACCGTCATAAACCTGGGACTATTCTTCATCATTACCTTCCACAGTAGGAACAAACAAGTGGGGAAAGCTACCACCTGATTTTTTTATAATTTGAGCTTGGACCCCCCTGCTGCCCCCCTCCAAAAGAAAATCAATGATCTGTGAACGTGTTGCATCAAAGAATGTGCTTTAGCATGAATAACAGGAATGTTTTTTCTTTTTTTTAACGGAAAATGTTGAAATCTTGAACACTTTCTTTGTCTTTTGTCCCGTATTAAATGTCCTCCCTCTCACATATTATAACCGGCCCCAGAACGGCTCTCCCAGTAAAGTTGGTCGAGAACCAGCACTGTTGATTGCATCGTCTTATGTTTGCTCTTTTGGAAGCTGAAATGTATATTCATAGTTTTCCAAGAGCCAAATAATTTCAGCTCAATTCCCCCTTTTCCCATTGCTCCAGGCTCTAATTATTTTGTTCTCAACACTGATGAAATGTGTTAAGTCCTCTGGGTTTGGGATATGTCTAAGGCAGGGGTGTCAAACTCAAGGCCCGGGGGCCAAATCCAGCCCGCGACTTCATTTCATGTGGCCCCACAAGAACTTACAAAAAATATGATATGTTTATTATGCGGTTACATGCAACTTTACAGAAGCACGTTGCCAATAAACTGCATGTCCCACAATGCATCTCAGAATTTGACTTTTCTTTTTTTTTAAATGTCACTTATTTTATTTTATTTTTTTTCAGAATGTGGCTTTTCTTTTTAAATCATTTTGTGACATTCTCACTGAAGAGACTTGCAATTATTTTCCATAGACTTCTGCTTTCAGACGTAGATAATTATGAAGTTATTACCCTATCCGATAATAATCCAATGCAGACGCAATAATGTAATATAATACATTATTTTATATATATTACATATCCATATATGTATTTTTATATAGTCTTAAAGTTACAACCGGCCCTTTGAGTGCAACCTTAATGCTAATGTGGCCCGCAATGAATTTGAGTTTGACACCACTGGTCTAAGGGAACCTGTGCGAACACATTAAACAAGGCTTATTTCTCAACAGCAATGTGCATGATTTTGAAATAGATGTAAATGCATACACAGATAATCACAACACTTAACGCCCAATGCCCAATTTCAGCTTCCTAGGGTGAAAAACTGTGGTCGCCAAAGGGTGGGGGAATGTTTGTAGACTGATCGACCACTGCCTGGAAACTTAGAAGTAATGATCAGCTGCAACAGGTAGTCCTCGTCAGGTACCTCTTGGATCAGTGCTCGGTCCAATTAGCTATTCTATTTACATGCTCCCTCTTGGCCGGATCATTCGCAATCAACGACCACCAGATTTATTTAAGCTGCGACCCTGCAAACCTCTCATCACACTGTCAATCTGCTGCCTTCACGTTATCCGCAAATGGATGTCACAACGTTTCCTGCAGCTGAATGCTGATATGATATGATCATAGGTCAAGTTGATACTGTCGTCACCCACATTTCAAACAGTCTTGGAGGAGATTACGGCTGCAAAATCAGCTCTTTTAGGAGGTGCTTTTATGTGATTTAATGATTTATTTGATTATTTTCTATCTGTTTTACAAAAGCACGTTGTAACTTTTGAAAGGTGCTATACAAATTAAATGTATCATTTATTATTATTATAATGGAATAAGGAAAATGGTTGTTCACATCACGGTCAGCAACAATTAAGGTGACATTACTTTGTCATTAAGTTACAGAAATCATGCACTTTTAGGACAGTGCCATGACCCACTGGACCAAAAGGAAGACACACTGAGCCCTTAGCTCAGGACATCAATCAATCAATCAATCAATCAATGTTTATTTATATAGCCCAATATCACAAATGTTACATTTGTCTCAGTGGTCTTCACAGCAGAGATGTTCACAAGTCTTTTTTTGCAAGTCCAAGTCAAGTCTCAAGTCTTTGGTCAGGAGTCCAAGTCAAGTCTCAAGTCTTTGTGGGGTGAGACTTGATCAAGTCTCAAGTCTTTGGTCACGAGTCCAAGTCAAGTCTCAAGTCTCTAAAAAAATAAAAGTCTCATGTCTCTTCTGGTTGTAATAAGCCTTCTATTGTCTGCTGCTATCCAGTCTGTTAAGAATACTGCACAGCTATATCTAAGAAATTCAAAGCATTTACTGTGTTATTATCACTCCTATATCTATTAGCATACAGTATCAGTACTGATTAGTTGTTTGTTATATGATCACTTTAAACAGGCTATTGCAATATGAGGGAAAACATCACACTTTAGCTAAATGCAAACAACTTATAAGCAAAACAATTCAGAATCAGAAATACGTCTTTGTATCAACCGTATTGTTTAATTACACTGGGTCTCTAATGACATCTTTTAAGTCTACTATTAATAAACATATTCCTCTATCCTCTCACTCAAAGCCAGTGTCATGGTAACCTGATAAACCTGTAACATTAACGTTACGTGGTCAACAATAAACCTGTAACCTGCCTATAAACCCACAGATGTATTTATGTATGTAACTATGTATTTTTCTACGTTTAACGTTAGCCAGTAGATGGTGGCAGCGGAACGTAATGATTAACGTTACCGACCTTTTTTATGTCATGTCAAGAGTTGGATGTCAACGCCACTCAACGCAAACAAGTGTGACAAGCAAACATTCACTCATCTCTTCAAATATTCAGTTACAAAGCTAGCAGCAAGCTAATTTCGCATTACATAGCTGATGCTGAGCTAAACATGTTTGCTAACCGTCCATGCGTTAATGTGACTGACCTCTCCGGGTGAGTTTTCAAGTGCCTGATGAAATTCGACGTTGTTGCGCCAGCATCCTTGATTTTGATATTGCAGACTTTGCAGTGTGCGCTCCTTTTGTTGGTGCCGCCGGCGTTTTGTTCGAAGTGTTTGTAGTTTAACCTAATTACAAGCGGTACAGCCGCAGGTGTGCCGGTAGTAACAGAGGCGCGCACGTCTGCGTAATGAGCCCGGCTAAAGTAACTGGATGGCCGACCTGCCTGTCAGCCTTCCATCTGGGCACAAACGTATATCGTGCCCTCATTGGTCATGTGCGCGCTCGTGTGTGTTGGAGGAGGCGGGCTCTATACGGAAGTAGCAGCCTCTAGCAGATTATCTCCGGTTGTGTATTTTCAAATTCTAGCGATCTCAGCCGGTTTCTCTCAAATGTACCTACCCCACCTTTAATACACCAAAAATAGAAAACACAATGATTGTTCACGAGTCCCAACACACGAGTCCAAGTCGAGTCTGAAGTCTTTTGGTCAAGAGTCCAAGTCAAGTCTCAAGTCTCTGTGTGTGCGACTCGAGTCCGAGTCGCAGACTCGAGTCCCCATCTCTGCTTCACAGTGTGTACAGACTATCAGTATGACAATACGACACCCTCTGTCCTTAGACCCTCACATCGTACAAGGAAAAACTTCCAGAGAAAACCCACAGTTTAAAGGGAACATGGGAGAAACCTCAGGGAGAGCAACAGAGGAGGGATCCCTCTCCCAGGACGGACAGACGTGCAATAGATGCCGTGTGTAAATTGAAAAGATAATACATTTGCAACATAGGTAGTCCAAATGTTTGGAAATGCATGTGTGTATAATAGGAAGATGAATCCACGAGGATATCCATCCAGGACCTATGATCCAGGACCACAGCCACGACTCGCGATCCAGGACACAGGACCGCAGGATCATCCATGACTCCGGATCCCAGCGTATATAGACACCAAAAAGAAAGAAATGTGGGGAAGCTGTGTTAATGGGAACATGAGAGTACACAGGTAAAGACAGAGAGAAGGAAGAAGTAAGATGTTTGACATGTTTTGTTAGTACCATGATTCAGAGAGAGAAAGAGCTTAACAGGCCTGCTGTTTGGTTGTGACTTTGAGTGACTCACTGCCTGTGCCCTCTGTTGCACGGCTTCTGCAGGTTTCCACAGAAATAAAGGTCAGCTCAAATTTGAGGTGAGTAATCCTCTGCTGCGCTGAAGTACTCTTGAGCAAGAATGCTGTGTCTTATGTTCAGGTGGAAGGGTTCATTTGAAAGTATATTCCGTTACAATAACTAGTTCCATTTCAAAATGTAATGAGTAACCTATTATCTAAGTGTCTTTAATATAAAATCAATGTAATCTAATTACCTTCTGTTACTTTTGGATTACCTCAATATTAAATGCAATGCAAATGAATACAAGAGAAACTAAATGTCAATACAATTGTATTTACTTAAGTGTATTATGTAAGACAACAGAACAATCTTAGACTTTAGAAAAAAGTATCAAACATGTGTCCTCTTAAATGATAGGCTAGTCCTATAGAATAATACGGTTAACAGATTCTGTTTTAGAGTAATACATGAATTAAAGGCAAAACAAAGTTTTGTAATAAACATGTGTCCACCTCCACTGAAAAACTGTTGACTTTGTTTAAATGTATCATGTCAACAGGTTCCAATGAATTGTATTAGGTTAGTTGAAAGCAATAATATTAAGTTTAACTTGTTTAAACTTAATATTATTGCATTTAAAAACAGTGTTTATAATGAAGAAGAAAGGAAGTAACCTAAATGAAAACCAAAAAGAAAATGTATGCACAGTCTACCTTTAAGGGTCACCTATTAATCTCTAATCCTGTTACATATAATGGTAAACATAGTACTCAATTTCATTTACATGAATACAGATGTTCATGGAACAACAGCTTGCCATCTTCTTTCTGTCTACTGATGAACAAGATTGGCGTCAGTTCAATTCAAAGAAGACTGTAAGGTGCCGTTGAAAGTTCCTTCTGTGAAAGTGGTTTTTTTCATGTTGAGCTCTGAAGGCTCTCATCATGCAGCAAAGCACAGGCATGCGGAGACAGGGCAGAGGTCAATGAGCTATGTCGCCTGTTCATGAGTCCTGTGGGTTTTGACTTTGCAGGAGTGAGTTCTCTAACGCCCTCTGCATCTGTATATGACTAAAGCAATAGACTGGAAGGCTTACAGTGTGTGGGCACACATGCAGAATCACTGGAGTGCACTTTATGGGGTGTGACATGAGTCAGTGGTTAAGCATCCCTTTGCTGCTTTGCTATGTGATCTTGAGGTCTGAGTTCATATTGCACAGTGGTTGGTTCAAAATGATGATGTAGAGTGTTTTGCAGTCAAGGACTCAGCCATATGTAATATGTATAAAAGTGACACATCAGCGATTAATGAATACAATACAATGCATCCACAGAAAATAGACAAGTGGACCATTGTATGTGCCAAAGAAATGTTTTCCTTTTCTATTAAACAGAAAAGTAAGCAATGACTGTTTGTGGTCCCTCATCCCAGGTTTCATGTGATGAGGCTAGCCTAGAGGAGTCGCTCTGGAAATATAGTTATTATTTCCCTCTGTTTGCTACCGGAAGAGTGTTGCTACCCGATTAGCACTTCGCAAGCGCTAGTTGGTCCGCCATATTGGACAGCAACGCACGGCAACCCAAGAAGGCAAGGCAAGGCAAGTTTATTTATATAGCACCTTTCAACACAAGGCAATTCAAAGTGCTTTACCAAAAATGAAAGACATTAAGAAAATGGCATTTAAAAACAGGTTTCTGGGAGTTTGTTCCAGATATTTGGAGCATAATAACTAAACACTGCTTTTCCATGTTTAGTTCTAATAATAATAATAATAATAATTTCAATTTATATAGCGCCTTTCACGAAACCCAAGGACGCTTTACAATGGGAAGTAACAAAACAAAAGGTAATAATAAACATACAGAGCAATAGCAGGAAATAAGTAACTGTAAATTAGTTGAGGCCAAAGGCCTGAGTGAACAGATGGTGTTTGAGGTGTTTTTTGAAGGTGTCCAGAGTGTCTGCATTCCTGATTGCAGAGGGCAGAGAATTCCAGAGGGTGGGGGCTGCGACACTGAAGGCTCTGTTGCCAAATGTTTTCAGCTTGGAGCGCTGGATGGAGAGCAGCCCTTTGTCAGAGGACCGCAGGTGACGAGAGGGGGTGTAGGGCTGAAGGAGGTCAGAGATGTATGGAGGGGCTAGGGAGTGGAGAGATTTGTAGGTTAGCAGGAGGAGTTTGTACTGGATGCGTGACTTGACCGGGAGCCAGTGAAGGTGGATGAGGGTGGGGGTGATGTGTTGCCAGGGCTTAGTGTGGGTGAGGAGCCTGGCTGCAGAGTTCTGACTCTAGGGACAGAAAGCTGACCAGTCCCTGAAGACCTGAGAGATCTGGATGGTTCATGGATCATTTAGCAGGAGGTCAGAAATGTATTTTGGGAATAAACCATTCAAAGCTTTATAAACCAGCAGCAGTATTTTGAAATGTATTATTTGACACACAGGAAGCCAGTGTAAAGACTTCAGAACAGGAGTGATGTGATCCATTTTCTTAGTGTTAGTGAGGACTCGAGCAGCAGCGTTCTGAATTAGCTGCAGCTTTCTAATAGTGAGACCTGCAAAGACACCATTACAGTAGTCCAGTCTACTGAAGATAAAAGCATGGACAAGTTTTTCCAAATCCTGCTGTGACATTAGTCTTTTAATCCTAGATATATTCTTTAGGTGATAGTAGGCTGATTTAGTAACTGTTTTAATATGACTGTTGAAACTCAGGTCAGAGTCCATGACTACATCTAGATTTCGGGCTTTATCTGTTGTTTTGAACATTGCAGACTGAAGCTCAGCGCTAACTTTTATACGTTCTGCCTTGGCTCCAAAAACCATTACCTCAGTTTTATCTTTGTTTAATTGGAGAAAGTTCTGACACATCCAGTCATTGATTTGTTCAATGCACTTACTCAGTATCTGAATTGGAGCATAGTCTCCTGGTGAAATGGTTATGTAAATGTATGTGTCATCTGCATAGCTATGGTAACTTATTTTGTTGTTTTTCATGATCTGAGCCAGTGGTAGCATGTAGATGTTAAAGAGAAGAGGCCCCAAGATGGAGCCTTGAGGTATCCCACATGTTATATTTTTCAACTCAGATGTGTATTTACTAGGGCTGTCAAGTTAACGTGTTAATAACGCTTTAACGCAAAAAATAATTAATGGCACTAATTATTTTAACGCGATTAATGCATGTGTATTTTTTTTCCTCGGCCGCCCTATACTTTCAGAGCGCATCGAGTTTAAAATACCATCTCCAAGCTGATGCTGACAGCCCCGCTCCTGCCGCCCGCTTGTGGCAGACCACACTTCCACACTCACCGGCAGGCACCGACTGGCTATTGGGAGGACCGGGAGGGTGTGTGTATGTGTGGCCCGAGCGAGCGAGAGGGAGACCTTACGTGCATTGTTGTTGTTAGCATCTGGTGCTAGCTAGCTGCGCTAACGGATATAAGGAGCTGTTTAAATGAAAACTCATTTGTATTGTATTATTGTATGAGAGAGGTTCCAGGTTGAATTGAGGCGAATATTTGTAATGTTCAGAGGTTGTTGTGTTTAATATTCATGAGAATATTTGTCATTGTTCAAATGATAATAAACATTAGCATAAAGCATATTTGTCCACTCATATGTTGATAAGAGTATTCAAAACTTGAAAAATATTCCTCTAAGGTACATTTAGAAAAGATAAAAAATGTGCGATTAATTTGCGATTAATCGCGATTAACTATGGACAATCATGCGATTAATCGCGATTAAATATTTTAATCGACTGACAGCCCTAGTATTTACCCATAGAAACAATTCTGCTTCTGTCCTTTAATTAAGATTCAAACCAGGTTATAACTGTTGTCGAAAGTACCACCCAGTTCTGCAGTCGGTCTAGTAATATATTGAAGTCCACAGTGTCAAACGCAGCACTAAGGTCTAATAATACTAACACATTTTATTTTTCAAAACACCAAACAGATCATTTTTTAGAGATGCCTCGTTTCGCTCATTTTCTCTCTATTCCAAGCCCGTCTTTGAAAATTCTGAGCAGCAGCTGACCACGCCCCCCTGCAGAAGAGCAGGCATGAGCCAGCGAGAGTCACGTTACCGTGCTTGCTGTGATTACAAGTGTCGAATAAACATGTCATCTCAGAGCAATGCATGTGTTCAAGCATATTATCAATTTGATCCAGAAACTGACCCTGAAGCAGCGGAGGTTTTGGTGGAGGTGCAAAAATCTTGGTTGCAGCAAGACGTTTCTGAATGGTTAGCTGACAAGCTGTTGTCCCTATTTATTTTACTCTGTGACGATGCTTGCTCCTTATTCCGTTCATATTTTGGCTAATTAGCAAGAATGCAATGTGTACAGTTTGTAATGCAAAAACGCGATAAGCGATATATATATATATATATATATATTTATAAAGGGAGACATTCATATTTTCAGCATATATACAATGGCCTCATTGCGTTTATTAATAGTTTACAGTCCTTTTCTTCCAACATCGTGCAACAACCGTTGGAAAGTTGAATAACTTAGGATGATAAAAAGTATAACTCCAACAACACCTCAGTTGTCAGCAATGTGTGTAGTTTCATGTGTTTTTAAAAGCTCAGTTATTGACTTCTTTGTGCAAATTGCGCCACGATGCCTTCTGAACGGAGAATGTGTGCTGCATGGAGATACCACAGGTAACATTTTTGACAGCTTTACTTTTCTGTTTAAATACATTTTTCACATGTCATTCAATATATTTTTATCACAATGTGTCAAGACGGATGCAGTAACTTGAGGACTCTGTCACCTGTATGGTGGACCATCCTGGATTGGAGCCTGTGTGCCTAAATGTGTTCTCCCTGCAGAATGCGTTGAATATTTACAGAGCTGAACATGGTGGACTACAGTTGAGACAAATAGAGCAGTGAGTGCTTTGTTTGTTTGGACTGAAATTGTAAAACGAATGCTAATATTGTTCATGGAAATAAATACTGGTGTATATGGCTTTATGCAATCTTTCATTCTGTCATTGTACATGTACTATTATATTATATACTACACAGCAATGGCATAACACACCCATGTGTACGACAAAAAGGTCCACACACACAACCTTATGCTTTTGAAATCAGAATATTATTTACCCATCCAAACATGAATAATCACGACACATTTTGATATCAACTCGGAACTTTATTGTCAAAATCAACGGTTAAAAAAACCCATACAAAAAAACTAAATGTAGCCTACTTGTATTTTGTATAAATGACACTAAATATTTTGACAGAAGCTTTGTGAGCTGGGGCTGGGGCTTCCTTGGACGCAGGATCAGAGTGGTGATTCCGGCCTGCGTTGTCCTCAGGATACGCAGGCCGGGAGTTTCCTGATCCGTGAAATGTCGATGTTGGGTTCAGACAGCAGCCAAATTGAACCGTGTAGCATACCCGGCGATGACCTCCTCCCTGTCAGGTCGCTCATAATGGTGCAGGGTCCACAAAGACTTGGTCGAAGATGAGGTCCATCAAGTTGGCCACGTAGGGCTGTGCAATGGTAAAAAAAGCACAACAAAAAATGTGGTTTAGATGAATATATGCATGTAAAAAACTGAAACTTCTTTCTAATTTTATATTTGTAAATAGTTGTATAATAAATATTGTAAACACTTACGGAATGTGGGGTCAGTCTTTACTGGTTTTGCTCTGCATTCTCCCTTCCTGGCCTTTGGGAACTGCAGTTTATACAGAGGGTTTCCAGTGGATGTAGTGGCTTGTGCACGCTCAGCGTTTTCATTGTAGTGCAGGGCTGCCGGGTACAGTCTTTAATTTCCGCCATGATAAAAAAAAATGTAAATAATAGCAAAGGATGTACAAATTGTCACTAATTAGTAAGTATGTGATGTGCTGGCCTGTAAAGAAGAACACATAGTTTGAACAAAATCATCTCAACTTAGTATTCAGGATGAGAAAATACTATTTGGATAAATATAGTCTGAAATCCCAAAAGATGGGGCTAAAACTCTCTATTTAGCAAAGCTCTTTACTTAGCCTTTTCCAATCTGAGTTAGTTTTGAACCGTAACGTGAATGCTGTGTTTCTGACTCAATACAGGTGATGTGTTGGAGAGGGGCTGAGCTCAGTAGACTGACTGTAATGAGTGCTAGCCACTAATTAGCCTGTTGCTAGAGGTAAGGCCTTGTCAACAACAGACCAACGGGGCTTTAGCTCAGTTTTACTCGTGGTGTGTGTGTCCCCTCGCATACATACAGTGTTGTATCCTAACACACCCCCATTTATATTCATGTGCGCAAACAAGTAAACACACAAAAGCTTTTACATATAACGCTGGAAAACACGGCATGTCTCATTAGCGTAGCGTAGCTTAGCTTACAGATCGATGATATCTGATCGTTCTTACAGACTACAATCACAAAAGCTTTTACATATAACGCTGGAAAAAACGGCACTTGCCTACAGAAGATTACGTTTGTTATTATAACTTACTCAATATGATTGTAGAGGATACAAAATACTAATAAATAGGAGAATAAATACTTGTGTTATCGCCTAGGGCGTGGCATTACAGCCTTCACACAGATCACCCACACAGATTATGGCAGTATGTCTGAACATGTTAGCAAATGCCTGGTAATTCAAATAAAAGACAAAGCAAAGACTGCGGAGCGTACAAAATAAAATGCTACAAAAATATATAAACACCTAACCGATTACTATTTGGGTTTGAGGCGACATTGATACGACGAAGCTACATGCTACAAGCTAGAGATAGCTTTATCAGGAAAAACACCACTAAATAAAAACGTACAGCTTCAAAATTGGATGTGTCCTCACTGGCCTGGTCCCGGATGGTTGGTATTGATCCCGGGTTTAGCATTACTTTGGAGGCATATCCGTGTTGGACTGGAGACAAGTTCAGAAACATGTCCGTCGTAAAATGTTTGGAACACACAAACAGAAATCTTCCGTGGTCTTCTGGCACATGTCCCTTGTAAATGAAGTCTAGCCACAGATTCATTTCTTTTTCCACTGATGGCATTGCATGCAGTCCCCTGTCCCGAGTCTTGCAGCCAACAACAGCACAACGTTTAACTATCTTAGACATCCTGGCAAGAGCAGGCAAAAACACAGATGTGGGTTGATTTAGCCTGCCATAGCCTATATGCGAATGAGAGGTTTGGCAATGCACGTGGCCGTGGCTCATTCCCCTGATAGGTGGAGAGTTAAGCCGAGGACTTCTT
This sequence comes from Champsocephalus esox, assembly GCA_036324585.1. NCBI lineage: Eukaryota > Metazoa > Chordata > Actinopteri > Perciformes > Channichthyidae > Champsocephalus > Champsocephalus esox. Next base: position 32,864,968 of record CM070490.1, read on the forward strand.
TGTGACGTAGAAAAGTGTTGAAATCTGGATCCGTTTTTTTCAGATCCGTTGCAGCCCCTTTTTTAGAGATTTGGCGAAGGAGGAAAATAGAGAGGGTTGTGTTTTCTGACACTTGGTGAGTTCCCTGGAACACCGGGGACACATATTCACAGGGGTGGACTGGCCATCTGGCATACCGGGCATTGTCCCGGTGGGCCTTTGACCCAATGTGGGCCGGTCCGCGATGTTTTTTTTTCTTTTCTTTTTTTTCCTCTAAATTCCCTCCAATTGGGCTGGCCAATTGGCTACAGAGGGCTAGCAGTGTGTTGCCAGCATCGACACATATTATTGGTCTATTGTTTGTCATTGTCAATCAATCATGGGCTGACAGGCGCAGAGAGCCCTGACAGTGCTGTCAATCACAACACAAACCCGGGTGGGGCGGGACCTCATGGCATGGGCGGGACGGACAGCTGCTGCTGCTGAGCTGAAAATGGATAAACGGAAGAAACGCCCAGGTGGCGCTGAAAGACTGCGACTTAAAAAGCTGAAGTCTCTGGAGGTGGAGGCTGCTAAATATTCTAAATTGACGGACCTATTTGGTGCCTACAGGTGCTGCTGCGCCGGGAGACGAGCGAGTGGAGGCATACATGGTAAGTAACGTTAGCCTGGGGCTGACTAGGCTACATTTTTGAGACATGTCCAAACAAAAAGTAGAAAACGTTTTTACATTGAATGTGATGTGACCTAATTAACTGCATAGTCCTACTTGTGACAATATATCAGCCCAGAGTTTAAGGGCTGTGAATGTTGGTAGTTGTGGTTGATTTTGTTTAAATATGCCGAATTGTGATATTATGGGTTATTATTGTTCAGATGATTTAGCTAGGCTAGCTAAGAGCTGCTAACGTCAGCGGTCTCTTGTTGCCATAGCAACAGTAAACGTTCACATGGACCAATGAGCTGTAAGTAGAGATGCAGAATCAAGCTGTATTGTAAATACAGATGAGATACTTTGAATTTTAGCACAAAATACAAGTAAACCTAGAGAAAATAATTAGTTTAATTTGCAATATTTGCCATTGAATTTATTGTAATCTTTCAATTCATTTATTGTTTACTGAGGTGAACAATACTATTTCATAATTTGTGTGTAACTTTGATTTCTGTGTAAATGTGTTACTTTTACTGTAGTTTTCAAATGGCTGTGTATCGTGCTGTCTTGAGCATGTTCAGTTATTGTCACAAAGATCTGACTTTTTTGCATTGGAAAACACTAGTAAGTGTCATAATGAAAACATGGCAAAGCCACTAGTGTTGTTACGCTCACGAACGTTTCGTTCAATATGAACTAATCTTTTATCTTGTACATTATTCTGTGGTTTTGAGTTATTTCCCCATTCAATGATAAATGCTTTCCCTATGTCCAGCCCAGACAGGTTCAGGGCAAGTCCAGCTGGTCAGTTCAGGGAGAGAGCCAGAACAATTCAGGCAGCCCAAAGACTGCACCACCTGAGAGGGAAAAGGCTGTAGAGAGTGAGGAGTATGTCAGCCCAAAGACTGCACCACCTGAGAGGGAAAAGGCTGCAGAGAGGGAGGAGTGTGTCAGCCCAAAGACTGCACCACCTGAGAGGGAAAAGGCTGTAGAGAGTGAGCAGTGTGTCAGCCCAAAGACAGGATCACCTGAGAGGGAAAAGGCTGTAGAGAGTGAGCAGTGTGTCATCCCAAAGACAGGATCTTCACAAAGTTCACAAAAATATGGCTACCCTTCTTAGAACATGTTAAGTCCCTCCAGTTGGAGTCTGTCCCCATTGGCTGAGTCGCCCCCCCTGTACCGCAACAGCTCACAGGAATGCTCACAAAATGTCTCGCAGGTTGTTTTTGTTTTGTTTTGTTTTTTCCTTTTGTTTTTTTTAATTTATTTTATTATTATTATTATTTATTTAATTATTACATTATTGTCTAATTGTAACTGATGTATTGTGTCTTGGGGTTTTTTTGTTAGAAATCTCAGGGGTAATGCATTGTATTGCTGCTGTCTTTGGGTATTGAAAATCGCAAAAATAAATCATCTATAAAAAAAAACTGCTATCAAGGAATATGACTCTCCTTTGTAGTATGCATGAGAGAAGATGCCGCGAGATTAGTGGACTTCTATGTAGTGTCCGCTGATAATGTAGTGGGCTGGTCTGGACAGAAAATGCCAGGGCTGAATTTTTGTCCCAGTCCACCCCTGCATATTCATGTTTAAAAGACGTACAAAGGTGCATTTTGCATGATAGGTCCCCTTTAAGCTATCAGCCAAGCTAGAACTTCCAACACCCACACATTTTTTGTGATGGCAGAATACACTGATTTTCTATATTTTCTATAGGGGAATGTTAGGGAAATTAGCTGGCTGGAGTGTTGACAGTGTGTGGCCTGCAATTTATTTCTGTCTTTACAGTTAGTGGGTATAAACATCTTTATATGAAAAATCACACACTCTCACTTTAGTCAGATGGGTCATATCCATGTCCGTCTTCCCTTCATGGTTAAAAAATGTATTTGCAATATGAATAGTTTATGTAAATAACCCAATTTGTTTTTATTTGAACCTGAAAAGGAGATGGCATTGTTTTTGTTACTTTCATTGCAATTCTATACATGTCTTAACGTAACTTCCTGTTTTATATACAACCATCTTTCGGAGGGATATGCTACAGTTTATATACACACTTTTATTTTATTTTATGAAAAAAAGTTTATATAATAAAATATCGATACTTGGAATCCGTGTATCGATACAATATCGCCAAGCAAGGTATCGCGATACAATGCTGTATCGATTATTTCCCCCACCCCTAATATATATATATATATATATATATATATATAACAACGGTTCATTCACATAAGAAGTGGGTGTTGCCACTGTGATGTCACTCATTAGTTTGTGCTTACAATTACATTTCATAAATTAAAAACACACTAACGGCCCATCTACACTACAGGCATCAAAAAATCTTGAAGCTGGGCGTGTCTGAGGCTTGGCGATTTCTCGCGCCCAGGCGACCAACAACCAATCAGGAATCTCCCGCCCGCCCCCGACATACAAAGCAATAGCGATGTTAAAACGAAGTAAACTGGATATAAAATCCCCAAACAGGCGAAAACCTACCAGTTTCATCCACTGTCTCTGCCACCTCCCTCCATGCCTCGCTCCTCCGGTTTGTATCAGGGGTGGGGAACCTCCGGCCCCGGGGCCGTATACGGCCCGCGAGACAATTTGGTAAGGCCCTCGAGGTAATTTCTAAACACACGCAAAGAAAAATTAGAGAAATCTACAACGCAAACAAATTAAACAAGCGAGTGCCTGTTTTTCCTAGCCAAGGTCACGGTCCTTGAACACAACACGAGCCTAACGTGTCATCATTACGTTCTGACGGAGAGCACCAGAACGCCAATTCAAAAATGTCAGTACCCATAAGGAGCCGTACAACTCATGCCGCAGTTTTTGCGTGGCTGTGTCTTTAGTTGAAAGCCCAGTGGCGATCTGTTCACCTATCATACTGATCATACAGTCAAAAACGTTGTTGTTATTAGCATCTGGTTAGCTAGCTATGCTAACGAATATAAGAAGCTTTTTCTATTACCAGTGATGTAAAGGCACATCTTTATATGATCATTATAGTTATACAAAAATAAGAGAATAAAGTAAACAGTGTGGTGACCACCTATTAATACACTGGGACATAATTCATACATGGAACTATAGTTGGGGGTATAGAGAACCGCAGTGACGCGTCCTAAAACCCGGAAGTAAGTTAGCATTTTTAGCACTTCCGGTTCCTTCGTCAAAAAAGCAATGTATTTTCTCCATAGGGTTTTGGAAAATAGCTCGAAATAAGGTCTGTGGTTGACACAAATTTAAGAGATAAATCACGTTTTGTTCTACGACAGTAGATACATCAGCAGTGACCCCACTGGTGATTTTTGAAGAGTTTACGTGTCTGAAAAACGATGGTTGTTACCGAGTGGCTGAATAGGACTACAGAAATGGTCGAGTCCGTTGTACGTCATTACGCCTACACACGTAAACACTCCCGCTAAGTTTGTTTTCCCCTGTGTTCTGCTTGAAAGCAAGTACCTGCCTATCTTTAGTAGCCTATCTGTAGTCTATTTAGTATCTGTATATCTATATCTTACCATTAGAATCTCTATTTTTGAAATGGTCATTTTTAACACCGTAGTTTTATAAATTATAGAACAATTAATTACCAGTGTTTTCCAATTTTACTCGGCAGTTCGTTTCGTTGGCTAACGTTAGCTAAAGCTAGCGCTACTAGTTAGCTACGCAATGGTTTGTTGCTTTGCTCCGGGTTGCAGCCACAGGTCTTCGCATGAAACGTGCTCGTTCTATCGTTTCCCGGGCCAATGTTTTCCAAAGGAGAGTCTGGATTCGTGCCATGAGGTAAGCTGACGTTACATTGTTGTCTATGTCACGGTGAAATGTAAATGATGGGTAGTGTATCGCCGTTTTAAAGATGGCACTGCTGAAAAGACCGCAACACAAGTAAAGATAATGAATGCATCCTATTAAAACCTGTGTGGCTTATATGATAAGTCTAATTAGTACAAGCAGCATAACGTTTCACCATGTAACTAAAGATTGTAGTCAGGGAAATCAGTTTGACATATTGAACTAATAACAAATCACCTCTGCCTGGCAGAGAACTCTCTGCTCCATAGCTTCTCTTGGACGTAACATCACATGTACATTTTACATTTATATTCAATTTAATATTCCATCCCTAACATACTTTTGTATATATAATAACTTATATTTTGTTTTTCTCGTTATGCTGCTGCAACACAAACATTTCCCCAGGATCAATACAGTAATATCTTAATTAATTAAGAAATATAACTATTATAATTAGCGTAGCAGCTGACACCTATTTTCAATATGGATGAATCTACCTTTATTTCTTTAGTTCAATTTTGATCTATAAAAATGTCAAAATAGTGAAAATGTTCACGAGACAAAGTGAAACGTTATATCTTTAGATGTTTTGTTTTAGCCTATGTACTGTATGTCTTAATGCTCTTATTTGTGACGATGTGACTTCCATGAAACTAATATTGTATATCTTCCCAACAGACGAGCTGACTGGAAACCTAACACTCTAACAACCACAACATTGCAAAGGCGAGTAAATGTAAATTAAAAACGATTCACAATTTCTTAATTTCTTCTTCTTTCTTGCCGTGAGGTGAAGCTGACCTTGCATTTGGTGTCAGTAAGGATGCTCCTCACGCAGGCTGAATGTTACTGCTTCCTTACTGACACAGAAGCCCTTGATTTGCAATGCTTCACTAATTGTCATTTCCCTGGCTCCGTAGGGACACTTTACCTCCAGCACAGCGGAAGACCCTACCAGACCATCTGGAGATGCCCCCAACAATCCTGATTGGGAGAGCCACAAACCTGACTCATGGACCTGCATCTGGGTTGCAGTGGTGAATGCTTTGACGCCCTCACATTCATTCATAGTCCCCCACTGTACAGACAAAACACCATCAAGGGCCTGTTGTTGCCCTAGCACCCTGGCACTAAGGGCAGCAGTCACACGCTTTGACCTCAGGACAGCTCCAAAGTTGCTGCCAGTCAACCTTCCTTTCCTGAACAAATGCCAGTTTGGGTTGGTTCGCTGACCAGTGTAGCCACCTGAATTGCCCTCTGTTGCTCCTCAGACAATGCCATTCAGTGTGAGAAAAAGTTTTTAGAGAGTACTTGTCCATGGACAAGTGAGTTTGGCAATTTACTTGTCCGAATACATTTTTCACTTGTCCAGAATGGACAAAAATTGGGGCCACTGGAATCTTCTTCTTCGTCATCGTATTTAACATTTTCCCACGGTTTTTACGACACCGCTCAACGTAAGTGGTATTGTTTGGATTTTAACGATTCCGGTTCAGCTTTTCGATTCCGGTTCTTTGAGAGGGTAAATAAGTCCCATGACAAACTGGTAGAAAAACATATTTATGAAAACAAGTCAAATCTGTATTCCTATTTACAAATCACTTCATACTGTTGCATTTCTTACGGTTATTGAATACAATTATATAAAAATAATCTCTGCATTGTTTAGTTAGTTCTAAGTGGTCCCGTTTGAGAATGTACAATTGGCCCAGTGTCCTCTGATGTTACACTGCAACTCTGTGAGACAGAGTCCAACCACACATGTCCAACACATGGGACATAACCTAATAATAATAGAGAGGGCAGGCAGGCGGGCTGCAGCGATCAGCTGATACGGAGCATAGAGAGAGCTGCAGTCCGCGGGGCTCGGCCTCGCCTCCTGTCCTCACAACTCTTATTAATCCCGGGACCGGACAATTGTTATTTGTTCCTACTCGGAACCGAGTTTTGCTTCCCAACCCGGCCACTGTGCTACACTTCCCGCTCCGCCCCGCCCCCGTCTAACTGTACAGAAAACGGCGAGATGCATTTTCCTTAGGAATCGACAAGCAGAACCGAAACTAACACTTCTAAACGAACAATGGTGGACACGGACAATTTGTGAATGAGTTCTGCCTTTTGTAAACTGAATGTATCAATAATTTGTCAATAAATCAGGCCGAAAAACGTCACTTGTCCGCCGGACAAGTCAATTGAAAGATCTACTTGTCCGATATTGTAAATAACACGTCCCGGACGGTGGGACGTGTACTTTTTCGCACACTGACCATGCTTGCCACAATTGCCTCAGGTCCCTGATGCCCAACAGATTTGAGAATTTCAGGAACAGTAAGTGTTTCCAAGCTGTAGTGTTCCTCTTCTGGCTCGAGGGAGAGAAGCCAAGACATTCCTGAGAACCTGCCCCAGAGTCTGCCCCTCAGCCAGTCACGATCTTCGGAGGTGGGCTCTCTTGTCAGCGGGTTGAATCAGTTATTGGTTGGAGGAAATAGCTCCTCCACTGAATGTGTACGTTTAGCTGCCTTTGGCTTCTCACTGACGGGGGGTGTCAGTGCAGCTGAAATTGTGGATGGCAAAGGTGGCTAATGCCGCATTACTGCATTTCCATTCTCCACATGGGCATTCACATTCTGTGGAGAGAATTCCCTCTTCCCCTGTAGATACCTGTGGTGGTGGGATTGTTTTATTATTTAAAATATATTTACATTTGTAATGCCTTCCCAATTATCCCTTTAATTGTTTATAGCCTACTGTATGTTTATTTCATGGATATTTCTGTGTTTTCTGGTGTGTAAAATGTGTAATCTTGGGGCCTCTTCTCTTTAACGTCTACATGCTACCACTGGCTCAGATAATGAAGAACAACACAATAAGTTACCATAGCTATGCAGAGACCTGTCTTCACAGGTCTCACTAAAACATCTATTAGGAAGCTGCAGCTGATTCAGAACGCCGCTGCTCGAGTCCTCACTAACACTAAGAAAGTGGATCGCATCACTCCTGTTCTGAAGTCTTTACACTGGCTTCCTGTGTGTCAAAGAATAGATTTCAAAATACTGCTCCTGGGTTATAAAGCACTGAATGGTTTAGGCCCAAAATACATTACTGACCTCCTGCTAAACTATGAACCATCCAGATCTCTCAGGTCTTCAGGGACGGGTCAGCTTTCTGTCCCCAGAGTCAGAGCTAAACATGGAGAAGCAGCGTTCAGTTATTATGCTCCAAATATCTGGAACAAACTCCCAGAAACCTGCAGGTCCGCTGCAACTCTGACTACTTTTAAATCCAGGCTGAAGACTTTTCTTTTTGTCGCTGCTTTTAATTGAACTATTCATATCTTAGACTGCACTGTAACTTTTATCCATGTACTTTTTCTTTTAATGTTTATTTTATTAGCTTTTCTTTTTAATGACTAATTTTAAATGCCATTTTCTTAATGTCTTCCATTTTTTGTAAAGCACTTTGAATTGCCATGTGTTGAAAAGTGCTATATAAATAAACTTGCCTTGCCTAATAAACATTTCATGTGACACATAAAATGGATTTGTTGATGGGAATTAATGTGAATAAATGAACTCTAGGTTAACGGTACTCTTGCTATAACTACTCACCGACACTCTATAAACCTTGTCCCTCATGCTAGTCCCGACAACACCGGTAAGCACACCTTCATCTAGTCTGCACTGTTTTACGTGTGCTGACTTGTAGTGGTTCTCTCCTCTATCTACACTCTTCTTGTCATCTTTGTAAAACGATATCAATTGACACAATGGTAATTGACACAGCCATGACTTCTAGTTAAATTCAGTGTGGCTAAAATGAAAAGCTTTGTTAAAATATGCAAGCACGCGGAAGTCAAAGTCAGCTTTATTGTAAACAAATTCTACATGTGTTATACATCCAGAAATATCGTTTCCCACAGTGTGACATGTAGCCTATACATAAAACAAAAAGGGCCTATATAAACGGGGTAGGTCTATACAGTTTAAAATGTTAATATATTTAAAGTGTTCAAAGTGCAGTTTCAGTGCAGGTCAGTTGAAACGATCTTAAGTTGGCGTGACGTTGAAGTCGTGCGACCCTGCTGCTGTACTGGCTTGTAGTTCGTTTATAGCATAACGTTAGCATTTAGCTTTTGGCGACTAGATTTATGATTCAAAAATTATAAAAGTAGAAGAGACATGTGGAGATTATCCGGCTGAACAAAACGTGATCCTTCTCTTAAATGTGTGTCAACCACAGACCTTATTTCGAGCTATTTTCCAAAATCCTATGGAGAAATTGCATTGGTTTTTGACGAAGGAACCGGAAGAAGTTTACATCCGGGGTTTAGGACGCGTCACTGCGGCTCTCTATTGTTCCCACACGGACATGTTATGTGTTTTGTTGTGTGCCCTTCTGTCTTCACTCTCTTCTTCCCGGACTGCAACCGGACAACATGACCTTAGTTGCTTCTAAATAAAGTATCCTTTTGCACCTTCCTTGCACCGCCTCTGACTCCCTATCTCTCGGCACTACAACAGGTATAAACTACTATATGACAGTAAAATTGTGATTTTAGTATTTTTAAGCAGAGGTCAATAACTTGTACGGCCCTCGGAGGATATTGTAAAAATTGAAATGGCCCTTGAGAGGAAAAAGGTTCCCCACCCCTGCGGTAAATGAACAGAGACTGATCATACAGCACCGGGTGATTCACTACCGCTCAATTTTTTTGAATATGAGGAAATGATCTGCGTAGTCTCTCCCAGCATACACGCGGTTTGATTGGCTAGCGCTTCTACTGTCAGATTTGCATACGCGGGATTTGATTGGCTGATGCCAAGCATCGAGCCTCAAAAGTTGAACATTGTTAAACTTTTGATGCCGATAGATGCTTGTGATGCTTGCAAAGCCATGCTCCCCACAATTCAGTTCGGCGAAGATTCAAAATCTTCTACGTCACCCCATTCAACTGAATGGGCGAAGCTTTGAAAGATTTTTTTCATGCCTGTGTGTGGACGGGGCGTAAGGGTTAAAGTTCTAAGACAAAAACATGGAGAACACTAAGACCAGACATTACCTTGATAGCTAGAATCACAACATAGCTCAATGGGACCTTGATATGAAAAAAAATATATTAGGCGGTATTGAAGAAGACTTATCGAGTTGGTTTATAAACTCAAGATGAAAATGTTTACTAAAGTAATGAATCAAGATAGAGTTGGGATCATTTCTCATAGACTTCTACATCAAATGTGGCTTATTTCTCTAACAATATTTACTGCCTTAGCTGTACATTTGTGTGTCTACTTTTATTTATGTTTTTGTCTGGATATCCATCACAAATTCCCATGATGGACAGATTACAGAAAGTCTAATTAAATAGTGCTCTCCTGACAGGTTTCATCCTATACAGTCTATGGTTTCACCTCAAAATCATGCAGGACTTTTAAAGAAATCTTAGTCAACTAAGACCAAAAGGACCAGTTGGTGGATGTATCTCCTCAGAGGGGCGGCCCGACAGCAGATCTAAAGGCTCTGGTCCTGATATACTCTGCATGTTCTCCTGGCTAGCCTGGCATGTATCTGCTATCGGTATGCACTTAAATTCTTGGGAATAGTAGTCATTTTTCTCGCACTATTTGTTGCATTAGATCTGCAGAAATATTTTCATTCCAGATATTTTCTAAAGAAAACCTTCATGTATGTTATGTTCACTTTAAAGGAAGAACTCAAGGAAACCACACCCAATACAAGCAATGTAATCTAATGGGGCTTTCACACCAACGCGGTTCCAGGGCCGGTTCGGAACTAGAGCCTGAAAAGGACCGTTTTTTCCTGTTCACACCGCAGCGGAGCCGCCTCTAAGCTCCGAAACCCGGTGCTTTTCAAGCACCAAAAAATTGTCGGTCTCGAAGCAACAACTACATACGTCACACTTACGTCGGAGGCGGGGGCAGGATCAACCTGAGCAATAACAGTTTATGGCGAGTATGGAAAATGAAAGATGTAACAAGCAGTGGCGCTGACCAAAGTGACTAGAACGCAACCACAAGTTTATTAAAAAAAACCACACTTTATAAAGTCAGGCAACACTAACCAGGCTTAGTGTGATTCTGTTTATTTGTACCTTACTTTGACCATCCGCTCGCTGTTATTGATCATTATGGAGAGAGGCAGACGTTTTGTTTTGTATTATAGCAGCTATCGGATGGAATCAATACATGGACTGCACAGATTGTCATGTCCGACTATCAAGTAGAATCATAATGAGAAATACGCCGGTAAAATGTGCCTGTAGAAAATGGCTTATGCCACAATAGGATAGCAACAAGTAGTCAAGAATCAGTTTAGCTTTGGTTGCTATGCTAATGTACCAGGGTGTCCGGTGTGTGAAACCTGGACCAGTATTCCAGGTTCTTAAAGGATGGGTAATAATAAATGAAGTCGAACACCAGAGTGAATGAAGTGAATACTGAGATTTTATAAAGATACAATTATATATATTGGCACAGGAATAAACAACATTCTTCCAAATAATTCCAACTGTTTAAAGCGCTTGACACTTGGGTGCACCCCAAATAAAAATAAACCCCCAAAATAAAATTGTCCTTTGTTCAGTTCCTGTAAGTTCTTCACAAAAACCTACCACTGGTAACCTGCAGATGAGGTGTTCAGGTTATCAATGGTAGCTCGCCATCCCCCTCGTCAGGGAGAAAATCCAGAGTCCACAATCCAGAATCCAGAAAATCCGGAATCTCTTTATCTAAGGGTATCATAAAAACCCAGCCTGTGTAATATAACACGGCTTAAAACATTGCAAATGTATCTTCAACACATGTGCATCAAATATCATAACTGTGCAGTGCTAAATTATCAATGAAAATATACAACACATTTAGATACCATAATATGGAAAACTGTTGCTATAGCTATAGCTACTGTAACTCTATCAACCATAACTCTTGGCTAAATGTGACTGAACTCTCAAAAGAGCTAGGTGGCTAACACACCACGATGCCGCAGCATGCAGGCAGCAACTAGCATGTAGCATGTAGCGTGTTGCTTCACTCACCGAGGAAAACAAAATAGCAATCAAAACTCCCGCTTTCCAAAGCAGCTCCAACCTCTAACAACAGCCCCAGAGATTGGTCCATCGCCGTCCCGGTAAAACTATTAATTTGCGCTGTTTAGTGCATATAATGCTCACACGTGTCTCTGTTCTTCCAGCTTGATGCTGCACCCTCACACACACACACGTCTTCAACGTGCTCTCACTAACCTGAGTGAGGAGGCGGGACTTGGCGGATTTTTGTCCAACAGCAATCAATGAGCTTAGTTCTTAAAAGTTGACCATTGAACTAAAATATACTATAAAATAACTAGATAAATAATAAATAATTATTAACAAACAAAATACAAGAACCTTGTAACCTTGGTTTATCCAGTGGGTTACACTAACATCACCCATTTTATACCAGAGAAACTTTCATAACAGCGTTGTGATGCCAAACAGCGGGCAGCAATGCAGCGGTCGGTAAATGCCGCTGAAACACAATAAACAATGAACCACGGCAATCTGGAGAAAAGTACAAGGGTTGAGAAATAGTTATTTAATTTAATCTGGCTTCGTATGATTAAAAGCAGCACGATCATCGACCTGACGCCGTTGGGGAGAAAATCAGCGACGTAAACGGTGACGTCATGACGCAGCAGCGGCAGCACCAGTCGGGCTCTGGGCGGTGTGAACAAAACGGGGGCTGATTGGCTGAAAAGAAAAACCGGTTCCGAACCAGAAAAGCTCTAGCACGGAGCTAGAACGGGAACCATGTTGGTGTGAAAGGGGCATTATACCAATATAATATGTGTCCGGCAGTGGCTCAGTCAGTAGGGGCTTGGACTATGAGCCGTAGGGTCTCCGGTTCAAGTCCCTGAACAGACCAACATATGGAGTGTGCCCTTGAGCAAGGCACCGGACATCCCCCTTCCCTCTAACTCCCATTGCTCCCCGGGCATGTATAATAGCTGCCCACTGCTCCTAGTACTAGACTCCTGGTACTAGGATGGGTTAAAAGCAGAGGCCAAATGTCACTGTGTGTGCTGTGTGCTCTGCATGTGTGACCATTAAAAAGGGTCATCCCTCCGATTCTACCCATCTATATTTGTTGTCCTGCCTGTTTTAATCTGTATAATAAATGTTAAGATTTTAATAAATTGGTTTGCAAACTTCATAAATAAGTAATGGGCAAAGTCCCACGGGACAGTACATCGGCCACCACATTATCCGCTCCCTTCTTGAACTTGATGACGATGTTGTAGTCTTGTGCCAGCAGGGCCCAGCGCATCAACCGCTGGTTGTGGTTGGACATCTGGGACAAAAATACGAGTGGGTTGTGGAGGTACTGGAGGAAGAACACCGGGTTACGTATTGTAACCCTTGTCATATTAACACAGGCGGAGCCCTCTACTGAACTCTATGGGTACTACCTTATCATGCAAGCATTCACCTACTGAGATTTCTATGGACGTAGCCGGCCCCAAGGCGGGCCTACCTGAATGCGTGCGCATCTCACTTCCGTATAAATGAGGCCTCACCTCCTGACCACCATCCTACACCACTCTTCAGCGAGCGGTATAGGACAGACAGTGCCCCAGGGTAGAGGGCTCCGCCTGTGTTAATATGACAAGGGTTACAATACGTAATGTTGGAGTTTATCGGACCAGGTCCGTCCTCCGCGCCGATCGTTTGGATATGGCCAGAGCGGGGTCGCCGTCCGGATCTGCCTATGACCTTTCTTAGTGCTGAGGGAAAAGGAATTGTGTCCTAGACACTATTCTCTGTTAGCTGTACAAAACTAGACTTTGCACTCCAATTAATTGTTTCTTCAAATAAGCACTTTATTACACAGTTCAACAAAAATATATCAATCCGTACTATACCACAAAGCTCTTTGGACTCCTTCTTGAGGAGTCCAAAGAGCAGTTGCGCCTTTTGAAGATCAGGGCCCCCACACACCGTACCAGGGTGTTCTGTCCTTGAAGATAACAGGATGTAGCCGGCCAAACTGCAGAGGCATCTCAACAGTAAACTTTAACACGTTATTTTTCCACTCAGACAGCTCAATATTTCTAGCGTTTCCATTACAGAATTTACTATATCTTATATTCACAGTTACTTTTGCCTTATTTTTATCCTTCAATCCCCCTTTTGCCCCATTATAATGATTGGGGCAACAAAACAACGCTATTGTTTATGTACATTTATGTCAGCTGTTTTAGGCTTCTGTCTCTCTTTCCCACATTCTGCCATACGGTGGTACTGATGGTGCTGTCGGGAAAGTGTCCATTGCTGCTGCTTCTTCTTCGCCTTCCTCAATGTCTGGGTTGTTTTCTAAGGATAGCAAGGCGAGTTGTTGGCCCAGGGGAGTAGAAGGTGCTATGGCGGTACTAATTATTTTGTCCACCATTGAGCGGATACATGGGATGCAGCAGCACCCGCACAAGGTCAAAATTGCTGCAAACACGGCCATTGATATCTTGTGTAGTTTCATTTTGTGGGGAATTTGGATTATTACTTTGGTCAATGATTTGCCTCCCCCTTTCACCCACTATGATGAAAAAACAAAGTGTTAAGGCCAAGCAATAGAGGTGTTGGTTAGGTCCTGAGTTCTTCTTCATCTTCGTTTTTCTTGTAAAAGTTCTTTGGTGTATCAGTGTAGGTGAGTGTCTCTTGTGTGGTGTGTGTATGTGATGCGTGTGGTGTACCGCCTACTTTGGGGGAGCGGTCCCTTGTTGTGCCTCCTTGCCGGCTGTTATCTCCTGGGCTGCCGTTGGTTCTCTTGTTGTCTCCTCCTCTTCGGAAGTTGAGTCGATGTCCACACTTGGGGGTTGGGGGGCTTCGGTTGTTTGCCTAATGTTCAGTTGGCCTAGGTCCTGGATGGTGTCAGCGAGGGTCCTGGTAGGTGCTGGTGCTTCCACACACCTGCTCCAGTGGTACCACGTGTCTCCTTTTCCGTCTACTCTGACTGCATGATCTGTTCGCTGGGTTACCTTGAGTGGTTCAGAGAACCTTGGAGCACACCACTTGGGTTTGATCGTCTTCAGGCGGACGTATTCAGCGTCCCTGCTGCCCTCAGCTTCCTCTGTGTGTCCTTTGGCTCTGGCTGCTGTGGATTCGTCCGCAAACTCACAGCGTAGGCCCCTTTTAGGCCGTCCTGGCTTGCCGTGTCTTTGTCCCCCCGATCCGCTTACTGCGGCTTCTGGGCTGCCTGCTAGAGAGATGTCTTCACGATCCTCCTTCTCCGGTCCACTGATGGCTCCTTCCGAGTCGGCCTCCTCTGCGAGGGCCCCGTCCGTCCTGATGTCGTCTCTGGTCCTAGCAGGTGGTTTCCCCGCCGCACACTGGCACCAGCTGTCCCCCTTTCCTCCCATGCAGACGGCATGAGAGGTCCGCTGGGTCACTCGGTCGGGGCCGGAGAGCCACTTTGTCCTGATGACCTTCAGCCAGACGAACGCCGCTGTGTCGGCCTCCTGGGTCCCCCTTTTGGCGCCAGCAACCTGTGTGGGGAAATCTGATACAAATCCCTCAAGCCTACGCTCAGGGCTCCTGGGCCCTCAGCTTTTTGATCCTCCACTGCGTATGAATACAGAATTCCAACAAACTATCATCAAATGTCTTTCTATTATGAATTTAGATGAAATGTATATCCCCTTAATGACCTAAACAATAAAGTCTATGGTTTTTACTTCTTTACCAGGCTAGTTACATGATGTTGTCTAAATTAAATTCTGTGTCATTACATTACTATGTTTTAGCTTTAACTGTAATATGTTCTTTCTACATTTCAAACCTCAGTTACTTTAATACCTGTTGAAATATTACAAAATGGTTTCATTATCACAGGTCAACTTCTTCAGTCTTCCGTTCTGGAATTACATCTCTCACAGTAGCCCCTAAAATAATGTGTTAGTCCAAAAGCATGCTTGATAGTCATTGTTTTAAATCATGCAGTTGCACTGATCACATGCAGACATACACTCACACTGTCAGGTTGTAAAGTCAAGTTTGGTGAGGTTCACCCCAGAGTCAGTCATTGTCAGTGCCTTCTCAAGTTACACTGTCGGTTAAAGGTCATTTGGTCTCAGTCTTTTTGGCCATGTGTCGTGCTCTGCAGAGACTTTGACATGTCAGCATAGGCCAGTATCCTTTGTCTACAAACATCTGTATATATGGAGCGCCATCATTAATTAATTCATGATTACAACTATACTTTTCAAGATATCTCTAACTTTTCATTGGGACAGCTGTTTCCCACATTCCCGGCAACTTGGTACAAAACTCACTTCAGAAACTTGTGTCTATAATTATTTTCTTGAGTCAAAACATTATCAGGATCTGTAAAGCTCTGCTATGTATTTCATAACTCATTCTATTAATTTATCTTCAATTCTGGTGCACTTAAAGAACAATGTTACCCTCTTTAACAATGCGTGGAACCTTGGGTGTCCGAATCATGCAACAATTACTCCCTACTTTATCAAGGATTTAAAAACAGAAGTCATTTCGTATGTCCATCCGAAAGGCCTCCTATGGTAATAACTATGCCACAATGGTGAAACCAGTACCTCAAATTGAAATACTATATTTTGTTTTAGAACTAGCTTTCCCTTCAACATGACCTATATAAAGAAATATTTGTCTGATCTTATAGAGCTGTTACTAAAACTCTCCCTTTGAACTAATCAATACTGTAACAAATTATAACACTACTAAATTCACACTTGAATAAAAACTCTAAAAGAATAATTTGTAAATATGATGAAAAGGGTTCTACTCTGTACTCCTAACTCCCAAACACCCACTACTTAAAGTCTAGTGCATACTTCCATCATGCCCTCCCCCTCCTTTTTCAGTGTGTTTTAGGATGATTTTTCACTTCACTTTAATAGTTTTCTCTTTTCCGCTATTTTTTATTTACCAATTGATTAATTCATTGTTAATACATCTTCTTATCTTCATTTATTTATCAAGTCAATTCAAGTTCTTTACAATACATTAGTAGATACCTTGTGGAGTATTTCACAATAACTAATCCTCTCTAGGGTATGAAATCCGTTCATCTTTAAGCAGATACTATTTCCTTATTTATCTTTTGTTCATGATAACAATGGTATAACAACCACACGTTTTACCCATAGCTAGTTTCTATAACAAGATTATTATGTGTGACATAATAATCAGATGTCTTGTTTGCTAAACAAGAATATTAAACTTTAATCTTTTCAGTATTCCAGACCATCATTGAAACAAGCAGCCTCTTATCTAAACACTAAGCATTAAGGTTTCTACACCACCAACTGGGAAACTCTTGCACAATTATGCTGTAGAATCATTGCATCATTCCTCCAGAACAACCTGAGACAAGCATGTCTCAAGATCTTGTCATAATGAGCACAGTCAGTGATGCAGCTGTAGTCAGTGGCAGGGTCCCCAAAAAGCTAGGACCGGCCCTGGTTAGTGGGCTCCAAGGAAACTCTCCCTGGCTTTGGGATGAGGGAAGGAATCGCTTGACAGATACACGTTGTCGGCTGTACTGCAGAAATCCCCCAAAACCGCAGTACCTCTTCACACCACTGTTGCCTTGACAACGAGGCACAAGCATAATGTCAATATCTCCTATGCGTTCTTTGCACACTTCTTCTGTTCGCAGTGAGCAACTCTTCACCAACACACTGATTCAGAGAACCCAAAAGGTGGTGCAGAACTATCCCATGTTGTTGTAATCACATCCAGCCACTGAGAAAAACTCAATTTAAATCTCTCTCCCAACGGGTTGCAAAATAAAACGGCTGAGGTCAGGAATGCTGAAACATGTGAATGTTTAAACAAACTAATGATAGTAGTCTGCCTATTCTTTATTACTTCAGTTCTAAGTTAATAGGCAAAACAAAGACACCCTCCTTAACCACTATACTAATCTTTTATCTACTTGGTTAATTCTATTAATTTTCAAATTGTTTATCTAAGTTGTGTTACAAGCATGGTGATGTTGTAACAGACTACAAATAACTGTATTCAATCCGCGCCTTATTTGAAAGCTGTAATGAATTAGAATCAATGTTTAAGGACGTAATAAAAGTTAAATATATTGTTAATCTAATTACCGTTTTATTGTGAAGGCATCTCTGGTGAACAGCGGCCTGTGGCTTTTATTTTGAAAGGCCGTTCCGGAAATATACTCCGTAATGTGAACACACAGTGAGTTTGAATTCTAGAAACACGGAAAGTTGCGATAACAAACGTTCTAATCAGAGCTATTTAATAGAAGAGTTACGACACCGGAAGTCCAAAAACGGTTATCGTCACGTGGTTCATGTAGACGAGGGATCGTTCCCCGGAAGTTCATGGCGGGCAATGTGAATGCATTGATAACAGGAAATAGAACTACGATTTTTGGTAATTATTAGTGAATAAAGGTTTTGATTTGCAATATTTATACAACAAATCGATATGTGTATGTATTTACATCAATATGTTTTAAAAAATAAAATAGAATTTGCTAATATTAAGTGATAATATTAGAATTAGTGTGAACAGCTAGTTTACATGTTACTAACAGTGCCTTGGTTAAAGAGCCTGTTGCTGTTTATTTATAGCTTTGAATTCTTTCAAACCAATATTATCTTCTTAAACTTGTATGGTAGTCAGGAGGATCACTTTCTAATGTTTATTGATACATTTAGAGGGAGGGGATCTAAAGTAATGCTTTAAAAATAAGATTGGATTCATTTCTACCATTTTCTTAAATTCATGGTAGTTTCAGTAATCCCATGGTAATTGAGGACACAAGTTATCTAAATGACTGTCATCTTTATGGCTTTCAGAAAGGACAGGAGACCGACAGATGACTATCAAAGGACTAGCAGCAGCAGCAGGACTAGCAGCATATGATGATGTTAAATGTGTTGCTTTAGGAACATCCATTGCAAATACATGGAATTCAATAAACATTGAATAGCATATCATGCAGTTTGTCGGTGCCTTTTCCTCTGTGTTGTCCTGGTTTGCTGTGCTGCCTCCTAGTCGCCACCATGGTTTGCTGTGCTGCCTGGGGATGCTCAAATCGCTCAGAGAAAGGAGTACGAATGTACGGCTTCCCCACTGACACAGAGCGGAGGAAAAAATGGCTGGCTCAAGTCAGCAGGAGCAATTTCACGACCAACAGCAACAAAATATGTGATGTAATTATATACAAACACTGCATTTGCACTTTTTCACAACACGAAAACCACACCATTGGGAAAGCTTAATGTTTTGTTTCATACAAAAAAACAGGGAAAGGCTTGAAAAACACAGAGAGTTGAGACTCAGGGTGCAGGGTGAGGGTCTCAGTGCAGGTATTCAGGCTCCATTGAATCCCCCTCTGGTTCTTGTGCTGAAAGAGGGAGTAACAGACAGGAGAAAGGGTTATACACACCTATATAGCACACCTATTGCCTTGGGGAGATAAGGTGTTTACTTATATAAAACAGTAGTATTAAACATACCTTGTGTTTTCACTCTCACTTAAGTCCTTCTCCCTTTGCCATCAATCCAGAATCAGCTGAGCTGCAACATTATACAGACGGGTAATAATCAACAGAAGGACACAATATGGCTCTGCTAAAAACACTCACTCTTACACGCACCAAAGTTATATTTATCTAATATTTAACTCCCTCCACCCCCGCATACAATCCCGTTTAGAAGCCCCGCTTCTCTAATTCAACACGTTGGACGAAATGACATTAAGAGAACGGAATGTACGATTGAAAGGCTGTTAAACGTGTGTTGCTAACTTGCTTCGGTATGCTAGCTTAATCTGTTATCTGTAAACGTGCCCTAAATCTACTAATTTAGGGATAATTCACTGACATCATTTAATACACATGTGCATTTGAATCAGATGTACTGACAATATCCGCAATATAAATCTTTAAACTTCTTCTTACCTTTAAAAGTCCGTCACGAACGGTGTATTATGCTGCAACTCCACAGCTCTGCTAGCCTTGGCGCTAACTTCCGGGGAACGATTGAGAGGCTCCACGATCCGCCATTGCTGTAAAAAAGTGGTCCATTGGAGTGAACGGAGATGTCGTAACTCTTCTATTAAATGGCTCTGGTTCTAATGCATTCACTAAAGTCATGAAAGAGACAAGGAGGGGAAAAAGCGTGTGGAAGTAAGCAATGAACTGAAAATGCCACCAATGCTTTGTTTTAACGTGAACCACTTTTTACTTTCCCTTAACGTTACTGTATGTAATATAATTGTTTTCCTTGAAATATAATCAAGTACAATCCTTAGTTAATGACAAATACCATGACATTCACAATGTAATGCAATGGTACCAATCAGTTCTCATAAAACCACAAAGTGACGTAATTGTATCCTACAAAAACTATGCTAAAAACAGCAAATTATAGTTTCTTATTTATTTCAATATCTACTACTTCAGCTCCCACATTGATCTATTAATTTTCAATGTTATTCACTCCTTGTTTTAAATTCAATGCTCTTTCTTCATGCATTTAAGAAGAGAGCAAACAGGAGAGAGAAAAAAGAAGGAGGGGGTGTGGGTATTCTCACAGACACCCCGGCTGGAACAAGCTTTCCAAGAGGGGGGCTTCCTTGAAATAAGAATGACTTCGTATCTATTTATCTGACTAGGTTAATATGTGTTCACTTGTATTTATTAATATACTGGACAAATCTTGTCGTTACTCTTAATGTCCCTATTCTTATTTATTTGAATGTCCGTAAGAATCCGAAAGTGGGGGGAGATTCTTTCACAGACAAATACTGACACCCCGACTTCAGCTGGAGCTCTCAGCCTTTTCAAGAGAAGGAGGGCTTCTTTCAACAACTAACAACAAACCATTGCTAGGCTATACTAAAACATTTACCAACATAAAACAAGGTCTTTACGAATCAACAATGACAACCAACAGACAGAACAATCAACAAACAGCAAACATTGTACACAGATATATTAGCTACTGATACGGCGACCAGTTTTACACCTTACTATTGGCCACTAATTCGATTAGTTTTACACCTTTCTTTGATACTAAAGTCTCCCCTAGTTTTACACTTTACCATGGTTACTAATTTTATTAGTTTTACACCTTACTATTGGCCACTAATTTGATTAGTTTTACACCTTTCCTTGATACTAAAGTCTCCCCTAGTTTTACACTTTACCATGGTTACTAATTTTATTAGTTTTACACCTTACTATTGGCCACTAATTTGATTAGTTTTACACCTTTCCTTGATACTAAAGTCTCCCCTAGTTTTACACTTTACCATGGTTACTAATTTTATTAGTTTTACACCTTACTATTGGCCACTAATTTGATTAGTTTTACACCTTTCCTTGGACCGCGGTGGATCCTCATAAATTACGGGTTCCACCCGCTTCTTATCACAGATTTGTTTATACCCTTGTTGATCTATTTAGTGCACACCATTTTATTTACGTTTTATCTTTACTTTTTAGCTGAGACAATTATTTCTGCCATTTTCACACAATCCTAAAATGTAGTGGTATTTCAAACACATCTATTTGTTGTAACAGGCAGATGCTTACCTTGATTCTAAATTACCCGGGTTTTTGATTGTGTGAGATGGTTTCTTGTAAAAGCCGTAAACTCAATGTTTTTTGGTGTCCTCTCAGAAAGTCATCGGTCGGGGGTCACCAAGCTGTTGGAGTTTATCGGACCAGGTCCGTCCTCCGCGCCGATCGTTTGGATATGGCCAGAGCGGGGTCGCCGTCCGGATCTGCCGATGACCTTTCTTAGTGCTGAGGGAAAAGGAATTGTGTCCTAGACACTATTCTCTGTTAGCTGTACAAAACTAGACTTTGCACTCCAATTAATTGTTTCTTCAAATAAGCACTTTATTACACAGTTCAACAAAAATATATCAATCCGTACTATACCACAAAGCGCTTTGGACTCCTTCTTGAGTTCCCACCGTGACAGGCTTGTCAGTGTGAGATCCCAGTTGAAGTGAGCCTCGAATTCTGAATATATCTTGTTCTTTATAGTATTTGCTGTGAAGCCCCCACCTTTGGTGCTCTCTGTGCTGCAGTCTGCCTTTTCTGCTCAGCCACACACAGTTTTAGCCAAGGTCACGGCCAGGGCTATACTCCCTTTTTTTTTCTAATTTCGGTGTGTCTTTGTTACCTGTTTTAACTGTTTTTCTCACAAGACAGTTGTGCCTTTTGAAGATCAGGGCCCCCACACACCGTACCAGGGTGTTCTGTCCTTGAAGATAACAGGATGCAGCCGGCCAAACTGCAGAGGCATCTCAACAGTAAACTTTAACACGTTATTTTTCCACTCAGACAGCTCAATATTTCTAGCGTTTCCATTACAGAACTTTACTATATCTTATATTCACAGTTACTTTTGCCTTATTTTTATCCTTCAGTAACCCGGCGATATATCTCTCACAGGCTCCGCCCTCTACTGGACTCTATGGGTACAGTGGGCGGAGCCCCGATGTATGCACGCACTGTCGTCCAGCACACCGTTCCACCTCACTGTCCTTGACCGGCTTTAGCAGCCGCTGCGCCTCACTCACCTCTCCCTCGGTTGTAACCGTGGAGAAGTCCAGGCTGCGGCCGATAGAGCACACCCTGACGCGCTTGCCTCGCTCGAAAACAGTGCTGAGGGCTCCCCTGCGTCCGCTTATAGGCAGACGGGGAAAGTCTGCAGCTGTATGGGTTCACTATGCACTCTCCCTCCTGAGTCCCTAAAGAGCACGGGGAGAGCGCAAGTGCCCCCTATGTCCCCACACTCAGACACTGACCCTATGCAGAGTGTGTACGGACTATAGTATGGAGGGCTCTCCCCCTCCTGACCCCAGGCAGGCGAGGGGAGCCATTTAGCCCTGTAAGGGCCCAAAGCGCATTACGTCACCCCGCGACCCTCCAGGAGTCCAGAGAAACGTAAGCGCATTTACGCCCGGGGAGGGGATCAGATGCCAACTGACCTACAGACCCCCCCCTCCTCACCAGTCCTGTGTTACCCCAGCAAGCACAGACGCTGAGAAAGAGCCAGACATATCCAAGAGATAAAACTTTATGAAGGGACCTGATGAAGGCAAATGCCTTCCCAGATGGAAAAAAGTAGAAAACATTACATTCAGTTATAACTACCAAAACAAACATTATTTACACTATTATGGCCCCTGTTAAAAATGTTTGTAATGTTAACTACTGTAAGTTGGTCGAACGAATGCCTCCTCATCCGGAAGCTGACCGAGCAGACCCGAGCAGCAGTCGAGAGGAGCCGAGCGCATCCGCTAAGCACACGTCAGAGTTCCCGTTAGCCGGCAAATCTAAATCTCTTCGGTCAAAATAATTTCCCTTTAGAGCAATACCGCTTCAGTTGCTCCACTTATGTGACAGACAAGAAGAGTATGTGACAGACAAGAATAGTCAACTCTAATGTCTAACACTTAATGTGGAGAAAGAGATGTCCTGTAGCCTATGGGTGGATTGTGCGTTGATCTGTTGGTAATGCCTCGGGGTTCCGGTGGGCATGTAACAAATGCATAATGCTATACTTTGTGGCCTCATCCAGTTGCATAGCGCCACTTATTGTGTAGTCTTTTAATAAGCAGGTAGTCATATCATTAGCTAGAACTAGCTGGATCTGATCGATATGGACATAAACGCGAGTAAAGTCTAATCTGACGGGAGAGAGAGATCAGCTGCTGCTGACGAGTCGAGACTCGACACGCAGCTCTGCATCACATGCAGCGGTGAGCGGACAAAACACACACTTCAGGTTAGAATATCACACGCAGCTATTTTAATTACCTCTCAAACTACCTAAACTAGTTATAGATATGTTTAGTTTCACTGTCGGGTCACTCATTACTGGATCCGCGAGCTGCATGATACTGGCATAATAGATACTACAGTATAGCCCGATCGGGCAGCCAGCAGGTGAGGCTTCATTGCCCGAGCTAAATACTAGATGGCCCCGGGCCATCGGGCAGTCCTTAATGTCGAGCCCAGAGTCGAGTGCAATCCAGTGAGCCAGGGAGCTGGTTATTTTCTCAGACGTGGACTTACTTATCCTGGCCCTGAAACCAGTCATCTGGTTGAGTGTGGGTTGGGTCAGGGTGTGGTTCCTTGCACTCAGAGTCGGGCTAACGTCCACGCTAGCTGCTACATGCTTTGCATTTAGGTGAGACTTTAGGCTTGATGTGCTGCGGTGATATGCAAATTCTTTTTTGCATAATTTGCACACAATCGTGCTCTTGTCGACGCTTCCATCCGTCCGTTTTTTAAAACAAAATGTCCCATCCACGGGGCCGACCAAAGCGGTCTCATCAGCTTGTTCGTTCATGTTTGACTATTGTTCACCGTGGTTTGTTGTTGTTTGAAGTCCCATGCTGAAGTCATGAACGTTACTTGGTGCTCCAGTATAATCGGTACGCCTGAAACTCATCCAGTGAGAAACGTTCCGCTGTGCAAAAATAAGTGCGATTAAAGTGCGATTAAAATGCGTTAATTTTTTTAACGCGTTAATTTTTGTGTAATTAATTAATCTTAATTAACGCGTTAAAGTCCCGGCCCTAGTTAAAATACATGACTGTTCACAGCCGTTACGCTTAGGCAGGGTTGGGAGGGTTACTTTGTAAATGTAATCAGTTACTGATTACTGATTACATGGCTCTGAAAGTAATCCGAATACAGTTACAGTTACGTGTCTTAAAACGTAATCAGATTACTTATAGATTACTTTTGGATTACTTTCTTTTTCCATCACAGATGGGTATGTTCTGGTGAACAGGAGACACAAAAAGCAAAAGGAAACTGAACGTGTTTTTACAGTTTTAATGGCGTATCAAGAGCACAACTGAAATATAACATCTGAAACGATGTAACAACATAATAAACTTTTTGGGGATGCAGCTTGTGAGGAGTGAGGGACACGGTTTAGAACGGGCGTGTCGCCTTCTGTCCTGCCAGTGTTGGCAGGACAGAATTAAAATGTCGAACTCGGACTTAATTTTAAGGACATTTCGGCCAGGGGTTTAGAGCTATATTTGTTTAAGCACCGGATTGGCAAAACAGGAGAGTGTGCACCAGTCTGCCTTGATCTATGAATTCATGTCTGTGACTCTCACAGTATCTGCTGCCCACAGCTGTTTTATAGAAGGAAAACCTCCTTCACTTCATGACCTCTCTGCAGCGCCAGGAGGCAGCGGGAGGGTTAACTCAGCCTCTGAGAAGACGAGCGAGCCGCGCAGTGCCTTTCACGCACCGCCTTTCACGCACCGCCTTTCACGCACCGCCTTCACTGTGTATACCTTCAGAAATAATCATTAGTAAGGCTAAAGACTAAAGAGCGACCGCAGGCTGATGTGTTTTAACCACACACACACACACACACACACACACACACACACACACACACACACACACACACACACACACACACACACACACACACACACACACACACTTTTGTTCCTCCATGTTTCGTTGTTATTGTTTCACTGAGCGAGCGGACCCGCGATTTATTTTTTTCAAACGCTTTTTTGGTCCATCTGCGGCGGCTCTGATGATTCGAATCGGCTGTACCTTTAGTAATGAATATTACATGTTGAGAGGAAACCTTTCCACCAATAATTCCAATAAGTAATCCAAAATGTATTCACTTCAGGTTTACGAAAGTAACTGTAATCAGATTACTCGTTTTTCAAATGTAACGCGAGCTGAATACAGTTACTTGATTTTTGTATTCTGATTACGTAACGCCGTTACATGTATTCCGTTACAACCCAACCCTGCCCTTAGGTAAGTCCCCTACCCGTGACTGTTCTGTCTATGTTCCCCCAGTTGTAGTACATGAGTGGAAGAATGTGTCCATCTGTTTCCAGAATGAAAGAGGATCTCTTACCTCTCCAGATGTGGGACACAGCGACTGTAATACTGTAATAACGGTGCAGTTAGCCAGAACGCCCCTCCCGCAGAGAGTTTACTTAGTTTGTGGGGACCGAGCCTATGGCTGTATGCCTTATGACATTTTCTATAGCACCTGTTACCTGGCCTATCTAATCCCTTTAATCCGTAAAGTAAAGACTGATGAGATTGCAGCTATACTTCCCTCTCTACATAGAAACAGAAGGTCAATTACAAAAGGACAGCGGATGGCTAGTCTATTTTTACCATGGTACGGTATTTATGTTTCTCAGCAGGAAATTGTGGCGTTGTCCAAAGTAGTGGAAAATCACTTAAATGCATCTAACACCGCCATGTTAGCCGAACATAAAGAATTACAGGAGGTTAGGACTGTGGCATTACAGAATCGTATGGCACTGGATCTTCTATTAGCCGCCCAGGGGGGCACATGCAAGGTGATTGGATCTGAGTGTTGTTCTTTCATCTCTGATGCTACTCCTGAGGTAATGGACATGGCTCATGAGACCGCCAGGGGGATAAAAGAGTTGCATGAAACTCATGGGTTTACCCTTGGGGATTTAACTGGAACTTTTGGATCGTGGGATGCGGGGTTGGTTAAATTTGCAGTGACCGTTTCAATGTTTATTCTAGTTGTGCTAATTGTGATAATCTGCTTGGTCACTGTAGTTAAACTAGCCATACGAAAGATGACCAAAACCGCCCTCCAGGCTCCACAGACACTAGTAGGATATTCCACAGTCAATGACTCCGTGTTGAGGTACGACGCCCAGCTTTCAGATCCGTGGGGCTCAATCACGGTGTCTGCGCCCTGGGGACCCCCACAAAATAAATGACAAGTTGATTCAAATTGACACTCAGAATGTAGAAGATGTATATATCTTTTCGGGTTTTTACACTACGCAATAAATGTCTGATTCTTCTTTTTCAGATTTTTTGAACCGTGTATTGGACTAAAATAACTGTATTGATAAGTGCCTTTGGACTAAAGCGTAATGAAGTATACGTGAAGTAATGTTACAGCTTGAAGACACTGCAATTTTGCAGATTACAGATTAATTCAATTAATTATTGAATTAATTATTATTATTATTATTATTATTATTATTATTATTATTATTATTATTATTATTATTATTATTATTATTATTATTATTATTATTATTATTATTAAATGAAGGTTATACTTTAAACTGTGAATTTCAACTGGACCTTTACAATCCAGATTTTATACCTCAGGTGGATTTTTAATAATCCTACATTTTAAATGTGTTTTTACTGTAATGGTCTTGAAGCAAATCTTTGAGATGCAAGCTATTTTTTAAAGTTTGTAATTTGATGATTAAGGAGGACTGAATGATAAAATATGTTATTTGGAAACATATATTTTGCTGTTTTCTTCTATATTTTTTGGTATGTTTATTTTTGTGCTATTGATGAACGATTTGTCTAAACACTGATGAGAGATGATTTTTCTATTACGATTGGCGGTACTCCATCATTCTGATTGAAGGTGAAGTGATGTAATTGATGTATGGAGTTATTTACATATTTTGGTATTTCTACACGGTCATATGAAGTTGATATGTGGAGCCATTCCTGAATGTTTAAATAGTCTGAATCCCAGGTTATAATGTGAATATCTTGAAATAGTTGATCTCTAAAGTGGAGACCAAAAGGGGGATTTGTAAGGGAATATTTGTATGTATTCATGTTAGCAAACTATGAATAAGCTTAAAATGGGAAATGATTTGTGTAGAAAACTGTGAGCTGAATTTGGGGCCTGTTGTACATGTGGTGTTGAGGACAAAGGAAGATGGGGGAAGGTGAGAGTTTGACTTGCATTCAACTTAGATCAAGGAGATAATGAAGCTAAGCTACTGTGATTGGGGAGATTTAAGAAGTGAGGTGTTGGTGATATTTGGGCAGCCAATCACGGAGGTCTGGAAGGGAGCATCAGATAACTCTTCCCATTCCAAGCCATGTATTAGACAGGAACCATGCTGGGTTCAGTCTCTTTCCTCTGGCTGGCTCACGTGACCTCAGGTAAATATGGGATCCCAAAGATAACTGTATTGAATTTGTACTGCATTGATTGTATTGCATTGTCATATTACCATTAAAGTGGATTATTGTTTAACGGTTACCTAGTAGCATTGGATTCCTTCCTGTATGATAACCAGCTTGTTAGGGACGCACAGAGATTTGGAAAGCGGACCAGTTGTCCCTACAAATTTCTAACAGTACGTGTGAAAAAATTATAAAATTCTAAATTGTCCTGCTGGTCCACGTCAAAAATGAGCTGGTGTACCCCGAGACGGACTCTTGCCCTCTGCCCCGCTTCTTTTCCATATTCTTTTCCTTGCGGAACCTGTCCCTCAGACTCTTCCATCTCTTCTTCCAGACATTCTCTAATAAAATGAAATGAAATAATAAAGTGAATTTCTTGAATTTACTAAATTATTCCTCCATTAATGAATGCTATTGTTATGCTACAATCCATGCTGGCTAAATATACTGTCTATGCTTGATAGCTGTGAATCAAATCAAGTTTTATTTATATAGCACATTTATAAACGATTTTTGGTCGAGCCAAAGTGCTGTACATATAATAAAATTAGCCTACAGTAGAGACACTTTACAGCAAATACAACAACACAGATTGTTCAGAATATCAGTATGAGAAAAACGACACCCTCTGCATGTATTATATGTTATATATTATGCTTATACTTATTATATTATATATAATATTTTGTTATGAATATATATAATATGTTATGCTACATTACTAACTGGCTAAATATACTGTCTATGCTTGATAGCTGTGCATGTATTATATGTTATGTTATATATTATGCTTATACTTATTATAATATTTTTTTATTATTATATGAATATATATTATATGTTATTATGCTACATTACTAGCTGTCCATTCAATGCTAAAACGAAGTAAACTGGATATAAACTCCCCAAACAGTTGAAAACCTACCAGTTTCACCAACTGTCTCCGCCACCTCCCGCCATGCCTGGTTCCTCCGGGTTTAGGTCCCGGTAGGTGAACAGAGTACAGTCATACAAGACTGGGACATTTGCCACGGCAATGATTAATTTTTCCTTTCTGACATATGGAAAATAGTCAAGACCTGCATACACGCAAGGTTTGATTGGCTAGCGTTTGTACTGGCGGGAATAGCAAAAACGGGATTGATTGGCTGACGCCAGCTTCGAGCAAGCATCGAGCCTCAAAAGTTGAACATTGTTCAACTTTTTACGCCAATAGACGCCCGCGAGGCTTGCAACCTATACAGTCTATACTTGCAACGCCTTGCCATGCTACCCACAATGCAGTTCGGCGAAGTTTGAAAATATCCTACGTCACCCCATTCAAATTAATGGGCGAAGCGTTGAAAGCCTTTTTTGACGCCTGTAGTATGTACATACCTGGCAGGGCCGGATTAGTACCTGCAGGGGCACCTGGGCACTGAGCGCTCATGGGCCCCCCCCCCAACCCAACAAGTAACACCACGCCTACCCAATCCTACCAACATGACCAATATTTAGAATGTTCTGTCAATCTGGCATGTCAAATCGCACACCTATTTGTCAAAAGCAGGGACGCAGCCACATAGTTCAACCAAAGTAGGTCTAGCCTTTTGTCCTTTTAGTCAAAAATCACAAGACAAAGATACAATGGATAAGATTCCAAGAGAGTGTATGGCTCAGGAATACCTAGGTAATATCACTCAAAACCTCAGAGTAGCACCCGACTTAATGCCACAATATGACTGGCTGTACACGTACACGAGGAGTTTTATTAGTTACAAACATTGAGAGTTACAAAAGTACAATATGTAGTGAAATGGTGTGGTTGCTCAACTAAGTGATCAGTATATGTGATGGAAGATAGTGTGTGTGTGTGTGTGTGTGTGTGTGTGTGTGTGTGTGTGTGTGTGTGTGTGTGTGTGGGTGTGTGTGGGTGTGTGGGTGTGTGTGTGTATGTGAGAGGGAGAGAGAGTGAGCGTGTGTGAGAGAGAGTGAATGAATGAGTGTATGAGAGACAGTGGATCTTACCTTTTAGAAGTGTTTCTTCCTTGCCTTTCTCTTTGAAAAGTCTGTGATTAGGTCATCAAAATCCAGATCCCTCACAAGATCAGACGATGGCCATCAAAGAAATGGCTGAAAGTCTCTTCTGAGCCATGGTTGTCCTAAGTTCATTTTTGATGCGTTTAAGCTGTGAAAAGGACCTCTCACCCTCGCAGTTGGTTACAGGTAGTGTGAGAAAAATCCTGAGCGCAACAAAAACATTGGGGAATGTTGTCTGTAGTCCATGTTTAAGCACCACCTGCAGTCTGTTTGCAGGAGTTTTATCTGGCTCTGTGCTGACAAAAGCCCTAAACTGGATCAGCTCATCTCCTAATGACTTATCCAAGTCAGTAGGATATGATGAGGAGAGAATATTGGCCCGTCTGCGGAGATCAGTGTCATCACAGCACATGTCAAATAGGACTCCAAAGTGATCATGTATGTCTTTGTATGCATCCAGGCATTTGCATCTGAGAGCAACCTGTCAATAATGACATTAATGTCTCAACCTGGAATGTTGTACTGCCAGTCAGTACCACCTCGTGCTCCACTGTCTCGTCATCAAATACTCGTATTTTACCAACACGGTGAGTCTCGTGCTGGTATGTCTGTGTCACACCGTGACGGCCCGGGCAGATGTCTCAAAGTCCGAACATGTCCCTCGTAGTGATGCAACATAAGTGCGCAGCGATTCTAGAAGTCGCACAGCGGTCATTAGGTCGATGTCTTTCTTTTGCAAGCCAGTGCTCGTAAACTTGAATTGGTGTAGTACAGTGTCCCAAAATATTGTCAGCAGAGCAGTCTTTAGTTTCCCAAGTCTGCCACACAGCGCCGAGGCCTCTCGCCGTGTGTCCTGGCGCTCTTCGTCATCAGCCGCCAACATTTGTAAAGCCCCTCTTATTGCAGTGTAATTCTCACAAAGAGCTCTTGTGGAGTCTCCTCTGCAGCTCCATCTTGTACAGGAGAGAGATGTTAGCTTCAGTGTGATGTTTTCAGTGAACACTTTATTCCATCGATGGGTAGAAGCAGAGCAAAAAACATAAAGTGCTTGAAGTAGATCAAAAAACTGGCTTGCTTCACGACAACTACTTTCAACACAGTTGACACCAACCAAACTCAAGGAGTGTGCTGTGCACGGAATGTAATGTATGAGTGGGTTGCTTTTCTTGAGATGAGCTTGCAGCCCATTATATTTTCCTGACACGTTGGATGCGTTGTCATAAGCCTGGCCACGGCAGTTTGAGAGATCCAGCCCCATATCAATGACCATCTTCATCACGCAGTCAGCCAGACTTGACCCAGTGTGACTGTGAATGTGTTCGAATCCAATACATCTCTCAATGACTTTTCCTTTCTCACTCACAAATCGGAAAACAAAAGTTAATTGGTTGATGTGAGACATGTCAGCTGTAGAATCTACGATGACAGAGAAATACCTTGCTCGCTGTAGTTCTGTTGCTCTTGCTTCCTTTGTTCTGTCACCCATCAAAACAATAAACTCCTCACAGATAGTTGATAACAAGTATGAAGTCCTACCACGTCCCTTCTGGCCAAAATTCTGCAAATGATCCTTTAAAAGTGGATCAAACTGCGCGAGCAGCTCCAGGATTCCCAGGTAGTTCCCGTTATGTGCGGATCCTAAAAGTTCGTCATTTCCCCGGAAAGGAAGCCCCCTCTCACTCAAGAATGTAATCACCGCAACTACACATCTCAATACATCCTTCCAGTACTGACTTTCTGTGTCGAACTGCATCCCTAGAGAAACATCCACAGTGCCCATGAGTTTAGTGGGATGCATAAGTGAAAGTATGCATTTTCTGTGCTCACCACTCGTTTCATGTTCCGTTATCCTCTCGGGATGCTTCCCATCACTAAAGCCGAGATCAAATGCATTGCTGTGGCTGTGCGTGGATACAAGTTTGCAGGCAAAACAATAAATTGCTCCGGTAGATGGAGAATAAATAATCCAATCGTTGAACGATTTCTCCATTGTGAAGCTGTCTGGTCAGCATATCATTGGTCAGTGAGCGTGTCCGGCCGCTAGCATCGGTCTCCCTCCGAGATGCTGGATACTTCGTTGCGCGATTATGAAAGTATGAAACCTCTTTCATCAAAGTCTCCTCCCGGACATTTCCAGCAATGAATCCCCATTGTGCAGGGTCCTGAGAGACACAGGGAACTTCCGATGAACTCGAACCTTCACCCTGCTCTGTGACGTTCTCGTCAGGCTCGTCTTCATCTTTATCTTCCTCTTCTACTCGCTGCTGCGTTAGCATGCTAGGTTCAAGGCTAACATTGCTCGCTAGCTCAACAACATCCTCCGTGACCGCCACCACTGTTCCTTGTGGTTGTTGCTCGCCTATTTCGTCACTTTTAGCTTTTTTGAAAAAGCTATTTATTGTTGGCACATTTTTTAATGCAGCCGCCACTCTCTTCTTTTTCTTTCTTTTCTTTCTTTTCGCAGCCCCGCTGGGCGTTTGGCTACCGGTGTTACCGTTTAACTGGTTAGTAGCTATCAAAGCTACTACACATCACATTAAAAACGATGTCCAAATGACAGTCGGAGACAAATACATATTTGAAATGATTTATTCACGTTTGCAATGTTTTGAACAGACATCCCCAGTCACCTCATTGTCATTTTGTAGTGCTCGCTGTACGCGTCCGGATATCGGCATCGCAACCACAACCTCACACACTGATACAGAATGTGCATCAAAGTGTTCCTATGGAGCCAGATATACCAAAAGATAAATGTAAACAACAAAAGAAGCGATCGAAATGTGTATTTCCTGGCTATTCGATAATGGCTACTCAAAGTACACGCCCCATTCCTACCGTTAACGTAACGTCTTCCCCGGTGTAACCAGTTAAACGGTAACACCGGCACCATCCATTTTTTCTGCTCACGTGACAAAATGTGACATGAGTGAGGGTGGGGCTGTGATTCGGCTATACACTGCTGCCGCGTAGTTATACATTTGAGCGCATACATAGTGAGACCTACAGTACAGAGACGGTTTAGAAAATATATTAATTTGACCCTATAGAAAAGCGGTGTTATTTATAGTGAAGCGTGAGTGTCATTTAAAAACAATGTATGATGAGTGAGGTTGTGCCCGAAAAAAAAATAATAATAAATATATATATATATTTTTTTTTAATCTCCTCACTGAGGGCCCTCTTTGCTCAAGGCCCCCTGGGCACTTGCCCAGGTTGCCCATATGGTTTATCCGGCCCTGATACCTGGGCTTCAGCGTATCTGCTATGTGTTCCTTTGAGTTTTTTCTTCTTCTTTGAGTCCCACTCTCTCTCGGTTGCCATGCCCCGTGCACCACCAGCCCTCCTCCGTTTGCATTTTGTTATTTGTGACCAGTTTTGAGGTTGTAAATACATTATTGTTTTTGGGAACTTTTGTTGAAACTTCCTCTCCTTTTGTTGCAAGAAGGAGCCAGTTTGTAACAATTCAGTATGTGGAACTGTAATTGTACGACTAGTGTATCTCAAGGCCTTTATATACATATAATTGTAGTGTAAGTAATCAGTAGTAATCACATTTTACAATTAAGTATTCAGTTCTTAGTAAGATTAACACTTTTATTTTTTAATAAAATGTACAATTGACATGCCTGTTTGTTGTATGTTTTTATTTAATTTATTTTGTATTGAACATATTTAGAACTTACAGTAAAATACAACAAGTTTGATGAGGATATAAAGAAAACATTGAGTTCATGCTACATATCATCACGTACTTACTGTGTCAACATGTAAGCGTAATGTTTTCCCTACAGGTGTACCAGTCTTGCTCTTCGGACAGACACATGAGTGTTATGCAAACACATGCAAGCCATATACTGTATAGAAAGATACATACATGGTTTGTTTACAGCCATTGGGTTGGAACTTGGCTGTCAAGTTTCAGTTCTCAGTTTTAATATTCAGAGTTTCAGAATGACTGTATTATAGTGCTAATCTTACCGGAGTTTGTGTTTATGGTAAATCACTTTGGACCAATTCCTCACTGACCTTTTTAAGGCAAACACCATTATTTATGTCAAGTAAAAAAAAGACACAAAAGCATTAAAGACGCATTAAGGAGTCGGACCTTACTTAAAATAATAACAATTTAGAAATATCACTTTTTATAATTCTTTTTGGCTATTTTCCAGGACTGTGTTTTTTTAAGAGACTGTAAAAACCATATAATTCATTAATAAAACAAGGAAATAAGGGCTTGCTAGTGCTACCTTTCCATTTACAGCAAACAAACAAATTATCAATATACATGTACAATAAAATGTGGCATATTTTGAAGGCAGGAATATCTGTTAATTTAAATTGCTTTTAGTGTTCTTGCCATAACACGCATGCGCTGCCTCACATCTGCACAGAAGACGAAAGCAGTAGTTGTCAGTCACTTCCTGTTTACGTTTCCACACATGACGTCACACGGATAACATTAAACAAGCTGTTTTAAAACCGAAACAGAAGATAACTTAGGAAACAGATGTTTAATATTCTCGCAACGGCTGAATTCAAATAACGTCCATCCTACCTACACATCGGAACATCGGGGAGAGTGGACGACCTCCAGTTTCAGCTATCCTGCTTATTTTGAGGACCGAAGGGAGCTAACCTGGCTGCTAAGTGTAGCTAACGATAAGTAGGTAGCGTTAGCTGGGAGCTAGCTTGCGAGTTAACAACATACACATCACCTTATCTTTGAACAGTGAACAACATCTACGAGTATGGAGAATAAATATAACCTGAAGAGTCCAGGTAAGCTCACGTTTAAATGTTTCCGTTCTGTTCTGTAGCTAATAGTTTGCTAACATGACCGACAACGTTGAAACCCAATAGTGGATTGTTGACATGTATTAATTAATATATCGTTACATTACTAACTGTGAACACATTAAGTGAAATCTAAATTGCCACCCTGACACGAACCGACCACTAAATATAATTGACCGTACTTTTTATTGTTTATTTTCGCTTCAAATGTGAAGTTATACTTTGTTTTGTGTACACGTATCTCTTTGTTAGGACACGTCAACTTTAGCTGCAGTCATGGCCATTTACAAAATAATGTTTAATTGTATTTAGTTTAAAATAGACAACGCCAGGGTTTTCTATCACACCCATCGATAGCAGGGGTGTAACGTAACTAAGTAGATTTACTAAATTACTGTACCTCAGCACACTTTACAGGGACTTTACATATATTCAATTATTTGCTGCTGTGTTACTCTTCCCCACTATAAATCAGACTTATGTGTACTACTTACTCTACTTCATGTATTTAATAACTTTAGTTACTATACAGATGTGGATGAATGATGTGAAATATAGTCAAGCGTTGAATCAGACTTTAGTTCCACCTGGAGTAAATCCACCAGCTACCCTGCAGTCTACAAAGTCATTCAAACTAGCTGCACCTTCACCAGCTTTGAGAACACTTTCATGATCAATCATTATAAAACACATCATATATATTATTCTGATATGGACCAATCTGCATAATGAGTACTTGAAGTATATTTAGATGGTAACACCGTTGTACTTTTTCTTAAGAAAAATCGCATCATTTAAAATCGCGATTTCGATTTAAAATCGATTAATTGTTCAGTCCTAATACTAGATATCTACGGAGCCCTGGAGGGTTCATTGAGAGAAAAATAAATAAAACGTGGCCACGCTTTAGTAACTCGTACGCACGCTTTAGTAACTCGTACGCACGCTTTAGTAACTCGTACGCACGCTTTAGTAACTCGTGCGCACAAGTTACTAAAGCGTGCGCACGAGTTAATAAAGCATGGCCTCGTTTTATTTAAAATGAGGGATTCCTGTCCGTGACTCACGGTATCTGCTGCCCACAGCTGTTTTATAGAAGGAAAACATCCTTCACTTTATGAAATCTCTGCGGCACCAGTGGCCTGTACTACCAAGCAGGATTTGCTATACACTATTCATTCATGAAGTGTGACGCTGCGCTGTCAGCACGCGTCTCCATGTTTGTGATTGGTCAAATGTTGGTAACCTCGTCCCTTTCACGTGAACGCACTCTCAGCCGGACAGAGAAACCCTGGTTGATTTGCTGAGTTAATAACCAGCTTCGTAGGACCGCTTAGCGACATCGCGTTTGTTAGGGTTAGTTAAGCCGGGTAAATCAAACATATCCAGGGTCTGTTGAACTGGCTTCGTCGTACAGGGCGCTGGAGGCAGTAACGTGTAATTCAGCAGAATCTGAGAAGAGCAGCACCAGCTGCAAAGAGCGGTGCATTTTACTGTTTACTTCACTGCCTTGCCCTTCATTAGAACCGCTGGATAGAGATCGAGGCTGCTACGTTTAACCACACACACCTACACACATCGAACTACCAGAGTATTCCCCCTCGTTTTATGAATGATATGTCCTGTCACCGGGGCGCATGATGTGTGTGTGCATGATGTGTGTGTGCATGATGTGTGTGTGTGTGTGTGCGCGTGCTCCGCGCTCCGCTCCGCTCTGTGTGTGCGCGTTCGGTGTGTTTGTGTGTCCCCGACACCCCCGGCATTTGTTTTTAAATTACCACGAACAGTAATTTACACAAATCTGGTTCTCCATAGTTATATGTGTATTCCCAAATGAAAGAAATTTGTTTAATCTTAATCTCGATGTGCTATAGTCCTGCCGGAGTGCACCGGAACGAACGATACTATCATAAACAAATGCCCACACACACACAAAACGTGGCCACGCTTTAGTAACTCGTACGCACGCTTTAGTAACTCGTACGCACGCTTTAGTAACTCGTACGCACGCTTTAGTAACTCGTGCGCACAAGCACGCGCACACACACACACACACACACACATCATGCACACACACATCATGCACACACACATCATGCGCCCCCGTGACAGGACATCTCCTTCATAAAACGAAGGGGAATGGAATACTCTGGTAGTTCGATGTGTGTAGAGGTGTGTGTGGTTAAACGTAGCAGCCTCGATCTCTATCCAGCTATTCTAATGAAGGGCAAGGCAGTGAAGTAAACAGTAAAAGGCACCGCTCTTTGCAGCTGGTGCTGCTCTTCTCAGATTCTGCTGAATTACACGTTACTGCCTCCAGCGCCCTGTACGACGAAGCCAGTTCAACAGACCCTGGATATGTTTGATTTACCCGGCTTAACTAAACCTAACAAACGCGATGTCGCTAAGCGGTCCTACGAAGCTGGTTATTAACTCAGCAAATCAACCAGGGTTTCTCTGTCCGGCTGAGAGTGCGTTCACGTGAAAGGGACGGGGTTACCAACATTTGACCCATCACAAACATGGAGACGCGTGCTGACAGCGCAGCGTCATACTTCATGAATGAATAGTGTATAGCAAATCCTGCTTGGTAGTACAGGCCACTGGTGCCGCAGAGATTTCATAAAGTGAAGGATGTTTTCCTTCTATAAAACAGCTGTGGGCAGCAGATACCGTGAGTCACGGACAGGAATCCCTCATTTTAAATAAAACGAGGCCACGCTTTATTAACTCGTGCGCACGCTTTAGTAACTCGTGCGCACGAGTTACTAAAACGTGCGCACGATTTAATAAAGCGTGGCCACGTTTTATTTATTTTTCTCTCAATGAACCCTCCAGGGCTCCGTAGATATGTCATTAACACCACCCACCAATTTTTATTAACTTCTGCCAATGCAAATGGATTTTCATGATTTTGTAAAATAATGTATTGATACTAGTATGTTTGAAAGACTGCATATAGTTAACACTTTATAAAATTAACTACTTTTCATTGTTTCCGAGCAGAGTATGCCAAAAAGTTGCCCTGTTTCATTGTTGTACACACGTTTATTTGTTGTTCCCATTTAGCATTTCAGAATTTCCAAATCACAAAAGAAAGAATAATTTATTAGGTAGGTAAATTCTTCGACAAATGACTGAACTGACATCATCATAGGAAAGTGTTGTATGAGAAGAGTACAACGGAGGATAGTTTTAAGCTACATTCACTTAAGGATCAATAACCAGGATGTGGTAGCTAGACTACATCCTGTAGACCAGGGGTGTCAAACTTAAGGCCCGGGGGCCAAATCCGGCCCGCGACTTCATTTCATGTGGCCCGCAAGAGCTCTGAAAGAATGTAATATGTTTACTATACGGTTACAGGCCGATTTACAGAAGCACGATGTCCATAAACTACATTTCCCACAATGCATCTTAAATATGCCTTTTTCTTAGAATTTGACTTTTTCTCAGATTTTTTTTTATATTGTTACTTTTTTGTTTTGATTTTGACTTTTTTTTCAGAATTTGGCTTTTCTTTTTAAATAATTTTGTGACATTCTCACTGAAGAGACTTGCACTTATTTGCCTTTGACTTCTTCTTTCAGACGTAGTTATTTATGAAGTTTTTACCCTATCCGATAATAATCCAATGCAGAGGCAATAAAGTAATATAATACATTATTTTATATTAAATATTTATATATGTATGTTCATATAGTCTTAAAGTTACAACCGGCCCTTTGAGTGCAACCATAATGCTGATGTGGCCCGTGATGAAATTGAGTTTGACACCCCTGCTGTAGACACATGGTTTCAGATTGTGGTTTTATCTTAGTTCATGGTCTAAAAGGTTTGTTACGAATTTACAACCAATTATTTTCATCTACCAGACTTGATGGGTTTTGTGAGCATTTTGATGATGGCAGACATGTAGAAAAAAAGGTTATGGTATCATAAAGAAAACATTGAGTTCATGCTACATATCATCACGTACTTACTGTGTCAACATGTAAGCGTAATGTTTGCCCTACAGGTGTACCAGTCTTGCTCTTCGGACAGACACATGAGTGTTATGCAAACACATGCAGGCCATATACTGTATATAGAAAGATACATACATGGTTTGTTTACAGCCATTGGGTTGGAACTTGGCTGTCAAGTTTCAGTTCTCAGTTCAGAGTTTCAGAATGACTGTATTATAGTGCTAATCTTACTGGAGTTTGTGTTTTTATGGTAAATCACTTTGGACCAATTCCTTACTGACCTTTTTAAGGCAAACACAATACAAAGTTATTTAGTTTTTTTCTGTGTTAGACTTAAGAAATTACAAACATTACAACATACAATATTAGGGCTGCACACATTTGTTATATTAAATCATGAATCAAGTTGGCATAAATCAGTTAAATAGTGATCTGACCTTTAGTGAGACATTAATATGTGGCCTGATATGTGTGTGTTTTATATCAGACGGTAAGACTACACTGCAAAGCTGCTAGCACTATCTGTTACAGTTCTCATGTACTCATGGCAATCCTGGGGTGTGGAAACGGCTCGATGGAAAATCAAATAAAGAGAGATTGAAGACACCAGGCACAAAATAAAAAAATGTCATGAAACAGTGAGGTGATTGTCCGTGCAGTCCATCAGGATCATTCTGATTTCCGCAGGGATCTTACTTGTAGAGTGCAAGCTAACAGGATATTTGTTCTGAAAGCTTTCTCTGTTTTTTCGAAAATTGTTAGTGTTAACTTGATTTATTATGCAAAATGCACTTTTTGATGTCTTTATATACTTAAATATGTCTCCCCGGTGTGAAGGGAGTCTCACAAAGTGTCAGAAAATACAACCCTCTCTCTTTTCCTCCTTACCCACATCTATAAAAACGGGGGTACAACGGGGCTCATCCAGATTTGCTGCGGTCTTGACGTCTAAAATGTGGGCTGGCTTTACATTGAACTCCTGGCAACGTTTCGCCCACGGCCCGAGTAAAGTTGTTATAAATATAATGGCACTGTTCTAGCGGTAAACACTGAATAAAGAACATGTCAAGCTATGTGCATCAGAAACAATGCACAACATGTTTTGGAAGTAATATGGTCTTTGTTTACTTAGTAAGCATGCTAACACCCAGAGCTAACGCTGTACTGGAGAGAGTATGTGTGAAGAAGCAGGAAATAAAATAAACTCACCTCGTGGTAAACCCGCGAGAGAGAAAGCATTTGAGCTCCATACTGTTTCAGAAATAATCCTTGATGTGGTTTGGAACATAATATGGCGTTTAATAGAGTGGTGCAGGGATGACGTATTTTGTAGGCCGACCAGGAAGTAAGCTGCGCAAGGGTTCTCTCGACAAAAAAACAATGGCATTTCTCCATAGGAATCTGGAGTATTGTAAAAAATAAGATCTGTGGAAAACGTTTGATCAATGCACGTTTTGTTCAGCCGGATAATCTCCACATGTCTGCCCTACTTTTTTGATTTATGAATCATAAATCTATTGGGTCTGTGACTGAGGGCGGTGGGGACCAGTGGCAGAACTACATCCTGCAATCCTGGTTGGTTTACAGCCAATGAGTTGGATCCTGGTTGTCAAGTTTTTATTGCTCAGTTTTAAAGGGCCCATGTCATGGCCATTTCTACTGATCATAATTCCATTGTTGAGGTCTACTAGAATATATTTATATTGTGCAATTTTCCAAACTTACATTGGTTTCTCAAACAGCATCTCTGTATAGTGTGTGTATTCACTCTCTGTCCTACACACCTTGTTGGAGCTCCTGCCCCTCGCCCACTCTCTTCTGATGAGTCTACCACCATGGTCTACCACCGTTACAGCGGAACATCAGTGATTATGTGTTACAATGGCGTCAGCAACCAGAAAAGGACACCAGTAAAGATGAGAATGCTGCGTGGGGTTGGCGGGACGTTGCGGGGCTCACTGCTGCGAGGAGCGGACAGTGTGAGAGCGAGGTTCATTTCCTGCTTTCTGCGTGGGGTCTGCGAGACAGTGAGACATCGCGAATGGACGCGGGAAGGGGGGGGTGCTGAGGGCTGCAGCACCCTCATCTGCGAGGCTCCACTCACACCCACAACTTTTCTGTGTTAGAGTTTTACTCGCTACAGGGTGCACTTTGAGGGTTTGTGACTCTGCAGACCGTTTACATGCATACAAATCTTCATAAACACAAGGGGACGGGTAATAACCGGAAAAGCATGACATGGGGCCTTTAATATTCAGAGTTTCAGAATTACTGTATCATAGTGCTAATCTAACTGGAAAAAATAACATTATCTAATGATTTTAATTTGAAACTAGCTCAATTCTGGTATGATAATTACATTTTGACTTACTTTTGAATTAGGTATTTGTTTGGAGTTTAAAAAGGGCTATGTGATATTTGAATTGGGGGTATAAGATAAAAGAGCTTCCTGTAGGAACTTGAAGGTTGCTCAAAGCTATTGGCACCCATTAGGTTCATTTAGCCATAACAGCCTGGAGTCTGGAACATTATTCTTATCTTCTAAATGATTGTATACTGCTGTTGCACCCTTTTGAAGGAACCTTGCATTTGCCAACTGTTTCTATTTTTAATAAAGGATGGCCCTTTATTTTTCTGTGCAGTTCCATGATGAGCACATCCACAGTTCTGTGAATTACATTTCTGATTTTGAATGCTTCAGTTAATACACCCTATGGCGTATGATATTTCTTTATCCCATCCTCTCTCTACCTTATCGTACATTACTGTTTTCCTTAAATTCAAGAGCTGACGGAAAGAGCGGGATTAACTCTCTTTTGTTCTCCTGGCCTAACCTTTTAGCTGAATGTTGTGAAAGAAGCAGCAACAGAAGAGCAATAAGTCTTTTTTTCTCCATTTTCTCTGCTCTGCGCTTTCGCATCTTTAAAGTTGGCCTGTTATTATGCAATGTGTCCCCTCTCCCCCCTCTGGAACAACTTCATTACCAGTGGCAAACACACATACATGTTACGTAAGATGATTATGCGTAGGCCTTGGGCCAGTGACTGGACATCTGCCAGCCCAACTGAAGCCAGAGGCCTGTTTGGGAAAGGGCTTTTCCTTGTCATCTCTGCTTACTGTTACCGGAAGGAAGAGCCACAAATGGGCATTGGATATGGAGCACTGGAGAACCTGTAACAGTGCGTCCAAGCACTGGCAGGGACTGTGGAGTTAGGAGGATGCTGGGCTGAGACCTGAAATGCCGAGAGCCGCATTTGTCAGAAGCTTACGTCAGAGGCGGGGGCGGGATCTACATGAGCAACAACAGTTTGTGGCGAATACGACGAAGAGAAGAACATTGTAGCGATTGTAGCGAACGGTTAGGGTTGGGAACCGAAACTCGGTTCCAGATGAGAACCGATAAGAAAATGCCGGGTACCCGTACAAAATACCCCTTTTCGGTTCTGCTTAACGGTTCCTAAACGCGGTAGACCCTGTATTCCAGCGGGTCCGTCTGTACAGCGGTGACCCGGTGGAATACAGGGCGGACCTGGAGAATCACAGAACGGCCGGTCGTTAGCGGGCTGTTGACGGCCGGCTCGGTACGCTGACGGCCGGCACCGCCCTTAATTTTTTTAAACGGCATCATGTAAGTTGCGGCGACAGAGGTCCACAGTTGCCCCGCAGCGAGGCTCCCCCTGCCCTCCCGTGGACAGTTCACGAGCTCAGTCACTTCATAACACCAAAGATGGATCGCGGTGAACGCTCTGAAGTGAGGCTCCACTACACTAAAAAAGACAAGGCACAGTATAATGCCTGTTAATAGCTTGCCACAGGCATATCTCAGTTAAAATATAGCACAGCTATTGTGAAATACATTTATATTGCATGTATATTTTTTATTTGTAACAATTTCAGTTAAAGCTTAAAAGAATAAAGATATTTTTGTTATCTAAACATTTGACCTCTTTCTTTTACAATTTTGGAATCGAAACGGGGAATCGATAAGAACCGGAATCGATACATTTCAAACGATACCCATCCCTAGTAACGGTATCCGTATTTGTCCCGGTTCGGACGTCACGGTTCGGCACATGCAGTCACACGGCGAATACGCCTTTTTTTACGAGTGGGAAAAAAGTCTGTCACTCAGGGCAGTATTACACTATATATAATCCAGGGGGCGGTATTGCGCCTAAAAGCCAACCGCCCGTAAATAACAAATGAAGAACAAGAACAAAACACAACAAAACGAACACACAATACATGAAGAAGAACAGTTAGTAGCTATGGCGAGTTCACACAGCACACAGGAGCTAGAAGACCCACCTGCTTCTTTTAAATCAGCTGTGTGGGAACATTCCGGGTTCCCTGTGGACTACAATAACGATGGGGTGCGAGTTGTGGATCGGACGAGGACGGTGTGTCGGCGTTGTTCGACAGCGGTGCGGTATGCTAGTGGTAACACGTCAAACATGCTCAATCACATCCGAGTCAGTCTCAGTCTCCAGCGAGAGGGTTTCCTCGACGGCAGGTGACATAGTTACCGCCAACAGATCTGCCCTCACTGCTGACAACGTAGACCAACTCATCTTTCTGAAGAACAACTTGAAAATAGAGTAAAGCTTGAGTACCTTTATTTAGGCATAATGGCCTCACACACTCACAAGTGAATTACACATGTTAGACATTGCTCCTAAAGGTACAGATTTTATTTTGTTATATATTTATTATTGTATTTATTTTATATTTTGACATCAGGAGATGTTATACAGTTCTGTATTGCCTTTTATTGATTGTGATTGAAACACTTTCTTATTATTTATTTTAATATTTTCAAGACATTCTTTTTAGTTGTACAGCTTATTTAACCTTTTTGTTTGACATCAGCCATTATAAATAATATGGCCATCTGAGTGTTACTGTTTGTGGTTTGTTTTTAACTGTGTAATACAGTTAATGATTCCAAATATTAGAGTTCCTCCTTATTTTCATACCAAAACATGCACTAC
The DNA here is from genome assembly GCA_036324585.1 of Champsocephalus esox. Lineage (NCBI taxonomy): Eukaryota > Metazoa > Chordata > Actinopteri > Perciformes > Channichthyidae > Champsocephalus > Champsocephalus esox. The sequence goes on from CM070490.1 coordinate 32,908,221, forward strand.
TGTTAAAAATAAATAACAGCAAAAAAATATTATGCATTTGGGACTTTTTTTGCTTTTCCTTGTTGTACCGAACCCGTACCGAACCGTGACTTCTGTGAACCGTTACACCCCTAATACATACACAAGTTGTCAGGTCAGAATATCAGAAGATATATGATAGTACAATTCCCCATCTATACATATGCTGGTAAAAAATGGCTAGTGCCACATTGATAGCAATGAGTACCCACTCATTCCCATGTTGACAATTAAATATGACATACCTGATTCTGTGACGTCTGTCATGCATTCTTCCTTTTAACATCCCAAATTATAACTGGGCTACTCCAGACATTTAAAAATAATTACAGTGTATTCTAAAAGGAATAAAAACAGACCTCTATTATTAGAGGTCTGTTTAATTGTCAAAGCTGATTAGTGGCTTGTCACTAAAGTGAGCTTTGGCTAACTTCAGGGCTAACACCAGTCACTTTCATCAACAGACAAGACATGATCTATTGGCTTCAGAAGTTGTAGCATTTTTTCAGAGAGATTAATTGCACACACACTGACATTGCAATATTATTTTTGAGAAATATATGAAATGATCAAATACTTCCTGCATTTAACTTTTAAAATCAATCTGGTGCACTTTCAGAAAAAAATGGCGATATAGACAATGTCGTGCTCTTGTAAACAATTGTGTTCTCTAGTAAACAAATTAATAATACAAAAATTGGTTATGAATGTGACAACATGGCAACATTTCTGATCTGCAGCCGAGTTTTCTATAAGCAGAACAAGCTCACAGCGTCAATATCGCAGGCAATCCTGTTCACTTAATTGTTGCAAGCCAAAATCGTTTTTGTGATTTACTGTAAATCCCATTAGCTGCAGCCCTACCACACAATGTGTATTACTGTTTTGTGTTTTAATATTTGGATCTCCGTCAAAAGTCCACATTCATGCAGCTCTGCTTTTGCATGTATTGTATGATGTTTTTACTGATTAGATCAGAACACTTATTTGCAATAATGTCTTTATGTAAAAAAATATATATTTGTATAAATGTCCCTAAACTTATTTTTTAAGGTCATAATACCTTCCTATGTATGTCACTTAGTCGTACTTAAATTGCTGCTACTCATTTTTTAGCCATGGTTGTGTACTTATTTGTATCTCATTTTTATTTTATTACTAATGTCTGCTGTTCTTTTTTATTATTGCATGCCACTTTTGCTGCAACACTGTCAATGTCCTCGCTGTGGGACTGATAAAGGAATTCTGATTCTGAATACTATGAACATTATAATTGGCCCAAATTGTCCTTAATGATAAGTCAATGAAAGGGCTTTTGTACATGGCTGGGTGGACAGACTGATGGACTGATAGCTTGACATGGGAGATCAGGTGTCGCTCTCTGAGATTTGGACACATCTTGTCCATGACCCGAGGAGTCCCAGGCTTAGTTTAAGTTGCCCGTGGCCCTGCCATCAAAGCTGGAGCGGTCCACAACCCTCCCAGAATACACTGGTGGATGAGGCACTGAAAAGACTCTTAAAAGTGATTCATCTCTCATTCTGAAGGGTCTGTCGAGCCCTGATGGCCTATCACACCTCTGAAGGCTCCTAAATTCCTCTCTGCAGGGCACTGATGGATTCCCCAAGTGGAAAACCATGACTTACTGGTTGCCTGGAAGATAGAGAGATTCTTTTAACCTGTTCAACCCTGAGCCTGTTTTTCAGGTCTCAGGCTCGAAAATGACATTCCCAGAACAAATGACTCTATCTTCTAAAAGGGTTACATTAATAATCTTTGTTCTCAAAGTAATGATAAACCTGTGAGTTGGATGTAGACAAGTCAGAAATCAATATAGATGTTTATATATATATATATATATATAGATATATATATATATATATATATATAGATGCCCTGAGACAGTCTCGAAAAAAACCGTTGGGGGGGGCCCCCCTGGGGGGACCCCAGTGCTTAAGAGGTTTGAACCTGAATAGCTTTGAGTTATAGCTCCCTCAGTCTTGCCATTTCTCTTCTTCGCCCCAGCTAAAATGTGTTTCTTTCTGACCTTCAGCACCAGTATGTTCTAGAATGTTGAACTGAACTTCCCTAAACAAAGTAAACATACATGTGTTAGCGGTAAACATACCGCTAACACATTTTTAGGTAGGAGAAACACATGATTAGATAAGCAGCAAACATTTCAAGAAATATATAAAAAAAATACCTTTTTTTTGTTGGTTTACCAAAAGAATATAAATGTCTAAGGAAATAAAATAGTCATAATAATTGATTTCAAAATAGGATGAGAAACAAAACTGTATTGTAATCTGTACATGGACCTTTATCTTCTTTTAGCCCTGGAAATGGGTGTATGTACACATATATACAGTATGTGTGTATACATGTGTATGTATGTAGAGAATTTCATTATTTTTGTGTGTGTTTATATTCATACACACATGTAAAGCTACCTCCGACGTTTGCAGTTAAAATGACGTAATCCATTATTTGGGTCCCTGACCAAAAAGGCTGAAAGTGTAATTTATCTGTATTAGTATTGAATTTGTAGAATTCAAATGTAAAAATATGTAGACATAGAGGTGGGAAGTAGGGTGATGGAATTGGCTTAAACTTGCTCCCAAAGTTAAAATAGTCTGTCTTTCATGCAGTTAGTCCTCCTCCACACAGCCATAATGTGCTTCTGGGCAAGGCCTGCTGGGTAGTTGTTGAGTAGACCACTAATCTGTGTACTGTCAGGACAACTTAGGCCACACATCACACTTGTGTCGCCTCTGGCCATAGGCATATACCATACACTTTATCCTTATACAATCCATACAGAAGAGCAACCTCAGTGAACTTCGTCCTGGTCCTAAGATCAATCCTGGCCCGGTATAGTCCTGTAACAAATCATTTGACCTTTCTCACTCAGCGAAAAAATAAATTATAACTGATACTGTCATGGTCGGAAAATAAGACACTGACACGACCACAGACAAGACAGAGTACTACAGATTGTATGTGTGGGAAAGAGGTGTACTTACGGAGAGGGTGACATCGACATGCCATGAGAAGTTCAGAATGACGGCATATCTTAAAGAGGACACGGGACACAAACAGAGTTGTTCTTAGTTAAACGTGTGTTTTTGTACCTATCCACCCGGCCTTCTCCCTACATGGACTCTCTGGATTGCAGCCCATCAGGTCCTGACTCATGATTGTGTGCATTACTTTAAATTGTGTTATGAACGTTATATACAAATTAAAGTACAATACTTTTTGTAGGGGGGGGTGGGGTGGAGAGCACGCTCGTGAACTGTCAACAGGGGAAGAGCACGCTCGTGCCGGAACATCGCTGCGGGGAGACTTTGGCGCTGTTTCCGAGTTTGTTCTAATCTGTCAACATGACAGACTGCTTTCAGATTTTTCTGTCATTGGTAAAAGAAATCCGTAATAGACGGAAAATATTCGGTTAACACCACCTCTGGTATTGGAGTAAATGTACACCATTTACCTCTGAACTGTAGTGGAATAGAAGTACAAAGTAGCATAAAATGGAAATACTCAATTAAAGTACAAGTATCTCCAAAGTGTGCTTAAGTACAGTACTTGAGTAAATGTACGTAGTCACTTCCCACTTCTTCCTCCAGGCCGAGAAATTACGTGATTGTTGGCTGATATCTTTGCAATGTGTTGAAGTGCGACTATATGGCCAAGATGCAGCAACATGAGGCAACACAACAGCTGGCTCAGTCTTTGGTTTTAACTATCATGTAGAAAGAGTTTTAAACATTTCGCCTTGTAGACACATTCAGACCGTGAGCAGCTCTGCTCAGTCAGGCGCAGCTTGACTTTGGTTGGAAGCGTAGATGCTGTTGGTAGGACCAGTAGGCTGCTGTTGAAGGAAAAACACAAACATCTTGACCGTGAGAAGCCGCACGGCTGCTGCAGGCACAGATGGGTCAAAGGTCTTCATCTATTTTTCGTCCAGCCTTATGCAGGGGGAGATAATTTGCCAAGTTCAAAAAGTCTGGATTGTTTTGCAAAGGTCTACATAACTTTGCAACACAGTGCTATTTACTAAACTCCCAGGACACACATAGTATTATTACACACTGCAGGGTTCGTACTAGGGATGGGAATTTGAAAGCAAATGTATATTCGAATATTTGACCCCACAAAAAACGGTTAACCGAAATGTACATATGCTATAAAAAAAAATTCGGGTACATTTTTTAATTTATTTTTGGACACAAGTATACATGTTCAAATAAGTGTGGAAACCAAGTCGAATTTGTCAAATGTATTGAACTGGGGATCACAGTTGACAGCTATAGGCCTAAAGCTTTCATGTGAGGAGGCGATTCACAATCAGCCCAGCTGTAGAGAAGACCCTCTCAGCTGGAACGGAGGTTGCGGGGTATAGCAAGGTATAGCAGGTATAAGTTTAATTTGGCATAGTTTGACCTCTACACCGCACTCACTAACCTGGTCGAAATATTTCCACACATTACTCCTTTTTGAGAGAGAGAGAGAGAGAGAGAGAGAGAGAGAGAGAGAGAGAGAGATATTAATTGAATAACATTGAATTATTATTATTTGATAATATGTAATCAACTTAGGCATCACTCATCACTCCCAAAAAACAATTTACGCCATTTACTCATAGAAGCTGGGTTACAGTAGGTAACCTCAGTTCTATTTCGTATATGGCTTCGCCCTCTAAGGCTATCGCTATTGGGTTAAGGGCGAAGCATGATGTAGTCTGCGCCCCACTGGGTCCGTCCAGCACTAGAAGCACAGACACACCTGCTCAATAACACCCCCTGCCTGTTGTGCCATGCGTAATGGCGCATCACCGTCCCTGGAACATAGCAAAACATGCCTGTCTTCCCGACGGGGTGAAGGCTGGGAACAATACATACCGACTGCTGTGAGAAGTAGAGACGAAGGTCCCTCGAAAATGCTTGAAATTGTACAAGGTGTTTTCAAGGTTTGAAAAGTGCTTGAATTTTGGGAATGGTGCTTGAATTTGTAAATGCTTTACTTCGCTTTTTAGATTAAAAGAAAATAAAGAAGTCGGAGTGCGCTTAATTGCTTCGCTTTTACATAAAACAGCTCCGCTCCGGCCTTCCCGCGCTATGCGCGTGACCTGCAAGTGTTTGTGTTACGTGTGACCTGGGCATTCTGATGAGAGTGATAGATGACAGTATGCCAGGAGGTTGCACTTTCAACGAGCGTTGGCTAGCAGAAGACAAATACAAGCCATGGCTAAGACGAGGGTCAAGCCCACGAGTAGCCTCCTGCAAAGTTTGCAAAAATAACGATGGGAGAGAGAGCTGAATAGCGAACTCGATGAGGGATAATAATAATTTCAGGGGACAATCATTTCAGAGGAGCGTACCTATGTTATGTCAGTCGCCATCCTGTGGTGTTCAGAGGATGAAGCGGATGAAGCACTCACGGCATTTCGTGTTATAGTCACGAAATATAATCTATTGATTCGATACAGAGCGATTTTAAAAGCAATGTATTTCTACTGGTAGTATGTTTCGTGCCTAAACCAAATGTGACTTGCTCTATCGAAATCATCACATACATACATACAGTAATATTGTAATGTAACTTATTACTTTCAAAAGAGAGTAATAAGTAATATGTAATATATTACATTTTGGAAGTAACTTGCCCAACACTGGTGCCATGTAATCTGCTCAGTGTTTTCGGGCATGGCTGATTCAATGTCGGAGTAGCAATACTTTGCACACTGCCTGAACATGCATTTTTGTTTTTCAAATTACACACAATTTGAGAGTGGTCCCTCCCAAGGTGAGGATGGCTGAGCAGAAACAGATGGCCTAGGAAGTGAGGATGAGTGAGATGGTCCAGGAGGTGAAGATGGCTGAGATGGTCCAGGAGGTGAAGATGGCTGAGATGGTCCAGGAGGTGAAGATGGTTGAGATGGCCCAGGAGGTGAAGATGACCGGGATGGTCCAGGAGGTGAAGATGGCTGAGATGGTCCAGGAGGTGAAGATGGCTGAGATGGTCCAGGAGGTGAAGATGGTTGAGATGGTCCAGGAGGTGAAGATGGTTGAGATGGTCCAGGAGGTGAAGATGGTTGAGATGGTCCAGGAGGTGAAGATGACCGGGATGGTCCAGGAGGTGAAGATGGCTGAGATGGTCCAGGAGGTGAAGATGGCTGAGATGGTCCAGGAGGTGAAGATGGTTGAGATGGTCCAGGAGGTGAAGATGGCTGAGATGGTCCAGGAGGTGAAGATGGTCGAGATGGTCCAGGAGGTGAAGATGTCTGAGAAGGTCCAGGAGGTGAAGATGGCTGAGATGGTCCAGGAGGTGAAGATGGCTGAGATGGTCCAGGAGGTGAAGATGGCTGGGATGGTCCAGGAGGTGAAGATGGTTGAGATGGTCCAGGAGGTGAAGATGGCTGAGATGGTCCAGGAGGTGAAGATGGCTGGGATGGTCCAGGAAGTGAAGATGGTTGAGATGGTCCAGGAGGTGAAGATGACCGGGATGGTCCAGGAGGTGAAGATGGCTGAGATGGTCCAGGAGGTGAAGATGGTCGAGATGGTCCAGGAGGTGAAGATGGCTGAGATGGTCCAGGAGGTGAAGATGACTGAGATGGTCCAGGAGGTGAAGATGGTCGAGATGGTCCAGGAGGTGAAGATGGCTGAGATGGTCCAGGAGGTGAAGATGGCTGAGATGGTCCAGGAGGTGAAGATGACTGAGATGGTCCAGGAGGTGAAGATGATTGAGATGGTCCAGGATGTGAAGATGGTTGAGATGGTCCAGGAGGTGAAGATGGTTGAGATGGTCCAGGAGGTGAAGATGGCTGGGATGGTCCAGGAGGTGAAGATGGCTGAGATGGTCCAGGAGGTGAAGATGATTGAGATGATCCAGGAGGTGAAGATGATTGAGATGATCCAGGAGGTGAAGATGGCTGAGATGGTCCAGGAGATGAAGATGGCTCTTTCCTCTGATTGAGCCTCCACTGTTCCCTCTTCTTTTCAGCAGTAGATGCTGTCAGTTCTGTGATGGACGGATGATCATGCTGTCCAGCTTGCGTCCTTTGTTTATACCTACCAAGTATTTATGAATTAATTAATTTAGTCATGTATTTATTTTAGTGCTGTCAACATTATCGCGTTAACGACGGTAATCAATTTTTTTAATTGCGTTAAAATATTTAACTATTTTTATACAACAATATAAAATTAACTACTTGTGGAAACAGATATCTAGGCCGCACGTCAATGACCCTTTAACAATGATATGTAAAAGTGCTTTGAGTGGTGGCGAAGGAGGCCCGACAATCTGCTCCCATACAACATAACTTTTCTTCAGCTATTCGTAGAGCCAGTGGGGCCCAGCGCTTAGAGGGCTGCGCCATTTACTCATAGAAGCTGGGTTACAGTAGGTAACCTCAGTTCTATTTCGTATATGGCTTCGCCCTCTAAGGCTATCGCTATTGGGTTAAGGGCGAAGCATGATGTAGTCTGCGCCCCACTGGGTCCGTCCAGCACTAGAAGCACAGACACACCTGCTCAATAACACCCCCTGCCTGTTGTGCCATGCGTAATGGCGCATCACCGTCCCTGGAACATAGCCTGACATGCCTGTCTTCCCGACGGGGTGAAGGCTGGGAACAATACATACCGACCGCTGTGAGAAGTAGAGACGAAGGTCCCACCTTGTCCAGCGATCATAGAGGGGGAACAGCAGCTCTCTGCGTGTCAGACAGGTAGGAGAGCGCTCAGCTGGATCCCTGACTTCACTCACTCTGACCAGGCACTCCGTACAAAGTGTGTCAGAGTAAAGGGAACATCCCTCCTATAAGAGGGAAAAAGGGCCGCTCTCCACGTGCAGAGAGGCGCACAGCTGGCTCCCTGACGTCACTCACTCCGACAGGACACCCAGTACAGGGTGCATTAGAGAGGAATGGGAGACATCCCTCACATAAAAATGAATAAATGAACAGGGGGAAGACCAAGATGCAGCAGTGCAAATATCTTCCACTGACATTCCTCCGTGCAAAGCCGTGGAGGAGGAAATTCCTCTGGTGGAGTGCGCATTGATGTTCTCCGGGGGCTCCACCCCCGAGGAGACATATGCCTGCGACACAGCCAGTGTGACAGCCGTTGTGCAGACAGAGGCTGCCTGATCGAGCGCTCTCTATAGTGCACAAACAGGCGCTGAGAACGGCGCCAGGCCGCCGTGCGCGCCACATAGCAAGACAGCGCGCGCACAGGACAGAGGAGATGAGACGTGGCTTCTTCCTCCGACCTGTAAGGAGGGGGGAATAAGCCAGCCAGGGTGATCACTCTTGACCTAAAAGAGTTGTGATGACCTTAGGCATGAAGCCGGGTTAGGGCGTAAAACAGCTGAACTGCCATCTCCTTGGATCCGGAGAGCTGACGGAGCCACAGAGAGAGCAGACACATCACTCACCCTTTTCGCTGCTGTTAGAGCCAAAAGTACTACTTTGGCTGAATACAGTTTAATCAGGTTCAAATGGGGCTTTGCTTTAGTGCGCGTAACATCAAAGCCAATTCCCACTGAGGCGCCAGTGTGCGTGACACAGGTCTGAGTCTCCGTACTCCTCGCATATAACGGCTGCTGCGTTCTGCGAGCCCCTCGGTTCAACTCGCCGGGAATATACATTGCTTTGATGGAGAGCAACGTGTGTGCGCGCTCAGAACAGCAGCCGCCTGGCTGCGTTCAGAAGCTGCGCAGATCGTACTCCTCCCTGGCGATTGAGGGAGGCTGCTTCCAGCCGTGGCCTGTTGTCTGTGCAAATCAACACATGTTTGATTGTCCAGCAACGGGGCGACTCCCCCGTTCTTTTCCGAGATTTTGAAAAATAGCGGGAGTAAAAACCGCGCAAGACACTGAGTGTTTCTTGTATCCCATGGAACTGCTGGGGGGAGAGGCTTCTCTGTGATGTGCCGTAATGGTCGTCATGGTGACGAGCCACGCCATCGCCGCTGCTGCCCGTGAGGCAAAAGGGCTGCGAGGGAGTTTCCACACGCTGCATTTCACTCCGTCTCTCATCATGAGGCGCGTACATGCCCAGAGGATGAGAGGTGTGTGTATGCTGTCCACACGAGGCGTTATAACGGTGCTCGTGGATTTATTATGACCGTGTGTAGGAGGCATATCTGGGACAGAGGAATGCCGCGAGCTCTGCAGTTTATAGACCAAATGGTTAAAAACAGCAGGCTTCTGCAGCGAATGAACCACCTCTGGAGTGTCCCCCTGTTGGAAGAGACCCAAGGGGATCACCACGTGACCAGCTGACGCCAACGCCGAGCAGCTGCGTCACGGAAGGCTGTGCGGGTTGTGACACGCCGGAGGAGAGCTGTCAGCGCTCTGCTGGCTGAGTTTAATTCCACTCCAGATAAACGTTTGTCTGAGAGGGAAGAGGACAGCTCTTCTTCCAATTTATTATGAAACCCAGGCTTTGACAGATGCGATACGAGATGTACCGTCTGTAAAGCGACTTCCTCCCTGGAGCGAGCCAGCAAATAGCAGGTCGTCCAGAGAAAACCACTCTCATCCCTCCTCTGTGTAGCGGCTCCAGCCTTCTCTACACAAAAATGGGAGGAGCCAGGAAATATCCAACGGCAGACGATTGTCTGGTCTGATATTCCCTGAAATGAGAAAACGCAGGAATTTCCTGTGTTTCGGGATGATGGGTGGAAGTATGCATCCTTCAGGTGGAAGTATGTATCCTTCAGGTGGAAGTGAACCAGTCGTCCTGCTGAACACATTCCAGCACCTGTTTGATCGTCAGCATGTGGAATACTGACAGATCGAGGATGTCTCATTGCCCCAGTCTTTTTCGGGATTAGAAAAATAACGGGAGTGAAAACCCCTGATTTTCCTCCCTTTGAGGAACCCTGGAAATATCCTCTTTCAACAGGAGTTCCAGCAGCTCGGAATGGAGCGCAATATATAGCTTCTGGGAGGACAGGAGTGTTTCCTGTATCCCATTGAACTGTGAAGAGGCGAACTGCAGGACGTATCCTCTGCTGATCAACCTGCTCATCCATCTGTCCATCAGACCCACACGCTGCCACTCTGAGAAAACCTCTGAGAGCGGGCACACGAGATGTGTTTTTTGGTCGTCATGGTGATGAGCCACGCCAGAGCCCAGCCAGCCGGCTTAATTAGTGCGCTCTGAAATGTATTAACCGACAGGTTAAAACCAGGCTTTAGCAACGAGCCCTGATGGCTATTAACCGACAGGTTATAGGCAGCTGGTTTACACAGGGCGTGAGGCAACCCCAGGTGGGCTTGGACCGAAAGGGCTGCGCGGGGGCCTCCACACGCTGCGTCTCACTCCGACTCATCATGAGGCGTGTACACGCTCAGGGGATGGATGGAGGTGTGTGCAGTGCTGCCCACATAAGGTGTTATAACGGCGCTCATGGGTTTATTATGACCGTTTGTAGGAGGCGTATCTCGGACAGAGGAATGCCGCGAGCTCTGCAGGTTATTAACCGAGGTTAAAACCAGCAGGCTTCTGCAGGGAGTCCTGCTGTCTACTTAATCAACAGATTAGTGGCAGCCGGCTTAATTACCGGCTCTACTTCCTCGGAGGCTCTCACGGAGCAGACCAGGAGCGTGGGAGCCTCACTCCCCTTTGACTCGCCGCCGGGAGACCCTGTCTCTGGGGTGGTGGGGGAGCAGAGACGTGGGATGGAGCCTCTGCAGCCGCCGAAGGGCGAGTCTGACGCCGAGGCGGTTGCTGTGGGCGTCTCTCCGCTTGCGGTCTCCTGTGGCCGGCGTGTACGCCGCGGACGTTGGCTGGAGCCGGCTGTACATGCTGGCGAATGCCGTCCGCCTGTTCCGTGGCCGTCTTCATGGACTCCACCATGTCGTGGAACTGGGGTCTGAACAGCCCGTCCGGGCTGATTGGAGCGTCCAGTAGCACTTTTCTGGCCATCTTCGTAACAGACGCCTGCTGCAGCCAGAGGTGGCGCTGGATCTGTGTCACCCACGCGGAAATCCTCGCCTGGGAGACAGCGACGGACGCGCACAGAATGAGCGCTGTGCTGGCTGCCTTGCTGATTTCCTCTGCCTCTGTGGTGGACCGCTCTACCAGTGTCACCAACGAGTTGGAGAGCAGCGCGATGTTATTCGCCGCCGCGCTGTGGTGACGGAGAGGGGAAAGCATGTTCGGCCGCCAAGCTGGCCTGGCACCCTGCTCCGACTCTGTCTCCCCGGTCCGGGGGAGAGGAGGGAGGGGAGAACTGCACGGTGAACCGTGAACTGTGGAGGGAGGCGGGGCAGGAGTTGCTTTTCTTCGGACTCCTGCCCGGCACTCGGCCCCGTCCGCGGGCTCGTAAGCCTGGACGGGCCAATCGTCCTCCTCGCCCACAGCAGCAAGAGCGTCCGCTCTCCGCTTCCTGTCGCCCGAGGGGAGACGGGCACAGTGTGTGCATGCTACCTGCTGGTTTAGAGCCGCGTACGCGTGCTCTAACCCCAGGCAGGATTCGCATACTGCTTTTATCTCTGCTGGTCATAACTCATGATGAACCCAGAGCCACATGAGGGACAATCAGGGACGCAGTTGTTGCTCATGATGATTCTCAATTGCTGTGCTTCAGTAACTGCTGAAGAAAAGAGGTAGCAGATTGCCGGACCTCCTTCCTATTTATACCGGAAGGAAGCCCGAGGGTGGGGCCCACCTTGCGGGTGGGCGTGGACTACGCATTTCAGTGCTGCGCAGGGGGATTACCCAATAGCGATAGCCTTAGAGGGTGTTGCCTCGTTTGATGGATGGACCTCACACGGTGGGTTGCTGCAGCAGCATGTTCAGCTCTTCACGGCACAGTTAATCTTATTCTGTTATTTCATTTCTTGGCTCTTTGTACGGGACCACATGGGAAAACAGCTTTTTCATATTTTTGGGTTTCTGTTTATAATAATAATAATAATAATGAGTTCCATTTATAAAGCACTTCATATTTGAATTCAAATCCTGAAGTGCTACAAGTAGTGAGCATGAACAGTATGAATAAACATTACACAACACAGTAGAATTAATAAAAAACGCAATAGAAAAGTAAAAAATAAATAAAAGGGTAATAAAAATGTCTAGGCAAAGGCTCTTTTGAAGAGATGGGTTTTGAGGCCTTTTTTAAAAGCCTCCACGGTTTAAGGTTAACATTTTTAGAAAACTCTACAGATTGCCGTTGAGGAATGTGAATTATGTATGATGCATTTGCACACAACAATAAATGCACATGCAAGTTTTCTCTAACCCCAACAACTTTTTGCATTTAAGATAAATTGAAATGAAAAATGCGCACCTTTTTTTTTATTTAAATACATGGAAATCATTTTTACCTTGGGAAACAGGTTTTTGCAATTGAAATCGACCAAAACATTGGTGTATTATGATCAATTTCTTCTTACACAGGATAACTTGCTCACCTGCCTTCTGGTGTTGATTGTTGTAAACTTGAGTAAGACTGCAAGCACTCAATGACCCCCTGCATTCAGCTGTACATAGGAGAAGGCAGGGAAGCCTTGTAAACACACACACACACACACACACACACACACACACACACACACACACACACACACACACACACACACACACACACACACACACACACACACACACACACTCTCCCCCCCATGCTCCTTGTGGCTCGGATGTTAGATTACTGGATGTTTCACAGCTTCTCTAAAGAGTCTGTCCTGGGGCAGGATCAGAGAACACGTGCTTTGAAAGCCGCATGGTGTCAGGCCATCTCTGTGCTCCACTGCTCCACTCCCCCTGCAGCTGCACATCCTCTCGCCTCGCCTTCATCCCTTTTTATTAGCCCTCCCACCCAATACTACTGCAGCCCTTCATCTTCTTCTCCAGTGTTCATTTCACAGTCTCCATTTCAAGCTCGACAACATATCAGTCCGCTCTCGATTGGATTCCAAACCAATTTTGCCTTTGTGAATACTTCTTAGTTCCACTTCCTTTTGACAATTAGTTTCAAATGTTCTGCCTCATCCTGTTCCTTCTTGCCGCAGGCTCCTAGCTGATAGCTCGAGCTCGAGCAGTCCATAAGGAGGAACGCCGTTAGCTCAGCAGCTCCTTAACTTGCGATGAGCAGTTTGTTAACTTGAGTGTGAGACTGTGACATCAGCCCTGTAGTCCTGACTCATGACCTTGTGTTAAAGCATTATGGGATGTGTAACCGAAGGCTCTGCTCTGTATGGACTGTCCTGCAGCCTGATGGTCAGCATTGCATCAAGGAGCATCATAGTGTCCTTTAGTGCCAGGACAGTGATTACACCCCCCACCCCTCACAAGTGTCCTCTCCACCATGATCAGCTGGACTTGTGTAAGCACCCTTCCCAGAGTGATGAGGTTGTCTGTATTCAGATTAACACAGCAGGCCTGAGTGTGTTGTTGGCTTGGTCCTCATGACGCAAGGGTTAATGCCAGCAGATGTTTCTCCGCCACCTCATTTTGCGTCTGCACACAAACTAACAACATGCTGCCATGGGTAGAGATTGACCCCTCAAACACACTTGTTTACTCCCTCCCTGCCACGAGCTACAAGTTCAACCATGGTTGAAGGCACGTTTGTTTTGTATGTGTATTTGCCATGCAGCAGGAACAGGCCTGCTGCTGTCATCTGCTCATCTTCACAAAGCAACTATGAAGACATGTTTGACTACAGTGTGTCCTGCTCAGATTTTTGTCAATATCTTCCAAAATGGTGGTGATGTTATACAATGATCAAAAAACATTATACTCGATTTAACAAAACGGGTATGATTTAATCATGCAGTAAGCCAGCACTAAACAAAGCGTTTAATGGAAGTTTTTAGCTGGGGGTAAGCTAAGATTATTTTTGATTGCATATTTGAAGGAGCCTTTTACTCCAGCTGTCTGAATGAGTGTGACAGTCAGTGTGATGTTTGGCAGAGACGTGCCAGTACAAGGAGCCCTGTCCCTCTGCAGGCTCTTCTCATCTGTCCATCCGTGTTAAAGTCCTGTCACCCAGCGGAGCAGCACATTTGCAGCCCTCTGCATCTGAATAAAATAATGTTGGCCCGCTAACTGCCTATGCCATCAGTTGGGGATATGTTGATATATGTAGCCTGGGACAACAAATCCCTTATTGTTTGACCAAATTTCATTTTTTTCTTCTAAATTCTATGTTTTGGACATTAACTTTTCTAAATGATATGTTTAACAATTGAACCGCTGTTTGGCATCACATTTTGTCATCATAATGATGGGGAAAACTCCAAATGTTTAGGACAAATACATTGAGAATTTGGCTATCAGCACAATATGAGTTTTACAGTTGATTGCATATTCTTTAAACTAATTCTGCAACTTTGTCCATGTTTGTGCATCACCCAAATCATATGGCCCTATTACTGTAGTCATTAGGGTGATTAATTAACATGAAGAAGATGTGAGCCCTATTCTACCATGAAGGGTTTAACCTATTTTTTCTTGTCATTGAATCACCAGCGGTGAAGAGGCTAATGAAAGAGGCGGCTGAACTGAGGGATCCCACTGAGCACTACCACGCCCAGCCACTGGAGGTACGTTCACTGCAGGACACTGTGCTGTACTTCCTTTAATGTACAGTGGTACAAAGGTGTTGTGTGATCCCTCAATTGTGTATGTAGGCTACTCTTAATATTTAAATGTTTTCATCAAATAAAACGTATTCAACAACAAAATTCAATAACGTGCTTTAACCACTAGGTGGTGCGGGTTAAAAAAACAGTGGTGTAGTTAATAAAACATAATAATATGTAACATAATATGACTATTAACTTTATTGTGAAATTAAAACAGAACGGTAAAGGAAAATACAGTTTCAGTCTCTCGATTTGAAGCTTATGCATTGTACCATGAACCTGTATAGACCTGTAACAGTCTGTGCACCGTTATGCTGTAAATATAACCTATACACCAATTGGATCAAATACAAAAGTCAGCCGAATTAGTGTTGATACTGCAAGGAGACGTATTGTGTGAATAGAAATGGAAGATGTTGTTTCATTGTTGATTTATTTATAATCCACGTCACGTATTCAGTTTTGGCGGCATTTCCTACAGTTTGCTCTATAAATAAATATCTACGGCAGATGTGTAATATTTAATGCAGCCGAACCGTGTATTACAATGCTGTTATGTGATGACTAGTAGTATTATTTGATTTTTTAAAAATGTTTTTCCGATATCATATCACATAAACACCATCCCCCAACATGCATTGCGGCTAAAACAATCGATGTTTTAGCCTATCAAAACCTCTGAAAAAAGAAAGGTGTCTCTCAGAATCTAAAGAGAAAAACCTATGGGAAAAACACAAAAGCATTGTACACAAGGATAAACTGATGTTTTTTGGTTGATGAGTACTGCAGATATCACCGTGAAATCATTTGATCATTGGTTTTATTATGAAAACGTCGAGACCGGAAATACTGTTTTCACCCCGTAACTTAACATGGAGGCTGCCGCACAGACCTCAAATCATCTTCGCAATATCTATCAAACTATAGATCCTACATATCGACTG
The DNA here is from genome assembly GCA_036324585.1 of Champsocephalus esox. Classification (NCBI taxonomy): domain Eukaryota; kingdom Metazoa; phylum Chordata; class Actinopteri; order Perciformes; family Channichthyidae; genus Champsocephalus; species Champsocephalus esox. The sequence continues at coordinate 32,923,799 of CM070490.1, forward strand.
GACGTGGATTCTAAAAGTACAATCTACACTTCTCGCTAGAAATCTAATCAAAAAGCGTTTTAATGGCCAGACTATCCTACAATTTAGGATTTTACAGAGAGGGTTATTTGTGAATAAACGACCATCTGTAACGTTAGCATTCAACGGGAGCACTGGAGGGCGAAAACTTTAAAACATAATTATAGGACGTATTAACCGCTTGAACAAACGACATATTTGGTCGTAATAAGGGCTTAAACAATCGGCCCATTTAGTCGTATGAGTTGGAGGACTTGCTGGAACCGTTTAGATTCAAATAATTGTTTCCTTTGAATCACCAAATATCACATGGTGCAATGCAGTCGTGTCTCCATCCTGTATGAGGACAAATATCACAGATGAGCGTAGCACTTTTTATGCTCAATTTGATCTCCTTAACGAAGCAAACAAGTCTGTCCCTCCTCCAGAGGACCGGCCACTGTCGGGATCAACAGCGGATGTGAGCTGATCTGATGTGCACATCAGCCACCCCATCACCCGTCGTGTGCTAATAACCTGTGCCAACCAGCTTACTGATCTCCTCTCAGACATTTCCCACATATTCCACTGAAGATCCCACTTGCTTCCGGACAGGCACTATCATCCCTGTAACCCAAGTGTCATCAAAACAACTACAGCTCTCATCGCCATAGTGATGTGTTTCTCAAAGTGCTTTCAGAAACTGCTTCTCCAGCACATCAAAAACAACATCCCTGCCAGCCAGTTTTCACACAGAACAAACGGATCGACAGAGGATGCTGCCTCCACTGTCCTCCATTCAGCGCTCACACATCTGGACGATAACAACACCTACATCAGAATGCTGTTTGTGGATGTCAGCTCAGCATTCAACACAGTCTCCCCCATGATTTGTAAACTGTGCACTCTGGGCTTCAGTTTCACACTGGATATTAGACTGCTTCACAAACAGACCCTAGGCAGTTTAGATTGGCGGCGACACTCCTGCTCACATTGTACACCCACGACTGCAAACGAAAATACATTATACAATACCAACCACAGCAACAGCTTGTTCACCCGACAGCTGTCTGGCAAGTGATACTGAAGGATGTGTCAAACACCAGACTACCATATATCTTTGTGACTACAACATTTCGTTTTTTCAAATCTGTTAAATAAATCAACTTGAAACCTTTACTTAAAGAGGCCCTATTAAGCGTTTTAGGATTGTCCCAATCCTGTAGGGGTTCTGTGCATGTACATGGTCTGCAAAGGCAACAATCCCCCCCTGCCTGAAATGCCTCCATTGGGCTCCCTTGGTTGCTACTGTAACATAATGACATCACTATGTAACACTTGTGCTTGTATTGGTTATCGCTCCAATACATTGTACGTGATAGGGCTAAGGGGCGGGACGCAAGAGCTTTTTGAACATTAAAGTGTGGAGACATGTCCCAGTAGAGACACTAATACTAATATGAACCTGAACATGAGCATAATATGTCCTCTTTAAAGAAAAAAAGTTAGATTTATAGTTAATGTCATAATATAAGATATAGTGATTTTTTTTTAATAGAAATACATTTTGACTATCTTTAGGTTAGATAATGCCCAGTAGTAAAACAAATTGTTATAACAACAAGCAGCTGGTAACACACACTGTCAGTGTTGTCACTTCAGATCTGAGAATTCACAGGTTTGGTCCCTCAGGAGCAACATGTCGGCTCTGTGTGATATTTCTCTCTTTTCTGCAGGATAACCTCTTCGAATGGCACTTCTCCGTACGTGGGCCCCCAGATTCTGATTTCGATGGCGGGGTTTACCACGGAAGGATTGTGCTTCCCCCAGAGTATCCAATGAAGCCCCCGAGCATCATCCTCCTCACGGTAAGACACAGAGGACGGCCCCTACTCAATCACAGACCATTATTCTGGTGCTGAAACAGAACAGGGAGACATCAGATCAGATGATCAAGAAGTGTTAAGAGGACAGCATGTCATTGAACCCTCAGACATGTCTGGTTGCAGCATACGCAGTGACAGTTGTCAGATGAAAGCCTGGGCTGTCGTCACACTGTCAGAGGGGATTGCACGGGTTTTGCGAAAAGATGAGACTTCTCATTATATTCATATTCTGTCTGACACCTGCACCAATCACAGACTGACAACATCTCTGATTTCTCTCGACACGTTTTCATTGTGTCCGCCACTTAGCTACTGCAGATCCTTTCTAGAATGTTTCTTTTTTAGTTTGCATTCATTGATTGAAAACTTTTACTGAATAGCTTCCGTTTTTTTTTACTTATTCCATACTCTCAACTCTGTCAAACCTTTATGTCTGTCTACTAGGGATGGGTTTCGTTTGAAATGTATCGATTCCAGTTCTTATCGATTCCCCGTTTCGATTCCAAAATTGTAAAAGAAAGAGGTCAAACGTTTAGATAACAGAAATATCTTTATTTTTTTAAGCTTTAACTAACATTTTTACAAATAAAAAGATATACATGCAATACAAATGATTTGCACAATAGCTGTGCAACCCTACCGTCTACTTATATTTCTCATATTTTGAAATGTATGTTTTATTGATGTATTTCTACCCACATACTCACCTCCACCTTCTCTTTTGTGCCTTCCCTCCTAGCCAAATGGAAGATTCGAAGTTGGCAAGAAAATTTGTTTGAGCATCTCTGGCCACCATCCAGAGACATGGCAGCCCTCTTGGAGCAGTGAGTTTCCTCCAACTGAATTATTTTCAAATTCAAAACAACTTTATAACCACAAAGAGGCAATTAGGTCCGAGCAGCTCAAAGCCAAGTCCCAACATTTAGCGCATGCCCCCAGTTTCTCAAACTTGTAATAAGAATCAGTCTAAATTGTAGAACTAAACATTTTTATAAACCGAGGGATTGTGGAGCAAACTATTGATGCTCTGTCTTTATTTGTAAGTTCATGCACAGTTTGATTTAGTGTGTTCTGGACAGGAATCTTGAATGATCCAAATATCCTGCAGGGGATCGGACCTTTTCAGGGTTCTGCTTTTGTAACTCACTTTGTGGCATTTAATCAGGCGGAACTCAGAGGGAGCTACCATCCTACTATCTAAACCAATCGATCAATGCTTATTTATAGCCCAACATCACAAATGTTACATTTGTCTCAGTGTACTTCACAGTTTGTGCAGAATATCAGTATGACAACACGACACCCTCTGTCCTTAGACCCTCTGTCCTTAGACCCTCTGTCCTTAGACCCTCTGTCCTTAGACCCTCACATCGTACAAGGACACACTTCAGGAGGAAACCCAGTTTAAAGGGGACATGGGAGAAACCTCAGGAAGAGGCAATGTGTGCTCTTCGATCCAGCCGCAGGGATTCCAGGGATATTGACAGTTGAATACTTTTCTGCCCCACATTTAATGTCAGTAATTCAAACTTTCCCTTTGACAATAGACACTATATACTTTGATTAATTCATGAATATACGCGTATTTCTATATTTGTTATGTTTCCCTGGTCTGTAGTTAAAACTGTTTGCATTTATATAAATATTACACTATTATAATATTCACAGTAAGGGCTCTAATATTTGAATGTCCAATCAGCCATAAGCTGAGCCATTGCAGGACGAGAGGAGCGTTCGAGATCAGAATCCGGTTTATTACAAGTAGGTAAACACATACGAGTAATTGTCCTGGTGTGTATGGTGTATCCATAAAACCGTTGAATGATTAGAAAACGATTACCATGAAATCTGGATATAGCCAAAGACAATGTATTGTAATGAAAAGTGGAAGGCTGTGTAGATGCTAAGAGAGGTTGCTTGTGTACAAATGTGCAAAATAATCTGAGGGTAGTGCATAATCGGCAGAAACGGATACAGTACTCGACTCAATCCTGCATAAGTCCTTTAATCCTTGCTATATCCTTATATTCAATGTTTGCTTGTTACCATAATACAATCAAATGTGGATAACCTTTAAGGCAGGCTCATCTTACTAAGACAGTCAGATATAATGGCTGTCCAGATACTTCATTGCATATTCTGGAGCTCAGACTGAACACAGCCACAAACAAACCTTTGACCTTCGCCATATTGTCCCAAGTGTCCTGTGGCAGCTGGGGCCTGTGTGGGCACAGACAGGTGGATGTCCTCACACAGGCCAGGGCAAATCCACGCTTACGTCCAGAAAACAAAGCGCCATTTTCACTTCTGTAACACAGGCACTGAACATGAAGACATGTGCAACATTGTGTTATTGAACCGTCTCTGATTCCCTTTTTGTGCTCGGATTTTCAACGTTTCCTTTTGTTTTTCTCTTTCAGTTCGTACTGCCCTGATAGCTATAATCGGATTCATGCCAACAAAAGGAGAGGGGGCCATAGGATCTCTCGATTATACTCCAGAAGAGAGGAGGGCCCTTGCCAAAAAGTAAGATGTACTAAATGCATATCCTTCTATTGTTCACCCCCTGCATGGCGTGACTTGTGTGCTATGGCTAGCACTGATGAGCCGAGTGGTGTGGAGCAGATGATGTGGTCTTGCATGCTGGATTAGCAAACAGGTCAAGGATATGGACAGGGCATAGATTAGATGCATGCTGCTAGTCAGAGGGCATACAGGACTTGTTTATGTTAGTTTGGTGGACATTGTTGACGTCATTCCGACCGGACCAACCAGAAGACTCTCGGTCTTGTCTGAATGAGCTTCACCGCTCTTTGAGACAGCCGTAGAGGGAGGTGAACGATCTGCCAATGGAGGTCAAAGTCAGACACTCAGAGCAGCAACATCCAGCGTCCGACATTCCATCTTTCATCACAGATAGGAATCTGTTTCTCATGTGCTACATTCTTCCATTGTGAGTTCATTCTCACGTCGGACAAAGCTCTGAAAAAAGCAGGATGCAAAGTTTTTCTCGAGGCAGCCGCATGCGACGACACGGGCCCACTCCTCATAGACAGAACACTGGTGCTCACAAAGAGGCGCGGTGTGGACACAGGCCCTAAGAAAGAGAAAGTCACACAAGAATGTAATGTAATCAGCACCTGAGCCTCGGCGGACATGCCTCCCACTAATAACTTGCTAGTCACAAGGGGGAACGATGCGCCCAAGCCAGTCTTGGTATTACAAGATGAAAAAACGCATTATCGCCAAAATCCCCACTCTCTGGAGGGAGCATGAGTGGGCACGTTGCTCTTCATTTCACACCGCATTTCGCTCGGGGGACACGGTACAGAGCCAGCGATGGCAAGGATCCAGCCAACGTCGCTTTTCTATTAGCAGAGGGGACGGGGGTCTTGATCAGCTGCCTGTTTGGTTATGAGACGGGGATGAGATACACAGGAAGACGCACTTTGCTATGAATACATGGCTGCTTATCTCCCTGATGGAAACCCACTCTTTTAACTCTGTCTCAGGTTGACGCAGCAAGTTTCTTTGATCTCTCTTCTTCTGGTTCCGTTCCCATGGTGATTGTGAAGGCTGTCATTTATAAAGAGTCCTCTGCACAGCAGGATGTACTCAGAGTTTGCTGAGTCTGTAGCTGGCAAAGTAATGTTGCAGGGCAAACACAGGGGGTCCTGGGGGGAATTTAGAAGTCTCAGACATGAATATGAAAAATCATTTCATAACCAGAAAAACTTCTCTCATTGCATTTTGTGGTGATCATTGTTGGAGTGAAGTTACGGTGTGTGGATGTAGTTGCTTACGTGGGTTTAAAGATATTTTCTTTGACAAAGATGCTAAAAAAGTGCCAAATGTGTCTTTTGATCTCCGAAACTGGTCGGGGAAAAGTCAAATCCTCAATCATCTCCTTTGTTGGTCACTGAGCTATCCTAGGAGTGTTATTGTGACAGAAAGGAAACATAATGAGATAGACAAAATGTGTGTGAAGCGTGAGCCGTTATTGATTAAAGTAGAGCTCGCTGAGAGACGGGTGACTGACGGACGCTGCTGAAACACTTCCTGCGTAGGTACGTCTTGGCAATCCCAAGGTAAATCAGATGAAATCAAAACACTTACTTTTATAACCTTTATATTAAATGTTTCTTTTATTTCGTGTAAAAGCTCACCCCCCCCAGTTGATAAATAGTGTTACGCTATATTGCAGTATGCATTTTCTTTTTCCACTGGGCGAATGTGCCAACACTTTCTCCTCCGCTTTGCACACATCTTCCAGTTGTGTGTCTTGTCCTGTGACCGGCCTGAGGCGGGCTGAAGGGGACATCGTTAAACTGAGCAAAGTGCAGGGAAGCGCACTTAGTTCTCACAAGCACACTAGTTTCCCCTTCGTTTATAATTATCAAAGGCTTTTTAAAAGTTTGAACGGCATTTTTATCAGAGTAGTTTGTTGGTTTTGGCTCGACTGCTTCATTTTAGAAAATACTGCGTCACACACTTTACTGACTCTAAATAATGATGAGCTAATTACCTAAATAATGAATAACATCTAAGCTGCTGTCCTGTCGGTGTGCGTCTCAGAACGGACACCCCAAACCTCCAGTCTTTGCCCTTTTCCCCCAGCTCAGATGTTCTGCTGCTGATCGCCGCTTACGCCTACAAGGATCTAAACCAGGGGTTCTCAAAGTGCGGCCCGCGGGCCAATGGCGGCCCTCGGAAATGTTTCTGGCGGCCCGCGATAGTTAATGCGACACGCTGAAATGCATGCGTTATATTTTAATCCTCCATGGTTGTATCTAGTAAGAATTAGAATGGAATTTAAGAATGGTAAAACTGCGCCCCCTGGGCTGTCATTCCTAAATTATGAATGACAGCTTGTGGAAAGTTTGCTAGACTACTGGTTGCATGGCAACGAGGCATCTCGCGAGTTGCGGTAATTGGTTAGTACAATAAAGAAAGGATTTGTTTTGGAATTATTTTGTGTTCCGTTTTTTCTTGGGTGGCCCTCAATCCAATATTGGGAACCTAAATTGGCCCTCACTCATCAAAACGTTGAGAACCCCTGATCTAAACAGGCATTCTAGTGAGGAACCATCGACCAACCACGGTGCCCGTCTGCATGGTGTCCGCTTTATAGACTGCCTGTGGTGCGGTGGTGACGTGATGACTGGAGGCAAAACGTCTGCTGCCTAATAAGCCCCGCTTCTCCTCCAGCTACTGTACGTCCTCATTTCACTTGAACATACTTCTACTTCCGTTTGGCTCCAGAGGAAGACAGGGATTGGGATCATTTGACAGCCTAATGTATCCAACTCTTTCCATGCCACCTTTAGCCTGCGGAGCGCGGCGGTGATGACACGGTGTTCCTCAGAGCATGGCTCATCCCTCCTGTCCATCGCTGTGACATTAGCCCATTAGCCGGTGCAAGGGACGATGAGCTTCTCCGAGCCGAATGTGCAGGAACCTTTGTAATGTGTTGCATCTTCTTACCTGACTGCATTAAGAGGCTGTGGTGAACCTGCTCTCAGCGCTGTCAGGACTGACATGAGGGCGTGAAGGTAACACAGCACATCCTTAGCGCGGGCCTGACATTTGAATGTGCCGCAGGTGGAGAAGGCAAACTGAACCTGTCAGCCAATGAGGCACTATTAGGAAGACAACAATGCAAACAGACAGCTCGCTCCAGGAACACAGCCGGCATGAATACAGATGCATATGGATCGTGTGCCAGTTTGTTGACAGGATTCACACACAGGCAGCTGCTCAGTCTACGAATCTGTGTAGTATCATAACCAAGCAGCCACATTATCAATGGACCTGATGACAGTACTTTTGTTTCACTAAGTGCCACCCACTACACAGGCAGCACATAAGTGTAATGTTATTTTTAATGCGTCCTTTTATGCTTTTGTTTTGTTTGTTTCTGTCCTAGCTATATAGCTAGTGTGTTTTATAGGTTTGTGGTTTATGGTCTGAAAGGCTAAAATCCCAAAGTCTCCTCCAAAGGGACTTTCTCTTACACACATTAAAGCATGGCAACATGTCACAGGAGAGCCACTCAATACGAATATCAGCCTTAAAATGAGCATGATATGGCCTCTTTAAAACTGGTACACTGCTCCACAATAATTCTGTGTGTATGCTTGAGGTAACATCACGTTGAAGAGGAACCTTAAGGAAGTCTTCACCTCTTCGTGTGGCTTTTTGACCACTTGGAATCACTTTTAGGGTTAGCAGGGTTAGCTTAGCATTGGGTGCAGTTGCAGTTTGACTTACATAGCTGTAACCTCTGTAACTGTGCGTGGTGATATCTGTTCTGGATCATCGGGTTTGATCAGAGTTTTGCACTGTAAACGGGATAATGGAAAGGGGCGTCGTCTTCCTATGCAGATAGCTAGTTACACTGACTAAGCGGTACATGTAAGTCAAGAATGATGTAGTTGTGTTTCTCAAATCAAAGGGAGGTTGGGAGAGAAACTGCAGCCTGATAAAGAGCTAGAATGGACATAAAGAAAAGGGAATACATATCTTCATGATTTTACTCAAACCACAGAGCGATGACATACATATTTAAGATATTGTGTGTAGTTTTACAAAAAAAAATTGCACTCCATGATCAATTACAAGCATGAGCTGTTGTACAATTGCAAACCCTAGCGAGACGTGTATCAGTGAAAAATTGAATTAATGTACAAGCCGTGGGCAATAAATCAGAAAAAGTTGGCAGGTACACCTGCGGTACTGTGGCAAGTCAGCCAGAACAATTATGTTGGCACCATTCATAATTTAGGTCATTTATTTGAACCACTGCCATCGTATCGACAGTCACACAAACGATCAGTTCAGGCTTGTTTTAGTAAGGCTGTGGAAACAGAATGACAGTACATCCAAATCAAGTAATCTAGGCTAATAATTGTAAATGCTGAATGTCTATTCTAACAGAAATATCTCCCAAAGTCCCCCAAAATAAAATGGGTTAAGCGTACTTTTTTAAATGTCACCTAAAGAGATTATTTATTTATTTGTATATTGTTTTATTTATTTTAAATGTTTTTACTTCTATCATTTATTTTACATTTGTATTAGCAACATTATTCTTTTTATTTTATAGTTTTCTATTATTATCATCTTATTTGGCATCTTATTTTTTTATTTTTTAAATGTATAGGTTTTTATATTTTACAATTTGTATTGGTTTTGTCTTCCTGTATTTTACTGAGAGGGATCATTGTTTATTTAAATGTGTATCATCATTCTCATCTTACCTCCTGTGTCTCCTAAACTGTCATGTGTATATCATGTTGCTATGCTGCATATGTGCTATACGCTGTTAATGTCTGCCTGATGTGATATTCTTCTTCTGTTTTCATGGTGATGTGTGCCTTGGTGTTAAAGCGCTTGAGCTGCACCTGGTGTATGGGAAGTGCTATACAAATACAGATGGATTATTATTATTATATTATCAAGAGGAGAATAAAAAGTGCTCCTGCAGCAGGATGACCTCACCATGTAACATGTGTTGTCCTGCAGGTCCCAGGACTTCTGCTGTGAGGCGTGTGGGGGGGGCTCCATGCGCTCCGCCCTCCTGGCTCTGACCCCCAACAGTGACCCCAGCGCAGAGGACGACCAGGCGAAAGAGCTGGCTCAGCAAATCAACTTCAAGGTACAGGCGCTGGCTGCGACACGAGCGCTGGACAAGAACCATTCATAACCAGCTCTGACCCTTCATTAGTTTCACAATTGTTTCAATACTGTCTGATTCAAATGAGAACAACTCATTTCTGTGTATCCCAACAGTCAAGAGAAATCCAGGCTTAATTTGAAAAGTATTTTAATTTCAATTGTGTTTGCTGTTCATGTAAACACAAGTACCACATTCATTTAATCCTCACGTCTCTTCGTGACGACAGCAACGTGTGGTCATCAATACAAGTCTGTCCCTGGCCAACTGAGTGAGGGGAACAGTCCAAGCGTTTGTGAAAACAAAATGTCCTTCATTGTGAAGGGACAAAAGGAGGATTTTGTCGGCCATTAGACTTGTGATTTCTCTGTACTAAGCTCTCTTTGCATCAGCCACAGCCACACTCACAACCAAAACCCGACTAACACTTTATAAACACTTCTTATGATACAGAGATACAGATTTTTTTCTCCAATGAATCCTGTACCTACCATTTTGTTTTCATTATTATTTATATGTTGTAATGTTTCTAGTGCAGTAACCGTTCAGGATTTGCTTGTGTTGCTGCTTTGCGGGTTTCGCAGTGAGTCCATGATGCGTATATTCTTGTAGAGTTTCTACCTGACTATACGCATCATGAGTGCAGATTAGAGCTGACTGCCCCAGCTTTGATGAGCTTTGACGCACACATCTAACACATGTATATCTGTTTGCACCTTAACAGCTGAGAGCAGGAGGTAACCAAACTCTGGCAATGGTTCCGGGTTTTTCCCAGTTTTCTGCAGAACTGCTAATCCAGAAACATGTGCAGGTGACACTGCTCTCTGTCGTCTTGTCCACAACAACACACACGCTACACATGAAGTAGATCAGTCCAAGGATGGGAGACATCATCAAAGCGCTTTACATACACGTAAACAGACCCATGGGTCCTTATGTTGATGATGTGTGATGGATGCACCTCACACGGTGGGTTGCTGCAGCAGTATGTTCAGCTGTTCACGGCACAGTTAGGCTTATTCTGTTATTTCATTTCTTGGCTCTTTGTACGGGACCACATGGGAAAACAGCTTGGTCAAATGTTGGGTTTCTGTTGAAGCTTAACATTTTCAGGAAACTCTACAGATTGTCATTGAGGACGGTGGAAATGTCTCAAACAAGGGCTCAATACTGTCGAAGACCAATTGAATGCGTATGACCAACGTTTGATGAAAGATTTGGAGAAAAGTTGCAGACAATACACTTGGAGGTGTCTTACTATGCAGGGTGGCACACCTCTTTGGACGCCCCAGGCCCGTAACTGTTGTATTTTCATTTCATTTACAGAACATGTACCGTTTCAAGATATACAAGGTTTACTTGGTATACAATTACCTAGGATTTTGAAAATATGTCCCCCCCCCTTAAAATACACACATACACACACACACACACACACACACACACACACACACACACACACACACACACACACACTGACTCAGACATCTACTCATCCATCCAGTATTATTATACAGTCAGTGTCTGACACTTCCTACATTAAGTCCTTTACATTATACTGAATTTAGCATATGAACCATTAAAGTAATTCCGCCATTCTTAATGATTTTTAAACAATAATTGATCAAACAACAAATCACAAACAGACTTTTATTTTCTTTCTTGGCTCATCTCCTTTTAAATGAGATACAGCCATGCTATACATGTATTTAAGTCATCTGAAGTGAACCACAAGGAAGTGGACATATCATGCACTGTATTGTTATATTAGCATTGTTGAAGTAATTGTGTGTTTATAAGAACTTGTGTATTTGAGGCCATGTTGTGACTGCAGCGTCCTGTGTGTTACTGCAGGAAGAGTCCAGTGTATCCAGACAGCCCAGTGAGAGCGGGGGTGCAGAGAGTGAACCTTCCACGTCCCCCCAGGGAGACTCCTCCTCGTCTGCAGAGCAGCAAGAGTCTGAGGGGCCCCGGGCCGAGCAGGTAGGTGTTACACTGCCCCCCCACAACATATAACCCGCCTGCAGCCTGCAACAGATTTTTAGAACAGTAGTGTAGTGGCCGATTATTCAAAATACGAAGTTCCAAGGGCGATTTTGAGTGTTGACTTCATCAAAACGTCATCAAACCTCTAATGATAAAGTCACGTTTTGAGGGTTGTATTCACGTAATATTTCATAGATCCCACGGCGTTCCACTACTGACTTCAACACTTTAAAGGGTCCATGTAATGCTTTTCCGGTTAGTACCCGTCCCCTTGTGTGTTATGAAGGTTTTTCATAAAACTGTAAACGGTCTGCAGAGTCACAACCCCTCAAAGTGCACCCTGTAGGGAGTAAAACACAGAGAAGACCCGTCTGTGCTGCCCCAGAATGCCTCGTTGGAGATTTCTCTTTTCCATTGTTTGCTTCCTGGGTTCTGTGACGTGTGAACATCCAGATCAACAACAAATGACCGTATTGGCCCAAATGGACCAATCCACGGAGCACCTCACACACCAGGACCCCTTGGCTCACTAACAGGGAGTCCCATTGACTTGCATAGAGCTCCCTGAACGCTGGTAATAGACGAGTTGGGATCGTGGTGAAATGCTCTCCGCAGCAGACCCATTCTCACAGCGCTATAAACCTTTTTCTTTCTCAATATCAAGCCACACTTATTGTTTTTACTTCGGCTGTGAGTGTGTGTGTGCTCAGGATGAGTTTCGCTTGTTCTCGCTGTATCGCCGACCCGGAAGCCTGTCTGCTCCTCGCAGCAGCAATGAGCCTCGCAACGTCCCGACCAATCAGAGCACACTGGGCTCACAGGGAGGGGGGGACAGGAGCTCCAACAAGCCGTTTAGGACAGAGAGTGAATACATATCAGTGATGAAAATTAGTCGCTTTTCGGCGCCTCCCGATTTTTTAACGCTGATTTGGATGACTTCTGTAGTTTTCGTTTGGGGGGGGTCAGTTGGACTGACGGACAACTTCTCACTTCAAAACATAGACTTTACTTGGGCGGGCCGCCCACGTATAGCCTATTAACGGCCACCAAAGTATATTTTTGTATCCATCCGCGAGCACGACTAGTGGACAATGATCCCTCGCTCTACGCGTCCTGTACCTGTTCGCTCTGCTATCGCGTGAAGGGTCTGCTAACAAGCGACCAACAGAAGACAAACGGAGGAGTCACATGTTGTTGCACATCAGTCATGCGCAAAAGCGGCGCACTTCTGCGCTGTAACCCTGCTGCGAGGCTCTGGCCAACTATTACACCAACGCGGTTCCAGGGCCGGTTCAGAGCTAGAGCCTGATAAGCACCGGTGACGTCATGATGCAGCAGCAGCACCTGTCGGTTGCGTGAAGCAGTTAGTAAAGCAGACGTAAAGCAGTAGAAACACTTTCGCAAGCAAAGAAGAAGAAGAAAAGACTGAAGCCCTTAAAGTCAAAAGTGTATAATATCTACCTGTAAATAATAATAAAACCCCTTGATTTATAACTTAACATCTCTGTCTCCTCTTGATCTGAGTATATTATAAAGAATAGCCAGTTAATTGAAGCATTATACAGTTCTGTTTTATATGAGTGTTGAGAGCTGTATCCATACATCTCTTAATGTTGCCCTCAAAGTGCACCAGATTGATGCATTTAACTTCAATTGAAAGAAACAAATCTTCCCGGGTGGGAGCATGCCCCCGGACCCCCCTGGAGGAGGTGAGGTCCCCCCACAAATAAACAGGTTCATATGGATAGGATACTAGATACGTTGCACACTCATTATATATAATGATAATATATATGTTTCATTGCGGAGGACCCCCTGTTTTGTGTGTCCCCCACTTCTTAAACCAAAGTTACACCCTTGATAATATCTACCTGTAAATAATAATAAAACCCTTTGATTTATAACTTAACATCTCTGTCTCTATTGATCTTAGTATATTATAAAGAACAGCCAGTTAATTGAAGCATTATAGCGCAGGCCTTTGTCAGACGTTATACTACGCTGTTTCTTCTCTGCTTCGAATAGTTCTCTCTTTTTTCACCAGAGGTGTGTTTGCATCACTGTCTATTCTAGTAGACCTCAACAATGGAATTATGATCAGTAGAAATGGCCAAGACATGGGACCTTTTAAACTGCATATACATAAATAAACACAAGTACAAATACCATCAGGTGTGCAGACTCGAGCGGTCGAACACAACCATCTTGTAGACTTCCTATTGTCCGACTGGTGAAAAATCATTTTAATCTCATAGACTTGAACAGTCTGCTTTACGGCAGAAACTTGATCGTAAACAATAATAAACATAAACCTTGCGCAGTCCAGAAACAAACAAAACTATACAAAAACTGTATAATTCTAACTAATGATTATCAAATTCATTTAAATTAAATTAAAAGAATATGCCGCTCCGGAAAAAAGAAACCACTCCAAATGATTCTTAAATCTCAATCTCTACATGATGGCAGCCATTCCATTCCAATGTCTGTTGGATTCCAGCACGGGGACATTGGGTCAGTCGTTTATAGAATCAAAAGAAAACATTTCCATTTTACTCAAACTGTAGGGGAAACTTCTGAAGCAATTGGGGTCAGGACTCAGAGAGACACGGGGAGAGCTGGAGCTTTGATGTCAAACACTGACGGTTTATTCGGAGTTACGGCCGGAGAATTCACAAGACATGTCAAAGAGCCAGAGGTTCTGACTTCACGGTAGAGTTGCCACGTCAATTCTGAAGAACTCTCCCCCAGACCCGTGTGTTTAGCTTGTTCAGAGAGCATCATCAACATGCTGCATAACAAGAGAGAACCATAACACCTCTATCAGCTGACGCCAACAGGCAGGAACATAGATCCATAACACCTCTATCAGCTGATCCAACAGGCAGGAACATAGAACCATAACACCTCTATCAGCTGATCCAACAGGCAGGAACATAGAACCATAACACCTCTATCAGCTGATCCAACAGGCAGGAACATAGAACCATAACACCTCTATCAGCTGACGCCAACAGGCAGGAACATAGAACCATAACACCTCTATCAGCTGATCCAACAGGCAGGAGCATAGAACCATAACACCTCTATCAGCTGACGCCAACAGGCAGGAACATAGAACCATAACACCTCTATCAGCTGATCCAACAGGCAGGAACATAGAACCATAACACCTCTCTCAGCTGACGCCAACAGGCAGGAACATAGAACCATAACACCTCTCTCAGCTGACGCCAACAGGCAGGAACATAGAACCATAACACCTCTATCAGCTGACGCCAACAGGCAGGAACACAGAACCATAACACCTCTATCAGCTGACACCAACAGGCAGGAACATAGAACCATAACACCTCTATCAGCTGACACCAACAGGCAGGAACATAGAACCATAACACCTCTATCAGCTGATCCAACAGGCAGGAACACAGAACCATAACACCTCTATCAGCTGACGCCAACAGGCAGGAACATAGAACCATAACACCTCTATCAGCTGACGCCAACAGGCAGGAACATAGAACCATAACACCTCTATCAGCTGACACCAACAGGCAGGAACATAGAACCATAACACCTCTATCAGTTGACGCCAACAGGCAGGAACATAGAACCATAACACCTCTCTCAGCTGACGCCAACAGGCAGGAACACAGAACCATAACACCTCTATCAGCTGACGCCAACAGGCAGGAACATAGAACCATAACACCTCTATCAGCTGATCCAACAGGCAGGAGCATAGAACCATAACACCTCTCTCAGCTGACGCCAACAGGCAGGAACATAGAACCATAACACCTCTATCAGCTGACGCCAACAGGCAGGAACATAGAACCATAACACCTCTATCAGCTGATCCAACAGGCAGGAACATAGAACCATAACACCTCTCTCAGCTGACGCCAACAGGCAGGAACATAGAACCATAACACCTCTATCAGCTGACGCCAACAGGCAGGAACATAGAACCATAACACCTCTATCAGCTGACGCCAACAGGCAGGAACATAGAACCATAACACCTCTATCAGCTGACGCCAACAGGCAGGAACATAGAACCATAACACCTCTCTCAGCTGACGCCAACAGGCAGGAACATAGAACCATAACACCTCTATCAGCTGACGCCAACAGGCAGGAACATAGAACCATAACACCTCTATCAGCTGACGCCAACAGGCAGGAACATAGAACCATAACACCTCTATCAGCTGATCCAACAGGCAGGAACATAGAACCATAACACCTCTCTCAGCTGACGCCAACAGGCAGGAACATAGAACCATAACACCTCTCTCAGCTGACGCCAACAGGCAGGAACATAGAACCATAACACCTCTATCAGCTGACGCCAACAGGCAGGAACACAGAACCATAACACCTCTATCAGCTGACGCCAACAGGCAGGAACATAGAACCATAACACCTCTATCAGCTGATCCAACAGGCAGGAACATAGAACCAT
Source organism: Champsocephalus esox (assembly GCA_036324585.1). NCBI lineage: Eukaryota > Metazoa > Chordata > Actinopteri > Perciformes > Channichthyidae > Champsocephalus > Champsocephalus esox. The sequence goes on from CM070490.1 coordinate 32,939,811, forward strand.
AACACCTCTATCAGCTGACGCCAACAGGCAGGAACATAGAACCATAACACCTCTATCAGCTGACACCAACAGGCAGGAACATAGAACCATAACACCTCTATCAGCTGATCCAACAGGCAGGAACATAGAACCATAACACCTCTATCAGCTGACGCCAAGAGGCAGGAACATAGAACCATAACACCTCTATCAGCTGACGCCAACAGGCAGGAACATAGAACCATAACACCTCTATCAGCTGACGCCAACAGGCAGGAACATAGAACCATAACACCTCTATCAGCTGACGCCAACAGGCAGGAACATAGAACCATAACACCTCTATCAGCTGATCCAACAGGCAGGAAAATAGAACCATAACACCTCTATCAGCTGACGCCAACAGGCAGGAACATAGAACCATAACACCTCTATCAGCTGACGCCAACAGGCAGGAACATAGAACCATAACACCTCTATCAGCTGACGCCTACTGGCAGGAACATAGAACCATAACACCTCTATCAGCTGACGCCAACAGGCAGGAACATAGAACCATAACACCTCTATCAGCTGATCCAACAGGCAGGAACATAGAACCATAACACCTCTATCAGCTGATCCAACAGGCAGGAACATAGAACCATAACACCTCTATCAGCTGACGCCTACAGGCAGGAACATAGAACCATAACACCTCTATCAGCTGATCCAACAGGCAGGAACATAGAACCATAACACCTCTATCAGCTGACGCCAACAGGCAGGAACATAGAACCATAACACCTCTATCAGCTGACGCCAACAGGCAGGAACACAGAACCATAACACCTCTATCAGCTGACGCCAACAGGCAGGAACATAGAACCATAACACCTCTATCAGCTGACGCCTACAGGCAGGAACATAGAACCATAACACCTCTATCAGCTGACGCCAACAGGCAGGAACATAGAACCATAACACCTCTATCAGCTGATCCAACAGGCAGGAACATAGAACCATAACACCTCTATCAGCTGATGCCAACAGGCAGGAACATAGAACCATAACACCTCTATCAGCTGACGCCAACAGGCAGGAACATAGAACCATAACACCTCTATCAGCTGACGCCAACAGGCAGGAACATAGAACCATAACACCTCTATCAGCTGACACCAACAGGCAGGAGCATAGAACCATAACACCTCTCTCAGCTGACGCCAACAGGCAGGAACATAGAACCATAACACCTCTATCAGCTGATCCAACAGGCAGGAACATAGAACCATAACACCTCTATCAGCTGATCCAACAGGCAGGAACATAGAACCATAACACTCTCTCAGCTGACGCCAACAGGCAGGAACACAGAACATACACCTCTATCAGCTGATCCAACAGGCAGGAACATAGAACCATAACACCTCTATCAGCTCACGCCAACAGGCAGGAACAGGGAGACAGAACACTGAGAGCACAGCAGCCAAGGCTACAGGTGCCTGTGCTCAGTCAGGACAGTATGAACTGATACACTGGGTCAAAGTTATGGGCCTTGGGAAATATTTCCCCAACACAAACAAATACCTATAAATAGTAAACCAGAGAAACTGATAAATGTGCAGTGGTCACTTCATTTTTTCCGGAGCTGTAAATATGTTCCATAAACACGCCTAAATGGCTCTTACAGATAGGCAATTCATCACACAAACACTGAGTCACCTTTATTACTATTATTATGAATTTGATTCATGATTCAGCACCATTGTTTACACTTTGTTCATGGTTATATTGTCTTTGAGTGTGTCCTGAATTGTCCACACTGCTAGATTAGTCATATCAAACATGTCTCAGGCCAATCTAATAAATATAAGCATAAACCTAAACAAGAAGAATAACCAATATGTCGTAATATGCATTTCTATGGGTTATGATAACATGCTATTTGAATAACAGCTGTTCATTCTGAAAGTTTGCCACATCTATGACATGGGGCATTTAGAGAAGCATTCCACTCCCAAACAAACACAAGTTGAATGTCTCTCAATTGTTCCTACATTACGGACTTGGCTACAGTCGAGATTGCAATAAAGATAGGCGGATAGGGAACCAGCAGCCAATGACGGTATCAAACAGTCAGTCAAAAGGCTTAATGTCAAGTTGATGAACTATTTACGCGTGTGTGTCCATTTTTATGTTTGATTGTTTTTTTTGACCAATTTAACTTTATTGTCACCATGTTTTCAATATGTCGATGCTTCAGCGAGTAAATTAGAATCATCCAACTGGTAGGGTCCGTTTCTAAGAAATATCCACATTCTCAGAAACGTTTGCGGTTGAATAAATCACAGGCATTGTGGGGAAGTTTATTACAGGAAGAAGATGAAGTGAAACTTGAAGTCGTCGTGTCGTCGTTTCGTAAAGAATGCTGACGTTTATTGCAATCATTTCAGGAAGGGAGCCTGCTTTATGTTATTAGTCCCACCTGTGCTGTCGCTGCTGTGACAATACACTAGTGCTCTGATGCTGCAAGGCTTTCAAGGATTATTCAGAAATCAAATGAAACATAAAGTACAAGTACGTGAAGTCATCCTCTCACGGTCCCTGTGAGTATATTAGAAGAGCCTTGTTTCTCTAATGTGTAAACACTGAGGCGGTGTAAACAAATGCCTAAGGACTGTGTTACCTTATTGTTCTTTTATATTACGATATCAACCATTATGATATAGTCTTTGTGAGTGAACACACTTGTATGGGTCAAATATTTGTATAGATAATTCAAGATATTTCATCACTATATCTCATCACGTTGATGCAAGATCCATGCAAATATCCTATATTGCCTTAAATCAGTTCTGCTTATTGATCTGAAGCTTTACAACAGTGGTCAACCAGAGATATGTAAGGGGTCCTTTCTTTCTCATGTCCTCAAATCACCCTTACAGCATCCTGCAGGTCAACAACAACAGAACATGTTGTTCCTGATCAAACTATACATGGTCTGGTGACCGTGACAACACTATTTGGTTCAACAAATAAACAACACACAGTGCCTTTTAGCCATTTCTTTACTGAAACACATGCATTAAAGGGAAGTGCAGTTGTTGTATTGGATCAGTGATGTCCAAGTCTGTTGCAGCAAGATGTATCGTATCGTAGTTTATTAATCAAAAGTGCTGATTCTGGGTATAAACAGGTCTCTCTTGAGAATGAGACACGGGGTGTTTCTCAATGTCGAGTACGCTTGCTTGGTAGCACATGTCTTCCGAGTCACTTGCTTCAGAAGCGAGGCAAGAATCCTTCCTGGCATTCGGAAAAACGAAGAGTGGAACAGGCTAGCAAGTGTGCAGGTGTGCGTCATACGAGAGGCCCCGTCTTACATTTTCCGCCACAGATTTGGGGAAATTGGTCCGTGCGCAAAGCATTGTGGGTATTTTAAGACCGCGGAGTCTACACATGTGCAGCCTCGACATTTCTCCATGCGAAGTACGCCGGGCTCGGTAGAATTCCAAGTATGCTGGACATTGGAACAGTCCTTCGGCGGCACTCCATGACGTAGGATGCTAGAAATAGTGGCTCTGGAGCAGCTTTACTCGACATTGAGTAACACCCCCTGTGTCTCAATGCGATTTTCACCTGTATAAATAGAGGCTTAAAAGAAATAAAGCTTCTTTTTTTTAAACTGAAAAATAAAGAAATAAGAGGGGGCAGAGCTTATGCTGGCTCATGCAGGACCTGGCAAATACTTTCTCAAATGCTGCCGTGATGAAACGCAAAGATTATTAGATCAAGGATTATTTCTGAAACAGTATGGAGCTCAAAGGCTTTCTCTCTTGCCGGTTATTTCCTGCTTCTTCACACACATGCTCTGTGCAGTACAGGTTAGCTCTGAGTGTTAGCGATGCTAATGTGAACAGTCGGGCATTGTTTCTGATAGCAACGTTTCTGATAGCGCTGTGGGTCCGCCGCCGATATGACGTCATATCGACCGCAAATCTGGATCAGCTCCGTTGTACCCCTGTTTTTAGAGATTTGGGTACGGAGGAAAAGAGAGAAGGGTTTTATTTTCTGACGCTGCGTGAGTTCCCTGACACACCGGGGACTCATAGTGATGTAGAAAAGACATTATAGGTCCCCTTTAATATCACAGTTGATTGACAGTGATGCTACAGCTAAATACTCACATGATAACTCACAGTTGCTGGTTGCCATAGAAACCACACCATCGTTGTGGCTCTGGAGTCATTACAGTCTGACATGACTGAATTGGATGTGACAAACAAAACTAAAATATACTCGGGCACTTTAGAAATGAACGTCCATCAATGTCCGATGGCCATCACTGTGGTGCTGCACATTCCCAGCTACATGTGTGTCGGGGGTCCCCTGGACTAAATGACAGCAGGACGAGCGGGCGCCTGTCAGTGGAGTCACAGCTGTGCTCACTCTGCCCCCCCGACAGCACGCTGACATGATGCCTGCAACCTTTTTTAGCTTTTGTCATCTGTAATTTCTTGTTCACCTTACAGTCTAGCTACCAGCACTGTGAACCCTGACATGTTGAGTACCCCAAAGTGCTATGTGAGCACTGGTCCACAGCACATCGAAAGGTGGGCATGAATAACAATGAGTGTTGTAAACTCTCACCCTTTTTAAATATGTATTTTTTAACCTGCAGTGCACCGGCTGGCTTTTAGCGAATAGGCGCTTTCACACCGCAGTACTTTCCCCACAAAGGTTCATCAGAACTTAGTTCATGAGAACTCTACAGCAGCGGTCCATTAACATATCCTTTGGTTCCGGGTGTAGCTATATTATGTGGATACAATTCTAGAATCAAGGCTATACGAACAGAGGGAAGAGAAAGAGTTGCTCTGTCTGATATTTCAGCACCCTGGCCAGCACCATGGAGTCCTCAGGACCCAGCAGTTAGGCTGCTGAGATTTCACAGCTGAGATTCTAACTTGCACTAACCTCAGTCAGATGAAGGCTGAATGAATCAGGCAGACACGATTCAGTCAGCAACCCCTCTGCACTCTCTGCTGCGAGGGGATGGAGAGGGGCGGTGCACTTTAACAAGGACCATGCATCCTGGTCAGAGTGCTCACAAAGGGAAGGACCTCTTTCTGTGTGAAGCTAAACACATACTGTAGACCAGAGGTGCCCAGTACGTCGACCGCGGGGGCAAAGCTGGTAGATCACGAGTCATTCATTAAAAAAAAATCCAGCTCCGTTAAAATAGACAACGCAGGTTTTGATCCCTCCTCCCTTGCCTCCCTGCCACTTAATTCAGGAGTTTACTTGATTGACAGAAAAACCGACCTATCGCTTTCCAGTCTGTTAACCCAGAATGCAAAGCGATATAAAATCAGTCAAGTGCCGGGAAAACTCAAATGAAGTTAAACAGACAAACAAGAGACAAACAACAAAATGAGTGCGGGACCGAGCAAGAAGCTAAAGACAAACCACTTCACCCGAATGGGGGGAATATTTGTTTGATGTCACATTCAAAGGTTATTTGCCTTATGTGTAAAGCAAGCGTCGCTCTGCCAAAGAAAGGTAACGTGGAGAGGCATTATCGGAGTGTTCACAAGGCATATGACGCGACTTCCCTCCAAGTAGCGAGTTGAGAAAGAGAAAGGTCATGTATTATTGCTACACAAACATTATCTCGCCAACTCGTTTCTAACATGCAAAAAGACAAACAAATGCGTATATGGTCGGTGTATTTTTGATCTTTCCGATCCAGGCGAGATCTCTCTCTCCCCGTCTGTGTGCGAGGGGGCGGGGCATTTACACACGCAGCTGCTACATGCGCAACTACGGAGGAGATGGCGAAGAGAAGCGCTCCAAGGTGTGGTTAAATGTTACCCGTCTTGAGGTGGACTATGCTCCTTGCCTAGAGTGTTTAGCATGTAAGGGCGGTAACACAAGCAGTTTGTCTAAACATTTAGCAAAAAGTGCTCCACATCCAGACGGAGGAATGCACCGGGTTAACTCAATGATACAAACATGGGTTATGATTAGGGGTAACTGAGTTACTCTTTATTTTGTTAAAGTTTCAGCTATTCTGTTTACAGTTCTGTCATCAGATTATTTAATACTATTGCATTGTTGTTTCTTTTGATGTGAAATATTATTTATTTAAATAAAAAGCAATGTTAGTTTTGTAAACAATTTGTTAAATTAATTTAATAATACATGTATTTTTGAATCAAGTATTCATCTTTATTGTCTTCCTTGTTAGTTTCCACATGCCTAAAACAACCTCAAGCTACATCTAAAAGTTGATAAGAGCGTTTGAGAAGTTGTGCAAGGCGTACAGTAATAGTCCGAATAGTCGATTAATCGTTTCATTAATCGATAGATTAATCGGTTATCAAATGAGTCGTTTGTTGCAGCCCTATTGTAGTTATCCCATGTATAAATAAAACGTGTTATTCAGCAACCCTTGCCATTTGGGATTTTCTTTTTGGTTGGTTGACCTCGGTGAGCTGGTCATTTCAAAAGCAGCTCTCAGCCCAATAAGCGTGGGCACCCCTGCTGTCGACACGCTGACTTCTGACTTTGGGAAACAACACTAGAAACCTGACGCTTGCTTACCGCACACTTGCAATGTTTTGCATCACCCAAACGTTGATGCAAAATATCCGCCTGAAACTATGAATCCAAGTCACTGACATGCAGCATAGTTGATACTAAGGATTATTTAGGCTTTGCTCATTCCTTCTGCTGATGTCTGGCATAATTAAAATCATGACCTGCGTTCAGCATTTCGTTTGTTTTTCAATCCATTTAAGCTCCACAGTATTGGGCGGAGCGGCGGGTGTTCTGAAGCTCCACCGTGTACAATCAGAAGCTTTATATGCTGCTATCCATTACACATCTTTCTTATTGTCCCTCTTAATTGATGGCATGCTTCATCCCCCTGCTGACACATCCCACTGAGCTCCAAAATCATCTTGAATATGTACGGAAGGAAATGATTCTGCATGCCAAGTTACTTTAGTTAAAGCAGCTAGATATCAGCACTTTCTCTCATCGTCATAGCGATGGGCTATGGGAGCTTGAAGCCTGTGCTGCTGTGGCTTCTTTTCACCACTTCAGATGATGTGGACAAGCTGTGTTGCCTAAGAGGATAGCTTTTGGCGCCAGCTGCCACCCAGACCCGGTCTGAAGGAGTAGAGGCGGGTCAACTTAGATTAGTGTTTGAGTTTGAGGAGGGCCACGTCAAAAATAGCACTCACCATCTGCCGCTGGAGTCAGAGAGTGTTTCCCACACTTCCTTGCTGCTGTTCCCTGAGTACAGAGAGATGCAGGATCACTTTGAACTGCTTCTGCATGCTCCCTCCAGTCACTCTCTAATTGGGTGAGATGTTTGTTTCTGTGAGTCGTCCGGTTCCATCTGCACCGGTCACTCCGTATCAACAGCAGCGCCATGACTGTTCCTTTAAAGGGGACCTATCATGCAAAATGCACCTTTGTGCGTCTGTTATACATGAACATGTGTCCCCGGTGAGTCAGGGAACTCACCAAGTGTCAGAAAACACAACCCTCTCTCTTTTCCTCCGTACCCAAATCTCTAAAAACGGGGCTGCAACGGATCGGATACAGATTTGAATTGTTCTGACGTCAGAAAAGGGGAGCTCCGCCTATATGGGCAACTCTCCACCTATCAGGGGAAGGAGAGACAGCTGGAGACGCTGTAGTACATATGCCAGGCCTGTAAGTGGCGCTGTAGTCTGCCATAGAAGCAGAATCAGCCCTTTGCAAAAACAGGGCTGGAAAAGAGCAAATAGAGCGAAATGAGGCATGACTAAAATGCAGGATCTGTTTGGTATTTTGAAAACAAAACTTCACAGACATGTTTTAAATAGGTATGGCCCTACAATATATGTTTCAAATATAGCATGATAGGTCCACTTTAACAAATTCAAAGTATTTCTGCTGAAAATGCCAAAAGGTGTTAATGTGCTGATCCAGGAAGCTTATACATTACTAAGTACTTCTATGAATACATGCTTTTTCGCCATGTTTTTATAAAGCCATAATTGAAGTTTCAATATTCTCATTTACACAACTTTTTTTCCTGCTGTCAAACAATGGAATGATTATGAATTAATGATGAATACTAACTTTTAATCCTAAAATAATGAAGTGATTAACAGCAGAACAGCTAGGAAACAACTGCCATTTCCTAGCTGTTGATAATCACTTGATTATTCGATGAACACTGTCTGACTACAGGTTATTAAACACTGTGTGATAGACATTCAAGACGAGTGATCACAGGCGACAAAAGGTTACATCCTGCCCACACCCTCCGCTGGCAAGGAGACATAGAAATATGTATTTATAGATTATATTGGCTTAATGTCTCAGTAAATAGCTGCAAATAAAAGCAGAGGAAGGACAGCTGGCTTATTACACAAACTACAGCCTCATAGGATCAGCCATAAAAGAGCTGAGTGCAGAATATAAAAGATTTCAGCAAAACACTGAACTATTGTTTACATGTGCTGAAGAGCAGATGCTCCACTTCTACAATGTGTGTACTCAGTGGTGTCAAATATATTTACTCTAGTACTGTACGGTTTTGCGATACTTGTACTCTACTACTAAATTGAGTGTTTCAACATCCCGATAGCAATGAATACATTAAGTGCTTTGACAATAAATCCATAAAGAAACATCATCAGTGGAAGCCGTAGCGCTGTTAAAAAGCACGACCAATCATTTGACCCGGCCCGGCTAAAGTAACTGGATGGCCTACCTGCCTGTCAGCCTTCCATCAGGGGCACAAACTGATCTCGTGCCCTCATTGGTCATGTGCGCGTTCGTGTGTGTTGGGGGAGGGGCTCTGTGAGGAAGTGGCAGATTTTTTCTGGTTGTGTATTTTCAAATTCTAGCGATCTCGAGCTGGTTTCTCCAAATGACCTACCCCACCTTTAAGTACAAGATCTGAGCTCTTCGTTTACTTTAGAACATTAACCCTGGTGTTGTCTTGCTGTCAATTGTTGTCCTTCCGGTTTGACTATTCATAAAGCATTTAGTATAAATAATCACCCAAATCCATTTGACACCTTTTAAGGCAACTGTATTCCTACTTGTTGCCACGCATGTTCCTCCTCTTGTTGGATTGTATGGTCGATGTAGAATGACTTTACAAAGTGTATCCCAGAAGACCACAGATGCTACACATTTGAATAAAACCCACAACGTAATGAAAGTGATCATAATTAACTTCACGTGGAAAACAATCAAACATGTTACTTTTCTGGCACTAACAAAAAATAAACCTTTATCTCGACATAAAAACATTTGGGGAAGGGACACGTGTGACCTGAGGACACTGGGAAGGTTAAAGGTTCTGTGACTGAGCTCCGCACAACCGGAGCGTACAAGCAGGGAATGGATCCATTGGGGAATTGTTTATCCTCTAACGGCTGCTTTTGTCTGAATGTCCTCCACAGGCAGAGGCATCTCCAGCCACAGAGACAGAGGGACTCAGCCCCCCCGCGGCCCCCGGCACCGGGCGCCCTCTGAGCCCCCGGCAGCGCCGCGCCCAGCAGCACAGCCAGAGGAACCAGAGGGAGGGCAGGGAGGCCGCCAGCAGGCCGCCCTTCACCCCCGCCCCCCGGCTCCCCCTCGAGGAGAGCAGCGCGGGCTCGGTGGTCCTCATCGTGCTGCTCACCCTGGCCCTGGCCGCTCTCATCTTCCGCAGGATCTACCTGGCCAATGAGTTCAAGTTCGACTACGAGCTGTGAGCGCTCACTTCTGACCCCCCCGGTCCCACCCTAACAGAACTATGGCGGGCTGAAATTGGAAGCAGAGCTGCGGTGGGGGCTGACTCTGACTCTCTACCCCCCCCCCACTTTCATTCCGCTCTCCACAACACCTCCAGGCTGTCTTTTAATCAATGTGAATTTTGCTCTCCGGAGTGTCATGCATTCTTTTTAAACAGGAAGCTTTTTTGTGTTTGTGATGAGTTCAACACACACACACACACACACACCACACACACACACACACACACACACACACACACACACACACACACACACACACACACCACATGTTCCATACGACTGTCCAGCCCCCTGGGCTCCTGCTTGCTCACATTATTTAATTAATACTGTAACATAGTATGTCAACAGGGTTATAGGGGATTTTTGTTTCTAAAGTAATGAATTGGTGGTGGAATCATCTGCTCAGAGTGTATGTGCTATAATGACTTCCTGCTCATGTGCTTTGACTTCCTGTTTGGCTGGGTCAGTCACATTAATAAGGTGAAGGAGAATCTTTCCATCCTGTCCGCAGCTGAGGACGTCAGATACTGAAAACACTGAAAGCACTGTCACGGTGACTTGAATTGAATGTATCAGGTCAACACATTTCACATAACTGTATTCGGTTAGTTGAAAGCAATTATGTTAAGTTTCAATAGTTTGAAATTCATATTATTGCTTTCAACTTATCTAATACAGTTCTGTGAAATGTGTTGACCTGATACAACTAACTGAAGTCCACGTTCCAGTGTTCTCAGTGTGGTGATAATCCTTAATATCTGAACGCAGACTGCTATAGCAACATGTGTGTTACAACACGTTCTGTGACCTTTGTGATGTGTGACTGCGGCTGTCTGCAAGTGAGTAGGGAGATGATGCATTAAGGTCACACTGTGTGACATCACTAAGTGGGACCCTGCAGAGTGGTGCAGGGATGACGTACTTTTGTAGGCCGGCCGGCAAACGTCCCGAGGGCTGCCTCCTCAACAACCAACGGGATTTCTCTTTTGGATTTCAGGATATTGCAAGAAATTAAATCTTTGTCAGACAAACGTTTATGATCCTGACACGTTTTGTTCAGCAGGATGATCTCCTCTTTTGTGAAGCGTAAAATGCAATCGCCAGAAGTAAAAGAATGTAAACCAAACTACATCACGGTCACATGACTTCACGTCACCACCGCTAAGCTAAAGGCGGCTAATGTTCGGTATGATGACGATAAGTAGTCTAATTTAGCCACTGTTGGCTACCGCTGTTTTTAGAAGTTTCAGACATTAACTAGTGGGGTATTTCCTGACATGTCTTATGGTGTGCATTAAACTGTTAAATGTGTTTAGCTTGTGTTAACTGCAAACCTACCTTATACATTCCTGCACCACTCTATTATAGCTAGATGAAAAAAAAGTGCATCCAAATATGATCAGGTACTCGGCCTCTTTCTCACTATGTTATTCAAGCTTATTTTTTTAACCCCTAATAAACGTATATAATGTAACAATACCACTTGTGTGACAGTCCTTGAAACAGCACCTCCTGCGGCCCCACGGTATAATATGTGACATTTCTGCATTAAAATGTCTAAAAACAACTCGATCGATGTCATATATTCTCTTGAGTTGTGTACTTACATTATTCCAAATGTTTTCCAAAATGTTCAAATCTAGAGAATTCTGTCATTTTATTCTAGGCAACACATGCAGGCGCGAGACAATAAGACCATTCTTATATTATACAAGTATACTGATAATCATCAACATAAGCTGAACACTCTTGATATCTTAACTTTACCTTTGGGTCCAATAACAATAATGTAATAACTCCATGACAGAATTTATGTTTAAATAATTATCCTTTTCAGTAAAAATAAATAAATAAGGAAAATAAGTTCCCTCTGCATAAAAAGAGGATAGAAAAAAATGTATACATATTTTTACATTTGTTTTTTGTGTTCCCTTTCATTACCATGATAGGTAACTGAACAGCTATACTCACGTTTATCGCAATATTGGAACTTCCCCAATATCAGCTGAGTTTTCAAACGTGATCTGTAATAAGTGTATATTGTGCCATCCTTAGGGTAACGGTCGGTGCGTTTCATTTAATCGCCATGATATCCTCTTTACCTGTTGTGTGTGCACTTCTCTTGCAGTAAAACAGCCTGCGTGCTCCCGCTTTTAAAGAAACAAAAAGAGAATCTCAAGGTCATAAAAACCGAAACTGTCGGAGCGCTAGCTCCTGGTCACTGAGCCGCTGAGACGGAGCCGGGCGCGTTCCAGCAATGGGGTTGAGTTCACCGATCCAGGAGGGGTGAACTCAGCATGTGTACTGAAGCACAGCGAGGGCAGAGTGCTTTGAACTGTTGTCATCACGGCGACGTTTACAGGTGAGATAATGTCAGGGATTATTTGCACCAGTGAACAACACTTGTTCCACCGACTGTGTTTACCTCACACACAGGTAGTCTGATTCTGCTTTCAGAATAAGAATCAGAATTCCTTTATTCGTCTCAAAGAGGGGAAATGTACATTGTCACAGCAGTCGAAAAATAAAAGTAACACACTGTTCTATAAAAATGCATGCACAGTATTTCAAATACAAATTACAGAAGTACACAATCAGGGAAAATAAGTAAGTAGGCAGTATTTATGAAATAAAATAAGTGTAACATTGTAAAATACTGTGTGGTAGCGGGTTGATTGTAGTGGTAAATAAAAAAAAATGTATTTACAGAATAACATCAATAAATGGTGGTACTGTAATCCCATTCATTTGTATGTGTCCTCCCCGCCCTGCCCCAAACAGTCCCACTGCTCGTACACATAGACTCGAGCACTGTCTCACATGAACCCTGTGTATGTGAAGTGTTCAGGCTTCATCAGCTTGGCAGCATGCAAACAGCTCGGAGGAATTATGTCTTCTTTATCTGAGCAACATCTAACTCCTGCATGTTTCCAGGTATGCCTTGAAAGCAGCAGAATCTCTCTGCCTCTTCAGATGTTGTGCTTTAACGGCTTGTATACTCGAACATAAAAAGAAAATCAATTTCTTAAATAAAATTATGTTTTTCATGTATTTCACAAGTCATCACCAGTGAGTATGGTGCATTTCTCTAAACATTCACTAATGTATGTAGAAAACATTTTGCTACCCTTGTCATCTCAAAGTTTCTATATAAAGCTGTGAATAATCAGTCATATAGAGTAGACATGTCTGACAGTCTGTGAAGCACAGGAAATGAGCTGTGTATCTTTGAGATGTTTGAAAACTGTTTCTTTCTTTCTGGTGTCAGTAGAGCCTGGTTTGATTCATGCTTACAGCTTATTCTCCCTGCACTCGAATCTGAATGATTAAAGGTTTATGTTTAAACAAGATTGTACTGCCATGCTCTTGGCTGTGTGAGTTAGCGAAATGCTAACATGCTAATGTTTCATCTCCAGGACCAGGACATGCATCACCCTGTCACGGTTTTACCCCTCTTAGTCCACAGCTTTTGACAAATTAAATCAATCAATTTGACACAAAATATTGATTTAACAGACTGTTGAATTACACTATTGACAAATAAGAATGATGTATTCAACAAAGCTGTGCAATAAGCAGGTTTAATGGTTATTAATGCTAACATTAGCCTAACACAAAGTAGCCTATACGGCTGAGGCTCATCTGAATGCAGTAGTTCAGTACTAAATAGTAGTTTTAGTAATTCGTTACTAAAACAATCTGCAGATTGAAATGTTGACCAGATGGTGGCGCTAAATGAAAATAATTAAAGCTAAAGTGTTGTCCTTTGAAAAATATCCTGCCAAAAGGAAAGGTTCAGCTCAAAATGAGAACAGACAATCCAGTCGGGCTCTAGGAGGGCTTTATACTTTACTTGGAATGGGAGGGGTGAACACTGAACAGAGGGGTATTCAGTTGGTTGCAAACTATAATCTCACCACTGGATGCCACTAAACCCTACATACTGGACTTTTAAGTCATTAGGGTCCGAGGGACCCAAAGGAGTCCTAGCACGAAGTGCGAGGAACCTATTATTATCCAAGGAATTATTATTATTCTGCTCCGGGAACCCATTTTTGAGGGCCTTTGGACGCTTCAAAAGTTGTATGATTTTGCACGGACGCCAAGACTGGTGAACATTTTTACATTCTGGTGTCAATGGGTTCAAATTGTCCAACATGCTCGCTAGCGCCACCTATATGTAAATACTTTTGGAAACATTTACATAGTCGCACCCATGGGCGTCGCCTGGGGTAGACAAATTCTCCCTCAATAATATAATACATTAACCCAGTGGTACTCAACCTTGTCCTAATCAGGAGCCACATTGACGAAAAAATATTTTTGCAAGAGCCACAATCCAAAAACGCTCCTTTCCTCCCTGACACCATTATGCATTTGAGAATATGGATAATAGTAATATGTTACTAAGGAATGAAAAGCATAATGTACAGTGCAATAACTGTGATTTATTATTTTCACTGCAACCACAAAACACACATTGCTGACTGCCCATAACAACAGATAACAGACAGCATGTTTACTGATCATCACAGGATGCCTCTGTCGCTCTGTCACTCGTATTTGTGTGGAATACGTTTTTTTGAGCAGTTCGGTTCTGTTTGAGTCTCGCCAGCTTTTCCGCCCTCACCTCTCCACCTTTCGGAAAGTCGGTACTGAACTTCGGGTGTTTTGTGTCGTGATGGCGCTGCAAATTGGACCTTTTAAATTGTGAAATGACGTTGTCACAAAGCAGGCAGATGCATTTTCCCGAACCGGTGGAGACGAAGAAAAACTCGAGTTCCCAGTCCTCTTTACATGTTCGATATTCCTCTTCATATTTTCGTTTCCTATATTCCTTTACCATTTTTGCATAGTGCTGTAAGCTAGTTTTCCCAGTGTGACGGAGCAATTATCTCGCACACCTGCAATCAGAGCGCGAAACCTGAAATAATTTGTGATTGGTTGTTCAGAGGGATGGGGGGGCGGCTTAATAGACTGATGTGTGTGATGACTGATGTGTGACTTGTGAGTGAAATGTTGATGAATTCTGCTGACAATGTTTTTGTTTTTCGTTTTTGTTTTTACATTTTTAGTTTTTTAAGTGGGACTTAAAGGAGCCGCAACATGCGGCTCGCGAGCCACGGGTTGAGTATCGCTGCGTAACCGTACTTTACCTAGAGGACGGCAGGAATGTAATTTCCCGTGTTCAGTGAATGCAACAGAGGCAAGACACCACCAGACCAATCAGAGAGTTGCATAGAAATAAACGTGTTTTATTGGCTGACAGGTACGTACCTCTCCTCTGTGACAGTGTTTCAACTTTAAACTTTCTGCCGCGGACGCAGAGTTTCTGAAGATGGACATTAGACCTTTTTTTAATAAAAAAGACAGCAATTCTCAAGTGGTGGCTCACACAACAACCCCAGAGCCACCACCTGAGCCAGGTGAACAAGGTATGTACCTGTCAGTAAACTTACAAGTTATGTCAACATGTAAGCAAAGCATAAATTACAGCTACGTTGACGTTACTTTGAATCGCGCGGGTAAGCTAAACCGTTAGCAAGTAGCTATAGCTAGCCAGATATATTAAATAAACACTTGTCATACAATCTAAATGTTGTGTTTTTTTTAGCGTTACCTGGTGATTTCAAAGAAAGCTCTCCGGGAAATGTTGACTTGTGGGTTTTCTTCGGAAGTTTTTCCTTGTACAACGTGCACAAATGTGCAACCTCTTTTTGTGACAGATTTTTGCATGAAATTATAATTCTTCTGATTGATATTCCTATTGACAGCTAGTTTCTATTTGAACATTATGAGATGGACAGCCAGCTATCAAGCTTTTTATACAAATATTTCTGATCAAAGCTAATCCAGTGGGGCTCCTGAAAGGGGGCAAGGGACACTATGCTCCCAAATATTAAGCCTTGACCCCATCTTAAAATTGATATGATCAAAAAATTATCGGAGGCCTTTTTTCCTCATTATCATGTCAAATTGTACAGCTTTCCTTAGTTTTGAATGTAGAAAGATGACTATATTAGAGTATTAAGTGAAAATGACTATATTAAAGTGTTAAGTGAATATATTAAGTGAATTACTCAAACTGCATTTGTATAGGAATGATTCTGTCCTATTGGCAGATAACTACTCTAACAGTGATATCTACAAGAGGTTTCCAATGTAAATGTAACTATTTTCAATTGGTTAGTATTACATTTTGTGACTTAGTTTGGTGACACTCATTTTAATGAAGACACATTTGTGTATCTTGAAATTCATTTATTTGACAGAGCTGGAAACTGATTGACTTTACTTGTTTGTGTTTACCTACACAGTCATCACAGATGAGCCAAACAGAGTAGAGGATGAAGAAAGGAGAACAGGAGACAGGGACACACAAGAAGGAGATACACAAGAAGGAGATACAACAGACAAGAACGACAATGGAGACAACAATGAACAAGAACACCAGAACAGACAAAAGTCAATGGGTAACATGACTGATTTAGGGACTGCAGATAGGGCCAAGGCAAGTGAGACATCACTGCTTTCCATCCAGCATGTTTGGCCAGCAAAAGAGATCATTTCAACCGCAAACAGCAAGAGATGAGGGAAGCAGCAAGGGATGAGGGAAGCAGCAAGTGATGAGGGAAGCAGCAAGAGATGAGGGATTATTATTTCCTCCTTCCATCCCTTTTTTCTGTTTAATCTGATTACTAACAACTTCTAATAATTTTACATAGTTTATGATTTAATTGGAAAATGAAGTGTTTTTAAATAATAAACCTGATTCTGATTCTTTGATTTTTTTGTTGACATATGGGTGTTGAGAGATGTATCCATATCTCTTAATGTTGCTCTCAAATTGCACAAGATTGATGCTTTTAACTTCAATATTTAAAAAAAAATCTGGGGGACCCCAAAGGAGGTGAGTTCCCCTAAATAGCACTTTATCTCTGCTTATGTAATTCCAGTGTAGTGTCCCCTCGGCAACAGATCACTCAGAGCTGGTGATTACTTTCCTACATTTCAATGGACAGCATACACGTGAGCTGCATTGCTTAAGAGATCCTCACATGCTATCTCTTTTACAAAATAAGTGTCCAGTCAACAACAAAACATCACTGATCATATAGTCGTATATTTTTCATAAGCAATGTGAAACATTAAACTTACACAAACTGGTGTACAAAACTCACATACTTGTTGATCTCCTGAAGTGTCTCTACTCTTTCTTCTCCACATCTCTTGTCCACCATCAGAGATTGCAAACATTTCAGAAACAGCTAGAGGTAGGGGACAAACAACTTGTTCGCTGGGCATGTCAAAAACCTCCCTGCTTTGACTTTAGGGAGCCTTTCAGCCCCTCTAGCAAAGGGACTGGAAAGCAAGCTTTGAAAATGCAGTACCATCTACATGCTTGTCATGTTCCAGACACTGCTCAAATGTGGTCTCTTAAACATAAGATCTCTAGCATCTAAAGCAATATTGGTAAATGATTTAATATCAGATTATAATATTGATATATGCTGTCTCACTGAAACTTGGTTGAGACATGAAGAATATGTCAGCATAAATGAGGCCACTCCACCCAGCCATGTCAACACTCATATTGCTCGAGGCACGGGCCGAGGAGGTGGAGTTGCAGCAATCTTTGACTCAAGTTTACTTATCAATACTTAACCAAAATTAAATTATACCTCTTTTGAAAGCCTTGTTTTTAGTCTTACGCATCCGACCTGGAAAACTTTGCAGCCAATCTTATTTGTTACAGTGTATCGTGCACCAGGTCCTTATTCAGAATTCTTATCAGAATTCTCTGAGTTTTTATCAACTTTGGTTCTTAAAACAGACAAAGTAATTATCGTAGGTGACTTTAATATTCATGTTGACAATGATAAAAATAGCCTTACTGTTGCATTTAACTCTATATTAGATTCTGTTGGTTTCAGTCAGAGTGTAAATAAACCAACCCACTGCTATAATCACACTCTCGACCTTGTTCTGACTTATGGTATTGAAATTGAGCAACTATTAGTTGAACCGCATAATCCTGCTTTATCCGACCATTTCTTAGTAACTTTTGAAGTACTATTACGAGACTACAAAGCATTAGTCAAAAGCTCTTGCAACAGAAACCTATCTGTTAGTGCTATAGCCACATTTAAGGAAGAGATTCCACCAATACTTAACTTGATAGCATGTCTGCATGTAGGGGAGGAAACTTATACAAAATGTACACCACCCCAAATTGATCATGTTGTTGATAGTGTTATAGATGCGCTGCGAATAAAATTAGACTCTGTTGCTCCTTTGAAAAAGAAGAAAATAAAACAACATAGATTAGCTCCACGGCATAATGCCGAAACCCGCAAAATAAAAGCAAAAGTCTAGACAACTTGAAAGGATATGGCGTTCCACTAAACTTGAAGAATCTCATTTAATCTGGCATATTACTCTCAATGAATATAAGAAAGCACTGCGTAAAGCGAGAGCAGCCTACTACTCTTCATTAATAGATGAGAATAAGAATAATGCAAGATTTCTTTTCAGCACTGTAGCCAGGCTGACAGAGAGCCACAGCTCCATTGAGCCTTCTATTCCCACAGCACTCAGTAGTAATGATTTGATGTGCTTTTTTAACGATAAAATTGTTACTCTTATAAACAAAATTAATGACCTCTTGCCTTTGACCAGTATAGTGTTATCAACAGCTCCCGGAATCGTAAGTTCTAATATTACACTAGATAGTAAACTAGAATGCTTTTCAGCCATTAACCTTGAACAATTACATTCAATGATTCTCTCTTCTAAACCATCAACGTGCATGTTAGACCCAATTCCAACTAAGCTGTTGAAGGAAGTTTTTCCATTAATTAGCACTTCTTTATTAAATATTATGAATATGTCTTTATTATCAGGCTATGTTCCACAATCATTCAAAGTAGCAGTGATAAAACCGCTTCTTAAAAAGCACAACCTCGATCCAGAGGTTTTAGCCAACTATAGACCTATTTCTAATCTTCCGTTCCTCTCAAAAATTCTTGAGAAAGCGGTCGCAAAACAGTTGTGTGATTACTTAAAAAACAATGATTTATTTGAAGATTTTCAGTCTGGCTTTAGAACACATCATAGCACAGAGGCAGCTCTGGTTAAAGTCACAAATGATATTCTAATAGCCTCAGACAAGGGACTTGTCTCTATTCTCGTTTTGCTCGATCTCAGTGCTGCATTTGATACTATCGACCATGATATCCTATTGCAAAGACTAGAGCACTTAGTTGGCATACAGGGAACTGCTTTAGGCTGGTTTAGGTCCTATCTATCTGAACGCTCTCAGTTTGTACGTGTTAACGATGAATCTTCAACGCAAACCAAAGTTAGCCATGGAGTGCCACAGGGCTCAGTGCTCGGACCTATTTTTTTCACATTATATATGCTTCCGTTAGGCAATATTATAAGGAATCATTCTGTAAACTTTCATTGTTATGCGGATGATACTCAACTATATTTATCAATCAAGCCTGATGAAATTAATCATCTAAATAAAATTCAAGACTGCCTTAAGGACTTAAAAACGTGGATGACCTTAAACTTTTTGATGTTAAACACGACCAAAACTGAAGTTATTGTACTTGGCCCGAAGAATCTACGAAACAAATTATCTAAAGATATACTTCATTTCATTTCATTTCAAACCTTTATTTATTCAGATTGGTCCCATTGAGATCATATGTCTCTTTTTCAAGGGAGACCTGCAGCAATCAACAACAATGGCCAACCTTCGTATTATTCTCGATGGAAAATGCCTATTTTAAAGTTAATTTGGCCATTAAAATACGTTTCGATGTCATTTTATGCGCGTAATATGAGTTTTTATTTCTGATTATTTGTGCAGTACATGTACATGATGTTTAGTTTGCTGGTTATGACGAAGATTACTTAATGAATGTGTACACATTCATGGTTGCTAAGGTGGTTGCTATGGACACTGCAACAGCTCCCCGTTCTCAGCTGAAGCGTATGTTGCGAGACGTCATTGCTCTTTATATATAATTTATACAAAATGACAAAATTGTAATTGTCATACTCTGTGATAGTTCTCGGCGACAGTTAGGCAAACATAATAGGTTTATAGGCGTTTATTTCTCTTATGTGAAGTTGAGATGATGCATGCTGGGTACTGATTTATGCGCGACGATGTTTTCGGCACACACTTGTGACGTAATCTATGCGCGACTATGTTAAAGACCATTTGCGATCCTTCCAGCAGGTAAGAAACACCATGAACATGTGCCTGAACTCGAGAAAATCATTCACTATTCAGCACAAACAACCTTATGTCGGACCAATAAGACATTGTTGGAACATTTACAAGTGCAGGGTAGTCATTTTTTTGCCTGTAAATTATTTTGAGACATTCAAAAAAGTATAACTTGCTGCATCAAACGTGCAGAATGCTAGCTAGCTGCTACTAGCTATTCGCTAGCACAGAAGGTGCTTCTAAGTTTTACTTTATTTAAGAGGTGGCAAACGACTGACACCTGTTATTGCGTGAAATAATATTTGTGATTGTTTAGGAATGTAGTTATTATGTGTCAGTTATGTGTTTTCAATGGGGTTAGAGTTGATTCAAATTAATGACACAACAATGAAAACAATTAAATAATCATAAAAGTTCAGAAATATTCCTAAATGTTCATGACACTAATGCCAAGCCCCTTACATATTAGGTGACCTTTATTTGTCAGATATGATCTTACAGGTTACAGTCATAGGGAATTGTATGGTTTCCATTAATAATGTATTTCCAGTCACCTATGTTACCATAGCTCCAAACTGTCTTTTTGTAATCATGCTTTGTTGATGTTGTTAATTATTTGATAAGATAACGCCACTGTAAAATGTAAGGTGTTCAATTCCTAATTGTTGTTTTTTCTCTCAACAGATTCTTCTGAGTGAAAGCCAAACACCGTTATAAGCTGCTATAGCATCAATCCAAAAGCACTTTTAAGAGCCACGTCCCCGTTGTGTCCCTGCCCTTGCTGTGGTGAAATTGTCTGTATCTCTGTCTGTGTCCTGTGTATGTGTACTGTGTCTGTGTACCTGTGTATGTGTACCTGTGTATGTGTACCTGTGTCTGTGTCTTATCTGTCATCTTTCTGTTGTTAGTCCATTTCTGTGTTTTTGTTTGACTAATGACTAATAAGGAGCCAATATACTGCTAATATGCATGTTAGTTAACAACTAGTTGATGGTTAATTTGTGTACCTTAATATAAATTGTTACTAAGATTCTATATGTTATAGCAGGTGGTTGACTATCATGATTGAATGACTTTCTGCCATCCAAAACTAGAGAAATCAAGCAATAAATAACTTATTTGTTTTTGTACTAAAGCCCGACAAACCTATTAAACATGTGATGCGAGACAATCAACTTTATTTACAAATGATGTGTACAGATAGAAATATTGCTTTTTCATTGCTCTCAGTATAATATACAGACATAGATATAAATTAGGCCTATATATAATTTGTTGTATTTATATAACTGAATAAGGCAAGGCAAGGCAAGGCAAGTTTATTTATAGAGCACTTTTCAACGCAAGGCAATTCAAAGTGCTTTACAAAAAAAATAAAAATGAAAGACATTAAGCATTAAAAAAGAAAAGCTAATCAAATAAACATTAAGAAAAAAATACATGGATAAAAGTTACAGTGCAGTCAATTAAACATTACAAGAAAAAGTACATGGATAAAAGTTACAGTGCAGTTTAAAATATGAATAGTTCAAATAAAAGCAGCGACAAAACGAAAAGTCTTCAGCCTGGATTTAAAAGTAGTAAGAGTTGCAGCGGACCTGCAGGTTTCTGGGAGTTTGTTCCAGATATTTGGAGCATAATAACTGAACGCTGCTTTACCATGTTTAGTTCTGACTCTGGGGACAGAAAGCTGACCAGTCCCTGAAGACCTGAGAGATCTGGATGGTTCATAGTTTAGCAGGAGGTCAGAAATGTATTTTGGGCCTAAACCATTCAGTGCTTTATAAACCAGCAGCAGTATTTTGAAATCTATTCTTTGACACACAGGAAGCCAGTGTAAAGACTTCAGAACAGGAGTGATGTGATCCACTTTCTTAGTGTTAGTGAGGACTCGAGCAGCGGCGTTCTGAATCAGCTGCAGCTTTCTAATAGATTTTTTAGTGAGACCTGTGAAGACACCATTGCAGTAGTCGAGTCTACTGAAGATAAAGGCATGGACAAGTTTTTCTAAAATCCTGCTGTGACATTAGTCTTTTAATCCTAGATATGTTCTTTAGGTGATAGTAGGCTGATTTAGTAACTGTTTTAATGTGACTGTTGAAACTCAGGTCAGAGTCCATGACTACACCTAGATTTCTGGCTTTATCTGTTGGTTTGAACATTGCAGACTGAAGCTCAGTGCTAACTTTTAAACGTTCTGCCTTGGCTCCAAAAACCATTACCTCAGTTTGATCTTTGTTTAATTGGAGAAAGTTCTGACACATCCAGTCATTGATTTGTTCAATGCACTTACTCAGTGTTTGAATTGGAGCATAGTCTCCTGGTGAAATTGTTACGTAAATTTGTGTGTCATCTGCATAGCTATGGTAACTTATTTTGTTGTTCTTCATTATCTGAGCCAGTGGTAGCATGTAGATGTTAAAGAGAAGAGGCCCCAAGATGGAGCCTTGAGGAACCCCACATGTCATATTTGTCAACTCAGATGTGTATTTACCGATAGAAACAAAGTTGTTTCTGTCGTTTAAGTAGGATTCAAACCAATTTAGAACTGTTTCCGAAAGTCCCACCCAGTTTTCCAGTCGGTCCAGTAATATGCTGTGGTCAACAGTGTCAAACGCAGCACTGAGATCTAATAATACTAACACTGAAGTTCTGCCACTGTCTGTGTTTAAGTGGATGTCGTTAAAGACCTTTACAAGAGCAGTCTCAGTGCTGTGGTTTGGACGAAAGCCTGACTGGAACACATCCAAACAGCCATTTAAATGCAAGAAATTACTCAACTGTTGAAAAACAACTTTTTCAATGATCTTACCTAGAAAAAGAATCCTAATTATATCTAAACATTCTAAATGTTAAAAACACAATACAAGTTTGAGTGTTTACGTTCATTGTTAACATAACAACTTGTAACAAGGATTTACAGATTGAATGGATATACATGGAGTACATGATTATACAGTATGTATGAAGCAAATACATGTCTATATACATTATATACAGTATGCAGGATTTATATTGACATTATGATTTGTGTATTTAAAAAACAGAGATGTGCATTTAACCTTAAAAATGTAATCTATAGTCAAATGAAGTAGTGTTTTAAGAGGCTAGTCACAATGTTTGAAGATGTGTCAGGAGTGTTCTCCTGAGCCTGTATGATGACTGATTATGATGGTTACGGTCGGGTGGACATTTTGGATCCTGGGAAATAGTTGATCTCAGAAAGCTGTTTGGTTCCATAGCAGTAATGTTGCTGTTTGCAGGAAGGGGGCCCCACAGGGATAGGGCCGGGAGCGTTGAAGGAGCATCTTCATAACCGTCCATATGAAGGGGTCCATTTCTAATCCACGTCAGAGTCAGAGTGACTGTCATAGTCATCAGCTGAAGCCCTGTACACACACATTACAGTGTAGCAGGCCAGCGTCCACTCCAGCAGCCCAAGTGGCATGACATGCGTCACCACTTAATTCAGGCACGCTAAGATCATGTCTTCCTAGAAACAACAAAACACATCCCCTCTTATTTAAAATGTAGACACAGTCATGTGTAAATGTAAATATGTCACATACACATCTATTGAAACGAGACATCGTTTACAAAAAAGTAAAATTCTTTGCATTCTTACCATTAACTGTCACCACAGCAACAGCCTTTCCCGGGTTGACCCTCAATGAAACTGGCGAACAACGACAGATTTCCACAGGCACAAGTCGAACTAAAAAACATTGTTCAAGTGAAATGAGATCATTTGTATCGACTTAGAGAAAATGTGACACAGATGTATCAAACCACTTGAGAGCATGAGCCTAAATGTGAGTACATGCAATAAAGGCTCAATAGCCAAGAAGTACAATCCTGCAAAAGTACTAATAATAATAAATTGTGTTTTCATAGTGCTTTTCAAAACTCAAAGACGCTTTAATACTGAAGAGATACTCAGGAAGCTTACTGACATTGAGCTCAATGTAATGCATAATAAAGAAATAAGAAACAAAAATGCATTGAATAAGTTGTCAAATAAAAGAGCCGAGTCCAAAGATATGATATATATGGTGCATTCACGAACTGGGACTTACCACAACTGGAAAGGGCTTTATCCACAACAACAGGCTGGAAGAACCCGCTATCATGGCATCTCTGTTGGGACGTGTTGGTGTGCATGCCTCCCATCACCTTCAGCGCAGAACACGGGGCTTGCTCCACATCACGGCACCGACCAGCAGCTGGGCTGCTCCCACTCTGCGGGTTGCCACATCTTCCTGTTCCACTGTGTTGTTCACCAGGCGGGGTCTCTCTCTCGGGGTCTCCACTGTTCTGAAAAGAGACTTTTTCTAGTTCCCCAATCCAGGAAGCGTTGAGAGGAGCAGTTCGGGCTGATGCGTCCTGTCATCCTCTGCGGTATCGCCCAATCAGTGCTGGAGATCTCGTAGAAAACACTGTTGAAAAAGATAGAATAATAAATCAATATCATTTTATAAAATATCAAAGTGTACTGAGTGGCTGTGGCTTTGAGAGGTGTAACAGCTTTGCTCATCATTATTATTACAAAATGAATATATTATGATTACAAACATTACATTTCCAATTCAGTATCAGATACAAATATATAAATATTCTGTTTAGGGCGTAGACACAAAATACACACCAACAGTCTCTGGAGCAAAGGCCAACTCATGGCTAGGGTCAGGCGCATCCAAGGGAGAATCATTTCCCCGACTGGACCTGCTGTACCAAAAACAAATCAACAAGATTACAATGAAAGTGTCCCTGTTACCATGACTGCACGATGCACAAGCAGTCATATCCACATCCCTGGTATCTTGGCTCACGTTACAGCACAGTCCACAGTTTAGTAATACTCTGTTACAGTAACAGTCCTGCATTCAAGATGTTACTCAAGTAAAGTACAAAAGTATTAGCATCTAAATATACCTAGCAAAAGGAAAAGTTCTCATTATGCAGATTGGCCCATATCAGAATAATATATATGATATGTTTTATAATGATTGATCATGAAAGTGTTCTCAGAGCTGGTAAAGGTGCAGCTAGTCTGAAGTACTTTGTAGACAGCAGGGTAGCTGGTGAAGGTGCAGCTAGTCTGAAGTACTTTGTAGACTGCAGGGTAGCTGGTGGAGGTGCAGCTAGTCTGAAGTACTTTGTAGACTGCAGGGTAGCTGGTGGAGGAGCAGCTAGTCTGAAGTACTTTGTAGACAGCAGGGTAGCTGGTGGAGGTGCAGCTAGTCTGAAGTACTTTGTAGACTGCAGGGTAGCTGGTGAAGGTGCAGCTAGTCTGAAGTACTTTGTAGACTGCAGGGTAGCTGGTGGATTTACTCCAGGTGGAACTAAAGTCTGATTCAACACTTGGTTAGATTTCATCATTCATCCACATCTGTGAAGTATTAAATACATGGAATAAAACTACACCATTTCCCTCTGAATTGTAGTGGGGTAGAAGTAAAAATAAAAGAGGAAATACTCAAGAAATACTTAAGTACAGTACCACAGGGGGGTGTTACAGGGGCACTGGCCCCCCGTTGGCCCTCCCCTAGAACCAGGACATCCATATAAAGACATAAGTAAACAAACAAGAAATCACTTTCAATCTGTTCTGAACACGTTGTTATCCAGACTGCAGGCTGTTGGGGTGAAGAGACGGACGCCAGAGGTGGAAGCGTTACAGCATTTTAAGAGGATGCCTTTATACTGTCTCACACTGCAAACATAGAATCAGAATACACAGAAACATACCATGCAGTCGTTGACTGTTCAGAAGTTCACAAACAAGATCATTTTGTAGCTACGTGAGATTAAATATTTCAACGTTTTCAAGCAACACGTATTCAAAAATAATATCAAATATGAGACAGGAGCCTCCACATGGTCTGGGTGGTCTCCTAAAATGCAGCAGGACTATATATGTCGACAGTGACCCTAAACGCCTCGTAAGTGGTACGTTGTTGTTTTTTTGTTTTCTTTCTATTTAGATGTTAGCATGTGGTGCTGATGCTGCGCGCGCCTGAGCCAGAAACAGCTGCTCTGGAGGCTGAAGACCAATCAGAGCATCAGACTTCCCCACCCCGTCTCCCCCCCACAGCAGCCGGCGCACTGGTTCCTCCGTCCTCCGACCCGCACTCTCTCCTCCTGCCCCTGACAGGAAGATGGTACCGCGCACAGAGCTGCTTCCTGCACGTGAACCCAAGGCGTCACTCACCGTCTCGCTGCGGGACTTTTGAACTCACCATGCCGTGCTGCGCCAGGATCCTCCTCATAGTGCTGTGTCTGATCCTGCTCGGGGAGTGCAGGAAACACCGGAGTCGGAGAAAACGCTGGTCCGCTCCGGCGGAGAGTCACAAGCCCGGCAAGTGAGTACCGAGACATTCTTTATTTCACTCTTTAACTTGAATGTGCCCTTCAGGAACAGCGTAGGGCAGCGCGAGGAGAATCCCTTCTGATCCCACCCGAGATGTCACCTTTACGCACGACTCGGTGCCATGGACCAATCAGCTTGACAGCACAGAGAAGGGGACAGTTCACATTCAGACGATGCAGCAGCTTTGTGGATTTCCCCTTCACTTAGTTTCCATCTAGAATGTCGACATGTAGGGGGGATGGCCAGGAGCGGTTCCTGTTCCTTTTCCAGCCGAACCCCCTCCTCAGCGAGGCTGCTGTTGGGAACAGCTGTATCTCCGCTTTTCAAAAGGAAAACATATACATGGGAATAAATCAACCGGTGCGTAAAACCAGCCCTGCACTGAGCCGGTTCACAATCACGACGGCAAATCACCCTTCCCTCAGATCCAGTGTGTTGTCAGTTATTTCAGGTGAATTCTTTATTCGGCCTGCCTTCAGGGACTCCGAACACGGAGACTGCGGAGTGGAGGGATATTCTCTTTGAGCCCGTTGTGTGGCTGCGATTTTCCCCGACTGTCACACTTCTGTCATTCCAAATAGGATCAACCATCCCTCAGCAGCAGCCAGATGTATTCTGATGTAACATGAATTCATAATACCAGCAACACTTGGATTTCAAGTATTTGGCTATTTTACCTGCATTGCTTTATTCCATTTTATAAATGGGTCCTGCGGTTCATCTATTACTTTCTCCAAATATCGGTCTCTACTCAATGTCTTTGCTCTTTGACTTTCCCAGAACTCAAATGGACCTCTTCAAATTGCATTTATTTTTCAGCCAACAGTCCCAAACCCTAATATATTTCATTTACTGTCATCAAATACTCCGAATAAGAGCTAAATCAGTGTTGATAAACTAGGACCAGATTATTTTGGGCCGTTTTGTTTAGGAGATTATTAAAAATGACCAAAGGAAGTCTCACATATTGATCTGAAGATCTTTCTGATAATTGAGGTAACAAGTCAACCCATTGATTCAGCACATATTCTTCTGACCCCTTCTGGATCACCATGCCTTTAACACTATACCTTATCAATATTTATCTTTTAGGGAGTACAAAGCAATACCATTTCATTTTAATTACAGTCCAATTGCAAATAATATCTTTTAAATTAGATGACTTTAGATTACTGTTACATTTCTAAAATGGTGGATTACTATCAGTATTACAATGTTACTAAAAACTTAAAAGATCATATAGTGGTTGTTGTAAAGGATCAGATGTTCTCTCTTCTCCGAGCTGTTCTGTTCTGTAGGATAATACGTTACGTGTGAACACGCCTACTGCCTGAATCTGCTTTATGGTTTTCACGTTCTTTGCTTCATTCGTTCTGGTTTTAACATATGTTCATAATATAGTGTGTGTGAGCGTAACTGTGTGTGTTAAACTGTAGATACATTATGCTTTTCCAGTTCAGATTTTATTTCTGCTTTGTTACACTAGTGTGTGCTCACGTGTTGCAGTGACGGTGTTTAGGCTGCTGCCTGAATCTGCCGAGTGAAAGGCAGCTTTTCCTATACATAACATCTCTGAGCAAAAGAACGATGTTTGATATTACATATCTTGGTTTCTTCTTTCTCTAAGGTTACATTGTTCTGTTGTCTTACCAAATGCACTGCCTCGTAACCCTGCTATAAAGTAGTCTGCTAGTTCTGTGTGTTTTTTTTTAAACAAATCCCATGTGCAGACCAACAGTTAAAATGAATGTCTCTAATAGAAAGCCTGATATCTCCTCGCCTCAGTGCTCTTCACTGATGCGCTGGGTGGCATGTGTTTATTACCATGAACACACACACACTGTTGATCTTCACTCAATCTCACACACGCCGCCCTGCTGCCAGACATACTTAATCGAGCACCACATGTGCATTCATTGGCCCCTGAAAACAGTCCCCAACAATGTCCTCTTGAATGAGTAACTCTAATGCCACTCTCCTCTCTGTCCTCCCGCCTGCTGCCAGTCCTCTGTCCAAGAAAGTTGCTGATGGAACCAAATCCAAAAAGCTGAAGACCAGCCATCTCCTGCGTATCGATGAACATGACTTCACCATGAGGCCGGCCTTCGCAGGTGAGATCTCTGAGCTCCATGAGAGACACGTTCTCCCTTCAGAACCCTGCAGCTGGGTCAGAGGCTCCGCCTCCAGGTGCAGTAAGGAGGGAGTGAAGCAAGGAGCCAGGTGATGTAATATAAAGAGCAACAGAGTGTGTAGGAGGGAGTGGGCTGTGGGGGGAGCTAACAAACACTGGACTTTAACCCTTGAGCTGCAGTGAAAGCAAAAGTAATCCTTTCCTTAACTTAAATACCAAAGTTAACCTTTAGCACGTATGTCAGGTGTTCATGTCATGTACATAACATATATATATATATATATATATATATATATATATATATATATATAAACTATATTTAGCAAACACTTATTTCAAAAGCAACTTAAACATACTTTAAAGAGGCCTTAATATGCTTTTTTGTGTTCTATAGATTTTTGTGCAGGTAAATGGTCTGCAAAGACTACAATTCCACTTTGTAAAAGTTGCGCTTGTATTTGCTAGCATTCCAACATATTGTACATGATAGGCTAAGGGGCGGGACATCTCTATGTGGTTAACCAATCACAACAAAGCTGACCAGCTAGCCACTCAGAGCAGACTGGGCTCTGGTTTCAGACAGAGGGTGAAAAGAGGTGCAGCAGGAGAGGACTCTTTAAAGTAGAGACACTACATACTGATATACACCTGGACATCAGCAGGAGAACACTCTTTAAAGTAGAGACACTACATACTGATATACACCTGAACATCAGCAGGAGATGACTCTTTAAAGTAGAGACACTACATACTGATATACACCTGAACATCAGCAGGAGATGACTCTTTAAAGTAGAGACACTACATACTGATATACACCTGAACATCAGCAGGAGAGGACTCTTTAAAGTAGAGACACTACATACTGATATACACCTGAACATCAGCAGGAGAGGACTCTTTAAAGTAGAGACACTACACACTGATATACACCTGAACATCAGCAGGAGAGGACTCTTTAAAGTAGAGACACTACACACTGATATACACCTGAACATCAGCAGGAGAGGACTCTTTAAAGTAGAGACACTACATACTGATATACACCTGAACATCAGCAGGAGAGGACTCTTTAAAGTAGAGACTCTACATACTGATATACACCTGAACATCAGCAGGAGAGCACTCTTTAAAGTAGACACACTACATACTGATATACACCTGAACGTCAGCAGGAGAGGACTCTTTAAAGTAGAGACACTACATACTGATATACACCTGAACATCAGCAGGAGAGGACTCTTTAAAGTAGAGACACTACATACTGATATACACCTGAACATCAGCAGGAGAGGACTCTTTAAAGTAGAAACTCTACATACTGATATACACCTGAACATCAGCAGGAGAGGACTATTTAAAGTAGAGACTCTACATACTGATATACACCTGAACATCAGAAGGATGTGTCCTCTTTAAGACCGTAGACATTCTGGGGTTAAGTATCTTGCCCAAGGACTCGTTGACCACAGGGGCTAAAGATCGATCGGCCCCTCTGATTGGTAGACGCCCATTCACTCCATGAGCCCAAGCCGCCGTACTCATATAACTTAACATTTTACTCCAGTTACTCGGCAAACCAACTCATTTGAACCCACACCAGCTCTTTTCTGAACCAAATGAATGAGTTGTGTTGGAATTCTCCATCAGACTACAGTCCACGTTGAATGATCATTCCCAGTGAAGGGTTTGTTCTGAGTGATGGCACACACCAACAGGATTAATTTGTTGAATCTGAGTGTGGAGGGAATGTTGATGTCAAACTGATGAAGAAAGGGGCGGCAGGTTTGTTTTTCCCACTTCTTCTCTTCTGTTCCACTGCCAAACCTAAAGAGAACAGAAATAGGCGATGTGGAGCTCACAGCCTCGAGCTAACAAAGAGGAAGACACCCTCAGCAGGTTACACTGTACACACATTGTGACGCAGGGCGATGGAGGCGATGGAGTAAGATTCATTCTGAGGCCATTATTTGTCACTTCTGATTATTTGTATCTTCGATCAGTGACCCTGATCAGTCAGCAGAAGTCAGCAGGGGGGTCGTGTGCCCTTGCTTTACACCTTGAAGGTCACGACAATGGTACCGCTGCTGGGATTTGGGGAAGCAATTAAAAATAAGAAGCTTATTTGTCGAACCAAAGTATCCCTTTCACTGGTATTCAGCCTAAACGGGTCCTGTCCCAGCACAGGAGGAGGTGGCGAGCTAAATGAAATGTCCCGTTGGGACGACAGCGGCGCCACAGATGGGAGTGTGCGTCCCACTGAGGAGCGCCTTTTGTTCTGCGTCTGTCTCAGCCTTTATCTGCAGACACAGGCAGCTTTTACAGCAGAAGAAGAGGAATGTGATCGTCTTATTCAAACACCACCAAAAGCTGACTGGTGTAAGCTGCTGCTGCTGCTGCCTGTGAGACTGCCACGCGTTCCTTTGGCTGAGGAGAACAGTGTGTGTGCAGCTGCTGTGCTTCCTCCTGGCTTCAAAAGGAGCAACTGCAGTGTTACTAATGGAAGCCTCTTACAGAACGTTATCAAAGAATAGACTTTTACGTGCTAAAAGGGATGTCAGTGCAGGGACGGAGGGAATTCCCAGGTCACAATCAGACACATCCAGAGTGTGGAGAAGGTTATTGTACAAACTAACACAATAACCGCTTTGTTGTGATTCCATATTCCGAAGAACAAAGATATTGAGAAGAGAAATGTTAATCGCTTTGTTAAGAGCCTACGGCGTGCCTCAGAGAGCGGCCGTGAAGGAGGTGTGTATTACCAACAGTGTGCAGGTGGAGTTTGAATGTTATCCCAATTAGAGCTGCCCCACAAGTCAAGCACACAGGAAGCTGCAGATGGACGATGTGTCATCACATCTGACTCCCGGGGAACATCTATTCGCAGAGCTCCTCCTTCGTGTTTGCCTCGGGTTGGAAATCAGCCTCACCTGTCATGCATAAGTCATATTTGCATTTAAGACGCCGCATGTTTCCCCCTCATTTCAACCAAATGCTTCCTCACTCGGATGTCTCTCCAGCCCTATGTTGTGTAATGCTGTCTAATGGAGCCAGCTGTGGATTACAGCCGCTAATCCATGAAGAGAGGAGCAGTCCAGCTTCATTAGGTGGAATGGATAGGGTGTTGCCCCCCCCCATATCTACATAACACAAGGACAATTCCATAGGCTAAAGTGTCTCAGCGGTAATGAACCAATTAGACTCCCTGAAAGTGCAGCTTCAATGTGAGACATTTGATTTTCAGTACAAATATATATGTTCCAGGGTCAGCTGTGATGCGTGGAGGACGATGGGCAGGTGCATGTGTGCAGCAAACCTCAAAGCTAGCCTGTGCCATTTAGTGCTGCAGATAGCTGTACATGTCTTTCACAAGTATTATTATTTACATTTTAATCACAACATCTTTAAATATGAAGCTTTTTAGAACGCATTCGGGACAATTAACTATACTATTACGAAGACTATCTCCTGGCATCTGAATTTGGCTGCTACGTGGTCAGACATGTATGATTTTTCACCAAGATCATAGGTCAAGTTCAAATGTAGTTACGGACAAACAATGACATTTGCAAGCCATAATTGGTGGCCATCTGGAAAATTGCAGATTTCCCTGGTTGTTTAATTCTCTTCAGCACACATTTAAATAAACAAGATGAAACTAATTATTCCCCTTGCAAATCACTTGCCAGAAAACGGCCCTTGTTCGTTACACTAATGATT
Source organism: Champsocephalus esox (assembly GCA_036324585.1). Lineage (NCBI taxonomy): Eukaryota > Metazoa > Chordata > Actinopteri > Perciformes > Channichthyidae > Champsocephalus > Champsocephalus esox. The sequence goes on from CM070490.1 coordinate 32,972,048, forward strand.
TAGTTGTGATGCTCCAGTCTCACTCGGTCTGGTGTGACCATAGCTAATGGTGGCCTCTGCTAGCAGACCCTCCCCATTCTCCTGTCATGAGGCCAAGTTAGCATTGATTTGAAAGAAACTAATTCAAATATTCCAAGCTAAAGTTTGGAACCACATTGAAGTGAGAAAGTGTCAAACAAGTGCTAGAATGTATGGTCTTCACAGCCAGATCCAGGTCCAGCCTCTTTCAAATGGCAATCATGAGGACTTCAAATGGCTTGTTTTGTTTGACTCAAATCCAAATGAGAAGGAACTCCATTATGTAAATAGTTTCTAATAATTGTTTCTGTCTCTTGACCAATCAATGAATCAACTAATCATCATATGCCTGTAATCAACACCTTGTGTAGTCACTGTTCCCTACATCAGTGGCTCTGAACCTGTGTCTTCTTAATTCAAACAATAACTGGAATATTAAATATCTTCATATGAGCATCCTCACATGGTTAAAGCTTTGGTGAAGACATGACTTGTGAGCAGATCCACTAAAGATCTGCTTTTTCCTTTTTGGTTGAATTGTAATATGTGAAGGGAGAAGACTTTAAAATATCCAGTGTTTTACAAGAAAATAATTAAAAGTCAGAGAGAAGTCAATATGATTGAGAGATATACTGACAGACGTTTGCTCACATCCTGCAGAGGATTCAGCTTTCATGTCTCTCAGAGCTCTGAACTCAGTACTTCACATTCGGACTCATACTGATATTTGAATCTCTTCCCAAACTACTGAAAACTTAAGGCTGTTTTCCAAATCATATGTTGAGGGTATTTGATGCCTGTATTAGATAGTGGGCAGTGCAAAGGGGACAGGAAATGAAGGAACAAAGGACTCCCACCAACAGCTCTTCACACACGGACCCCCAAGGCTGTTTTATCAACCCATATTAAATATATCTATATTAAATGTCCTGTGCTGTGAGAACCACAAACAAAGCATATATTCATCTCCATTGTTTGGAAGCAGACATCTTAAATCTTAAACCTGGACACATAAAAACAGAAGTATTCGTACAGCTGAGCTGCCCGGGGCCTCCGGGCGCCCTGAAAGCACCAGCTTCACTTTCATGTTGGTCTGATTGATCAAAGCACCAACCTGTTGGAGAGTGTAGCACTAGATCCCAGTTCTACCAGACATGATGGGACCAATGATCATGACATAATCCTGTGACCCAGTCCATGAAATATTCACTACTAATTGTTCTTGTAATTACCAACAATGAATTTCCCACACTGCAAACGTCCAGCAGGGGAGCACTGGGAATGTCTTATTCATTAGAGTGGAATGATGATAAAGCTGCCAGGTGCTGTCTGCGGTGTAAAGGTAGATGCATAGAAAGCAGCTCCCTTCCTCCCCAGGTGTTCAATGGGAGAATACAAAGTTGCTTGGGGGAACTGGCCCTTTATTTGGAGTTGTCTTCGCTACGTGCATGCTCATAAACACAATGTTCATTAGATTAGCACAGTTATAAAGAAGGGATGAAACACTCAGGCTGCCACACGGGGAATATTCCCCCATTGCCTAATTTTAGACTTTAATATGCCTGAACATCTGCTGGTAACCATCAGAATGAATGGTCGCACTGACATCCTGCGTTCCTTAGATGATCATTTTGTAGCCTACAACTGTAACTTTCTTAATTAAACACATTATGAATTTTCATCCACAGGGAGAAATGAAAGTCTCTATACACAGCGACTCAAATAATTAGCCTGATCAAATATTCAGTACTTAAATAAACCCCGACCTGTTGTTTTTATGGCACGCTGTGAATGGATGTGCTTTGTTTTCCCGTCTGTGCTTTGGCGATAACTCCGTTTTAAAGAGCGAGTGTTATTAAATGAAGCCGTTGGGGTTTTAGTGGGCTCTCAGGGAAGCAGAACTGTGAAACTATCTATGGTTTTTCTGCATGTTGCCCATAAACAGCCTGTTCATACATTTTCAGTTGGATGTATTATGGGGTAGATGATACACAGTGTTCCTGTTTGTGGCGCTGTGAGGTCAGCAGGAGAACACTCACTCTGAAAAAACTGAACCGTGACTTTAATTAAATGTATTATGTCAACAGATTTCACATGTAGGTTAGGTGAAAGCAATACTATTAAGTTGAAATACTGTATGTTCAGCTTAATATTATTGCTTTCATCTAACCATATACAGTTATGTGAAATCTGTTGACATAATACATTTAATTAAAGTCACGTTTCAGTTTTTTCAGTGTGCTTCATGTCCCATTTGAAACAGGAAGTGCTACTGAGGGTTGTAAGGCCAAGAGGAGTTATGATGCGGGGCTTGGATGACGCATTCGTTGGTCTCATCTGATAATCAGTGACGTGGAATAATTCGCTGATGCTGTCAGCTCAAAATAGCAAATGGAAATCTTCCGGCGGACCCACACGCGGGACACGCAGTGATCGTCCAGCCTGAACACATGAGCCTCACTTCTTCAGCCTCAATCTGCACTCTAAAAAGTCACCACTTAATTAAATGCATGGTTGCAAGATACACATTTAAATTTAAACTCGGATTTCTGCGTTAATTGACTTAAAACTACATTCAAGTTGTAGTAAGTAATGCAATTGGCTTGATAACTTCATTGTTCTACGCCGTGAGTTAACACCACTTAACATGCCTGGACAAGTTCCCACAGTTAAGACAAATAGAAATATACAAAGGACATTTTAAGGTGAGTGTCAACTTTTGTCATTCAAATACAGCAGATAGCCTTGTCGTTGCACTGTATGGGCAAATTGCTGTTTGACCAAAATTAGCAGCCTTTGAACTGTGAATAGTTCTGTGAGAGGATACAAAGTAGTCGAGGCTACTGTGAGAGTAAACATAATTTGGTTACTATTGTGATATCGCTTTTTATTCAAAATGAATCTCGGTGAAGCTGATCAAGGATGCTTCTTGAGGTCACCCATTCAGAATATATTCCTTTACAGTAGGTCATTTCTCTTTTTTCCCTTTTTCAAAAATAGCACAATACAATTGAAGTACGCAGAGAACTATAGCCATCCGCTGCCTTGTCGTGTACCTTGGAGAAAAGGAAGAGGACCCTTTCAAGGAGTTTAGCGACGTAATTAAAAATCTTGAAATAAAATAAAATCCACGGCCACAGGACAAAAGCACTGCTCTCTGTCAGCTACATTTTGAAGCATATTGCACTTTTGGCCACACCCCAATCAATAATATCTTAGCAACGTTCAGCGTGGATAGGTGTTGACAGCGATGGCATGGGGAAAGGATTGTGTAACATTTGAAAAGTGGCTTCTGCTCTTCACTTAACCAGTTAACAGTAACCTGCAAAAAGATGAGAAGATACACTAAAACTGGCACGGTTGTGATTGACAAAATCTGTCCACATGCATTTCAATCAGGAGAGACTTAGTTGAAGTTGATAGCATTTTGTTTTTGGAGATTAGACCCCATCATACTGTGATGAATTTAGGGGGGAGGGGAAGCCGACTAAAAAGAGAAACCCCCCGGGGTCTAGACACTGGTGGTGGGGAATACTAAGGGAAAATAAAATCCGGATTGATGAGGGTTCTTCTGGGCTGTCCTGTCTTGGATCTGAACAGCTGGAGGTGAAGGAGGTGGAGGAGGGTTGCATCAATTCTCCTGAACGATGCTGACGGGGGAGAGAAGAGCGGATTTAAACGTTTTGCCTGGTGGTGGGTCCAGGCTCAAGGGCGTATGGCACTCTCAACTCTTTCCAGGACATGCCCGGGCCCTGCCTGCCAGTAGCTTTGCCGATATCTGTGTTGATAGGTAATAGATTAAGAGCGGTGAATCATCTTAGAAACAAGAAGCGCGCAAACGTCTGTGTGAGTTTATCTAATTTAGCAGTGATTCCATGTCAGCCACAGCTTGTTACAAAAAACCTGACTGATAGTATGTTTAACGAACTTAAACTAGCTTTATTAAATGTCAGGTCTTTGGCCGGAAAAACATGTTTAATCAATGATTTTATCACTGAGCACATTCTTGATTTTATGTTTTTAACGGAAACTTGGATTGAGCAAAATAACAGTGCAGCTATTCTTGTCGAATCAACACCTCCCAACTTTAGTTTTATGAGTCAGGAAAGAATGCATAAGAGAGGAGGTGGAGTTGCTATTCTGTTCAATGATTCCCTTCAATGCAGGAAGACATCGTATGGAAACTTTGCTTCTTTTGAATATGTGGCCCTTCACCTGAAATGCTCCTCTCGAGCTCTGTTCTTAAATATCTATAGGCCACCCAAATACTGTGCAAGCTTTTTTGATGACTTTACTGAACTGCTGTCTATAGTGTGTATTGACTTTGACCGTCTAGTCATTGTTGGTGATTTTAACATCCATGTTGACAACCCCCAGGACAGAGGGGCTAAAGAACTGTTTTGTGTTCTTGATAGCTATGGACTGACTCAGCATGTGACGGAGCCCACGCACAATAAGGGGCACACTCTGGACTTAGTTATCTCAAAGGGTCTGAATATCTCTAAGGTTGTGGTGACTGATGTTGCACTGTCTGACCATTCCTGTGTTTTCTTTGAGAGCTCTATTTCTGTTCACACAAGTGTTCAAAAAGAGGTAACCACAAAGCGATATTTAACTGAAAATACTAGGGAAATGTTTACTCAGAATTGTTCTTCCACACTTGCCCCTGCTAACATCTCAGTAGATGAGCTAGTAGATCATTTTAATTCAAAAATGAAAAAATTTATAGATGCCATTGCTCCAACTAAGGTAAAGGAAGTGACTGGGAAGAAAATATCTCCATGGAGAAAGGCCATGACCGTGAGAGCAGAAAAAAGAGAGTGTCGAAAAGCTGAACGCAGGTGGCGAAAAACAAATCTCCAGGTTCACTTTGACATTTATAAAGAGAGACTTGGCCTTTATAATTTGGAATTGAAAAACGCACGACAGTCTTTCTTCTCTGACATCATTACCAAAAACAAAAACAATGCACGTGCCTTGTTTGCTACCGTCAACAGACTAACTAACCCCCCAGTGTCAGTAGCCTCTGAATTTCTATGCACCAGGGCGTGCAATGATTTTGCCTTCTTCACTGAAACAGACAAGCAGTCAGTGCCTCTGCATCAGGAACAGCAAATGTGTTGTCTCTGTGTCCACTTAACATCAATTCAGACATCATGACACAATTCCATCAGATTAATGATAAAAACCTGGAGGACATTATACAACTTCTGAAATCCTCCTCCTGCTGCCTTGATATTATTCCAACAGGATTTTTCAAAGATGTTTTGCCTTGCATGGCCTCAGAACTACTTCATATAGTAAACAAATCTCTTCACTCAGGTATTTTTCCACAGGCCCTGAAAACTGCAGTCATTAAACCGCTCTTAAAAAAGAATAATCTAGATGCTTCAGTAATGAACAATTACAGGCCCATATCAAACCTGCCATTTCTAGGTAAGATCATTGAAAAAGTTGTTTTTCAACAGTTGAGTAATTTCTTGCATTTAAATGGCTGTTTGGATGTGTTCCAGTCAGGCTTTCGTCCAAACCACAGCACTGAGACTGCTCTTGTAAAGGTATTTAACGACATCCACTTAAACACAGACAGTGGCAGAACTTCAGTGTTAGTATTATTAGATCTCAGTGCTGCGTTTGACACTGTTGACCACAACATATTACTCGACCGACTAGAACACTGGGTGGGACTTTCGAAAACAGTTCTAAATTGGTTTGAATCCTACTTAAAGGACTATAGGTAAATACACATCTGAGTTGACAAATATGACATGTGGGTTACCCCAAGGCTCCATATTGGGGCCTCTTCTCTTTAACATCTACATGCTACCACTGGCTCAGATAATGAAAAACAACAAAATAAGTTACCATAGCTATGCGGATGACCACACATTTACGTAACAATTTCACCAGGAGACTATGCTCCAATTCAGATACTGAGTAAGTGCATTGAACAAATCAATGACTGGATGTGTCAGAACTTTCTCCAATTAAACAAAGATAAAACTAAGGTAATGGTTTTTGGAGCCAAGTCAGAACGTATAAAAGTTAGCGCTGAGCTTCAGTCTGCAATGTTCAAAACAACAGATAGACAGAGATCTAGGTGTAGTCATGGACTCTGACCTGAGTTTCAACAGTCACATTAAAACAGTTACTAAATCAGCCTACTATCACCTAAAGAACATATCTAGGATTAAAAGACTAATGTCACAGCAGGATTTGGAAAAACTTGTCCATGCCTTTATCTTCAGTAGACTGGACTACTGTAATGGTGTCTTCACAGGTCTCACTAAAACATCTATTAGGAAGCTGCAGCTGATTCAGAATGCCGCTGCTCGAGTCCTCACTAACACTAAGAAAGTGGATCACATCACTCCTGCTCTGAAGTCTTTACACTGGCTTCCTGTGTGTCAAAGAATAGATTTCAAAATACTGCTGCTGGTTTATAAAGCACTGAATGGTTTAGGCCCAAAATACATTTCTGACCTCCTGCTAAATGATGAACCATCCAGATCTCTCAGGTCTTCAGGGACTGGTCAGCTTTCTGTCCCCAGAGACAGATCTCTCAGGTCTTCAGGGACTGGTCAGCTTTCTGTCCCCAGAGTCAGAACTAAACATGGAGAAGCAGCGTTCAGTTATTATGCTCCAAACATCTGGAACAAACTCCCAGAAACCTGCAGGTCCGCTGCAACTCTGACTACTTTTAAATCCAGCAAGAAGACTTTTCTTTTTGCCGCTGCTTTAATTGAACTATTCACATCTTAAACTGCACTGTAACTTTTATCCATGTATTTCTTCTTTTAATGTTTCTTTTATTATCTTTTCTTTTTAATGACTGATTTTAAATGCCATTTTCTTAATGTCTTTCATTTTTTGTAAAGCACTTTGAATTGCCTTGTCTTGAAAGGTGCTATATAAATAAACTTGCCTTGCCTTGCCTTGCCTTGCCTTGCCTTGCCTTGCCTTGGTGTGCTGATTGCTGATTGGCTGTGGGCAATGAGACCCAGCCGATTGGTTAGCTGGGGTGAGTTGCGCCTTTTGCTAATTGAGAAAGGGGGCGAGTAAGTGAGGGATAATTGTGAATGAGAGCGTGGGAACCAGTCTTCCTGAAATAATTTACGCTGAGCTTCATTTAAACACTAGGCAAAGTACTCAAAAGCACCTCTGTGTGTCTTCAGGACCACATTGCCATGACGACACACACATGCAGACTCAATAGGGGAAAACAATACCAGCGTTGCTTTAGCAGCTGGTAATAATGGCTCTGAATTAGCTAAGAGTGACAGTTTAAAAAGTATGCAATACCTAATTCATTATCTCTTATGCGCTAACCTATTATTTAATGTGCTTCAAAAGGACATGAATATCGTCTTCATCAGTGACCGGTCCACCCAGGATCTGACCATACGATGGCAGCCATCGTGGTCCAGGGAAACAAATGAATGAGCAAGCATTCTGCGTTAAATGTGTTCATGCTATTTAAAAACGTGTGTTTATCCTATTATTAAGTAAGTGTTAATTAAAAACACCTCTGATTGTGGAGGAAAAGCCTTCTCCCCTAACTCAAATAAGTCTGTTGGTTGAACACAATTTCATTAGAAGTTATCATAACTCAGTAAACATTAATGCAAACTGTTGCGTTGATTGTCTCTGTTGAGCCAAAGCATTTGTTTTTAGAGTGTGCCACCTCTTGCAGCACTGGAAACTCTCAGCTACATCCAGAGGTCCCAAGTAGTGAAGTACAAATACTTCGTTACTGTACTAAAGTCGATTTTCCTTGTGTCAGTACTTCACTCCACTATTTATTTTTACTATTTATTAACTTTTTCCCTTTACTCCTCACATTTTATTTAACAAATACCTGTCCTTTATACATTTTCAAAACATCATTATTATCATCGCACGCCTATTTCACCATAATGACATACAGAAAAAACAATGGATGTTTATATGACAATAACAATTTTAAATAGAAGCTTTTTAATGTTCTATTAATATAAAGTGAGGTCCAGTTACCAGCTTGAGTCTTGGCTTGGCTACTTTTTACTTAAGTACATTTCAAAGCCCATACTTCTGTAATTTTACTCAAGAAGTTTAGTCAGTACTTAAACTTTTACCAGAGTATTTTTAAAAATGAGTATCTGTACTTCTACTTGGGTGAAGGATATGTGTACTTTTGCCGTCTTTGGCTACATCCCTCTTCTGGAGAGTCCTTTTTCCCCCTCTTCTGTGTCTTGAGATCCGCGCAGAATGGGTTCTGCCTGTGGCCCCCCTTGTGGCCCCCAGTGTCCCGCTGGCCCCCCCCTCTCAGCAGGTGTCTCCTTTTTTCTCCCTTGAGGCAACATGTCAGGAGCTCAGGCTCTGCTGGATCTGGCACGTTATGTGTGGCATATGGTGTGAGTAAGAGTAGGGAGGACACTCTGCCGACAGCTGGAAGCGGACATGAGCTGATATCCTTCATCCCAGGTAGCAGCTTTGCCACCGGTTGGTTACGTAAGGCTGGACCCCCTCACGCTGCTCAGATTAACAGTATTACAGCGGTCAATGTGCCTTTAATACACCAGGGGCAGAAGGCTATGTGAATTTGTTTTGCTATTGATGAGAAGGGTACTAGTACACTCTTCCATCTAAATGTAAATCCCAAACTGGGCACTTCAATAATACTCTCAATCAGATATGAACAGCTATGAGAATATTGTGTTCTGTTTAATGACGTTTTTTTTTAAGAAATGATTAGAGTAATTAGTTGTGGCTTAGCAGCATATTCCATCTTGTTATGTGTGTGTGAAATCATTTCTCTACTCAAATCCAATAACATCTCATTTCTGTTCTTCCTCAGAGTGTCAGTTCAGACACAAGAGGAGAAGAGAAACTGGGAGAGAAACCATTTACATTCAGAAAAACGTATATCAAACACTACAGGAAAGGGAAACCCCAAAGAGCATAATAGGGCCTCTTAAAATTTTAAAAACATTGTTTATATATCGTAATACAAATGTATGGCCCTGGTCAGAGCCTGCAGTGCAGAACCTGTTTAGCCTATAAACATTGGTGGTGAAGAATATATCTTGATTATTGGTTTGAATAAATGTTACTTATTAAGTTAGTACGTTACATAACAAAAGTAGCTTCAGATGAGAGAGTGTGGACTTTTGGTCGCACATGAGACATGAACAGCAGTCTGAGGACTGTCTCTCTTTCTACTACGTCACCCAGCTTCCTCAAGGCATCAAAGTCATCTTTGACAATAACAGTAATTATACACTCCTGTACTTTAGGTTCTTCTTATTCTTCAAGTCTCGGATCCAGTTCCACACTTTGTTTGTGTTTCAATGAGGCACTCTTTATGGTCAGAAACTGTAATCTGTGGGGTGTTCCTCTGCAGGTCCAGCCGTCCCTGTTGGAGTGGATGTCCAGGTGGAGAGCTTGGACAGCATATCAGAGGTGGACATGGTAAGTGGTTTAAATGTGTTGAACGCCATATGGTACACACAGTAAGATTATGGGGGAAATGGATTACAAATAAATAATGTAATCTGCAAAAATAATTGAAACCTGCAGACACTTATTGGAATATACTGAGTTTGGATGTTAAACTACAGAATTACTCATTCTGTCTTAGGCCAACAGAAACCTCAAAGTCAGGAGATTATACAGGATGTACTAAATATGATGTCATTATTACTGCTACTATCCCAGCGGATTATGTCTCTGGTCAACCCAGTCTCACGGCATTTCGTGTTCACCAACACGATTTTTAATCTATTGATTCGTGTTCATCACGATTTGCCCCTTTTTTTCGTGTTGCACAGCACGATTTTAAAAGCAATGTATTTCTACTGGTAACGTGTTTCGTGCCTGCAGGCTGCAGCACGTCTTTTTCTCCGGTCGGGTCGTGGAAGACCGGAAGCTGTGTGGTTCATAAAAACATGTTCTTACTCAATATCAAGCCACAATTATTGCTTTTATTTTAAATCGTATAATTTCAGACTTTTGTTGCCGTCTGTGAGGAAAATAAATGGCGCTCAGAGCCTCAGGATACTGAAATCTGTATTTTTTAAATCTTTTTTTCCTTCTAATTTGTTATTCTTTTCAAAATAACACACTGTTATTTACTCACCAATAACACTCAATTATCCTGATTTATTGGTTTAATTCCATAATCTCGGGCTTTTTTGGCGTCCGTCAGGAACTGAATTTCAAAATAAATATAACAGGAAACAGACGTAGGCATTTCGAGCGATTACCCAAGATCCTCAGCTATGGTTTTAAGCTCACTGATTGGATGTGTTAGCCGCAATGCATGCTGGGATTTGGTGTTTATATTATATGAAATCCGGAAAACATTTTAAAAGTATAAAATAATACTTAATTCCGAGTGCTCTTGCTTTTCTCTTTGAAAGTCATCACATAATGGCATTGTAATACACGGTTCGGCTGCATTACATGACCACTGAGACAAATGTAACATTTGTGATATTGGGCTATATAAATAAACATTGATTGATTGATTACATATTACAGATCTGCCATAGTTCTTTATTTAGAGAGCCCTGATGAGAAGACCTTTGGAAAAACTGGAAGAAATGGCACCGAAACTGAATACTTGACGTGGATCATAAATATATCAACAATTAAACAACATCTTCAATTTCTCTTCACACAATACGTCTCCTTGCAGTATCAACACTAATTCGGCTGACTTTTACATTTTATCTAATTCATAGATGCATAAAACTATACATCTTCAGATGTTGTACATACACAGTAATAATACAAAGTTATTATGGCTGTGTGCACCTTGTGTGCACCTCCTAGTGGTTAAAGCACGTTATTGAATTATTGTTTGTATGTGTTATATTTGATTAAAAAAATATTAAGAGTACATACTTTCATAGGGGGAAAGTATAAATATAGAAATATAGAATATACAAAATCAAGAAGATACTATAAGTGATCTCTACAATAAAACAGTTTAGTGCAGGATGTACACAGATATTAATAGGAGGAGGTGCAAAACAGAAAAACGGATTAACCTTTATTTAAACATTAAATATTAAATATTATGCCTGACAAAGTAATTAACGTCTAATATATTGCTTTCCTGCAATGTTAACTATGTTGAAGCACTTATTTTAACTGATATTATACACATTAATTATACTCTTATGTATGTAGATAGAATAAGAAATGTGCAGAATATGACAGTTTAATGGTGGAGGTACACACATATTGATAGATGTCTTGTAATGCACTGTTGAGGAACCTGTGACCCAAGTTTTTCATTCATTGCATAACTACACCGTAGTTGTGTATGATATGTCAATAAACCTTTGAAAATCTTGAAAGGGATGTGCAAAATAGCCATAATATACAGTCTTTAATGAACTATTAGTAGAGAATAACGAGTAATGAATATACTTTATTACTTGTTTCCATTCATGTGAATTGCAGATACATGTTTAGTCTTCTCAAGCACCAACTATCAAATATCTCTCCTGATTGTTGGCACTTGACAATCACCTTACCTGAATTTTACTCAGGTGTAACTAAAGTCTGATTTAAGGGTTGTTTATATTTCACATCATTAATCAGAATCTGCAAAGTAACTCAAATAAATGCAGTGGAGTAAAAATACCAGGTTAACCTCTGAATTGTAGTGGAGTATAATTACAAAGTAACAATGAGCTGTCATGTGGGTATATATTAATGGACACAAGTGATTTTCACCCATTTATTAATTATATGTTTTACATTTGATAACACCAATGTGTTTAATAATGGTAACTTCTAATTGTGGGGAAAACGAAAACGTTCAGTAGAGACGTCCCATAGAACATTTTGCGAAACACAATAGCCAGCATGTGTAGTTCTGGGGGGCTGTTCGATTCCAGTTTTGGATAATCTGGCGTGGTTTCGTTCCATTTCACACAGCTGTTTGACGCTCTGCGTAACCTTACGGGAACTGTAGTCCTAAACGATAGCTGGGGATTATGGGTAGTGTAGTGTTTTCGGCCATCCTAAACTCAGAAATGTTGACAATCGCAATGATGCTCGAAATGTCCCTTACAGGCCTACGTCTGTTTCCGGTTATTTTTATTTTGAAATTCATTTTCCTGACGGACACCAAAAAAGCCCAGAGATTATGGAATTAAACCAATAAATAAAAGCAAGGATAATTGAGTGTTATTGGTGAGTAAATAACAGTGTGTTATTTTGAAAAGAATAACAAATTAGAAGGAAAAAAAGATTTCAAAATACAGACTTCAGTATCCTGAGGCTCTGAGCCCCATTTATTTTCCTCACAGACGACAACAAAAGTCCGAAATTATACGATTTAAAATAAAAGCAATAACTGTGGCTTGATATTGAGTAAGAACATGTTTTTATGAACCACACAGCTTCCGGTCTTCCTCGACCCGACCGGAGAAAAAGACGTGCTGCAGCCTGCAGGCACGAAACACGTTACCAGTCGAAATACATTGCTTTTAAAATCGTCCTGTGCAACACGAATAAAAGGGGCAAATCGTGATGGTGAACACGAATCAATAGATTAAAAATTGTGTTGGTGAACACGAAATGCCGTGAGACTGGGTTGCTCTGGTAGCGCATGTAGCAGTTAATCTGTGACAGATTCAGTAAAGTTGCTGACTTCAACACGTGGAGCAGCTCCACTCGGACACGGAGGCTAAAGAGCAGGAACGTTCTCCATCAGCAGCGTGAGGATGGACACATGAGACACAGTGACTCAGACTGGGGGGACACCCTTCTCAGCCCCACTTTGTGACTGAAGGTCAGAGCGGGAATATAGATGATTCCTATATTTAAAGTTTATCTGTGTTCTGACACTGCATCAGAAGCCTTCTCTGCTCTGTCAGATGACAGATGAACTTTGAGTCATTCAGATGTTGTTTTCAGTTGGATAATCAGAATCAGATTATGAAAGCTCGATGGTAGGAATTGTTTATTTTGCTCAAACCCAGACTGAATGTTGATTAATGTAATTAAATAGACCTTCTGTCCTGCAACCATCAATTGGATCTGAACTGCTGTCCTGATGTTGTGTAAGCTCCCGTTTCCAAGGACAGCCAAGGATTACATTTCATTTGAATCCCAGTGTGTATTTAATTGTTTTGGAACAGGGGGGGGGTAAAAATGAATGATTCCAGATGACGGCAGCCCTTAATGACATTATGTCATATCACAAAGCTGCAGGATGCTTAACAGTTACGCAGCAAACACTCGTGGCTGTTTTATTGGGAGGGAAACGGGTTAAAGCATATCGATGTTAATAGGACTCGCTAAAAATGAGCAATTTATCTGGATTCGTGTCGTATTGCAAATGTAATGCAATGGTTTCAAGCAGGGATTAGTTTAAGAAGTTGTTTAAATGTTTGCTTGCTCAGTAGTATACCTAAAACAGCTGACTACTAGCATTTAACGTAATCCATCAGGAGGAAGGGGCTGTGGCAAGGTAGGAAGGATGATAGCCTGGATACAAAGTTTTATCTACAATTTGTAAATGTCTATATCTACCTAAAAAAGTTTGAATAACAACAATTTTGTTTCATATAGTGGAGGATTAGCTAAACTAACTAAACACTAAAAATGAATTCTAGCTATCTGACAGGAGATTTGCAAATATAACATCAGAAACGCATTTGTGTACACTTTTTAAGAGACAACAACTAAAGTGTAAGGGTCCTTTCCTGTCTTTGTCTGATCCCTAATGAACGATAAAGCCCTAACAAACAAGCAATCGTCCCTAATAAAAGAGACACCGTGGGCCGATGGGTTGAACGTGATGTTGATCCCTCTCCATGCAGAGAACCAGGGTTCCAATCTAGCCTGGGACAGTCTGCCACGTGTCGTCCTATCTTTCCCCCGCTTTCAAAAGTGTCAATGAAATAAAGGCACAGGTTGCTACGGCGGCCGACAGGTGCATGCAAATAAAGAAACATCTTCACCAACACATGCGCAGCATTTAGTAAACAATCACAAGCTTCACGAAACATGTGCAGCAATTCCTAAAGAGGTTGCATAAATGAAACTGCAAACACAGCTATAAACCCAACGGAAACGGGGACACTAAAAAGTGACGCACACAGCTGGTACCGGTGCACTTAGTGACGTGCAGGGATTATAAAATGGGCCAACTTGGTGAAGATGTTTCTTCATTTGTATGTGATCGGGCACATGTGTGTTTTCACATGTGCATGGTTTTCGAAATGGCAGCGCATTTCCCCTGATGGAGGTGCTTTTGTTTGTGGTAAAGAGTTGCACCTGTAGGTTTTTAATGTATTTCAGAACGAACCACAGATGGGTTTGAGTAATATAAGTGTTGGTAATAACGGTTCATTACTGACAACCCTTATTCTATTACTGATGCATATGTTATGTTGTTGGTTCAGTTATTTATACATGCGCTAAGGCTGCATACGCAAAGCCTATAAATGTTTGTGGAGACTATTTTCAGCTACAGCAGCAGTGTGTGTGAGATTGTGTGTGTTCATGGAAATAAAGCAACATGTCAGAGTGCGGCAGTGAGGCTCCTTGATGTGTTCCTGTATGAAGCTTCACAGCACAGAGCAGGAAGATATCTCCGGCTTTGATATTCAGGACATTGTTGGTTTGAGTTTGTGCGTTGTATTTGATGACAAGCAGGGACAACACCACTAGTCTGTACTGTGGCTTTTGCTGGTGTGTATAACTCTGTGTTGTGTGGTAATGATACAGTAAGATCATAGATCAGGGGTGTCAAACTCAAATTCATCGCGGGCTACATTAGCATTATGGTTGCACTCAAAGGGCCGGTTGTAACCATATAAATATACATGTATAAATATATAATATATACAAAATAATGTATTATATGACATTATTGCGGATAGGGTAATAACTTCGGAATTAACTACGTCTGAAAGCAGAAGTCCAGGGCAAATAATTCTCTCTTCATGTAACTGTAGTATTATATTCTTTGCAAGCTCTTGCGGGCCACATCAAATGAAGTCGCGGGCCGGATTTGGCCCCCGGGCCTTGAGTTTGACATCCCTGTCATATATGCTCAAATAATGCACAGCAGGAGCCCACAGAAGAGTCATGAAGTTAGTCTACATTTAGATCTAAATCAAATCGTTAGTAATTATCATTTCTTAACTTCAAATGTTGTCGCAAATAGAAGAAAACAATTATAGTTGCTGAAATGTATTGTAACAGCGCAAAAGTAGAGAAGAGCAGCTACACAGCCATTTCTACACACATGTGTGAAGGCTAGCCAGCATAGCGGTGATACCCTGCAGGTCAGCAGAACAAGAGTGCAGCCTGCCGTGACTCCATCAGCTGATACATTCAACTCTTCATTTCTTAGAAACAGAATTATCTCTTCTTTCAAAGCTTCAATAGTCTTGCATTATGAAATTCAGCTTTCAGCTACATTATAATTAAATGGTGGTTGTGTAGAGCTCATCTGCTGGCAGTTATATATATGGGGTCAAGAACACTTCAATCCCAACACTTTAAAACAGCTCAAAGCTCAATCTGGCACTGTTCCGCTTGACATATGTTAATGTTTTAAGTGTTCATTACTGTGCATTGTCCTTGCCAAATAATCGATTGAATGAATAAACAAGTGAAGGTACAGTATAGCACATTACAGTGATTACTCAGTCAGAGCCTCAGACATGCCCCTGAACTCATTTTACGCAACATCAAGGTGCCGTATGGCGGTGCCAAGAGTACAATGTGCGGCTGCAGCCATTATTCCAAAGGGATCTTCTCTTATGTAATGCCATGAGGAGAGTGGCATGGGGGATGATCTCTGTAGCCGAGTGTGGGGGGGGGCTGAGTAGGGCAGAGGCAGGGTCACTCCGGCTTGCATAGCAACAGGGGAAGGAGGCGAGAAGACAAGGGTAATCTAGGACCAATGGAAGCTTAGGTAACATATGTCCGGCACTTCTCCTACCCGTTTGTGTTAGTCATAAGCATTCTATATAATCCAGCAGCCCGTGTAATCCCAGAGTACTTTCAGAAACCAGAGGTGGCCAGCAAGTGAGTCCTTGTCGTGCAACTTAATCCAGAGGCTGTTTGTGCTTGTCGCCCCTCCCCCGCCGCCTCAGGACTTCACCATGACCCTGTATCTGAGGCACTACTGGAAGGACGAGAGGCTTGCCTTCCCCAGCACCACCAACAAGAGCATGACCTTTGACGGGCGCCTGGTGAAGAAGATCTGGGTGCCCGATGTGTTCTTCGTCCACTCCAAGAGGTCCTTCATCCACGACACCACCACTGAAAACATCATGCTGCGGGTGTTCCCTGACGGCCACGTCCTGTACAGCCTGAGGTGAGGACACCAGCAGGAAGCCCCCCCCACACACGCTCATATCTGCCCTCACAGGGCTGTTTCACGCTGACTAAATGCCACTTGGCAGCGTAGTTGGAGCCTGCCCCGAGCTGGTGGTGACGCTAACACTCTGCTGTGTCCCCAGGGTCACAGTGACTGCTGCGTGCAACATGGATTTCAGTCGCTTCCCTTTGGACTCGCAGACATGCACGCTGGAGCTGGAGAGCTGTAAGCATGCACACACACTCCACTCCACTGCTGTGGGAAATAAAGGGCCGGTAATTATAAAGGCCCAAAGAATATGTGCAGCATGTTGCCTCAATCAGCACCACATTGAGTCAAATCACTGAATTGTTATTCGTTCCTGTTGTTGTCAGTAGGAGGTAGGTGCCGGTCATGGACGTAATTAACATCATCCCCAGCAGCATGTTGATTTCAGACTATCATTAAACAACTATTGTGGCCAAAAGCAACACATTCTGTTAGTAAAATCATTTGTAATGTGTTGTTTGTGCTGGGTTTTTTAAGTTAAAGAGGCCTATAATGCTCGTTGGAGTTTCCCGTTCCTGTAGTGCAGGGGTGCCCAATGCGTCGATCGCGAAGGTAGTGTGGGTAGATCGCATGGCATTGATACAAAAGTAAAAAAGTTAGCCCATCATCCATCCTTACTATGGCATTTGCCACTTGTTTGCCGTACTAACGGTCAACCGTGCAAATCACCGGCGAGCTGATTACCTATTAGCCTTCCAATGTATACACTTCTACTGAAGAAAGGGTATAAGGGGGGCCTCACCTCCTCATCTGAAGCGCAGATGCGGCACAATAAGTGTAAGCTTGCCACAGTTTCTCCGCCACCACATGACTTTGGGCAGGCCCTATAGGTAGATCACTTTGACTTGGTCATTTTAAAAGTAGCTGAAAAATGGTGCCTGCTTAGTGTGTTCTGTAGGTTTGTGTGCATGTAAATGGTCTGCAAATGCTAAAATATTTGTGTTGCCTCCGTTGGACTCCTTTGTCAGTAACATAGTGACATCACTGTTGAACACTAGCGTTCTATTGGCTAGCGCTCCAGCCAACTGTACGTGAAAGGCTAAGGCAGCGACCATCAACTGGCGGCCCGCGGGCCACATCCGGCCCGACAGACATTCTCATGCGGCGTGCACGGCGGGGGTTACTGTGGCGTTGGTGAGTAATGTGCAGTACCGGAGTCCAACAGAGAGGCAGCAGCTGCGGGAAAGGAGCCTAGAAGTGATCCTTCGTTAATGTGAAGACTCTGCTAAGCTTTATGCGCTCCACAGTACCTGAGCGTGCTCCACTAGCCCCCCGTCCCCCTTAACTACTTCAACATTCTGGGCTATATATAAAAATCGCTGGCCCGCGAAAGTGTCTATTGGATACATTCTGGCCCTTGGACAAATGCAGTTGGTGATCCCTGGGCTAAGGGGCGGGACATCTCTACGCGGTTGACCAATCACCACAGAGCCGGCCAGCTAACCAATCAGAGCAGACTGGGCTCTGGTTTCAGACAGAGGGGGAACAGAGGTGCTGCAGCACAGGCAGTCTGAGAACAATAAAAGAGCTTTTTGAACATTAAAGCGTGGAGACATTCAATTGAATTCAAAACCTTTATCTATCCAGGTACAATCCCATTGAGATCAATGATCTCTTTTTCAAGGGAGACCTGCATGTCACAGGAGAGACACTACACACTGGTTCTGTTCACATGAATTGCAATTGGACTGTAGGGAGGTGAATTAAAAGTCTGAAAGGGTTGAAAAAGATCAAGTTCACTAATGGAAAGTGAAAAGGCAAACAGATGCACTGATAAACAATAACTCTATTCATTTGGTAAGTGTCAGGGGTAACGTTATTATGGATGCAGGCCACACTTACATCCCTGCTCTCTCCTCCAGATGCTTACACAGATGAAGACCTGATGCTGTACTGGAAGAGCGGTGATGAGTCTCTGAGCACCGACGACAGGATCTCTCTGTCTCAGTTCCTCATCCAGAAGTTCCACACCTCTTCCAGACTGGCTTTCTACAGCAGCACAGGTACGCGGCCCACATCATGCTGAGTGGAGGGTTTTATCTGAGGCTGGTTTAGCCAAAGGCCAACAATGCAGACTTTGGAATGGAGTTATTTGAGTTATCGGTTCATAGAAATGGAAATCGAAAGGACTTGCGTTTGTATGTCCGTAATCCTGCATAGTCGAGGGGCCACTAGTCAAAATCGACTGTTTAATATTAATATGTCAGTTAAATGTATGCTTACTTGTGCACATTCTTAAACAAACTAAAGTTGGTCAACACATGGGAA
Source organism: Champsocephalus esox (assembly GCA_036324585.1). Taxonomy (NCBI): domain Eukaryota; kingdom Metazoa; phylum Chordata; class Actinopteri; order Perciformes; family Channichthyidae; genus Champsocephalus; species Champsocephalus esox. The sequence continues at coordinate 32,990,721 of CM070490.1, forward strand.
ATGAGTAGGGCCCTTCAGCTCACTGCTGATAGGATCATCAGGCCCCTATGCTACAGTCTGAAGTCACTGCATTGAGTTGAACCTCAGTAAGATGAGCAAAAGAAAAATACATGAACTTAGCACAACATGCTTTCATATCACCTGCTGTCTTGTGCACTCTGTCAATTGCATGTCATACTTACTTTCCAGTGTTTCTTTGCAAATATTTCATTTCTATAAACATATATACAATGATATCATGTTTTTTTCACCATTTTACCTTATATTTTAATATATGGTGCTGCTATCACGTTTCAAACTTGATGACATACTTGGTCTTGACTTGGACTTGAAGATCTCCAATCTGCTTGAACTCTTCCCTGTCTCTGACTCAGATGTGGTGCTTCACTTTTCTTCCTCTATGATCACAATGGCTCTGTTTTGAATAATCAGTTGTTCTTTCATGTTTTAAATCCTCGCATTTCCAATGTTCCAGATTTTTGGCTTTAAAAAAAAAGAAACTCAAACTTATTTAAATTGAGCATTTTATTTATTTTATTGAATCGTTTATTTGGACAATGCACAGTAATGAACACTTAAAACATTCAAAGGTATCAAGCGTAACAGTGCCACCCTGTGAGCTCATTTCCACCCTCACATAAAACATTTAAGAAAATTACCTTTTACAAACAAGCAAAAACAAAATACAAGATAGAAAAGAAAAGAATATAAATGACAAAGGCAAAGCAGGAATGCAATGCCTGTATTGTGGAATTAAAGTGTTTCTATTTTTCAGACATATTTACGATAAAGGCAGCAAAGTTACTTACGATATTTCCCTCTATGGTGTTGAATCCAAATTGCGTCCTCACTTCACTTCTTAGATGATTATCCGTCTAACTCAGCTTGCTCGTCTTCTCTATTTTGAGTGAGCAAGGAAAACAACAAATACATATTTTCACCGTGTGACAACAAATGTGGAAATGTCAGGTGTAAATAATAACAATAATGAAAAGATATAGTTCATTTAGAGGCCTGAGTTTTAGGATCCTTTTCTGTGCCACTCACTAGGACACTTAAATAGAGTGGAGCCATCATTAATGCCATTAGCAGCACTTCCATGACAAGTGAAAATGTGTGCTGTGAAAGGAACCGCATATTAAAGAGAAATGGGATAGGACAATTATGGCGCACATAATATGGTGTCTGACCAAAGTCTTAAAAGCTGATTAAATATACTGTATGTCATTCCATATTCCTATTTTAGTTCAAATAAGAAGTAAAAAACCTATCTCCACCCGAGCTGAGTTAAGTGTCGTTTTAAACAAATAATTATATTTATATTCAGCAGCAACGTCTTTAGAGAAGCACTATCCTGGTTACCCCATGAACACACTGACAACAGTTACCATGGTGAAACACGGTGCTACTAAGGGTTGAAAATAATAACAGATATTTATTATATTAGTACATTAAATAATAGTTAATCCCCGAGCTAAACGTTGTGCAGCTTTATGTAAAGGCACTGAAATTGACTGTTTGGCTTTGCCTGAGGTTTTACTCAAACAGTGAGATGTGCACTGAAATGGTTCTGTACGGTCCTCACTATTGCGTTAAGCGGGTTGTCACTTCCGGTTGTTGTTGTTGTTGTTGTTGTTGTTGTCACCTCCGGGCTATCCTGTGTGTTGGTTCTGCTGCTGATAGTTTATATTATCTTAACTTAATCGATCGTTTTACAATTCTTGATCAAGGCAGCTACCTGACGTTGTAATCACACGTTACTACAGCTTAAGCACTCACAACTCTCCTTCTCTTAGCGACTGTAACTCCACAGTTGCTTACACTCCTTTCGGGTTTGCGAACGGTCGCTACTTTAGCTTGATAGCTAGCCATGGCTCTTTCCCCACCCTCTGGTGTTATTTCCTGCTCTACCTGTCTCATGTTTGGTTACTTCCCTACCTCCTTTACTGGTACCGATAGGTCTGCGTGTGTTAAATGTAGTATAGTTAGGTTGGAGGCGGGAATCATAGCCATAGAAGCCCGGCTCTGCATTTTAGAAAGTAACTCAGCTACAGTAAAGCCCATGTTAGTCGGTACAGACCGGCAAGAGGTAGCTCTTACTAGCCGTCCCCCGGCAACTCCCGAGCAGCCGGGAGATTGGGGGTGTTTCTCAATGTTGAGTACGCTTGCTTGGTAGCACATGTCTTCCGAGTCACTTGCTTCAGAAGCGAGGCAACAATCCTTCCTGGCATTCGGAAAACGAAGAGTGGAACAGGCCAGCAAGTGTGCAGGTGTGCGTCATATGAGAGGTCCCGCCTTACATTTTCCGCCACAGATTAGGGGAAATTGGTCTGTGCGCAAAGCATTGTGGGGATTTTAAGACTGCGGAATCTACACATGTGCAGCCTCGACATTTCTCGCTACGAAGCAATCTTTGACTCAAGTTTACTTAAATTAAATTATACCTCCTTTGAAAGTCTCGTTTTTAGTCTTACGCATCCGACCTGGAAAACTTTGCAGCCAATCTTATTTGTTTCAGTGTATCGTGCACCAGGTCCTTATTCAGAATTCTCTGAGTTTTTATCAACTTTGGTTCTTAAAACAGACAAAGTAATTATCGTAGGTGACTTTAATATTCATGTTGACGATGATAAAAATAGCCTTACTGTTGCATTTAACTCTATATTAGATTCTGTTGGTTTCTGTCAGAGTGTAAATAAACCAAACCAAAAAAATCATAATTTGACAAATTATTGATTCGAAAATAATATGATACAGCACTATTACGTCTGGGTCTCTGTGTTTCATTCAAGCTCGGCTCTGTGTGTGTGTGGAATGAGCCCTTTTGTGTGCGCGAGCGAAAGAGAGAGCACACCGGTACCGGAGATCGTTGTTGTTAGCTTCTGGTGCTAGCCAACTACGCTAACGGATATAAGGAGTTTTTTCAACAACAAGGTGGAGGAGAGTCCTCTCTGTCAGACTGAGAGACTCAGTGAACTAAAGGACTCTCTCAGTGTTATCTCAGTGGCTCTCAAACGGTTTGGTCACCATTAATGTAAACAATTATTTCCAAGGCACACTCGGTTTATATGATCATTATAGTTGTAAAAAAATAAGAGAATAAATGAAAAACAGGTATGAAATACTATATGACAGTAAAAAAAGAATAAAGTTTAAAAGGATAATTTATAAAATATCTATAAAGAAAAAGTAAATCTGTTTACAGTTCTGTTTCCTGTTGAGAGAAGTATCCATAGATCTCTTCATGTTGCTCTCAAAGTGCACTGGCTCTGTGTTTATCGAGGAATTTTAGTAAACCATTTTTTGTTCTACCCTCTGACATTACATTTATTTTTATTTCACTTCTTCTCTCCTCCAGGCTGGTACAACCGTCTGTACATCAACTTCACCCTGCGGCGCCACATCTTCTTCTTCCTGCTGCAGACCTACTTCCCTGCCACTCTGATGGTCATGCTGTCCTGGGTGTCCTTCTGGATCGACCGCAGGGCCGTCCCTGCCAGGGTCTCATTAGGTGAGAAGATATGCAACACAATAACCACCCCTTCCTGTTCGTGTCTGTCACACATCACAGTGACCTGAGAGCATGGACCAGTGTGCACAGTAGAACTGTGAGGGAATCAAACTGAAAGAAAAGTTCAACATTCTGGGAAATGTTCTTATTTCCTGTCTTCCTGAGTTGAGACGATCAATATCATTCTCATTTCCTCGTTAAGTATGGAGCTGGAGTCAAGACGCAAACATGATTGAGCTGTGAATCACAATCTCAAAACTCATAGGCTATCGATATTACGACGATAAAGCCTAGCTAGCTAGATGATAGCTGAAGCATCACAGCCAATTTATTCGGACTATTCTGCTATTGTCGTTAGCAACCAACCAAACTCCTTTTGATTGGTCAAAACTACTTGGAGATTACGAACGGTAACCATAATGCTTCCAACACCAACATCTTGTCCTGTTATGGTCAGATTCTACATATGGACAATGTTTATAGAGATAGCCAATCACTGATTCCCATTCTTTATCTGGGAACCTCCTCCTCCTATATTTTAGTTTTGACTGTTTTTAGTGTTTCCCCTCCTTTTTCGAGAACTATAGGTGGTGCAAGAAAAAGACCTGGGGGGTCTGTAGCCACCCTAGGAAAGCCGCAGCACCCCAAAGAAATGTCTGTGGTTTGCTTTTCAAATGTTCACATGAAGTTGTATGTTTTGTGTTCCTCAGGTATAACCACGGTGCTCACCATGTCCACCATCATCACTGGAGTCAACGCCTCCATGCCCAGGGTGTCCTACATAAAAGCTGTGGACATTTACCTCTGGGTCAGTTTCGTCTTTGTCTTCCTGTCGGTGCTTGAATACGCTGCCGTCAACTACCTGACGACGGTGAGGGACGGTAAAGACCGTAAGCTCAGAGAAAAAGCCAGGGAACAGGTACAGAAACCTTTTCAGAATTACTGTACGTCTCAAATTCATATTAGTCTTTATCAATCTTGATTTCTTTCCTGTCTTTTGCTCAGGCTCAGAACCTGCCCTGCACCTGTGGCATGTCCCACGGCAGGACCATGATGCTGGACGGAACGTACAGTGAGGCGGACGCCAACAGTCTGGCGGGGTACACACGGGGCTCCATGGCGGCTGATGATGCATCGGAAAGACCGGAGCGGATAGTGGTGCATCTCTCGCTGGGCAACGAGCCTACAGAGACCAAGAAGAAGAAGGGCTTCCGGATTATCCAGAACACCCACGCCATCGATACCTCCTCTCGCATGATCTTCCCTGGCGCATACATCCTATTTAACCTGATCTACTGGTGTGTGTACTGCTGAGTGTCTGCATTTAACCCTAAACTATAGCAGCGAAAGAAAACACTACGAAACCCATCGTTGACTTTAGAAGACGGATACAGTTGTTTCCATTCTGCATTTTCAGGTGGATCAACTAGTTTGGCAGTGAAGCTTAAGAACATCAGAGACTTCTGGGTGTGAATATCTCCAACTCATAGTTTACAGCTGAACTGGACCACTCGTACAGCTTCTCTTCCTTTACATAATTACATCCCAACTCATATTTACACTAATTATACCTTGGGGGCTGGTTGCATAAGTTTGCACCTTGACTGGTCTAATGACAGTGATACAAAATAAACCAATACAAATGTTGTATTACTGTTGCCATGGTCATGATAATGGTAGAGTACTTCGAAATAAAATGGAAATCGTTGTTAGTTGTTACAGAGACAACACGTCAGCAGTGTCAAATTGTGCAATGTGAACTGTACACATGAACATATGTTAATTTAAGCAGGAAAGTCTGTTCCATTTTGTTCTGATTTATGTAGATCTTTAGAGCTGCCCACCAGATATCATCATGTTTGAAACACGCTGATTTAAGGGTTGTTAATTCTGTTGACGTATCAACTTGTCACCCTGAACAGTTGCGTGCATATCACCCCCCTGCTGCCATTTCTGGCTGCCTTTATGTCGCTGGTCATGATTGTATATATGAGGTCCCCATTATTAATCCGGCAACAGAACTCAGGTTGAGCAATTGTTTCTTCAATGGGGCAAAACATCTGTGATGATAAAGACACCAGATCTATTTAATTTGTTAAATACATTGGAGAATTGTCTTGTAAGTACAGATCTAAGACAAGGATAAAGATGATCTTTAAAGCAAGCTGAAAAACACAAACAAGTAAATGTTGTCATCTTGTAAATATTGTCCAATTTGCTTAGTTGCCTAAAGTAGGCCCTGAGCAACATTAGCACATATTTTAGGCAAAACAACTTCTTTAAAGCGCCACATGTATGTCCTTCTCTCCGGTTTGGTCTCCATTAACTCCTGAGAAAACCTTCTGTGTTTTGAAGTGTCATGTGTCAGGGTGAATACAGGCTATTCGTACAGACCGCTCAGATTATTAGGAAAGATTTGCACAACTGAAGAACTTATATGCCTTTTTGAAGTCAGACTGTTTGATCTGTGCCAGTCCAATCTTTGTGGAACCAGCCCCCGTCCAGACTTCAAATACCACTCTCCTCTCTGAAGATGTTCATGATGAAACTGTAGAAAAATAATAAGAGCAGATAATTTGTCTGCGTTGCCTCTGTAACCTCTGGATCTGATCATCACTAAATGTGTCGAGAGCACAGACAGACACTCATCACCAAGGTCACAATATCAATTGATCCAATAGCCCATTGGCAAAACACAGAAGATCAACAAAAGATATGACATCAAATGAACTTACCAAAGCTGAAGTAGATGGTCAACTTCATACATTTCTTTCCGTTTTACTGATTTGAATCGTTATATGCTGCTCTCTCTAGAAAAATACTCTGAGCATGCGCAGTGTAGTTTTTACAGCACCCATTCACTTGACAGTGAGAGAGAGGGGCTAGATCGGGGCTTGACCCATGTCGCTCAAAACGGCTCAATAGGCACACTGTAGACACTAATTAGAAGAACACAGACTAAAACAGCAATGTACAGACGAATCAGATGATTAAACATGATCTGAAAAATGTATTTTAAGATGTATTTTATTTTGCATATATTTGCATTTTTTTGGAATTATTATTTGAATTACTTTCTGCTGACACTAGGTGGTGCTGCCCCCTTATGGCCAGTCGCCACTGTAAATACCACGCTCTCTTTTCATAACGGCGGCTCCTACTACCGCGACCACATTTCAGTGAAAGTGACAGTAATGCTGCTGCGCTGTGTGACACATGGACTACTTTTGGCATTTCCAAACTGAAGCATTCCCATAAAGCCAGGACGACACCGGATGTTGCTTGAGTTTTAAAGCACAACACACAACTGTTGCTCAGAAATCTTATGTATTTATGCATTTACAGCTTGTTGGTTTGCTCAGTTTCTTTTATTTGATATTTATTTGTTTATTTAGTGCAGCAATAGATCCATGTGCTATTATACCTGAAGTTTGCAGAGATGCAGGAAACAGGGCTTGTATAGAAAATTGCTTGATGCATGCTACAGATGTGGAAAACTCTATGTATATTTCTTAGGAAAGACTTAAAAAACATGGAAAGCTTTTAACAGTGATGTGTCCAACTTGAAGCGCCTTAAAATGAACATTTTTTATACATCAACATGGTTTAATGGTTGTATTCTTGTTTTGTAATGTTTTTGTTTTAGTACTTGCATAGTTGAGACTGCATATTGACTCAACCCACGGCATTTCGTGTTATAGTCACGACATATAATCTATTGATTCGTGTTCACCAGCACGATTTCCCCCTTTGTTTCGTGTCACACAGAACGATTTGAAAAGCAATGTGTTTCTATTGGTAGTATGTTTCGTGCCTGCAACACGTCTTTTTGTCCGGTCGGGTCTTGGAAGAACGGACGGAAGCTGTGGGGTTCATAAAAACATCTCCTTACTCAATATCAAGCCACGATTATTGTTTTTATTTTAAATCGTATAATGTCGGACTTTTTTTGTCGTCTGTGAGGAAAATAAATGGGGCCCAGAGCCTCAGAATACTGAAATCAGTATTTTTCTAAATCTTTTTTTCCTTCTAATTTGTTATTCTTTCTAAATAACACACTGTTATTTACTGACCAATAACACACAATTATCCTTGCTTTTATTTATTGGTTTAATTCCATAATCTCTGGCTTTTTTGGCGTCCGTCAGGAACTGAATTTCAAAATAAAAATAACCAGAAACAGACGTAGGCCTATAAGGGACATTTCGAGCATCATTGCGATACACAGCCACTGAACTGATTACCCAAGATCCTCAGCTATGGTTTTAGCTAGCTGATTGGATTGTTTAGCCACAATGCACGTAAGGATATGGTGTTTCTGCGATATGAAATCAGAAAAACATTACAAAATAAATAAAATAATAATACTTTATTCCGAGTGTTCTTGCTTTTCTCTTTGAAAGTCATCACATAACGGGCATTGTAATACACGGTTCGGCTGCATTACATATTACAGATCTGCCGTAGTTCTTTATTTAGAGAGCCCTGATGAGAAGACCTTTGTACAAACTGGAAGAAATGCCGCCGAAACTGAATACTTGACGTGGATCATAAATATATCAACAATTAAACAACATCTTACATTTCTCTTCACACAATACGTCTCCTTGCAGTATCAACACTAATTCGGCTGACTTTTACATTTGATCTAATTCACAGATAGGTTATATTTACACCATAACGGTGCACAGCTGATATAAAAGGACTTGTAGTTTTTAAAGATATTACTGATTTTCTTTGAATGTAAGAATGTAAATACTGAGTCTGAAATAGTATAGCAATATGCTGTACAATGATGTGAAAACATGAATAAAACTACACATCTTCAGATGTTGTACATACATAAGTGTCCTACACTAATACTACAAAGTTATTATGGCTGTGTGTACCTTGTGTGCACCCCCTAGTGGTTAAAGCACGTTATTGAATTATTGTTTTTATGTGTTATATTTGATTAAAAAAATATTAAGAGTACATACTTTCATAGGGGGAAAGTAGAAGGTCTGTGATAGAAATATAGAATATAAAAATCAAGACGATACTATAAGTGATCTCTACAATAAAACAGTTTAGTGCAGGATGTACAAAGATATTAATAGGAGGAGGTGCAAAACAGAAAAACGAATTAACCTTTATTTAAACATTAAATAATACTTTAGATTAAGGTCTTCTTTTAAATAAGAAAAACACTTTGGGGGTATCTATCTACAGATAAATATTAAGCCTGACAAAGTACTTAACGTCTAATATATTGCTTTCCTGCTATGTTAACTATGTTGAAGCACTTATTTTAACTGATATTATACATATGAATTATACTCTTATGTATGTAGATAGAATAAGAAATGTGCAGAATATGACAGTTTAATGGTGGAGGTACACACATATTGATAGATGTCTTGTAATGCGCTGTTGAGGAACCTGTGACCCAAGATTTTCATTCATTGCATAACTACACTGTAGTTGTGTATATGATATGTCAATAAACCTTTGAAAATCTTGAAATCTTGAAAGGGATGTGCAAAATAGCCATTATACAGTCTTTAATTAACTATTAGTAGAGAATAACGAGTAATGAATATACTTTATTACTCGTTTCCATTCATGTCAATTGCAGATAAATGTTTAGTCTTCTCAAGCATCCATCCATCCATCCATCCATCCATGTATCTTCTCCCGCTTATCCGTGGTCGGGTCGCGGGGGTAGCAGTTCCAGCAGAGAGCCCCAAACTTTCTTTTCCCTAGCGACATCAACCAGCTCTGACTGGGGGGTCCCTAAGGCGCTCCCAGGCCAGTGAAGAGATATAATCCCTCCACCTGGTCCTAGGTCTGCCCCTCGGTCTCTTCCCAGCTGGACGCGCCTGGAACACCTCCCTAGGGAGGCGCCCAGGTGGCATCCTAACTAGGTGCCCGAACCACCTCAACTGGCTCCTTTCGACGCGCCAACTATCAAATATCTCTCCTGATTGTTGGCACTTGACAATCACCTTACCTGAATTTTACTCAGGTGTAACTAAAGTCTGATTTAAGGGTTGTTTATATTTCACATCATTAATCAGAATCTAACTCAAAAAGTACCTCAAATAAGTGTAGTGGAGTAAAACTACCAGAATAACCTCTGAATTGTAGTGAAGTAGAATTACAAAGTAGCAATGAGCTGTCATGTGGGTATATTAATGCTGCGCATTATGGACACAAGCGATTTTCACCCATTTAGTAATTATATGTTTTACATTTGATAGCACCAATGTGTTTAATACTGGCAATTTCTAATTGTGGGGAAAACGAAAACGTTCAGTAGAGACGTCCCATAGAACATTTTGCGAAACACAATCGCCAGCATGTGTAGTTCTGGGGGGGCGTTCAATTCCAGTTTTGGATAGTCTGGTGTGGTGTTGTTCCATTTCAAACAGCTGTTTGACACTCGGCGTAACCTTGGCGCACTGTCACTCCAACATCCAATCCCAGAGCTTGAAGATTAATCACGGGGACTGTAGTCCTAAACGATAGCTGGGGATTATGGGTAGTGTAGTGTCTTCGGCCATCCTAAACTCCTAGAGGCCTACGTCTGTTTCCTGTTATATTTATTTTTGAAATTCAGTTCCTGACGGACGCCAAAAAAGCCAGAGATTATGGAATTAAACCAATAAATAAAAGCAAGAATAATTGTGTGTTATTGGTGAGTAAATAACAGTGTGTTATTTTGAAAGAATAACAAATTAGAAGGACATTTCTTTTTTAAAATACTGATTTCAGTAATCTGAGGCTCTGAGCCCCATTTCTTTTCCTCACAGACGGCAACAAAAGTCCGAAATTATACGATTTAAAATAAAAGCAATAATTGTGGCTTGATATTGAGTAAGAACATATTTTTATGAACCACACAGCTTCCGGTCTTCCACGACCCGACTGGAGAAAAAGACGTGCTGCAGCCTGCAGGCACGAAACACGTTACCAGTAGAAATACATTGCTTTTAAAATCATGCTGTGCAACACGAAAAAAAGGGGAACATCGTGTTGGTGAACACGAATCAATAGATTAAAAATCGTGTTGGTGAACACGAAATGCCATGAGACTGGGTTGCATATTAGGGTTTAATCACGTGGGGAAAACTTAAAGCTATTGCTAAGCTAGCAATGCAGTGATGCTCTGCAGATTCTTTCCACTTTAAAAGTCAGTATTTCAAAGGCTGATTCTACCTTAAAAAATATCACGTTCTTAAAGATATGGCTCGATAATATTGGGAGTTTTCACTTTACTGAGAGATAGATGAGAATATTTGCTTTAATCTCATATCTATACAGAGCTTGACCATTGAGATCATTAGCTTAGCTTAGCATAAAGGCTAGAAGCCATCAACACCATGAAGCTTATTAGTTACCATGTTTGATCTAATGTATTTAATCAAACAGAGATGTAGAAAGAAACTTAGGGAAAAACAAACTTTATTTAGCCTAATATTGTGTTTATATGCCACTTCTGTTTAATATGGAGGTTACCAAACGAGGCAGCCATAAGGAGCACAGCACCAGACCTATTGAATTTAGCTAACACGTTTGAGGTGATTCACAGGCAGGAACCAGACTAGGTTACTTCCAGTCTTTATGCTAAGCTAAGCAACTCTAGGCTCTAGCTCAACACTTTTTCCACAGATTTGGCGGTATTGATCTTTCATCTAGCTCTCAGCCAGAAGTGAAAATTCACATTCGGCGGAATGCTTAACTACTACAAAAGTTCTCGACTTGATTCATTTTCAGTAACTATCATTGTATCAGCTTAATGGTTTTGCGATTGGTAGCCTATATATGTATTTTAATGGTGCATATCATTTTGTAATGAAACTCTCATAACAGCATATTACTTGATTTCTCATGCAAAACCAGACATTTTGAGCTTTGCGGTCAATATATCATTAACATATCCAATTGCCTTCACTGTTAAAGAAAAAAGGGGGACAATTCTGGTTTAATGTAATTCGAACATTTGAACTGTTTGAACAAACAGAAGGAAGATAGCTCATATATGAGACTTCAAAGGTCTTTTATTTTGAAACGGTACCTCATATTGTCCAGATTCTCTCTGAGTGACTAGATGGGGTGTCCTGCTATCACCCTGAAGAGAAATAAGTCGTTGATACTGGATAGTTTTTGTTTCATTCTTATCTAAAAACAGGGATGATAGCTCATATATGAGACTTCAAATGTCTTTTATTTTGAAACTCTACATCAGATTATCCTGATTCTCTCTGAGTGACTAGATGGGGTGTCCTGCTATCACCCTGGAGTGAAATAAGTCTTTGATAATTTGACAGTTTTTTTCATTTATTCTTGTATAAAAACAGAAGGACGTCTTCATAACTGTATATTACATTTTACATTCACTCAGTTATAATAGTTTGTTTTAAATGATTATTGATCACATTATATGGTACATATTTCTTATTTCAAGCTCCAGTATATATGAATATGTTTGGTGTGTTTTTTTAGGTATATTTTGTTATTGACCGAGTAAACGCTTTTATTTTGAAGGCCTCTACCGTAATCTATAGGATATACGCGCACCGCCATACAACGTGCTTTTGACTGTGTTTTCCGAAGTGGAGGCTGGCTTGACCACAGTCTATTTACCAGGGGCGGACTAGCCATCGGGAATACCGGGAGTTTCCCCGGTGGGCCGGTGCTGTGTGCCTAAATGCCTAAATCCTACCGGCCCACATTTGTAAGTGTTCCGGCCACTCCCTTTTTTTTTGTTGCTTACCTAAATCCTACCGGCCCACATTTGTAAGTGTTCCGGCCCAGCCTAGCCCAGTGGGGTGTGGCCAGGGTTGGGTTGTAACGGAATACATGTAACGGCGTTACGTAATCAGAATACAAAAATCAAGTAACTGTATTCAGCTCGTGTTACATTTGAAAAACCAGTAATCTGATTACAGTTACTTTCGTAAACCTGAAGTGAATACATTTTGGATTACTTATTGGAATTATTGGTGGAAAGATTTCCTCACAACATGTAATATTCATTACTAAAGGTACACAAATCTTCCCGGGGGAGCTTGCCCCCGGACCCCCCTAGAGGAGGTGAGGTCCATCACCTGCCCACACCCCCTTTTAAATTGTCTCACCCACATTGAGGATGCTTCGTACGTCGCCCATGTTTTATTCCATGTGTCAAGTCAGGCAAATTGGGTCAAAATGTTATTGCATCAATGATCTGTTAACATTAAAATCACTAAATATATGCCGTAACTATTTTTGCTCTAGGCAATAATTGTCCAAAATAACATTAAAGGCATAGGGTTTTTTGTTAAGTAACATACTTTCGTCGCCGGCCGGCCGATACATGCCGCGCATTAAGTGGGCCTGTCTGTCAATTAATCCCCAGGCCACTTTTTCCCCCCAGTCCGCCCCTGCTATTTACCCAGTGTTTCCTGACATGAAACGTTTTATTTCACCTTGCTATGTGTTTTTAACGTATATTAAAAAACAGGGACATTTCCGGGGACAGTTTCAACCGGGGACAGGCCAATACAAACGGGGACTGTCCCCGGAAAACGGGGACGTCTGGTCACCCTACGTTAGCTTCCTACCAACATCACACAAAATGCTCAGAATGTAATTCTTTCACAGCACATTTCATAAATAAAGACCTTCTTACACACATTTAAATGAGTCCTGATTTACTGCTTTGAAGATCGGACCACCAGGGGCAACACTGCGGTCAAGTTCCTTCTTTCTGGTTTTTTCAAGACATCAATGGCTAAGAGGCAGCTTCACTAAAAACATTCATAACTTCCAAGAATAATGTATCAGACACAACCTTCCTGTGTGACGCACATCCGTCTTTAATCCAGATTTTAGAGAGCACTCTGGGCAAATCTAATCCCCAAATAAACAAATCACGTCAGATTTGCCTATGCTACCACTACTTTAAAAAACACAGTGCTGCAGTAAGGCAGCTGATCCCACACTGTTGTTGTTTATGAATGCATCTGCTGCTTTAGGTAATACACTGACTCATGCTGTAATATGTCTGGCTGTGTTTATACCCACTGGCAGATCCCTGAGGTCTTATTGTGCTAAAATGATGTCTGCTCTGGCTTGTTCTATGTTGTGTCTAGGATACATTTATAAACATTTACACACATTCCTTTCAAAAGCTCAACAAAATAAAGATGATATACATAGTTTACAAATCCCTGTGCAAAGCCGATGGCTCTGGGTAGTTGTGTTGGATTTTAACAGGCAGATCAACTGAGAGTGACCCAGAATTAGGGTTTTCTGAATAATTAATTATTATGTATTTTTGCTCATTGTTCATTAGCAAATAAAAAAATATCAGGTTAACAGGAGCAACAATCTGTACTGAAGCTCTGAAGTTACATAATCAGGAAGAAAGTCAAGATGAGCGAAAAATGACGACTTTTGACAGCTTCATGGCTTACATTGCTTTGAGACAGGGACAGTGTCAGTTAACGGACCCTTTATTAGTCTACTCTACAAGTACAACACTAATAATAGTAACAATAACAGCCTTATGTATTAATGGCTTTTAATACGCATACAGTACATTACTGTTTTAAGCTGGAATGTGATGCGTAGGATGAGTACAGCGATCAGCCACATGTCAGCTTACCAACAGGAGTCTGTTCTCTCTCCTCCACTGCTGATGGAAGTGTATCCTGATCACTGCTGCAATAAAAGAAGCTGGATATCTGCAAAAAGAAAAGTCAGAATCAATATAGATGTTTTTTATTTGAAAGAAAATTCAGATTGAACATGGTAAAAAACTGTAAATTATAGTGTCCGCCCAAAAGATATGTTGTACTTATAGTGAAAACTAACCTTGGATGATGGGTTAGTAGACTAAAAGCTTTAGGAATCCAAAGTACAACATATAATAAGTACCCTGTATCAAGATTGATGTAAAACAAGTGATATTTGACCTTTTTAGACAGATTTAGCAAAAACCTCTTCTGGGGCCATTTGGGTGGATGTTCCTTATCTCTGGCCCCCCTTGTTCGATTTTGACATGTGACATCTCTTTCTGACCATTAGAGCCAATAGAATCCAAGGGAAATCTTCCCACACACACTTATGTTAAGAAAAAAAAGGTGGGGTCTCTGCGCATGCTAGCTTGCAGCAGAGGGGAGAAATATCGCTGCTCTGATATAAAGCAACGGAAAAGCTGTTTTATTGCTTATGGATTATCAGAACATTTCAAAGCGGACACAGTCACATTGGATTAACCTATGGATTAACTACACCATCGTTGTTATCGTTTTCATGCCATAGACCAGACAAAGACAAAGATAAACCATGTTAGCGTTGTGAGCTACCTAGCGCCACTTGTTTTGATGTACATTTTTGTTGATAACGTCACAAGTTTGTATCTTTCAGTGTTGGGGTGGGCACCCTTAGATTCTGTGTCTCCTTGCGATCATAAACGATGTGTTGGATGTGCACCTAGGATAAGTAATAAGGGAGCTAGGAGTGATTATCGGTGCAGTAATAGGTTGGCATTTTTCGCTCAGGGGTCATTTAGATGCTTCTTATGAGACTTGTATTTTATTAAAAATGGTTTGTATCGTCAGTTAGCTGAGATTATTCCCGTTAATCTGGTATAACACATTAACAGGTTCTTAAATATTAAGATTCCCAGTGTCGTGAACAAAAAAAAAGGACCCGCCGAGGGGGTCATTGGGGCTTAACAGGAGAGTTGCGTGAATTTCATTCAAGGCAAGGCAACTTTATTGACTTTGCACATACAGAGGGTCAATTCAAAGTAGCTTACATTCACTGACATGATGACATGGATATGGCGCCACCTTGTCTCATGTCTACAATGCAGATTATTGACATTAGGTCTGGCAATACAGTCAATCATTATCCTGGTGATTATTTCGCAGATAAACCCAGTAACCCGCCCCCTCTAAAACGGCTCTTTTGAATGGCTCTTTGAAAGGAACGGAGCCATAAGATCCGGCTCCCTTCAAAGAGCCATAATTCCCATCACTAAACTGAAACATTAATATAAATATATAATTTTTTCATAAATGCACTTGCTTCATTTCTGAGAAAAAAAGCACTTTCACGTCTGCGTTAAAGCTGCATTTATTAATTTGATGCTTTAAATATGACATTGGCTACGAGCCGAACATAACCTATTATCAGCAGAGCCTTCATATCCAGCAGACTTTAGCAGAAATGTGCAGTCATGCTTTACATATGTCCACCTGTTGAATGTCAGTCCAATACCTTTGGTAGTCAATGGACAAAGCAGACTGCTTCACCCGCGGTGTCTCATGGAGAGATAGCGCAGGTCCTTCCTCCTGCAGTTACCAGACTGTATAACCACCAGGGCCCCTGCTAGACCCCACACACACACACGCACACACAACAACAACTCGGATTACGACACCACTGTTGTAAAATAACAGCACTGTGTGCAATAATGTAAAAACTAAAAGCAAATAAAGACTACGACACCACTGCTGAGCAATAACACCTACAGTATTTGCAATATGCAGTTAAAATGATTATTACTGGCTGCCGTCATTATTTGACCATTTTAATTCCGGAACAAGAATCTGTAAGTAACTCTGTGCGATATATTGTTTTTCCTCTCTTATAACTTCTACCACTACATTCTACATGTTACACTTAATTATTTTATAAATACTGCTGCTGCTACTTTTCTACCCGAATGTGTAAATTGTAATAATTTGTAATGTTTATTTTAAATATGATGTGCATGCCCTTTATCTAATAGTGTTTTATTTTGTGTCTCTTTCTATACAGTACTTTAGCTGTTACATTGTACATCTCCCCTCTGTGGGAAGAATAAAACAGGAATGTGATTCTGATGAACTAGTCAGTCTGCCGTGGGTGATGAGCAGACAGTGTACCCTTGGTTTATCAGAGCTTTTTCTGAAAGCTGCTGCTGATGGAAACAGGACTGATGATGGGGTGAATAGAAGTGAAGAGTTAAGCAGAACCAAAACAATCAGCTGACAGAAGCTTAAAGGCTCAGTAGAAACCATAGACTGTATGTAGAAACTGAGGGGAAATGTTTAGGTGTTGATCATTCACCACTTAAATGCTTAAAGACAATTTATTAAAACATTTCATCTCATTTGTTTAATCTGTACACAATCAGAAATGCACAAATGACCCTCACATGGAAAAACTCCCAAAGAAGTTAATGGGGAAAAATGGAGGAAACCTCTGGGAAAGCTGTCCCTCTCCCAGGACGGACAGATATAAGATAGATGTCATGTTTAAAACAAAAAAGGTAATACATTTGCAACATAGATAGTCCAAATGCTAGAAAATAATGAATGTGTGTATATAAGAAGAAGATGAAGATCGATCCAGGTGGATGTCAACAATCCTCTGGGTGCCATTAAAGAAGTAGTAAGGTGAGCGTCAGGCAGAACCACAGCAACAGGGACAACCACGACTTAGGATCCAGGACTCAGGATGCAGGATGCAGGACTCAGGATGCAGGACTCAGGATCCAGGACTTAGGATCCAGGATGCAGGACTCCGGATCCAGGACTTAGGATCTAGGACTTAGGATCCAGGACTTAGGATCCAGGACTCAGGATCCACGACTCGGGATCCAAGACTCAGGATCCACGACTCAGGATGCAGGACTCCGGATCCACGACTCAGGATCAAGGACTTAGGAGCCACGACTCAGGATCACTGAACACACCTGCGGGTGCTTTGGCCAGCGTGTTACAGGTATTTGTATTTAGGTAAAGATAAACAAACAAAATACGATTTCTAAATGAGTTTTTAGTGAGATTTAGGAGTTGTAGTTGCACATTTTAAGTTTACGACTGAGCAGTGTTAGCAGTTACCCCATGGCTCCAGTTTTTATACTAAGCTAAAACATCCTGGCTCCAGATCTGTACTCAACACAGCCATGAGGTCGACCTTATATTTCTCATCTCACAGTTAGAAAAAAGTTAATCTGATTATTTCTGTAATCATACTGCAAATACAAAGAAAATAACTTTAAAGGGAACATGACAGTATGCTAACTTTGGCTAGCATGCTTCAAAAGAACACTCGTATCCAGCTGTTAGTGTCAAAGCTTTTCCACAGTCTGAGACAAATGAAGGAGGATCACACTGGAAAGAAGCCTCTCATTACTTACAGAATGACACTTCAAAGATGGGAGTCCCAGAGTTTACTCTGCTCTCAGCTGGAGTTGGTATGTGAGTGGTAGGCTACCGACTGCCAGAACTGAGAATGTCAAGACACTAAGCAAATCAAGCCCTTTATGTTGCTGAAATAGTGAGACAATTCCTCCCAATTCCTTCTCTTTGAGTCTACGGATCTTTGATTATTCTCCCAGTGCTGTCCTCACTTGCACTGATAATGCCCCAGCATGCTCTCAAATGGACATGCAGACTGATCACAGCTTGATTTAGTTTTGTGCTTGCTCAGCAGATTTGTTGTTAATTAATTTCTCTACTTTGCCTCATCATGCTTGTAAAATAGCTTGGTTTCTGTCATTATGTCATTAATCATGTCACTTCACACTGATATAATAACATCGCTTTAATAATAACATTATATGTTGAGGTCAGATTTTATTAAACGTTTGACGTTCACCTATCTCTTAGTAAACAGTAAAAGGACTGCAGTGGTGGGAGAGGGTAAAGTGGGAGAAAATGAGGACACCAGTAAATGTTGTTCTGAATCATGGGGTGGATTCCCGGAGAGCCCTCATAGTTGAATGTTTTGTCAATCTGGAGAAAGCTGAACAAACTGAAAACATGGTCAAAAGGTTAGCAAATAGATATAAAGATATTTTGTTCCTTTTGTTAACAGTTTGGACATTTGGTGAAGGTCTGAGTGCCCTTCTAGTTGAAACAACTGATGCTGTTGGTAATCTTTGGAAAGCAGTCTCTGTTATTGGTTCATCACTGAGGGAAACGTACGCACCTTAATATTGTTGAACGTTTTAATTGTTTTAATAGGCAGGGATCAATATTCATCAATCATGAGTCAAAAGACAACCAAATCTTAGAATCCTCTTAGCATCCTCTGCATACTGTATACAACCACCTCATGTGACCAAAGATCAAAGCTTAGGTCGCCTGATGACAGATGAGTAAACTCCATCCATGAGAAATGACATGTTCTCCATAAAGCAGATAGAGGAAAGAGTGCGTGGAGGAGAGAGCAGAGACTGTAATTATTCAAATTGGGCCAGTCGTCATTTTGTTTTTATTGTTTTTATTAGTTTTGTTGGCTTTTCCATAATTAATTATCCATGAGTCTGCAATAATCCAACTAAACAAGGGTTCCAAGAGGTTTTTGTTCTTTGTTCTTCACAAATTCAGATTTTCTGCATTTAGATCTTGCAAAAACATTTGTAGTATATTGAGACATCATGGTAATTGTATTACATATTACTGCACTCAGTTTCCTACTTAACTATATTTTGTGTAAATATTGTCTTTATTTTTATTTTCGTGCAATAGTCTTGGCTTTTATAATTCTTCTACTAAAATAATCTTCTTTCTGTGTCTCTGCATGCACCAATTATACCAAAGCAAATTCCTCGTATGTGTAAACCTACTTGGTAATAAAACTGATTCTGATTTAAAACATTATTTTAGGTAAGAACATCCCTGTTGGATGAAGTGGAAGCCATACTTCAAAAGTAGAAAAAAAAAGTAAATGTTGGAAAACATAGGACTAATTGCCCAGTAGCCTCTTCACACACTTTTACTTTTACCAGGATCCTGTCTTAACCTTTAGGGACAATTGTGAGAAAAACAAAATAATAATGATTATTCTCTTAGAAGTTTGAAGTTAGAGTTAGTACTCTAAGTACTACTACATTGACCCCCACTGCATTCAGCCTGTCGATGTGTCCCTGGGCAAGACACTTCACCCCAGATTGCTCCTTTGGGTATTGTCCACAATATGGCATACGTGTTACATCTCTAATAAGTAACATGTGATATAATGTAATGTAAAGCGCTTTGAGCACTTGGAAAGCGCTAAATAAAAAAATAGAAATTACCATGAATTATTACTAAACCGTTTTTTCCATTAAAGGGGACCTATCATGCAAAATGCACCTTTGTAAGTCTTTTATACATGAATATGTGTCCCCGGTGTGTCAGGGAACTCACCAAGTGTCAGAAAACACAACCCTCTCTCTTTTCCGCCATACCCAATTCTCTAAAAACGGGGCTGCAACGGATCTGATACAGACTGATCCAGATTTGAAATATCTCTGACTTCAGAAACAAGGAGCTCCGCCTATATGGGCAACTCTCCACCTATCAGGGGAATGGGGGGTTGCCGTGGGATGGTAACAGCATGGTAACAGCATGGTAACAGCATGGTAACAGCATGGTAACAGCAAGCGAGGGAAGCGTGAGGGTGTTCAGTCTGCCCAACTAGAATCCCCAACATCAGAGGGCCCAGCACCAGAAGCCCCGGCACCAGAATCCCCAACATCAGAAGCTCCCATACCTCTTCAGGAGTTAGAGAGAAAACAACTTTATGAAGAATTGTATAATTTAAGAAGAGAAAGAGATGAGGCCATGAAGGAGCGAGCTGAAGCCATCAGAGAATTGGAGACATTGAAAATGTCGGTAAACACTGTGAGAGAAAATGACACTAAATGTAAAGTCATGACAGGCCTGTCATGGACAGTATTTGACACTCTTCATCAGTACCTGGTACAGTTTGTTAAGTCACAGAAAACATCCAAGATGTCAACACAAGACCAGCTCTTTATTACTCTGGTGAAACTGCGGCAGAACCCCTCAACCGATATGATGTGTGGAATATTTTACCTGGCACATAGCACTTTCCTGGATGTATTCTCCCGATGGTTGGTTTGATGTACGCCAACATTTCTTTTTTGATTAAATGGCCTGATAGAAAGAGAAGAGAAGCACAGTACCAGCAGAGGTTCTCTTCCAGTACCTTAGAGTGACTGCAATTATCGACTGCTTTGAGATCAGAATTGAACACTCAAAGAAGCTGAAAACAAGGTGAGATATTTTTCTTTTTGATAGCATGCATAAAGTGTCTGGTTTTTGTAATAGTTACCTGGCTGTCTGTGTATATGTATGTACACAATGTATAGATAAGTATTACTAACGACTGTCTCTTCTCACAGAGCTATCACCTACTCAAAATACAAAAACTGGACAACAGTGAAGTATTTCATTGCATGTCACCCATCTGGCTCAATCACATATCTCTCCAAAGGCTGGGGAGGGAGGGCTTCAGATGTGCATATTGTAAGGAACTCAGACTTCTTATCTCAGAAGTTCCACCATGCAGAAGATCAGGTAACAATTGAACTGTTTTTTTTTCTAATTTAAGTCTTATTTGTGAATTTATTATTTACCCATAGTTACCATTTTTGAGTTGCTGTTATGTTTATTTCAGATGTTAGCCGACAGGGGCTTTGAAGGATGACTTTGCTGTTCTGGGTACACAGCTCATCACACCGTCTTTTACGAAGGGCCGAAAACAACTGTCAGCCGAAGATGTTGCAAATTCTCGTGTGACTTCGAACATCAGAATTCACATTGGTAAGTATAGAGTCAGCAGTCAGATTCATACAGTATGTACATTTTAATGTTTTTGGTATTCAGAGTGTGCTGCATCATCAAATCACTGTTGCTACTTGCCGCTGACGTGGTTCACATTTCCCTAACTAAATTAATTACTGTAAAAGTACAGATTCGGGTTAACAAGTGCTGAGACGTTCAATTAATCACATCATGTACATGTGTAATCCCTACTTTGTAGGGTGTCTTAAGATAACATTTTATCTTAAAAACATGTTATTCTATATTTAAATACATTGAACTGTTGTTCACATTTAGTGCAATATCAAGAGAACAGGATAACAGGAAGTTAACAGGGATCCTTCTTCACTTTAGCATGAAAAATAAACACTAATTATAGGACACAATGCACTGACGATATGATATAACGGTCAACTGTGCTACTCCTGTGAAACTCAAACATAACTAGAAAATGCAATTCCTGAAGAAATTGCTAGTGGGAATGCTTTATGCTGAAAAGCTGACGCTAAACTGCTATGCTGAAATGTAATGTGTAAGAAGAAAGTGAATAATTTAGATTGAAATTATATGTGTAAGAAGAAAGTGAAGAATTTAGATTGAAATGATACATGAACACTGGGGGCTTGAATGTGTGATGAGAGAAGAAAATAAAGTAAAAAGGCTTGGAAAAGCAGCAGAATATTTGAACCGCAAACTTCTGAACTAAGTTGATGGTGAATGATCTGTCGCCATGGCAACGGCATTTGAGGACACTCACATAATACGCTTAGATGCATTTATGGCTGCATCGTTATCACACCTGTGAAGTTCTGGGCTGTTTGGAGTATTTTCACTGAAGCTATGAGAAAACCGTGTTTCAAGGCGAGCATTGTGTTGCCATGGTAACGGCATTTGAAGAAATCTCAAAACTGTCCGGAATCGTCTTCACAGCTGGACTGTTGAAGTCTGCTGCATGTCAGTTGGAGCGATGACATCATCGTGTTCCATGACACAGGTGTTTATAGTTGAGCTAACAAGCTCTGGAGAGATCACAGGTTTCCATTGTTCTGAATGAGAGATGAACCTCTTACATGTGAACGTTTTGTGGAAGAACCGTAACAGATATCTGTGAAATTTCAAAACGTGAAGCATGTCAAGGAAGTATCTGAAGTGTAATTTTTGTGTACTTTCGGGTTAATAATGTGGCCTTTTTGGCAGTTTAACTAAAGGTGTGCGGCTGCTACCGTGAGGAAATATCTGCCTGAAATTACAATGGACTTCAATGGAGGAATGTTGAACGTTTTTGTCACTTCATGCCCTCAAGAGGCATTTTGTTGAATTATTTTTGCTTAATTGTTTGTAATTTTTCAAGCTACGAGATGTTTTCCTACACTGTAAAATATTACCATGATTTCACAATATTTAGCTGTTTTACCACTTTACAGTCTTTACCTGTAATGTTCACAATATAACACTGTAATTTAGAATTTCACAGTGAAATCAATACAGGCACAGTTAATTACTGTGAATGTACAGGATCAATGATTACCAGGATTTCACAACATGTTACTGTATTATTTCATCGTAAAATACTGTATTCAGACCATCCTCTGTGATAACACAACAAATTAAGTGATTTTCTTGCTTTTATCGCTCTTGCTTGGCTTTAAATACAAATGTCTTTCTTTGGTGCAGGTTTTACTTAAAGGGATAGTGGAAATCCGCGAATTTTGGGTTTAACTTATGTATTTTTATTAAAAATAAGCATAATAAACCATTTTTTTTAATTTCATGCGCCAAGTTTCATTTTATTTTCAATTTTACTGCTCCCGACCACGCCCTCTCAATGAAACTAAATACTTCGGGAATCTTCGGGTGATGACGAAAACAAAGGCAGACGGGCACAAACATTGGACGAGGCACGAGTATTTTATTATGTTTTCTGGCTAATTTAATGCATCATTAGCCTGTACCATTGTGTACAACGCCATTTATTGCCTGTCGATGAGGCGACCGGAGGCCTCGTCATCCGATAATCCGGTACACAGTGTCGAATGTGTACACTGATCATCATATAGACATGATAGACTAACAGTACTGCGAGTAGCCTACAGCCTACACTTGACAGGCAGCCTGGCTAGCCTAGGATTAGGACCATACTACGTCAAAAGACCGATTGGCTCTAGCTGTATATCATGCTAGTATACAATTCATTTCAATTTATTCATGTAATTAATGCCCATAAGGCTGTTACATATACAATAATAAATGTGACACGATAATTTATGTGAAACTGACCCTGGTATGTTATGAAATATACCCTACATGCAGTCATCCTTGGGCATAGCCATAGGTCTACAGTGCATGCATGCCAACTTTTGCAATATATAATATAGCGCCTAGCGTGAGCTATGCTTAGGGACCTACCAGTCAAGATTATTTGTGCGTAGGGGTGCATCATCTGGCGCCTGGTCCTGGTCATCCTCGCCATTGCCCATGCCGTGAACTAACTCCATCTCCTCGGGCTCGAACAAATAAGGACGTAATGGTCCATCGTCTGGCTCAATATTCTCACCATCGTCGCTTACTGAACCGTATTCAGATTCAGTTCCTAAAACTACATTTTCGCAGGAAAGCTGAGAGGATGTTTCTGACTCGCTATCATCACTGGATACCTCGTACAATCCTTCTTCTTTGTCTGGTATATTTGCCCTTCCACGTTCATTCTGCATAGACGCCGTGGTTTGTTATTGTTTAGTCTTCCTGAGTTTTCCTCACTTCCGGTTTGGCGGAATCGATCATTTCGTTTCTAAAAAAGTTCGGGGAAGCTGCAATAAAGTGCTTCTAACATGCGTAAGGCAATTATTATATTTTTTTAATCAGGTGTGATTGTTTTGGTACGTAATTATGCTTGTATATAAGTTAAAACGAAACTATTTGTGGTTCAATTTCCACTATCCCTTTAAATTGAAAGGGGCACCGCTGCATGTGCCTTAAAATAAATGAGGCAACATATACATCTATGTAAAATTGAAATTGTTGTCTTGGCTTATTGTTTTCAGGTGCATCCTGGGCATTAATCCTGAGACGGGCTAGAAAGCCAAAAAGAGGCATGGCAATTTAAACCTCCATGTCTGCACATTCTTCAGAACAATTGTTGACTTTGAGTGGATGTCTGTGTAGACATGTGTTAAGTGCTCCCCTCCTTGTTTTCTGTCTCCCTGGCTCTGCCTCTGCCCAGGTGCACCTGGTCTGCCCCTGGCTCCGCCTCTGCCCAGGTGTTCCAAATTCCACTCAGCCGTGTGTATATATAAAGAGAAGCTGGAGGAGAAGGATGTCTCACCTATCCTAATGCCGGAGACACTGTCCTTAGAATACCTCTTTGCCATATTTTTGCAGATGTGTTTATGTTTAGCCTGGAGGACCTGGTAGTCCAGTTTTTGCGGCTTTATTTTGTTTCCCATAGGGTTTATATTTGATTTTTGGTTAGGCGGGGGAGTTCTGGATCCTACGGCCCGTGGTGTGGCTGGCTCGGGTTCCCTCCTTCTGTTTGTTCCTTTTGGCCAGTCCTCCAGACCTCTTTTTGTTTCCCATTTCGCTTGTGTGAGCAAACGGCTGATTATCAATAAATGCTCATTACCAAGTACCGGTTATTGTGTGTATTCTTTCATGTTGCGGGTCTCAGCACAAGCCACTACCGCGGTTTAGAGGTTGGGGCCGTAACACCATTTCCAAAACACTGTAAAATGTACTTTGCACTTCAATGGAGTAATAACAAGTTAAATGGGCATTTTCTTTGTTGATTGAGCTAATTGAATTATGGTACAATCCCAGTCAAATTTACAATATATTATCGTATTATTTAGATTTGTATATTTACAGTAAATTACTGGCTACTCCTGCAGTACTTTCACAGTACACATTGTAAATTCACAGTAAATTACTGGCTACTCCTGCAGTACTTTCACAGTACACATTGTAAATTCACAGTAAATTACTGGCTACTCCTGCAGTACTTTCACAATAGAAATGTAAAAGTACAGGCCCTTGTAGTAATTAATGTACAACAAAATGATGTAATTCCCCAGTAACATACTGTAATATCACAGTAATCGAAGCTGTGAAGTTACAGTATACAGTTGTACCTTTACAACAATGCATTGTAATATCATGGATGTGAAATTACAATACATTGCTGTGAAGACATTCACAGTAAATTGCTGTGAACCTATACTGTGAAAGTCATGCAACAAGTTGCCAGGTAATTATTGTGAATTCACGGTGGATATTTTTACAGTGTACGTTTATCATGAACAATTATGTCCCAGGAATGTAGGGTTTGGGAATTATGGCAGTTTTAAAACAATATATGAAGGCACATTTCAAGATTTCTTACCCTCTAGCAAACCTCTAAAACAAGGTCTGAACAAATGTTAATATCTCTAAAAGTAAGAATCAGATTTAAAAGTTGTTTTACACGAATAATATCAGAAAGATTTGTAACATTCTAAAGTTGGAATGAGGTTTCTGAGTGAAAGTATGAATGAACAGTTAGCAGTTGAATCGCATGAAGATTTTGTTTGAAGTCTGAAGATTTCCTCCATTGACTTCAATGTTAAAAATGTGATGTATTATGGGATGTATCTCTAGAATTATGAAAGTTATGAATGAGAAACGTAATACTCGATTCCCGACCGAGCTGAACGTTTTGATGTTTGAACGGAGTTTCTGCGATGTTCAATGCGGGAGGAGAAGAGGGCCGAAAATACCGGCGGAATAATAATAATAATACATTTTTCGTGCGTAGAAGAACAGTTAGTTGGAATGCTGTTAACAGCATTCCCACTAAACAATGTAGATAAACAGCATTTTAACAACAAATATGTGATATGTGGTCTGCAGAGAGAGTAATTGGTTCCCTGAAGAGCCGGTACCACATTCTGGATGGCCCACTTCCTCTGCGCCTGGTGAAGAGACTGCAGGATGAAAGACAGAAGAGAGAAGAGGCCATGATGGATAGGATTGTGCCTGTCTGTGCAGCACTAATGAACTTGTCTGGCAGTGTCATGTACAACCGTTACAGAATCTGAGAGTAAGAACAAAATCAATGTGCAGTCATTTAATAATGAGCATCAGAGAACAATCAATTAAATTCAAAACCTTTATTTATCCAGGTAAAATCCCAGTGAGATCAATGATCTCTTTTTCAAGGGAGACCTGCAGCAGTAGGTTCCACAAGAAGACATAAAAACATAAACAACAGAACAGCAAAAGGACATCATACAGCAAAATGTACAGGGATTACAATTTACATATCTAACCACATGTACAGGTACCAACAGCATCTGATTTTGTAGCATCCAACCCAGCTTTAAAAACATGTAGTGGTACTAGCTTGGTAATTTTCCATTCTTTTTGCAGACTGTTCCAAGTTAGTGGAGCTGCACTTCTACAAGCTTTCTTCCCTAAAACAGTCCTAGCACTTGGCACATTTAATAAAACCACAGCATGCGATCTCAGGCAATAAGTACTTTAAATTCGCCGAGAGATCAGGGAGCAGATATGAGATGGTAGTTTATCCAAACATGGCTTTGTGAATGAAAAAGTACCAGTGACTGAGCCTCCGTACAGTAAGTGATGGCAAAACCGCCTTGGTATACAGGGTACAGTGATACGTAAGTGCTTTACAATTTGTCAAAAATCTCAGTGCACTGTGATACGCAGCATCTAACTTGCTCAGGTAATTGGCAGGTGCATTCGTATATAAAAAATCACCATAGTCCAGCACAGGTCAAAAAGGTCACAGAGCCTTTTCCTGGCCTCAAGCGAGAAACAGGACGTGTTCCTGTAGAAGAAACCTAGCCTAACCCTCAGCTTTTTAAGCAGGTTATTTACATGAAATCTAAAAGTGAGACAATCATCAAACCAGATACCCAAGTATTTGTAACAGGTAACCACTTCAAGTTTTATTCCTTGCGTAGTTACAATATCCAAAGCAGTCTCCGGTGTATTTTTAGCTTTAGCTTTAGAAAAGAGCATTACCTTGGTTTTATCCACATTTAAAAGAAGCTTAAGCTCAGAGAGCTCAGCCTGAATAATGTTAAAAACATCCTGTAATTTAACAACAGCCTCGTTAATCGAGGGACCTGCACAGTACATAACGGTATCGTCCGCATACAAATGTAAGGTTGCTCCTTCGACATTTTCACCTAAACTATTAATATAGATAGAGAATAATAGCGGACCTAAAACTGAACCTGGTGGTACACCATTAGTAAATGTTTAACCACTCAGAAGACAGCCCATCAAACTGAACACATTGGGACCTTTCAGAGAGGTAGTTCACAAACCACCCCACTGCATGGCTGGATATGCCAATACTGACCAGCCTCTGCTTCAAAATGCGATGATCGACGGTATCAAAAGCTTTGGATAGGTCAGCAAATAGAGCTGCACAACTCTGCTTATTATCTAAAATACTCGTAATGTCATTTACCACTTTCATTGTGGTAGTGATGGTGCTATGTTGCTTTCTGAAGCCTGAACAAAATTTTTGGCAACTTTGTTATACAACAAATAAGTCATTATTGTTCCAATTGTGCCATTTAACAGGTTTCAGTTGAGACATAATGGATCTTTCTAATCAAAACCACCTGTTTCGTCTTTCCACAGGTCCCTGAACTTATCTCAGTGCTGCTCTGCTGCTGCACACCCTGTCACCCTGCCTCTGATGCCTGTCACCCTGCCTCTGATGCCTGTCACCCTGCCTCTGATGCCTGTCACCCTGCCTCTGACGCCTGACGCTCTGCCTCTGTTGCCTGATGTTCTGCTGCCACTTGTGTTGCCTGATGGGTCACTCTCCCTGTGCTGCTTTCGACTGGACTGTGTTCTGCCTACTTAGCAGAAACATATACAGTGCTTATCATACATGAGTACAACCCCTTTGAAAAGAACACAAGAACAATTTGATCAACATCACAATATCAACAATTATTATCTGATTAGTATCAAAGTCACAAGTATAGACAAACACAATTTGCTTAAGTAAATCAGGGCCATTCAATACAGTATATTTCAGACTATGCAGGCCTGGGTTGTAAATAAAAACTGCCCCTAACTAGTAAAAAATGCTGTGGTTTTTTTCATATCACAGCGATGTTACGGAGATGTATTACATAGCAACATCAGTTTCCTCCAATATTGTACAGAAAACATACATAGGCTACAAATAGAATGAATGATGATTCATTCTATGTGTAGCCTATGTATGTTTTCATGTTGTAAATAAATGTATAGGCTTTGTGATATTTGATTTTGTACATATAGTCTAGTAGTCTATGTTGATACTGAATGAAATATAATATGCTTCAAAATGAATTGGTATAAATAAATATGTAACTCTGTCACAGTGACTTATTTGTTGCCATTTTTACACTGATAGGAAATTCAACCACCTACCCGTGCGCTCCCGAAGTTTGTGTAGTATGTGTTGTGACCAAAATGTTTGCATCACATTAATGGCACCACTGATGAAGTCCTCATCTCTTTGTACTCTGAATATCAGGCAGTTCTAGTTATTTAGGCTGCTGTGTGTAAATCCCTGCGTGATATAACGTACCGAGTCGTCAATAACCAATATGTATATGCAGCTCATGATGGCTATTGTGCAATAACAACCATTGATGAAGAAATGCACTAAAACGTGCTAACTTCCTTGTCAGACATAGAAATTATGCAGCTATTGTCTGAGGTCACATGGTGTGGTCTTGTTAGATGTGCCAAGAGCAAGGACTGTCTTAGGTAAGACAGCTTTTATGTGCGCAGCTCCACTTGCTTGGAACAATCTTCAGCAAGAATTGAAACTGAGCAATCTCATTCCTCTGCATGTTTTTAAAGCTAGGGTAAATGAAATGCTTGCTGATACTATGGGCACTTGTAAATGTCTATAACTATGTATCCTGTAAATATAATGTATAATGTCCTTTATTGTTTTATGTTTCATGTGGAACCTATATGCTGCAGGTCTCCCTTGGAAAAGAGATCTATGATCTCAAGGGACCAATCTGAATAAATAAAGGTTTGAAATGAAATGAAATGTGAGGTTTAATTCATCAGTAAACGTGATTTTGCCTCTTACCGGGTGATTCGACCAGGTATCAGAAGATATCAGGGAATGAAACTTCAGGCCATTCAGTCGGATCATTCGTCCACTCTTTAATAAGATATAGACAAGAATCCGATCCTATTAAATTAATTTTTTGTAAGGTATCTATCCCATGTCAATGGGCTTCAATGAATCAATGTATGACATGTTTGTTTAACATTTAAAATCCGCGCGCTTACAGTGCTCCGGGCGAGGGGGAAAGGATTGTTTTCCCCCTCAAAATGCCCCGCCCCCAACTGTGACTCGACGCCGACTGTATGTATGGTAACAGCATGGTAACAGCATGGTAACATGGCTTGTGCCTCGCCCCCCTCCTTTGCAGGGGGGCGTGGTCAGCTGCAGCTCATTTGCTACAGAATCAGCCCTTGCAAAAACAGGGCTGGAATAGAGCAAATAGAGCGAAATGAGGCATGGCTAAAATGCATGATCTGTTTGGTTCAGACATGTTTTATATAGGTATGGCCCTACAATATATTATTAAAATATAGCATGATAGGTCCACTTTAAGTGAATGAAGGGCTCCTTGTAAACAGCTGATGTTGTTATGTGTGTACACTGATCATCAGAACTCAGTGTGTGAATGCCCTCTGCTGGTACTGTGAGGAACTGCAGCAGGCACCCTTCAGGTTTCTTTACACTGAGACTAAAACCATTTGGATTTCCAGAGGTCATATTTTATTCCTCTTCTACTGCAAGAGTGATGCATACGTCCAGATGTAGCTCTTGTCACGGCTTCATGAGCCTGAGTCTTCATCATGTCTTCATCATGAGCCTGAGTCTTCATTATGTCTTCGTCATGAGCCTGAGTCTTCATCATGAGTCTTCAATATGTCTTCATCATGAGCCTGAGTCTTCATCATGAGTCTGAGTCTTCATTATGTCTTCGTCATGAGCCTGAGTCTTCATCATGAGCCTGAGTCTTCATCATGTCTTCGTCATGAGCCTGAGTCTTCATTATGTCTTCGTCATGAGCCTGAGTCTTCATCATGAGCTGAGTCTTCATCATGAGCCTGAGTCTTCATCATGAGTCTGAGTCTTCATCATGTCTTCATCATGAGCCTGAGTCTTCATTATGTCTTCGTCATGAGTCTGAATCTTCATCATGAGTCTCAGTCTTCATCTTCATCATAAGTCTGAGTCTTCATCATGTCTTCACCATGAGTCTGAGTCTCATCATGTCTTCACCATGAGTCTGAGTCTTCATCATGTCTTCATGTTCATTTAGCTGCTGAACATCGACCTATATGGTCCTTTTTGTAGGAGGACAGGCTGACAATTACATGCAGTGAAGCAATGCAGTATTATTCCATTGCACTGTATTATACCGTGTGATACAGAAGGGAAGTTCGAAGGATTGCAAAACCGTGCTATCCTGGTTGTGAAATGGTTGCTCTTGGCCATATTTCTAAAGGTGGAAGAAAAAAAAAAAAAAAAAAAAAAAAAAAAAAAAAAAAAAAAAAAAAAACAACAAAAAAAAAAACAAAACCACCACGCAAAAAAAAAAAAAAAAAATGAAAAAAAATAAAAACTGTCATTTTTCGCATCTGGTTGTGAAATGGGCGCACTTTGGCCATATTTCTAAAGTGGAAGAAAGATGTTTTAGTTACCTTGCATATATGTGATGTTGTAGTGATCACTAATTTACTTACATAATTCACTCGTGGAACTACGGGTTGGGGGTGTTGTTTCCGCACAGACATATGTGTTGCTAACTGTATATAGTGTGCCCTCCTGGCTTCTTCCCTCTCTTCTCTACTCGGACTGCAAGCCAGCAACATGTCCTTTTCTGCTCCTCAATAAAGTAACCTTTTGCACCTTCGATGCACCGCCTCCGACTCCTATCTCTCGGCACTACACTGGTGACCCTGACTTAAGTCTTGCAGAAGTTTCCTAGACTGGACCGATCATGGCTAGAAAGGCCGTTTTTCGCAAACTGCCGGAGATGTTTCGAGACGTCCGTGGCTGCCACGTGCACACGGACTGAGGCTCGGTGCGCCCCCCATGGAGTGGCTGAGGACGTCGCTCGACATTCCCGCATCGTTTCGGCGCTTTAGCCGAAGAAGCTGACCGGCTCTTCCTGGCCGTCCGGCAATTTACCCCTGAGGTGCTGGCCACTACACGCAGCTGCACCTTCCCTGGTGGGGGCACGCCGCCTAGCAGAGGCTCCGGGGCCGACGACATCGAATAACGGCTACCGTCTTATAGCTAGCGGCCGTGGACACCGGCTAACAGCTAACCACGACAGCTAACGGCTAGCAGCTACCGACGGCTAACAACGGCTAACAACGGCTAACAGCTAACGACGACTGACAACTAACGGCTGGCTGCTTCCATGTGGTAACATCTGATTGTTAAAATATTTTATTTTTTTTGGTGGTGCCGGAGGGGAGGTTCGACCAAGCCTGGTTGACCTCGTGTGGATCCTCTCACAATTTCACCTACCTGTTGTTTGGTAGTGGACAGGACGACCCTTTTGAGCTTTTTCCGGTGCCTGAGAGGAGGTTCGACCAGCCGGTTGACCTCGTGTGGACACTCTCGCCTTTTCACCACCTCAACGGTGGTTCCGGACGTCGCCCACGTTTTCATCGGTGCCTGGGTGGCGCACTTCAGAACCCCGTCTCGCCTCGACAGTTTCGGACGTCGCCCATGCTTTCATCATGGGTGGCGCGCTCCGGGACCCTGTCTGGCCTCTTCCCTCACCTCGGCAGCGGCTTCGGACGTCGCCCTCACTTTCATCGGCACCTGGGTGGCACACTACTGGACCCTGCTTGGCCTCTCCTCTAACCGCGGCTCACGATTTGCCTCGACAGTTTAGGACGTCGCCCATGCTTTCATCGGCCCATGGGTGGCGCGCTTCGGGACCCTGTTTGGCCTCTCCTCTGTCCACGGCTCCGTCCTCCCAGGGAGACTGCTCCTGCCTCCCGGGGATACCGCTCATTCCTCCGGAGGACTTTGTGCCTGCCGCCGCTGCACGTTTGCCTGCGGCCGGGCTGCGCTCCTCCCTGCTGGGGACCACCGGGATATTCATGCCCATCCCCACGTTGCGGCTCAGCGACCCGGTTTTCTACGGCTCGCGGATGTGTTCTTCGTTCACCTCAACGCCTACCGAGGCCCCCCTGCGGCCCCTTTACGGCGGCCTGTTCCATGGGCCGGCCCTCACCTGCAACCCCACCCTCCTCGGGCCCTGTGGTGCTTCCTCCCGGACGCGAGGATTGTTCCATGTTTGAATTCTGGGGGGGCTTGTGTAGTGATCACTAATTTACTCATGTTACATAATTCACTCGTGGAACTACGGGTTGGGGGTGTTGTTTCCGCACAGACATATGTGTTGCTAACTGTATATAGTGTGTGCCCTCCTGGCTTCTTCCCTCTCTTCTCTACTCGGACTGCAAGCCAGCAACATGTCCTTTTCTGCTCCTCAATAAAGTAACCTTTTGCACCTTCGATGCACCGCCTCCGACTCCTATCTCTCGGCACTACATTTCGGAGTCTAAAATGACTCCCAGACTTGTCACCTGAAGTTTGCTCTGACAACTTAGGTTCCCTAGCCTGGTGGAAAGCTCCTCTTGCTTTTGTGCCGACTAATAAAATAGCTGTCTTCTCTTCGTTTAATATAGAAAGTTGTTACTCATCCATTGAGTGATAGCAGATAGGCAGGAGGTAAGCTACTGTACAGTATGTCCTACTATACAACCATTGGTTAAAGCTAAGCACATGGAATGAAATATGTGAACAGAAAGCAAAAGACGAAGACATTAGACTGTATGATACACTCCGTCTGATGCCTTGCAGAGAGACCCCGGTTCCGGGGGCCTCCTGCAATATCTTGCAGAAAACAGTGTCTGAGGGCATGTTCATTTAATAAACTATGAATGTTTTATATCCATGTAACGGAAAGAAACTCATCTAATTGATCATTTTAATTTGTTTTTCAAAAAAAAACACAATGCTGACGCTGAGCCTCTGAATTAGCAACGAGCGAAAAATGCTAACAGATGACTGCACCGAAATTCACTCACAAAACCTTATTATTTATCTTTGCTGCACATCGATGCAGGGGACACAGAATCGATGGTTTCCTCATTATCACTCAATTATACATTACATTGCATTGCATTTAGCTGACGCTTTTATCCAAAGCGACTTACAATAAGTGCGTTTGACCAACAAAATACAAACTTGAAGAAAACAGAATCATAAAGTACATCAGGTTTCATAGAGCAAAAACATTTCAAGTGCTACTCAACTGGCTTTAGGTAAGCCAGTCCTTTATTAGTATACAAGTGCTTTGTTAATAGTTCTATCGCTCGAGGTGGAGTCGAAAGAGATGAGTTTTCAGTCTGCGCCGGAAGGTGTGTAAGCTATCTGCTGTCCTGATGTCAATGGGGAGCTCATTCCACCATTTTGGAGCCAGGATAGCAAACCCACGTGTTTTTGCTGATGGGAACTTCGGTCCTCTTCACAGCGAGGGTGCAGCGAGCCGTTTGGCTGATGCAGAGCGGAGTGCACGCGCTGGGGTGTACGGTTTAACCAGGTCCTGGATGTAGGAAGGGCCAGATCCATTCGCAGCATGGTACGCAGGTACCAGTGTCTTGAAGTGGATTCTAGCAGTTACCGGAAGCCAGTGGAGGGAGCGGAGGAGCGGCGTGGTGTGGGAGAATTTAGGAAGGTTGAAGACCAGGTGAGCCGCTGCATTCTGGATGAGCTGCAGAGGTCGGATGGCACATGCAGGTAGACCAGCCAGGAGGGAGTTGCAGTAGTCTAGGCGTGAGATGACGAGAGCCTGGACCAGAACCTGAGATAATAACAAGAACACATATCAAAACATGTGGAGCTAGTTAGCTAAAAACGGCAAAAATGGCTCACCTGTGTGGTAGTCTGGTCAAAAGTGGTCTTCAATGGCATTAAAACAATAAAAATGATGCTGAAGTTAATCCATAGGTTAATCCAATGTGTCTGTGTCACTTTGAATGATTTCTGATAATCCATCAGCAATAAATCTGCTTTTCGGTTTTGAGATGTCAGACCTAGAGACAGCTTCACTCTGGAGCAAAACTGTGTACGCAAAGCCCCCACCTTTTTGTTTTAACATGAGTGTGTGGGGAGATTTCCCTTGGATTATATTGGCTCTAACGGTCAGGAAGAGATGTCACATGTCAAAATCGAACAAGGGGGGCCAGAGATAAGGAAAATCCACCCAAATGGCCCCAGAAGAGGTTTTTTTGTGCTAAATCTGTCTAAAAAGGTCAAATATCACTTGTTTTGCATCAATCTTGATACAGGGTACTTATCATATGTTGTACTTTGGATTCCTAAAGCTTTTAGTCTACTAACCCATCGTCCAAGGTTAGTTTTCACTATAAGTACAAAATATCTTTTGGACGGACACTATAATTTACAGTTTTTTACCATGTTCAATCTGAATTTTCTTTAAAATAAAAACATCTATATTGATTCGGACTTTTCTACATCCAACTCACAGGTTTATCATTACTTTGAGACAAAATATTATTAATTTAACCCTTTTAGAAGATATGGTCATGTGTTCTGGGAATGTCATTTTCGAGCCTGAAAAACAGGCTCAGGGCTTAACAGACTATTAGATGATACCAGAACTTCTGCTGACATCTGCTGGTTCAGCTTCAGTACTTTCTCTTCTACTACCATGAGAGTTGTGTATCTACTTAAATCCTCATGTGCGATTACTTGCCCCCCCAAAAATGATATTGTCACATTTGTATGAATCATCATGTAGATAAACAGCAGAGGGACAGAACTGTTATGACAATGTCTCTTGAAATTGCTGAAGTTCACACATCCAGATCAAACGATTTGGATGGAAAGCACCAATTTGCTGTCAGTGGAACAACGGAGAGTCAGCTGATCTCTGTTATTTACACCTTTCATGTTTTCAATTCAAATTAAAGTGTTTTAGGCAACATAGACCTACTCCCTTTTAACTGTCTCTCATGAACCTCTTGCAATTTCCTCAGTAGTCATGTCATTGTTGATGTACAGACACAGATTATTGTGTACAAATTAAACCCTATTAATTTAAGGTATAGGCTACCAAACATTTGACACGTAAACACTATTTTCCAGGCATCGACTAGAAGGAGTGAGTCTTTAAGTGAAATGCCTCGGTTCACTGCACATTTACATTTCTGTAAGAATACACTGTTTGTATAATGTGTTGTTGTGTGATGCACAGAGCATAGTGGGGGGAAACTGTCAGTCTGCATCAGGTATCCAATCATTTACTATTATGTCCTGAAAATACTGGTGAGGAGAGCATGCAGTGGAGTGATGCAATAGAAACCAACAGTGTATCTATCATTGGAAAGGCTTCAGTAGGCATGAGCTCATACAAGTTGTACCATGCAATATTCCTATATTTAATATTTACATGTAACAGAATATGTATTTTTCAGGGGAGTCCAAACTACGGCCCGGGGGCCAACTGTGGCCCATTGTACGTTTGTAATTGTCCCGCAGAAAATTCTCAAAGTATAACGGAATATGGCCCACATATGATACTAGTGCTTGTCTTAAATTGTACTTCTTAAACATGTAAATATATTACACAGTATTCATGTATACAGTAAGCCTTATGAGGGGACCATCCCTTCATATGTTTTTCTGTATGTGAACATGTTCTGTATCTCACCACATGATGGCACTATGTAGTTATAACACGTCTCTTTAATAACATTGTGGTAAATCCTGAGTAAAATGCATATCAGAATGTGTGAATACTGTTATGCATTTGTTTCTCGTGGTTGCAGTATGTATCTACCTGTTTAGCTGCAGTATTAGATTGATAATCTTCATTTCCCCGCACTTCTCCACTATAACTCAACACGCTGCTGCTTCAAGAGAAAATACAGCTGTCAGATTTATGGAATCTTTCGGCATAACTGGCCCCAGGCAAACTGAGGGGCCAATCTGCAGACACCAACCAACAACTCATTCAGGAACTACTTTTTCAACCAATTTTACTTCATTTATAACTTGGCATAGCATATTTAAATCATAAAATGTTCTCGGGCCTACACTGTACACATATGCGTTAGGTATCCTTATTTTATATTTTAAATAATTGCACTGCACACACAAAACACTCATTTAAAACTGCTAACCAACGGGGAAAAGTACAATTGAGGTACTTTACTTGAGGAATACCATTTTATATTACTTTGTACTACTCCACATTTAAAAGGTAAATAATGTTATCGTACTCCGCTACACTTGATGCAACAATATTATCTAGACATGTCAGGTATAAATATAATCATATACACTCATAAAGGCCATTTTTCTACACAATGAGTAATTTTACTTTTTATACTTTAAGTACATTTAGCAAAAAATACTTTTTTTTGTTTAACTTAGTACTTTTGAATGCATGTAAGATATGTAACATGATGTAACATTAAGCTGTCTGTGGCTATTTTTCTGCTGTAACAACGTAAATGTCCCCTCTGTGGGACACGTTTTCGGGACCCCCTTAAAAACGAGATGGTGCATCTCAAGGGGTTTATCCCAATGAATAAAATGTCTATATATAATAAAGGTATTCTGATTCTGAATGCAGGACTTTTACATTTAATTAAGTATTTTGACAATAATGTAATGATACTTAACTCAAGTAAAGCATCTGAGTACTTCTTCCCCCTCTGGATAGCACCATCTTGTATCAAATTCCAGAGAGGCTATCTCCTAAAAGTGATTTACTCTTCTGAAAAAAACAATGCCAATATGTCCTCGGGCAAAACCGAAGACTGAGAGCAGAAGGTGATGCGGTAATGAGGGATCCGATTCCAGCTCTGAAACTCGAGACGAGATAATTGAACACGTCTTTAGTGCTTTTGGGGAGCAGCTCTGCAGAACATCAAAGGTCAGAGCTGGTGAAAGAGGGTCAGCTCCCTCAGCAGGGGGAGTGCGGCTGAACTGAAGCCTGACGTCAGCTGACAATTCACTGCAGGCTGATGTCCCATTTCCAGGTTGAAAGATTACACTGATCGGGTTTCAGTGGGCTTTGCTCTACAACCTATGGGAGTGATTCACACACATGAACTCCCCTCCCCTCCTCCTCCTCCTCCTCCTCCTCCTCCTCCTCCTCCTCTCCTTTTCTTTTCTTTCTTGCCATATTGGCGCTGTGTTTTCAGAATCAGGTTTATTGCCAAGTAGGTTTACACATACAGGGGCTTTCCCCTTGGTGTACATGTTGCATACATAACGTTTAATATTAGGAAAACATCCCAAAAAAAAACTATTTAAAAAACAACGTTAAGATATAGAAAATGATCTTACATGAAATCTGGATATACCAAAAAACGACCTGCAGTATAGCATTGTAAAGTACTTATACAATAAACGATGCACCATATTGTTATGGAGAGCAGAAAGCTGTGTAGATACTGAGAGTTAGCAAAACATGTGCAAAATATTCAGAGGGTTGTGCAGAACTGGCAATACTTAAATGAAATAAATAAAAACAACATATTGTTTGCGTAGTGTACATTATTGTAATACATACAGTCTATAGAGCAGCTGGAGACTGTATGCATCACATTAATGCACACCTTTGTTTATGAAACAGCAATAGTTTTGGTCGATTAGAAAAAGACTATCAGCAGCTGTTTTCGTCATTTTAGGGGCAAGGCCATTTGTTCTTTGGTGTCACACATTTGTTCAGGGCGGAAAGGCCACATGCCAGGGCGCAAAGGCCATTGAGGGAAACATTTGGATTTAGAGCTTACAAATAAGTAACTTCACTTTCCATAAGAAAAACACACGAATGACATGGAAAACAAAAATCACTTTTTTAATATCAACCATGTCAAACATGTTATCATCACATAGGCCTATGCCTCCTTAGTATTACCGTATATAAAATGAAATACTCTACTTTGAATAATAAGTGTTCGGTATGTTTTCCATCTACTACTAACATTCTCTTAATATGTAACAAATATATTCAATTTCAGAGCAGAAGAAACAGCCTTCAAGGGTCAAACTCTGCCCATACATCATTCAGCAGTGCACAGTGAAATGATCTCATACATGCAAGTGTGACATACACAGATTACTTGTAGAATATGGTCATGTAGAATAAGTGTTTTATAATGACTAATAAAGAGCTAATATACTGCTAATGAACTGCATGTTAATTAACAACTAGTTGATGGTTAATTTGTGTACCTTAATATGAAGTTGTACCGCTTATATGATGAACTTTGATGTCTATGTGCCTTATTCTGTATTTGACATAATTGTTTCAATAAAAAAAAAGATATAAGTCAATATATTGAGATAGTAAGTCAATATATTGAGATAGTAAGTCAATATATTGAGATAGTAAGTCAATATCTTGAGATAGTAAGTCAATATCTTGAGATAGTACAACACATCCTCACTCCCAGGTCGGCCTATGTTGACGTTATGTCAAGTCCCCTGCCGGCTTTTTCCAACGCAAGGGGGGGGGGCCTTAGCGTCCATTTTCAACGCCAGGGGGGGGGCCTTAGCGTCCATTTTCAACGCCAGGGGGGGGGCCTTAGCGTCCATTTTCAACGCAAGGGGGGGGCCCTTAGCGTCCATATTCAGCTTTCCGGGATGTCCATGTGCTTCTATGGACGCTCATGTAAGCACGGCATTCGTTTGTGTCAACTGCCCTTAAAGGCAATGAAGACACTACACTACCCAGAATCCCCAGCTATCGTTTGGACTACACCATGTGCTCTGTTTGGCAAACCCCGTGATCGTCCTCAAGCTCTGTGATTGGAGAGTGTGCTCCGAGGGTTACCGAGCCTCGAACAGCACTTTAAATGGGATGGAACCACGGCAGACTGTTCAAAACTGGATTTGAACGGGTCCACCGCGTCCCCCCCCCTCCCCCACCCTGTCCCCAGAACTACACATGCTGGCTATTCTGTTTCGCAACATGTTCTCTATGGCACGTCTCTACTGGGAGTTGTAGTTTTAAAAGACGTGTTCGTATTTCCCATTATAAGAAGTTGCCAGTATTAAACTGTGTACATCCCTGGAGGTTTAGGGGACAGGAAACACTCACATTTAAAACATATAATTAATAAATGGGTGAAAATTGCTTGTGCCCATAATGGGCAGCATTAATATATATACACACATGCCAGCTAAGGTCAGAAGAGCTTTATTTAACAGCTGGACTTATGTTTGTGACCCCTCCTGTTGTTAATTGATAACATTACATTACATTACATTACATTAATTGATAAGCCTGAAACATGCACTTGTCAAGGTTCAGAGGCACATTTTGCAAATATGGCAGTAGCCATCGATCAGCTTAAGATAAGATATACTTTATTGATCCCAAGTTGGAACATTTGCGTTACATCATAGTATACATACAACATAGTTAACATTGCTGGAGGTATGCACACATATTGATAGATGTCTTGTAATGCACTGTTGAGGAACCTGCGACCCAAGTTTTTCATTCAGTGCAGAACTACACCACAGTTGTGTAGGCCTATATGATATGTCAATAAACCTTAGAACATCTTGAAATCTTGAACGGGATGTGCAAAATAGTCATTATATACAGTCTTTAATTAACTATTAGTAGAGAATAACGAGTAATGAATATACTTTATAGGGATTCTATTAATATCTAATAATAAAAATAATGAAATTCAATAACATGCTTTAACCACCAGGTGTCTCTTTATATCAGGTGTGCACCTTGTGGTGTAAATGCAGCCTATCTACCAATTGGATCAAATATAAAAGTGAGCCGAATTAGTGTTGATACTGCAAGGAGACGTAATGTGTGAAAAGAAATGTAAGATGTTGTTTAATGGCTGATATATTTATGATCCACGTCACGTTTTCAGTTCCTCATCTTTGTCTTCTCATCAGGGCTCTATAAATACAGAACTGCGGCAGATATGTAATATTTAATGCAGCCGAACCGTGTATTACAATGCCGTTATGTGATGACTTTCAAAGAGAAAAGCAAGAGCACTCGGAATAAGGTATTATTTTATTTTTTAAAAATATTTTCGGTCTGTTTCCGGTATTTGTTAATGACGATGTGCTGTGAGATGTGAGACTGGAATTGCACAGGGGAAAATAACGTATCTTTTAGATGCGGATTTTGTTAAACTAATATGTTTAGGCTGTGGACCAACACTATACATTGACGGGGAAGGGGGTAGCAATAAAGATAACACCATTAAACAGTTACACAACATAACAGAAATAATATCGATAGCAGCGTCCCTAGCAACCACCTTGGTAACAATGAAAACGTTGGACGCAATTTCCTGAAGTAATCTTCGTAATAACTAGCAAACTAAAGATCATGTACATCCACTGCACACATAATCTGAAATAACAACTCATATTTCTCGCATCAAATGACATCAAAACGCATTTTAATGGCCAAACTAACTTTAAAATAGGCATTTTACACCCAGAATAAAACGAAGTTCGGCCATGTTTTCTTTTTCTGCAGGGAGAAATCACGTGACGTCAAACAGAGCACATGGTGTAGGCCAAACGATAGCTGGGGATTCTGGGTAGTGTAGTGTCTTCATTGCCTTTAAGGGCAGTTGACACAAACGAATGCCGTGCTTACATGAGCGTCCATAGAAGCACATGGACATCCCGGAAAGCTGAACATGGACGCTAAGGGCCCCCCCCCTTGCGTTGAAAATGGACGCTAAGGCCCCCCCCCTTGCGTTGAAAATGGACGCTAAGGCCCCCCCCCTGGCGTTGAAAATGGACGCTAAGGCCCCCCCCCCTTGCGTTGGAAAAAGCCGGCAGGGGACTTGACATAACGTCAACATAGGCCGACCTGGGAGTGAGGATGTGTTGTCTTGACACACCACACTTTTCGCGGCACACGTACTTACAGCCAATCAGCTCTGAATTATGTGAGATGACGTATGGTGGGGATGGCAGCTCTTTGCCCCTCTGGTCATTATTTTTTTGCCACACACATTAAATAGGACAATACTCTGAGCATGCGCAGTGTAGTTTTTACAGTCACCATTGACTTAAACAGGGAGAGGGAGGGGCAGGATCGGGTTTTTTCCCACGTGGCTCTAAACAGCTCAATAGGCACACACTGACAGTGTGTGCCTATTGAGCAGTGTGACACTGTATACACTAATTAGAAGAACACAGACTAAAACAGCAATGTACAGACGAAATCAGATGATTAAACATGATCTTAAAATATATTTTATATTATATATATTTTTTTTTGCATTTTTTTGTAATAATTATTTGTAATACTTTCTGCTGACACTAGGTGGGGCTGTGCCCCACCTGCCCCTAATGACCAGTCGCAACTGCTTGTTCTTATTAAACATCCATGTTGTAATCCGCTGTATAGAAAACTGTAGTTTCCATAGTTTCCCCACAGGAGTAGACGCACAATCATGACGTCCGCTGGCGCATCATAAACACGTCGGATAGTGAAAGTGCATTCAGATTCTCTGAAGCACTGCGGTCTCTTCTCCTAAATCCTTTTGAATTCTCCTATCCACTATCCCTTAACCCCGTGACGTTTCATTCAGAGGTCAAGGAATAGACGAGGGTTAGAATTTAGGAGCTGATTTTTGGACTATTCGATTGCAGCCTCGTTCTTATAGAGTGGCGAAGTCCCTTCCCTTCCGGGGAAGGTCCATGGGACCTTATTTCGGAAAAATGATGTATTGAAGTCAATGGAGAGAGAAAGATTATCTTTCGATCCCGTTTGAATTGTGCAACAAATTACACATATGATGTTTGTAAATTTAAAAGATACATTTCAAAAAAAAAGTGTCTTAAAACTGTGAAGTAACAAACAAATGTTTTGTGTGAAACGCTTAATGAACTACATCTCTGGTCTCACAGACTCTCACAACAACACACGTCACCAAGATGGCCGTCACTACTGTCTTGTCAAAAAAGTGATTGACTACCCTCACTATCAACACGTCCAGAAGAATGTCATGCAAAGCTGCCTGCCTGCCTGCCTTCCTTTGATTCTCTCTGAAATGCCTGATCTTTTAAATGTTTAATGTCAACCATATGTGCAGATAGCATGTAGAACAGATCGCCAGTGTAGCGTTAGCGTTAGCATTTTCCCCCGGGCTTAAATGGTGTATTATAGAATGATCACACCGGTGTGACAGTACTCTTCAAAGGGTTCACGAAATAACTACTATTCTTACCCTTTAACATTTTGGGTTACTTGATGTTACTTCATGTTAAGGCTAATACAAATGACAAGGCTACTAGCTAGGTAGCTAAGTTGATCCCAGCCAGCCACTACTGATCCTTTCATCAGACGGGAAGCAAAAGAACGAGCAAGACCCATTGCTGGTATGATAACAACCTGGTACTAAGCACACAGGCATCTTGTTAACGTTATCTTATCTTAGCTATCTCTTATATTTAGTGGAGGAAAACAATTGACGTCAGTTATGAGATCACTTACACGACTGGGATTTGTAGTCTTTCTAGTTGCGTATTTTGTCATAGTCTTATATTTCAACAGTTTTACGACAAACTGTGACTTTTTTCACATGGAAATGATTTTTTAAGATCGACAAACATCATATGTGTAATTCGTGGCACAATTTAAATGGGATCGAAAGATACGTTTTCTCTCTCCATTGACTTCAATACATAATCTTTCCAAAATAAGGTCCCATGGACCGGAAGTAGATGGGCGTGACTTCGCCACTCTATTATACATCCATGGTAAATAATAACAGACCCCTTTACGGCAGTGTTACTCTGCCATCTACTGCCCCCTGCTGTCCATTGTTAAACAGGTAAT
Organism: Champsocephalus esox; assembly: GCA_036324585.1. Lineage (NCBI taxonomy): Eukaryota > Metazoa > Chordata > Actinopteri > Perciformes > Channichthyidae > Champsocephalus > Champsocephalus esox. The sequence continues at coordinate 33,033,773 of CM070490.1, forward strand.
ATAAAATGATAGTAAATATAAACATAACATTGTGATCACACACTTTGTGTGGGTCACACATATTGGAGAAAAAGAGCTTGTACAGTATGTACAAGCTCTTTTTCTCCAATATCTAGTTCCATTCTTTGTAAATATTGTCTTGGGATGACAGCAGATAAAGACGGGCACAAAGACAAGAAGAGTGAAACATCCATATTGCGGCAGACACACCCTCCCTCACCAGGACGGGGCCCCACTCTGGTCTCTATGGCTCAGGGGCTTGAGATGTAAATGGAGAAAGGGCGAGTCAGAGTCGCAGAAAAGGGACTGTTCTTCTTGAAGACTGTTTTCTATTCAATCACTGACAATATCCCTGAGTTGTATATCCATAAGAATGAGATGCCCCCATCCTTTTAGCTTTAATGATGGCTGTAATTTCGCTCTGCATTGTGTTTATTTGTCAGTCTACAGATTTGTATTGTTCACGCTTTATTTGTATATATCTTACTTTTATTTCTGCTTAATTTTCTATTTCGAGTTGTTTATATTTTATGTTTTTTTATTTATTTTTTAACCATGTGCAATTGCGCCTTCGTAAAACAAATGCTGCTGTTACGGAAATAAATCCTAATTTGGTATCAATAAAGTATATCTTAATTTATCTTTCAATTGTTCCAAAGGCACCTTCTTACTCCCTGTCATAAGAAACATTTTCACTCGGCCTACCTTTTATCATAAAAAATATAATTAAATACTTTTAATTAATAGCTTTAGTGCACCATTTTACTACTGGCCTAAAAAACACGCCAAACTGTAGAACCAGACAAACCTAGATTTGATTGTTACCCCCTCTAACTCATGGAGGCCCAAGAGACTGGGATCTGCTGCAGGCTCCAAAAAGTGTATTCTAACAACAAAGCAGAGGTGTGAAAAAAGAAAAGAGATTGATGAAGACTTGCAGCTCTAGTCATATTTTTACCAAATAAGACGCACAAACAAATGAGAAGTTTAAAAGTACAGGAAGTAGACTGCAATATCATCAATTCAATGATAACTTTTAACCCGTCTGGGAAAATATCCCTGACGATGTCACAAGGGCACTGGGGGTTATGTCAGCTTTGGTATTGAGACGACATATACATAATGGGATGTATATGTGTTAAACTTTAGGCAGCAGTTTTAAAGACATCAGCTGTTTCCAAGAGTTTAGTCTGAAGTGTGCAGTGGAAAGGAGTTAGTTTAGGTATTAAATAAAATCAGTATTCCAATTAATTTGAAAGGACAGTTACATAATTTTCTTATATTTTTCCTGAAGGGCATTTGTTATGTTAAACTACTGTGGAATTCCACATTGGGACATGGGACAATTCCCTGCTGTTATAAATACTTACTACAAAAACGGCAGTTTAATGAGCCATATAGCCACAGTCGGCTACATATTGTGTACAATTATTATGAAGTATGGAAGGATAGTTAATAACACTGTGACAATGTGTGAGTTATGCTGTTTTATTTGTCCCTTGAAATGTTCTTATGTTGATGAAAGTGCAATACTATATAAATGGAATCTCTTTTGCTCAAACAACTAGACACACTTTGTTATTAACTTTTTTTATTATTATATATATATTTTACACATCTGGTTGATTGTCACGAGATTACGTAATCAGGATACTGATATACTTCCATTCCACTACAATTGAGGATTTACTTTTGGTACTTTAAGTATATTTTGATGCTAATACTTTTGTACTTTTACTTGAGTAACATTTTGAATGCAAGACTTTTATTTGTAAAAGAGTATTCCTCAGAGCCGGCCCGACCCATTAAGCGACATAAGCGGCCGCTTAGGGCCCCGCAGCCACTAGAGGGGCCCCCTAGCAAAAAATAAATAAATAATAATAATAATAATAATCTCAGTACACCGTCGCCGTGATAAGTATGTTTCATTAATTTAGTTAATATGCCTAGATTGCCCACTCTCAAAGTCATGTATTATATGATTGAGTCAATCATATAATACATTCACCGTGCTTTACCTGAACCTCATCATGACACTAGAGAGGACAGCAGGATTGTAATTTCCCGTGTTCAGTGAAGTGTTCAGAGGCAAGGCACCAGACCAACCAGAGAGTTGAATGGAAATAAACATCTGTCTTATTGGCTGACAGGTACCTATGCTGTGAGCTGTGACAATGTTTAAAATAAACTGTCAGTCCGACTCAGAGTTTTTGAAGATGGACATAAGAACATATTTTCTTAAAAAAGACGACAATTCTCAAGTGGTGGCTCACACAACAACCCCAGAGCCACCACTTGAGCCAGGTAAACAAGGTATGTAAATGTCAGTAAACTTCCAAGATATGTGAACATGTAAGCAAAGCATAAATTACAGCTACGTTGACGTTACTATGAATCGCGGGGGTAAGCTAAACCGTTAGCAAGTAGCTATAGCTAGCCTGATATATTAAATAAACATTTTGTCATACAATCTAAATGTTGTGTTTTTTAGCGTTACCTCGTGATTTCAAAGAAAGCTCTCTGGAAAATGTTGACTTACTGTTCGACATGAAGCTAGAAGCTACCTTGCTTACAGTACACAGTTGATCCTGAGTCCTGTCACTTAAAGTGTTTCATAGTTAGCTTAGCTAAGCATCAACCTAGCAAAGAAATATATGGATGTTATGTGACAGTATTTCTGAGAAAAAGTCAGCTGAAATGGTGGCATGCCACTGCTTTAGCATGTTTGAACGTATTTGCAGCAGTAAATGTGGCTGTTTGGCCACTGACGTTGCCATAACAACACCTGAATTTAAATGGGCAACCTCTTTTTGTGACAGATTTGTACATGAAATTATAATTCTTCTGAATGATATTCCTATTGACAGCTAGTTTCTATGTGGACATTATGAGATGGAAAACCAGAGAGAATAAATGAAAAACAGTTGTGAAATACTATATGACAAAACAAGAATACCGTTTAAAAGGGGAGTGATTTGTAAAATATAAGAAAAATAAAATCTGTTTACAGTTCTGTTTCCTATGGGTGTTGAGAGATGTATCCATAGATCTCTTAATTTTGCTCTCTAAGTGCACCAGATTGATGCTTTTAACTTCAATTTTTTTTTAAAATCTTCCCGGGGGAGCATGCAACGGAGCTGAGGGCGCCCCTAGAGGATATTAGGTCCACGGTATTTACATGATTATTTATACAATATGTGTGCTTATGCTAATATCATAAGACAAAAGTTGGTTCTGTGTTGTGTGTAGTGAGAATGCGCTAGAGTGAGGGGGGCCCCCAAGCCAAAGCTCGCTTAGGGCCCCCAAAAGTCTAGGGCCGACCCTGGTATTCCTACACTCTGGTACTTCTATGTTTACTCAAGTACACAATCTGGGTAATTTTCCCGCCTCTGCTCCGAACCCTGCTCGTTTCACCCATAGACTGTACACTTAACAGGTTTCACCTGTCTAATGGCTGGCAAAGTAGACCGCTGGAGAATGAGACAAAGAGTAACTCGGTATGCGGCCAAGGGTCAAAGGGAGGGGGCGGGGGCGGGGAGCCTGTCATTTTGGACCGGAACTCATTAGATTTGACGAGAAGGTTTAACTGGACTGGAGCTGGGTTGTGTCTTCTACCTCGGTGTGTTGACCGTACTGACGGATTCTGTCGGCGGGTCTGTTCACATGCTAATGACCCAGAGGGAGGTGGCGGCGGGGAGAGGCGACAGGAGCTCGCTGTGTTCACTCCTATGAGAATCACACCTCACTCCGCAGTTACCTCTAGCAGCGTGCACTTGACGGGATTGTCGGACTATTTAACACCGTAACAGGAAGACACTCGCGGGAAAATGTATCTTCGAGGTTAGTAGTCTCTTTTTTATTACATTATTTGTGTATAATCTCTTTAATATCAGCGTTTACATTGCTTGTTTTGCACTAAGTTCACCATATGTGACGGGCTCTGCGTTGGGACTCTGCTGACTTGAATTACGTTCCGACTCCGAGAGAAATCTCTGCGATATTCAAATGATGTTGGCTAGTTAGCTACTATTTTAACCTGTTTTTAACTTCTAGCTTTATGTTAGCCCGTTGAGGTTACGTAGTTGTGTGTTGCAACTGTATAGGCTACCACTGGTTCTATTCAGAGGTAGTAGAATTACTCCGATCTTAAAAAAGTAGAAGTACCAGAGTGTAGGAATACTCTGTTACAAGTAAAAGTCCGGCATTCAAAACATTACTCAAGTAAAAGTACAAAAGTATTTGCATCAAAATATATTTAAAGTACCAAAAGTAAAACTAGTAATTGTACAGATTGGTTCATTTCAGAATAATATGATATGTTTTATAATGATTGATCATGAAAGTGTTCTCAGAGCTGGTAAAGGTGCAGCTAGTCTGAAGTACTTTGTAGACAGCAGGGTAGCTGGTGGATTTACTCCAGGTGGAACTAAAGTCTGATTTAACACTTGATTTATTTCACATCATTCATCCAAATCTGTAGAGTAACTAAAGGTATTAAATACATGTAGTGGAGTGAAAGTACACCATTTACCTCTGAACTGTAGTGGGGTAGAAGTAAAAAATAGCAGAAAATGGAAATACTCAACTACTGCCTGTATTAGGATCACTTGTTAGCCTAGCTGGGAATTACATGGTGAGTTCACAGTGAATGTATTGTACTTGAAGTATTGCTTTCAAACATAGGGTATATCTCCATCATGACAAGGTTAAAATCCCAGTTATCCCCATTGGGTTTGTCATGTTTAAACAGACGTTTGTATATTCTTTTTTTTTAAATGTATTTGTTGAATATTTTGTTAAGAGCTAATATGAAATACCTCCCTTAGACATCCCAAGCTACTGTTTTAGTGTGCTGCTGACTGATGACTGAACTCGCCAAGATGTCCTTACTGTTCTCATTATGTTATACAGGTCCCCATCAGGGAGTTAGGGATGTTACAGCAACATATTCTTAAAAATGAAGGCATATCACTATTTTAGGAGCTTTGGTCTGGACTCAGATGAAATATGTCTGAATACTCTGAAAACAAGAATATTTTAAGTAATTAAAAACGTAATTGGGACACTGGGTGCATAATAATCACAGCTCTTTCTAATTAGGCAACAGACCCTGAAGAAATACCATAACATGTAAAAAAAAGTAGGCTTTGGTGAAATCTTCTCTGCAGCAAGGAATTAGCCTGAGGCTTAACCTAAATATGTAATTCTATAAGGTTCGCATTGGGGCTATTCAACAGTTCAAGATATGAGCTTATTGGGAAAGGCAGCTCAGTAATGTGTTACAATGATAGACTCCAGGGCACAGTGGCTGTTGTGAGCTACAGTAGTATCTGTCTGAAACGCATACTTATTTTAATTGGATTATGTTTACGAGGCGTCAGTGTCTTAACTCCTCCGGCTACGATCTTATGTGATAATAACATCATCAGTGACCTTACTATGGCAACAATAAATGATGGCGTTATGGTCCTGGTGTAAAAAAGCTATTGAATACACGTGAGATCAAGTTACACTGGCGATTCTTTCATCTGTCCCGGATTCACTCCACTTTGCTGTTTGGGAAAAATCCTCTGCGTCACACTCAGTGGTGGAAAGTAACTAAGTAGATTTACTCAAGTACTTTACTTGAGATACATTTTGAAGTACTTGTACTTGACTTGACTGTTTCAATTTGTGTCTACTTTGTTCTTCTACCCCACTACAGTTCAGAGGTAACTTGTACTTCTACTCCACTACATGTATTAATCCCTTTAGTTACTTCACAGATCTGGATGAATGATGTGAAATCTAATCAAGTGTTGAATCAGACTTTAGTTCCACCTGGAGTAAATTCACCAGCTACCCTGCAGTCTACAAAGTACTTCAGACTAGCTGCACCTCCACCAGCTTTGAGAACACTTTCATGATCAATCATTATAAAACACATCATATATATTATTCTGAAACGGACCAATCTGCACAACGACTACTTTTACTTTTAAGTATATTTTGATGCTAATACTTTTGTACTTTTACTGATGTAACATTTTGAATGCAGGACTTTACTTGTAACAGAGTATTCCTACACTCTGGTACTTCTACTTTTACTTAAGTACAAGATCGGATTACTTTCCCCACCTCTGGATCACACTTTCTAATTTGTGACTTTCATGAAAACAAAAAGTGAGCCTCTCAATAAACGGAGACCGTTATAGTACGAATCTTTATTTTCACAAAAACCTTCAAAAGATCTGCACACCCAGTTGTATATGGCAGCTCTTCCTCCGTACAGCGTGTATTCTTGCTGTGTGAAGCTGTTGGAGTATGACCCAAACCCGTCTGTCCAACGGCTGCCTCCCCCGGAGAGATGATTAGCACGGCACAGTGTGGACGAGGTCAGAGGTCACCAGGTGTATAATGGGAACATAATGAGCCCTAATGTGCTGCAGGGCAAGGGGGTTGATTGGGGGTGAAGAAACTAGACACTGTATGAGAGCTGATTATTAGATTTGTTTGTCAGATGGTGAGATGATGATGATGATGATGATGCCTCCAGTGTAGTGTGAGCTTGTGTTGTAAAGACGCTGTGATCTGCTAATCCCCATAATGCTTTGTGAGTGAAAATCAATATTGTAAAAAAAAGTACTTCTGTGGTGCCTTTGACCATTATGATATGAAATCTATGATTAATGCTGCCTCAAAGGCTTATAACTTTGAATACGATTTACAAGTTAGAAGTGTAGCTGTTCAGAATTAGAGGCTGGATTTGCACACAGTCGTAGCACGGCTTCTTAGTGAATCACAATCAACTGTATTGCCAGGTACATTTACACGTACGAGGAATTAGCTTTAGTGTGTGGCGGTGCGAACGAAACAGTGAAAAGTAGAGTAGGTAAAACATATAACGATAATACAAATAAAGTATTTTTAAGACACTATTTAGCATTAAAAAAGAATACAGACAAGTATACCTAATTTAAATATACAAAAGAACAAACAAACGTAAGACAATGAATATATGCCAAACTAAAGGTGTAATCTTTTTTATGTGTGCATAAATGGGCAACATATATATTCAGAGAGCTGAGCGTGAACACGGCTCACCGTATTACATAAACATGTTGTTCACATGATGTGATTATGTTACGCATCATGTTTGTGGGGTGGATTCACTGGAGGCGCGAGTGGATAGCTCTGGCATAACAAGATGAGCTTCCTTTGGGCTTTGGCCTCGCAGGGGCTCGACACCCCTCTTGACCCTTTATTGGAAGCTTGAAACAATGAAGTCTACGGCCATGCACAGCCCCTCATACTTCTCACACACTGCATCTGCTGCCAAGTCGTCGCAGGGCACAGGACTTAACAAGTGGGGGACATATTGGTGGACAGGCTCAAAGAGACAAAAGGCTAGTGCAGCAGGAGAGAGCCTGTACTCGATGTGTGTTTTGTTCTGGGGTAGAGGTGGGGGGGATGCTCGGCCCCACAGCTGACACTCGGCTCTCTCCAGCTGGAGATGAGGCACCATGCTATACCTCCTCCTGTTCTTATTGTTGTATGTATGTGCATGTGAATGCCTTATTACGTATGTGGGGGGAAACATAGACAAACACCATCAATAATGTATGTCTGTATGTCCATTATCGTATCTCTCTCACTGCATTGTGTGTACAATCAACAGTTGGTGCGGACACACCAACTTTACATAACACAGACGGAGCGGGAAACGCTGTAGTCATCCTATCAGTTTCTATTGAGGATCAGGAACCCCGCCCTGCCCCAATGGGTGAAGACACTTTTCACATGTTGCAGGGTTAGAACCAGGAAAGGACACATCTGTAACACAAAAGTGCCACCCTTTAGTTTATTTGTATAAAAAGCTTTGTGTGTGTACTATAATATGACCTCTTTAGACCTTCAAGCCAGAACATGTAAGAATCAGTTTCTTTATAACAGATTTATTTTAGGAGGCCGCGAACCAATAAGGGTGGGAATGACTGTTTGGAGGGGTGGGCGATATTGAAAAATATATTATCACGATATTTTTCAAGCAGTATCACGATGGACGATATATATATATATATATATATCACGATATTTTTTCATGTCGGTTATTATGGTTATCTTTCAAGTTACTTAACAGGAGTAACAGACCAAAATAGCATTTCAAGCTGGTTGTATTTCTGAAATGAATCCCTGAATGAACAATTCAACATTTTGATATGGCTTCCAGGCAGTTTCTCAGTATAAACATGAACTTTCTGAGGTACCAACAAGTCAATGATTGTGTACAATATAATACTTTTTTTAAATGAACATTATGCAGGACGTAGAACAGTGTTGTAGTACTTTATGTTTACCTCACACAGTTTGGGTATTAGTCTTCCTTCTCACCCTGTTGTGTTACCAACATTACTGTTAGTAATCATTCCCATCAGTATATTATTTGGAATGAGGCCAAATTGTCATAATCTAATACTTCAACAAAGTACAGGGGCCATGTGAATTGTTCACTTAACGGCCACATGTGGTAATGGGTGGTGTCTTGGTAATGCATTGCTAGCCCACGGTGGGTGGTGAACTCATTGTAAGGTCCACTAAGAGGGTGGAGGCATCTCTCTGAGGAGGACAAGGAGCATGTTCTGCTCCGTGCTCCCGGACAATGAAGCCGGCCCAGGAGGTGATTATGGCTGCCGACGGGCGAGGGTCTTCCAACTCAGGCATTGGGGAGGGTCTTCTTCTTTGTTGTGCAGCTGCATCCTGTAATCCTGTCTCAACACATGCTTATTCAGGGTTCCCAAGGGGTCTTAAAAAGTCTTGCATTTGATAATCAGAATTTAAGGCCTTAAAAATTCTTAAATATGATAAAAAAAAATAAAAGAAAGGTCTTAAATATGCTTTAGAAGGTCTTAAAAATGATCGGATTTGAAAGGTACTTCTGTGTTGCGATTGCGTCTAAATGTGTTTTGGGGGAAATGTCCGGGCTGCAAAGTAACCAGTAGGGTGGGTAATAGCCTTTCAGTCCCCCCCATGGTCCCCCCAACAATTTGTAAAATAAATCAACATGGAACCAGTCACTAACTTTGTTTCCGCCGGCCCCTTATCGGAGAACACCCAGCTAGCAAGCAACCAAGCTTTGGGAGGAGATGAAAGGGAGGATACACGCGAGCAGACTACGCGGAAGTGTTTTCACTACTCGTGTATAAAAGCCCCGCCCCCACCTTCACAGCTGGTCGGTTTCAACAGAGGAAAACCCACAACTGGAAGATGAGTGGAAAAGCGTCACATAAATGTATAAGTGCTCACAGCTCCGTGGGAAGTATTATGTGCAATTAATTTTTTTAAGGTTATACTAACAATTTAAATCATGTTTAATGATCTTGAACGTCACTAAAACATAGCTATAAAGAAAGCTATTTCATAAATGGCTAGATCTTGATAAATAGCAATTATTTGTATTGTTTTGAGTTGAGATATTCAGGAGTTAAATTATTTAAAATGCACAGTCCTGAATGTGGGTTTGTGGTGAATGTGGGGATGTACAGGACACACATGTTCAGAGTAAAGGCTTTCACATTACTATCATTATATTTTTATTTAAATGTAGGCTACTATTTACACTACAACGGAACACAAAAGCACGACCAACCATCACATTGAATTCCTTGACTAACAAGAGAAAGATTAATTCATTTAAATAAATGTTTAACCAGAAATGGGCCGGTTCTAAAGGTTCTTCAGTTAAGCCCGATGAGAGGGGATACTGCTGTGCACATGTCATCATTAACAGACGTCGTTTAAGAGTGACGTTTGAGTGAACGAGGACGTCCCAATTAATACCTGAGGACTCCTCTGTCCTCGCGTCACCTCCTCGTGTCTCTCGCTCGCATCTTACGGAGGCGGAGCTAAGACGCAAGGAAGGGACGCGAGTGAGGGAAAGGAGGAGTCGAGGAGGGGTATTGGGATGAGGCTACTAAATACTGTAGCAAAACACCAATCATACAACAGCATGAAGGCAGCAGAGCTACACAAACACACACCCACCCACACACACAAACACACACCCACAGAGACACACACACACTTTTTGTCTAACACGCTAACACAGTTCTGTGTACTGTCATACTGTTATGTTCAGTCATCGTTCTTATGTTGAACATGAATACATTTACTACGTATTTATTCTAATATTACGTTTTTAAATAGGTTAAACTTAATTTATTTATTTTATTTAACCTTTATTTAACCAGATAAAAGCATTGAGATAGAATGTCATTTGCAATGCTGACCTGGCCAAGAAGGCAGCAACGTTACACATTCTTACACATAACACAGACATATAAAATACAGAGAACATAACTAAGAAAACAAAAGACAAAAAAGCAGTCCCTACATTGTGCACATTAGGACAGTAAGAAAGGTGCACTACTTATTACTGCAAGAGCAGCTAGTGGTAAGGACTTCAGACAACTTCAATTTAAAACATGCTATTGAGACAAGTGCTGTCAGTTTGAGGCGTGATTGAAGGTCATTCCAAGACCAAGGACCATAATAAAAAAGACCCCTTTTCCCAGCCTCAGTCCGCACAGCAGGAACCTGGACCCGTATCCAGGCACTAGATCTGAGGTTGTAAGAGTCACAAACTGGAGCAAATCTGGCACATATGTTCAGTGGAAGCTTTCCTAAAATGGCTTTATACATTAATAAAAACCAATGCTGCATCCTACGCATAGTAAGTGAGGACCATCCAGTTAGGCTGTACAGTGTGCAATGATGAGTCATATAGGGTGCATTTGATATATATCGCAGTGCAGCATGGTAGACTGGGTCAAGTTTGGCCAAAACAGTGGGACAGGCAAATCTATAGATGGTATCACCGTAGTCCAGCTGGGACAGGTATAAGCCAGAGACCAACTTTTTACGGGATGAAGTTGAAAAACAACATTTAAGTCTGTAAAGGAAGCCAAGAGTTAGCTGAGGCCTGGTTCCACCTTGCTCCGGGAACAGCGTGGATACTGTTGTGCTGGACTGGGAGAATGGCGGGTGTCGTGTTTCTGCTGTGCCTTTTCTTGGCTGTGCTGGACAAGGAGAGGATCGCTAGTCGTCCTGAACAATCTACTGGATTCTGGTATGTTCTGCCGCCCGCAGTGGACATCCCCTATACAGTTTCGGAGGTGTTGCATAAACAATTGCTGGTTGCACTGTCGCGGACATTCATTTCGGAAAATGTTTGTCTTTCTCACATGCCTGCCTGATCACGATGGTCCTTCAGAATTGTTTTTTAAACTCTAATCTCACTTTCGCGAAGTTTGCTGGTGACTCTAGAACAGCTGACAATGTATGTGTGTTGATTAAGAGGAAAAGGTGCTTGGTATTTTTATTGTTGTTACTATCAGGAAATGTACAGCCAAATCCAGGTCCACCGAGCAGTATTAGTCAAATAGCTACTCCTGCTGATTTTATATCTAGATCTGGGCTAGGTTTAATTCATTTAAATGTGCGTAGTCTGTTACCTAAATTAGATTTTGGGCGAGTTGGACTGATGCTGATGTCATTGTCTTATCAGAAACGTGGCTAGATAAATCCATTTTGGCCTCTGACATTTACATAAATGGTTACAGTGTATATCGTACTGACCGGCCTAAAAAAGGTGGTGGCGTTGCCATTTATATGAAAAATAAGTTTTGTGTAACTAATATGGTTTCCAAATCTGTTAGTAAACAGCTAGAATTGTTAGCCGTGAATATTGAGGTAACAAAGGGTCAACAGGTCATGGTGGTGGGCTGCTACAGGGCCCCTTCGGCTGTCAAGGAGTCTTTATCATCATTGGCAAAACTGTTATCCCAACTTTCCTACAAGGAAATAGTGCTGCTTGGTGATTTTAATTGGGACTGGTTAACTTCTGTGTCAGAGGATTTTAAAAACCTTTGTACCTCTTTGAATTTTACCCAGATTATAGACAGTCCTACTCGCCCAAATATTAAGTCCCCAAATAAATCCTCCTTAATTTATCTAATTTTAACAAATGTTCCACATAAATACTCATTGTGGGACTATTTGCTAAAGATGTGAGTGACCACTGTGTTGTAGCCACAATTAGGGACACTAAGGTCCAAAAGGTTAAACCACGTATCATCACAAAGAGAGACAAAAAACACTTTGTGGAGCAGGGTTTTTTACATGCACCTCTGCGTAAATTTAGAGTGAAGGGACGAAACAATCCCTGGTTTTCTGCTAAGCTGTCCAGTCTACTTCATGAGAAAAATAATGCTTGGGCAAAGGCTAGGAAATCAGGCTCGGAGGTAGAATGGCTACATTTTAGGTAGCTAAGAAATAGCTTCACATCTCAAATAAAAAGTGCTAAATCAAAGTACTATTTGTCGGTTACCACAGAAAACCTGAATAATCCTAGGACATTTTGGAAAGCCATAAAATCGATTTCCACTGGTGATATCCCAAATGAGCTACCTCCGTGCCTCACCACAGCATCTGGCACTATATCAGACAGGGCTACTATGCTAAATTGCTTTAATAAGCATTTTGTGTCTTGTGGCTCTCTGTTTGATTCTGTCACTGACTGTACTTCTGCTTCTGTGAACGCTCCAATCCTTGATTCTGAACAATGTGGTCTGGAAAACCCTTTCAGTTTTACTTCTTTAACTATTGGTATTGTTCATGAAGCATTATCCAAGTTAGATCCTAGGAAACCGGCTGGCCCGGACAACTTAGAACCTTTCTTTTTAAAGACAGCTGCAGAGTTTATTGCTCCACCTCTTACTTCTCTTTTTAACCTCTCCCTCAGCACAAATACAATTCCAAAAGTATGGAAGTCTGCTTATGTCTTGCCTTTACTGAAAGGAGGGGAGGCAACTATTTTAAATAACTATAGGCCAATCTCTAAACTGTCAGTTCTGGCTAAGGTGCTCGAACGACTTGTGAGTGAACAAGTAAAGGAGTTTTTATCTATAAATGATATCCTGTCTAAACATCAGTCAGTATTCAGAAAGAAACACAGCACCATCACTGCGACAATGAAAGTGGTAAATGACATTAATAGTATTTTAGAAAATAAGCAGTAGAGATGTCCCGATCCGATCACGTGATCGGGGATCGGAGCCGATCACGTGATTTTCAAAAGATCGGAATCGGGAGAGAAAAATCGGGGATCGGGATTTATATATAATTTTTTTTTAAAATGTAATGTTACAAAACAAAAATGACCATGTTCACGTCTTAAAGTCATCCTGAGGACTTAGTTTTGGTTTAAAATTACACAACATCATGTATGCGTTGCTTTCTTTGGGCTTGTTTTCATAGACCTGGTTGCTTATTTCTCTGAAATCTGGCAACAGTGGGCAGGGCGCAGTGTCTAATAGTAGCAGTAAGCTAACAAGAGGCTACGTTCAACTGGTGACTCGGGACAGAGAAAATGTCAGGAGTTTGGAAGTATTATAAAATTGAAAGCGAAGGCAGTGTAACAGCCAGATGCAATGTTTGCAAGGCAGAGGTTCCGTGTGGTGGAAAGAACAGAGCTACGTTCAACACGACCAATCTAATACGCTACCTGAGAAACAAACACCAACAACAACACGACGAGTACACAGCGGCCACTCGGGGAACGGCACTGAAACAACAGTGAAAAGGCCAACAAAAATAACAGCCAAGATAGCTGAATTCATCGCGTTGGAGAGCCAGCCGTTATGTTACCTTTTTTTCTCTTAATGCATTGCATAAAGATCGGATCGGGAAAAATCGATCCGATCGATTGCGTCTTTTTTTAATGTCATATAGTATTTCATACCTGTTTTTAATTTATTCTCTTATTTTTTTATAACTATAATGATCATATAAACATGTGCCTCGGAAATAATTGTTTACATTAATGGTGACCAAAACATTTGAGACCCACTGAGATAACACTGAGAGTCCTTTAGTTCACTGAGTCTCTCAGTCTGACAGGAGAGGACTCTCCTCCACTTGTTGAAAAAACTCCTTATATCCGTTGGCGTAGTTGGCTAGCACCAGAAGCTAACAAGAACAATCTCCGGTACCGGTGCGCTCTCTCTCTCTCTCTCTCGCGCACGCACACAAAATGACTCGTTCCACACACACAGAGCCGAGCTTTAATGAAACACAGAGACCCAGACGTAATAGTACTGTATCATATTATTTTCGAATCAATACTTTTTCAAAATACTGTATGAATTATTTTAATTTTTTGAATAATAATTTTTCCTCCTGGTCTCTCGCGCCCCCCCCGTCATGCCTCTGCGCCCCCCTGGGGTGGTGCGCCCCCCACTTTGAGAACCACTGAGCCAGACAGTGGGACATTGCACGAAAAGTCAGCACACTCAGCACGGATAGTGCACTCAACATGATTGAAGCGTCCAGGCAGCTCCCGTTCGAGCATATGCCTTGAGTTGCACATAGCTCCAACGATCCATCACACACACACACACACACACACACACACACACACACGCGCACGCACACACACGCACGCACGCGCACTTTGTATTGTATGAGAGAGGTTCCAGATTGAATTGAGGTGAATATTTGTAATGTTCAGAGGTTGTTGTGTTTAATATTCATGAGAATATTTGTCATTGTTCAAATGATAATAAACATTTGCATAAAGCATATTTGTCCACTCATATGTTGATAAGAGTATTAAAAACTTGAAAAATATTCCTCTAAGGAACATTTAGAACAGTTAAAAAACGTGCGATTAACTATGGACAATCATGCGATTAACTAATTTAATCGACTGACAGCCCTAATAATATTATGTTGCGTTCCAGTTTTTTCACTGTAACATCAAGACCAAAAGCAGTTAAGTACACAATGTTTGGAAGATGTACATCTCCAGTAGCGGAACATTTGATGGTGTCCTTTTTATTTATTAACTGTCAAAGTCAAGTTATATGACTGCAAATCATTTACAACAATTAACCGTTTTTGGTCATGCTTTTCATACAAACTAAATGTTGAATAACTCCAACGACAACTGTACGTTTTAAGACTTTACTTCTGGACGACATTAACAACAACTGTTACAACCATAGAACACACACCTCTTTCGCACATGCGCAGTAGGTAACAACACCTTAACACTAAACAACTTAACTAGTTTCTTAACTTGTTCAGAAAGAATCGGAAAGCTTAGTTTTTGCTTTAGTCATGTTATTTAAGTTCTCCCCTTGCTGCAGTGTTGTCCACCGTGTTCTACGACACTACAGTGTATCTTCAAATTGGGGGGAATAATTAAACTGGACATCTTGAGCAGAAAGATGAACATTTGTCAGACTTCTTTAGATTCTTCTCGTCAAATTCTAATTTGTATAGGCCAGCAGTAACACTGCTTGGTACCCAAGGTATGTGGCCTCTTTGCCGCACCGTCGCCGAGCAATAATTTAATGTTGGAAGAAATGCTATTTTAAAGGGAACCACAGCTGACTGATTACAACTGCCCTTACAACGCTCTGGCTCTTTTTCTCCCTCCCCGAGGCAAGCGTGTCTCCTGCTGTATGTCTCTCCGGTTAGTCCACCAGCAGATGACAAACACCCACCTCTCCGCCTCTTCCAAAGGACGAGGGGACCGTGCGGCAGAGTTTCAGTTAGATTTTGTTCCGCCGGTCAACATGTCCGTTAAAGCTTAAATCTTCCGGACAAAATTAGAAAAGTGCCGGTCAGAGGTCTTCTTTGTTATTTATTGAGCTTTAAAACAAATTGATAACGATTCTATGTAATATAAGGATAAAAATGGAGCCTCTCTTTTCCTCCCCCTCTTCTGAGAGCCCAGCAGCTGATCTCTGAGCAGGAGAGGTGGGAGAGGCGGGGCTATTGCTTCAACGTTATCAGGAAATTATCGTATAAGGCGTAAACACGGAGCCGTTTGCCCCCCCCAGAGCGTTTCTTTCGCAGATCTACCCACCTTGGGACCCGTTAACGTTATCGTTTTCTGCGTTTCCATGTCGGCCTCGTGTGGCCAAACCGTCTATCTGATAGTGAACTGTAGCAGATACAACCGTTATCGTCCTCATGTGGCCGGGGCCTTAGAGCGCTCCCAACAACAACCGATAGTGATGCTGGGTGTCATCAGCTTCCAACCAGAGATGGCAGTGAGTGAAACACTTACTCTTTCAGTCACAATCTTTGAGAGTAATCAGGAGAAAATAGTCCCATTTTAACATTAAGAATTGAGTTACTGTATCTTTTTTCACAAGGGCTGCAAAGACAATACTTGAGCTTCTTTTAGTCTTAGAAAGAGTTTCCTGCAGACGGAGAGGAATCAGAAACGACAGCAAGGATTCTGTCATGTAGATCTACACTGATACTCACTACGAGAAGGCAGAAAACAGAGTACATTAACACATTTACATATCATTTGATAGTGAAGAATGATGAGAGGACAGAACTAAGGAACTATCTTTCCCAGTTTTTAAGTTTCATTATTATTTCTTAGCTACCAGGGTTTTACTGAAAATGTGTTTTGGTTTCTTGTGCTCTTTATATGAATACTACTGTTAGCCCTGGCTTTACAAAGTCCAGGGGTAGACATTAAGGGTACAATGCCAATGGCCCTCCGGGTATTATCACTGGCCCCACCATTGTAACCACTGGCCCGGAGCATTCGTCCACCAAAAAAAAATCGACTAATAATGAAGAAAATTAACACATTTATTGCACTAGTAATTTATGCACTAACTACATTACTACTTGTACTAGAACATTTTAATCATCAGTTCTTCCTCATTTTCCTCAATTGTTCATATTTGGTTTATTAAAATAATGATATTGTGGTCATTGGTAAAAAATGTCTGCTATTATGAGTATTATTATTTGTATAATGCACTTTCTGCCTTCCTGTCATTAGTTAGAAATGTAATGGCTATAGATTAGATTAGAACCTTCATTATCCTAAACTGCTGGGACATTTCCCTCTAGCCAATATACCTTTTATATTGTCTAATCTTCACTTACTTGTCAGCATAGGTCGGCATTGATGCACAGAGCTGACAGAAGACCTTGTTTATACTGGCATCATATTGAGAGGTGCAGTGACGCGTCCTGAAACCAGGAAGTAAGCTGCTGGTTCCCTCCACAAGGGTTTTGGAAAATAGCTGGAAATAAGGTCTGTGGGAAACAAACCTGTTTGATAAATGCATGTTTTGTTCAGCCGGATAATCTCCACCCGTCAACCCTACTTTTATAATTTTCGAATCATGAATCTAATCGATAGATTATAAAAGGGTTTTAGGACGCGGCACTGCACCACTAGAAGCCAACTCCATCGATCAAGCTGAACCTTTCTCTCCCTCTTCTTCTCATGCTCCCTGTCACTCTCCTTTAACTCCTCCGGTGACTTTCTTTTATTTGAAGATTGTTTTTTGCCCGGCGCTTGGCCGGTTACCGCTGGTATTAAAAACATTTTGACGATTAGGTGGCGCGATAGTCTGTAGTGAAGGAGCGCGCTCCCGCTCACGGGAGCCTGCTCGCGCTGTGCTCCGCAGCAAACAGCTGTTTGCTTTTCCCCCAACAACGACAACCGACTGACGGAACGCTATGTTGTAGCGTTAATAAACGAAACAATTTAACTAAATTGCTAGTCAAAATACCAACACCACAGGACCATTTTTTAAAAGTCATTAAAACCACCTCTTGAGTTGTGTTAAAAGGCAGTTTATTTGTAGTCCTATGTTTACGGTGACCTTTGTACTATTTATTGAGATGGCTGTCACATCTGGCCCAGCTGTCACATGGATGACAGAGGGTTTATTTCCAGAAGTGACTTGAGGATTAGCGTACAGATTTGTCTGTATAAAGGCTCACATGCTTGGCAGTGATTACACAGATAACATAGCCATACATATGTGTCCTGTATCCCCCTCTTTGGTCCAGCATGACTGGCTCGGTGAGCATAGAACCAGCGAGCCCCTGCAGTGAGCTCGCACTGAAACAGATCTTGGGATTAGGAGTGGGTCAAAGTATTGTTTTAGTCAGGTTCTGGCTCTCAGCTCCTGACTGGTGCAGGAAACACAGGTGGCAGTTTTGAGTGGCATCCCAGGGTGGAGGGAGGCGTTGGGGGAACCTTCCATTCTGATCACTTGTTTCACACACATTATGTCGTGCAGCTGATCCCTCACATGTACAGTGTGAGAGGAAAAGCCCGCCTGCTGGGAAACTAGCTGCCCCGTTAAGAGCAGCCAAGGGGGAGGCTGCTCTTTTGTATTCCTGTTACTATCTTTCAAATCACATCAAATAGCTTTATGAGCACAAACATACAGTAGGGATGCACGATAATTATCGGGCCGATAATTATCGGCCCGATATTAGGAATTATGACGTCATCCCGATAAACCGATAACAGTATTAATAGCCCCGATAATATACAATATATTTTTTGGGTATCCTGCGGTGTGGGTGGATTGGGATGAGGGGCGCTTGTTTTTCACTCGGCTCCTCCCGTTTTGCCAGTACTGTGGTGTTAGTGGTTTAGGAAGAGGGGAGTTCTTCACAAATCCAGCGCTCCCTCATACTTCGAACCTGATCAGTCACCTGAAACATCGCCATTGCTACGATGGTGTGTTAAAAGCGTACGAAGACAATAATACAATACAGTGTGTGTGTGTGTGTGTGTGTGTGTGTGTGTGTCTGCGCGCGCGCGTTGGAGCTATGTGCAACTCAAGGCATATGCTCGAACCGGAGCTGCCTGGACGCTGCAATCATGTTGCTGAGTGTGCTGACTTCTCCTACAATGTCCCGCTGTCTGCTTCCTGCATCAAGTCAAGTGCTCGGCGCAGTTGTGTGGATAGAGCGCTCCTCTGTTTTCATTTAAACAGCTCCTTATATCCGTTAGCGCAGCTAGCTAGCACCAGATGCTAACAACAACAATGCACGTAAGGTCTCTCTCTTGCTCGCTCGGACCACACGTACACACACCCTCCCGGTCCTCCAGATGGCCAGTCGGTGCCTGCCGGTGAGCGTGGAAGTGTGGTCTGCCACAAGCGGGCGGCAGGAGCGGGGCTGTCAGCATCAGCTTGTAGATGGTATTTTAAACTTGATGCTCTGAAGCTACGGGGCGGCAGAGGAAAAAAAAATACACATGCGTTAATCGCATTAAAATAATTAGTGGCGTAATTTTAATTTTTATTATCGGTTATCGGTATCGGTATCGGTCTTGAGAAGCAGGAAGTTATCGGTATCGGTATCGGTTTCAAAAAACCAATATCGTGCATCCCTAACATACAGTATTACAATTAGGGATGTCCCGATCACCTTTTCTTGCTCCCGATCCGATTCCGATCATTTGATTTTGACAATCTGCCGATACCGATTTTTCCCGATCCGATCTTTATGCAATGCATTAAGAGAGAAAAGGAACAGATAACGGCTGGTCATCCAACGCGATGAGTTCAGCTATCTTGGCTGTTATTGTTTGGCCTTGTCTCTGTTCTGGGGCAGTTTCTCTTTCCTTTTGGAAGTCTCTGAAAGTGTCGGTTGTTTCAGTGCCGTTACCTGAGTGGCCACTGTGTACTCGTCGTGTTGTTGTTGGTGTTTGTTTCTCAGGTAGCGTGTTAGATTGGTCGTGTTGAACGTAGCTCTGTTCTTTCCACCACGCGGAACCTCCTTCTTGCAAACATTGCATCTGGCTGTTACACTGCCTTCGCTTTCAATTTCATAATACTTCCAAACTCCTGACTTTTTCTCTGTCCCGACTCCCGAGTCACCAGCTGAACGTAGCCTCTCGTTAGCTTACTGCTACTATCAGACACTGCGCCCACTCTGTTGCCAGATTTCAGAGAAATAAGCAACCAGGTCTATGAAAACAAGCCCAAAGAAAGCAACACATACATGATGTTGTGTAATTTTAAACCAAAACCAAGTCCTCAGGATGACTTTAAGACGTGAACATGGTCATTTTTGTTTTGTAACATTAAATTAAAAACAAATATTTTATAAAAAAAAATCAAAAAAAATCCCGATCCCCGATTTTTTTTCTCCCGATCCCCGATTTTTTGAAAATCAGGTGATCGGCTCCGATCCCCGATCACGTGATCGGATCGGGACATCTCTAATTACAATAGCTTAGTACAATTGCGAGATCTATACATACATATGCATTTGAAATGTGCTGTTAAGTTCATAAACATTTCTGAACAAATGCAAGAATAACATGTTTTCGAAAACAATATACTTTTTGAACATGAACTAAAAAGGTGAATTATTGATTATTGTGCAGGGAAATGCTGATAGTCAATTCATATATTACATGAATAATAAAATAATATCACAAAGACGTGAGAGCTGGTGACTCTGTCCTAGTTCCTTGTCTAATTCTTGAGATGAGGTGTCGTGAAAAGTATGCTTTTGCTTCATACATGTGATATGAAACGTCCTGTGGAATTGTGGCCGGATCAGTGGAGTCACAGTACGTGTACAGCTGATGCAGACCCCGATGGGACTGTATAGTGCTGCATGTCATAGGGCTGTGAGTGCTCATACACACAGATGACCCACATAACAGAGCATTTACTGCAGGCCATGTAGCTCAGAACGCTCAAGTTAATTTTAGTGCATCCATGACCTGCTTTATATCACAAAGGTAAGAGAGTGGTGCAGCAATGAGTCCTGAAACCTGGACACGAGTTTGCCTTTTACCAGTACCACTTTTTTTTCTAACGTTGTTTTTTTTGTAAGCCTAAAATCAAGTCTGTGGTTAGCAGAGATTTTCACGTTTTGTTGTACGACAGAAAATGTGTCAGTTACATGTCAGTATGTATACATACAGTATATGTGTGTGTGTGTGTGTGTGTGTGTGTGTGTGTGTGTGTGTGTGTGTTTAGTATGTGTTTGGTTTGTGAGGCACTTTGAGTTACTTTTGTGAATTAAAACTGCTTTATAAATAAAGTTTGATTTGATGATTATTTTAGCACAGGACCATTGACGTGTTGCTGGTTCAGTGTTTCCCCTAGGATGGAGTCATAGCAGCGGTGCTAAGGCCAAGGGCCTAGCAAAATGTGAGCGCATGGAATTTGTTAGTGTGTGTACTTTTCAATAACATCTTTAGAATATGATCACAACCAATAACAAATCATTTAAACTTGTTTATTCTTATCTTATGTTACCTAGTTAGTTTTCTTTATTTTTCTTTATGCATATTTTACTAATCACTCCCCTTTTAAACTGTTTTTTTGTACTGTCCTATAGTACACATTGGAATGATTTCTTACTTTATTTTTTACGACGAGGCTATATTAAATAGATAAAGCTGTGCTCTATCTAGCTCTCTGTCTCGCTCGCTCACAGAGGCTGTATGCTCCTCCGTGGCGTTGATGCGAGCGCCACATATTATTATTTTAATGTACAAAAAATAAATAAAAATAATTTATTTTTATTATTATTTTGTTGGTACCTAGCTAGCGCCCCGTAGCAGCGGCCGCATACATTCAGCAGGAGCGCAGCGCAGCGCCGCTGCTGAATGTATTTAGGGGAAACACTGTGGTCACTTGTCAAAGTGGCTGTTAGAGTACACTAATTGCCTCCCCCTCCTTTCAGCTAATCATTTGTAAACTGTAATCCAAAACCTATAATCACAAGCTCATTTCAGGGCGGAGAGACTGGGTAAAAACACAACATTCCTCTGCTGACATGAAGGTTATAGGACAGCAGTGCAAATTGGAGGTATCTCTGGGTTCACTGAATAGATCAAATCCCCTCCTTGCTGCTCAGCCATGAGACCCTCACACCCACTTAAACTTTCATTAAAATGTACTGGTTGTGGTTTTGAATGGGTTGCTGTTGGGTGTGTTGACAGTGGGAGGCACTGGCATTTACATTCCTGGCATACTCTTGACATCAACTGATTTCCATCGGCTTAAAGGATGCACAGTCACCTTCTCGCTTATCAGTAATGGTACAGTGTCAGGGACAGTGTTGACAGCAGACTCTATTGCTGTCTGTGAGCATTACGAATACATCCCTTCATAAGGTTCAGTGACATTACTCATCACATAAACACTGTTTTGAAAGGTCTGTAACCCGGACTGTCATGTTATGGTGATTTGAAAAGCTGGCATAGCTTGTATAGCTTTGCTGAGGCTGTATTTTTATACATATATACGACTTCTGGGTGGAATTTTGCCTTTATTATAGAAAGTTAATAGACATAAATTAATTAGAGATAGTATTGTATAATCCCAAAGGTTAATGGCAACAAATAAATAGTTCTAGTGTTGCAATTTAAGTTTATTGTTATTAGGGGTGTAACGGTATCCGTATTCGTCCCGTACTGTCACGGTTCGGACGTCACGGTGCGGCACGCGCAGTCACACGACGAATACACCTTTTTTTTACGAGTGGGAAAAAAGTCTGTCATTCAGGGCAGTATCCACTACATTATATATAATCCAGGGGGCGGTATTGCGCCTAAAAGCTGTTTGCCAGCCGCCCTTAAACAACAAATAAAGAACAAGAAGAAACACAACAACAAAATGAACAAAATACAAGAAGAAGAAAAGTTAGTATGGCGATTTCAGATAACACACAGGAGCTAGAACCCACCTGCTTCTTTTAAATCAGCTGTGTGGGAACATTTCGGGTTCCCTGTGGACTACAATAACGATGAAGTGTGCGAGTGGTGGATCGGACGAGTGGTGGATTGGACGAGGACGGTGTGTCGGCGTTGTTCGATAGTGGTGCGGTATGCTAATGGAACGCCAAACATGCTAAATCATATCAGAAGGCATCACCCAGATTTGCCAATCACCGGACTCCGGCAAAAGACAACAGCAGTTCAACAGCTGATCCCCGCTGTTTTTAAGAAGCCAAGAGACATGAGAGCGGAGAGACCAAAATAAATACCGGAAGCTTTTGGCATATGTTTTTCAACGACTTTGCGCTCTTGAAACACTTTCTTATTATTTATGATGTAATATTTTCAAGACATTCTTTTTAGTTTTACAGCTTGATGAAACCTTTTTGTTTGACATCAGCCATTATAGATAATATGGCCATCTGAGTGTGTGTGGTACTGTGTATGGTTTGTTTTTAACTGTTTATTACAGTTAATTATTCAAAATGTCAGAGTTCTTTATTTTTAAACTGAAACTTGCACTACTGTTCAAACATAAATAACAACAAACCTGGAATTATGCATTTGGGACCTTTTTTTTGCTTTTTCTTGTTGTACCGAACCGTGACCTCCAAACCGAGGTACGAACCGAACCGTCACTTCTGTGAACCGTTACACCCCTAATTGTTATTGATTAATATGCCAATTATTTTTCTTGTTTGGTCTGTTAAATGTAGTTTCTCGATCTAATCCAAAATTGACATCTTTTTTGTTTTTGTTTTGTCAAACCAATAGTCTAAACCTCACAGAAAAGCAGAGCATCCTAAAATCTGAGAAGTAATCCAGGCATTTTTCGAGCAGAAATGACCACATTTTTGAGAAATGGTTTCTTCTCAGTTTGTAAAACTAATAACAGTTGCAGTACACATAATGTGCTACAGAGACTGACCCTGGAGTGCACTACTCTCTGGCTCTCCCCCAACTGATAGTGTAGTTGCCAGCTCATAGAGTCCTATTGTGAACCAGGAAATGTCGAGTACCCCAAAGTTTTATGTAACAAACAGCATAATTAGCGCAGACATGTAGCCAAACATTGCCTTGGTGATTTGGACAGTATTGGAGTGGTTTTTGAGGTTATTGATGATGCTGAATCCGCTCCTGACATTATCAGGATCCAAAATGGCCATATTTGTCATTCTAGTGGGCTGATTCTGATGAATCTTGTGTCCATTACAAAGTATCAGGGGATTCAAAACTTCCATTTCTGATCCAGAATAGGTCAGAAATGGATTCGGGCATTTGGCATCCTCATAACCTCCAACACCTCTTTGTTCCAGAAAGGTTTGCTGCTTGAATGAGTCGGGGAGGTCAGAGCAGGTATGTAACTGTGAGGTTCTCAAGTGGGACCCTCCCCTCACAGCTGTTTCAGTGATGAGCCCCCACACCTCCTGCAGGCTGAACTGCAAGACTCCACATGTGAGCTGTCAGAGAGGCTGCTCCGACCCAACACACTGCCTGCTCTCCTGCTCCACTGAACCCCATGCAGCAACACAATGATGAGGCACACTAGAGGCTTATGTGATATTAATACATTATAACATTTTAATATGATGTGAATACAAATACACGTTCATTGTTATGCAGATGATACTCAATTCTATTTATCGATAATGATGAAACCAATCATCTAAATACTATTCAAAATTCCCTCAAGGACTTAAAAAGTTGGATTATCTTAAATGCGTTGTTTAACAGAACTGAAGTTCTAGTACTCTGGCCCTAGCACCTCCGAAACAAACAATCTGATATGAGCAGGATTTCATTGCCCTTATTTGGGTCTAAGGTGACAGACATAGGTGTAGTTGCTGTTGGGTTGTCAGTCATCTCGATCACTAGCCTAATCACACCAAATATGTTTAGACACTTTAAATACATTTGACTGAAATTGTATCATAGTATTACACACTGTTTTGGAAACCATTTAGAAAATCAACTGTTGAAAACACTTGGAGCAACATTTCTTGTTACCCCATTGGCCAATAAAGCTGATTCAAATTTTGATTCTGGTTTGCAAATAAAATCGTTCAGAGTTTCTAATTCCATGACCTCAGACCTCAACCAAAGCTGATTTATATCTGTGTAAATGAAATGTTTTGGGGGTTAGGTATGTCAGGTAAAAGAAAGCAATTGAAATACTTAATTTGAAGCTTGATGACCCTAACCCTAACCCAATGGTCATTCATTTCATTTTGTGATGATTTATTGACAAAATAATCAAAATGTCACTGGGTAATTTAAAGAGTGCTAGATGCACCACTATGCGTTTTATTTCAGCTTCCAGATCTTTGGTCTTCACAGTGGGACCGTCAATCTTTACGATGTGTCTAAAAAGTTATTTATCTTTACTTTTTCAATCAAATCAAGTTTAATACAGTAGAAATTGTCATAAATATTGTAATGATTTGAAGGGAGTAGGGCTGCTCGATTATGGCAAAAATCATAATCTCGATGATTTGGGTCAATAATTGATATCACGATTATTAAAAAACGGTTATCCATTTACTTTTAAAACATCCATTTATTGACAAATAAAATGTGAACTGTATGTTTTCATAATCGTTCAAGCCAAAATCGTAATTGCGATTAAAATACGATTAATTGAGCAGCCCTAGAAGGGGGCAGACCTGAGCAGACAGGCTGCTGACCCTGGAACGACCCAAAGCTCTGCCTTTGGGGGGGTCAGGACAGGTCATCTTTAACTTTTTTTTACAGAAAGTCTAACTGCTTTCAGATTTTTCCGTCATTTGTAAAAAATAAAAAAAATCCGTCATAGATGGAAAATATTCGGTTAACGCGACCTCTGCACAAGTCACTCTTTATTCTTCGACATGTAAAGGTTTGCCAGAATAACATACTGTAAAAAAAGAGAAATAGAGAAAATAGAATTTAGCTTTTCTCTACAGAAACAATGTAGCATTTATAATAAGAATACATAAAAAATGTTTGACTACATACACAGAAAAAACTGAAATGTTGACTTTAATGAAACCTGTTTGAATGTAATTAAAGTCAACGTTTCAGTGTAATTATTCATCCATGAAATGTAAATGTCCCTCAAATGATTTGGTTGTATTGCAGACTAAGACAAGCTAGGTATTTACTCTGTGTAATAGACATTCTCATATAATTAGGATCGTTTGTTGTGACTCTTAAGACTGTACTTTTTCAATAGAATAACAATGCTAATAAAAGCACCTATTTTACCTCCTATAAAAATAAATAGAAAGTATGAATGACTCTACTTCAACTATGTTTTCTTTTTATATTTTAGGTCACTGTAATTTAGTTGCTGAACCAGAGAAAAACAAATCTCATGATTTCCCAAAGAACCGGTGTATCTTCTGGAGAGGGCGGTTGTTTTTCAGCAGTGAGAAGGTTTATAGTATTCTCCAGGGCCTTCTCCTGGCACTTGTGAAAAGCAGGGGCTTGGCATTTCTTATACTTGAACAGAGTCCCAAGTTCCAAAAGTTTGCACAAAAGCCTTGTTGCCTAGCTGCGTGTGAGGCGCCTCAGAGCGCCTGCCAGGCCGGCTTTGTGTGCTCTCTGACTGAGCAGGATCTGGAGAATCCACTGGAATGCAGTCGGGAGAGAACTCCCTCCTCGCTAATCTTATTCAGTTTCATGCCAGCGGGAGGGAGCCATTGAAAGTTGCCATAGTGCCTTTTCAGCTCAAGTGAATTGCCCTCTGATGCTCAGATTTGCCATGCGTTATTTAAAACAACACATTTGGTGGTCTAGTTTTACATTTTGGGATTCTTACGAAGATATTTGTGGGGCCGCAGAATCAATCCGTCCACCTCTCCATCTGTCCACACACTGACCCACCCTTCCTTTCCTTCCTTTCCTCCATCCTTCCTTTATTCATCCAACCCTCTCTCCATCCATTCATTCAGTCTGCCGTTCATCCACCATTCATTTAATCATCCCTCAATCCTTTCCTTTTCCAGCCCCCAATTCACTCATCCATCCATCCATCCCACTTTCCATCCATTCGTCCTTCCTCCATTCATTAAGTCTGACATTCATTTATTTATCCCTAAAAAATATTAGGTTCAACTTAATATTATTGCTTTCAACTCACCCAATACAATTATATGGAATCTGTTGAAGTAATACATACAATTTAAGTCAATGTTACATTTTTTCAGTGCATCCATCCATTCATTCATTCATCCACAAAAACTGAAGCAGTGACTTTGATGAAGTGTAACAGATGTCACATAACTGTATGAGGTTAGTTGAAAGCAATAATATTAAATTGAACCTAATATATTTAATATTTATTTCAACATAATACTATTGCTTCTGACTTTATTGTATTGTTTCCTCTGGGATTAGGTGTAAGACGTGGTCTGTACTGTGCAGCGTCAAGGACTTGGCTGTCAAACTGTATTGCACAGCCATGTTTTATGCTTGAGTTGGGATGAAGGGCTAATGTCTTGGAAGTAATCCATTTCTCTCTGGATTTAGCCATGTATGCCTGTGGGGCAGAATGTGTCTTGTTAATGTCACCCGTACCATGTTCTCTCATTCTCTGCTGTGTTTCCAGTGATGAAACGCAGTCATTAGAGGGGCTGTCATCACAGATTAGACTCACAGGATCACATGGGACATCCTCTTCCTCTTCACGGTGGAGCTGTACCATCGGTGTTGAGTTGAAAATGCTGTTTTCTCTCTATCTCACATCCTGTGTTCCTCTCAGGTTACCAGCTCGTATGTATGGCTGGTAATTCCCCTGTAGAAAGGGATGACTACAAAGTGATAATCATGTTACAATAGTAATCCTTTTATTTGAATAATGTTACCCTTACTTGACCTGCAAACTAACTCATCTGTTCAGACATAGGGGAGTCTGGGAGATCAGTCTTTCTGAAGTGAAGCATGTTATTGTCCATAATATCCTGAGATCAGTTATAATCTAATGTAACTTTTGTTGTTAGAATTCTTACCCTTGCAGTTGTAACAAAGTGAAATACAATGTTGCTAGCCGTGAAAGACTACAGTTCCCATGACATGTTTCTCCTACAGCAGTGTGCTATAATAAGTCATTCTGACTGTTTCTCTGTTTCCACGATATCCACTCAAATCATTCGACAACTTGCAACAGCCACACTATTGTTACCATTTGGTTCGGGTAACAAACGTTTTTAGCTCCGCTTAGGGGTGTCGAACTCAATTTCTTCACGGTCCACATTTGCATAAAGGTTGCACTCAAAGCGCCGGTTGTAACTATATATATATAAAATAATGTATTATATTACATTATTGCCTCTGAATTGGATTATTATCGGATAGGATAATAACTTATTAATTATCGACGTCTGAAAGCAGAAGTCCAGGGCAAATCATTGCGAGTCTCTCCAGTGTGCATGTCACAAAACGAGATGCATTGTGGGACATGTAGTTTATGGACAACCTGCTTCTGTAAAGTGGCATGTAACCGTATAATAAACATATTATATTCTTTGCAAGCTCTTGCAGGGCCACATAAAATGAAGTCGAGGCCGCGGGCCGGATTTGGCCCCCGGGCCTTGAGTTTGAGACCCCTGGCTTAACCAATTCATTGATCTACCAATAATAAATGATATAAGATTTTCTTAGGTTTACCCCCCCCTGTCTATCACAAAGGCTGAACCACACAACTTCATGTTTTTGGAATCTTGTTGAATTTAAAATGAACTAATGCGGTCTTCAGAAACAAATATGACTCATTTGTTATGACTTGTTTCCTTGAGAATCATTGTGATTGAAAAAGATTCAGTCAATTAGGGGGTTAGGGGGGGGCCTGGATTATTTGCACACCAGAGAAACATGAGAACTGCTTGCTTAAAAAAAGACAGCCCAGTGAGTGTCAGAGGGGATCAGAGGCACATGCAGGGATGTCTGTAATAACCCGGCCCAGGCATCATAGAGCCACTTTAATCCACTTAATTGAGGGCAACTATTGAATGAACACGAGACTGTGAGAACCTCCCGTAGCAGAGAAGAGGCCGCTGTGGCTGGGACCAATACCTCAATAGCAGAACAGTTGTAAATGGAGTGTCCCTGCCTCCTATTGGTTCTTGTTCCCTCTTCTACCCCCTTGCGTTTAGGGATCCCCCCTATTATGACTAGGGATGCACGATATTGGTTTTTTGAAACCGATACTGATAACTTCCTGCTTCTCAAGACCGATACCGATAACCGATAATAATATAAAAAAATACGCCACTAATTATTTTAACGCGATTAACGCATGTGTATTTTTTTTCCTCGGCCGCCCCGTAGCTTCAGAGCGCATCGAGTTTAAAATACCATCTACAAGCTGATGCTAACAGCCCCGCTCCTGCCGCCCGCTTGTGTCAGACCACACTTCCACGCTCACCGGCAGGCACCGACTGGCCACCTGGAGGACCGGGAGGGTGTGTGTACGTGTGGTCCTTTATATATACAGTCTGTGGTCTGAGCGAGCAAGAGAGAGACCTTACGTGCATTGTTGTTGTTAGCATCTGGTGCTAGCTAGCTGCGCTAACGGATATAAGGAGCTGTTTAAATGAAAACAGAGGAGCGCTCTATCCACACAACTGCGCCGAGCACTTGACTTGATGCAGGAAGCCAGACAGCGGGACATTGTACGAAAAGTCAGCACACTCAGCAACATGATTGCAGCGTCCAGGCAGCTCCGGTTCGAGCATATGCCTTGAGTAGCACATAGCTCCAACGCGCGCGCGCAGACACACACACACACGCTGTATTGTATTATTGTCTTCGTACGCTTTTAACACACCATCGTAGCGATGGCGATGTTTCAGGTGACTGATCATGTTTAAAGTATTAGGGAGCGCTGGATTTGTGAAGAACTCCCCTCTTCCTAAACCACTAACACCACAGTACTGGCAAAACGGGAGGAGCCGAGTGAAAAACAAGCGCCCCTCATCCCAATCCACCCACAACGCAGGATTTTTTCTTTTTTTTTACCCAAAAAATATATTGTATATTATCGGGGCTATTAATACTGTTATCAGTTTATCGGGATGACGTCATAATTCCTAATATCGGACCGATAATTATCGGGCCGATAATTATCGTGCATCCCTAATTATGACAGCACAGCACAAATCTAACCCCAAAACATGGCAGGTTTTTCTGTTTGTTTTTTCCCAATATGATTATTGCCATTTTCTTGTATTGTATCAACAATAAATAAAAAAAAACATGTTCTTCACACTTAAATAAACACATACACACACCCTTAACTGGCGCTAGTACTAAATAGCATACATATCAAATAAATATTTTAGAAGAATTTCACCCATTTCCTTTCAGAGGCAGTCCACATTCCCATCCTTCATAATGGTTATATATGGTTCCCAGAGCTGTACCTCCTGGCTTGAAGAAGTCCAAATTCCAAAAGTTTGGTCCGTTCTGAAGTCTGTTTGAAGTCCTTTGGATATATTCCAAGTGCACAAAGTTAGACGTTCCAAGGGACTTTGAAGTGAAACATCTCTGACTCCTGAATACATCTTTCCTGAAGATTTGACAAAAGACGAAGAAATAACTATCGTTTCTCATCCAAACACTTAGTGCATCATCTGAAATATTAGCAGGCATATGATGACGTTTGACAAGATTTATGTACATTCTCATGAACCATTAGTCATTTGAACCTAAAGCATGTATTGTCTGACTTTGTGCTTTTAGGCAAGCATGGTTCCAATCTGCCTCATCAATATCATCTTTTATATCTTACAGCTTGATAGGACTTTAACAAACCCTAACCACTGTGTTGACAACATTTCATTATCAAATGATCAAGTCGAATGTAGTTTCTGATCTTCTCACAACACTATATTGAAAGTTCTTGATCAACCATGTGTCAGCCATGTCAGCAGTTCTCTATGAAAGCCTAACGTCGGACTTAGCCGTTTGGAGGCGGTTTCCTTTCTGTGTGTACTGTGGTCTGTTAAGGCCCTGTCCCGAAATTGACACCCGATGGACACACGATAAAGGAAATGTTCAAATTCGGCTGTGATCGTAGCAACATCGGGCCATTTGTGAGGGCATCTTAAGCCATCGTATGACCGCCGGTGGAGTTTCTCAGGCTCCGGCAGCAACTTCATGAGCGGCAACTTCGTAAGGCACTCGTGAGGGCATCTTGTCAAATCGTGTCATCTTCGTGTTATCATCGGTGCATTCACCCTCACTCTGATCGGGGCGAATGCCCGATGGCACCGATGATAACAAGATGCCCTCACGATGGCCTCATGAAGGGCAAAATTGACACACGAATTCAACACGGCAATTGTTTGGCATGCCAAAGATTTTGCCATCGCTCACGAAGTTGCTGCCGGAGCCTGAGAAACTCCACCGGCGATCATACGAAGGCTTAAGATGCCCTCACGAATGGCCCGATGTTGCTACGATCACAGCCGAATTTGAACATTTCCTTTATCGTGTGTCCATCGGGTTGTTTTATTGCACAACAAAATCATGTAAACATATTATGTAAATAACCCAATTTGTGTTACTGTGAAACTAAAAAGGATATAATATATTATTTTGAAGGAGAGTTGACAGGAAGTTGTTGTTGCTATGGAAACAACATTACGGAGAAAACGTAATATTTTCTACATATAAAGACGGAGAAAGTAAAGAACAAAGTCTGAAAATATCAGTACAGTATCATTGTGTAGTGACAGTGTTTTGACAGAGCCTGAGAAACTCCACCGGCGGTCATACGATGGCTTAAGATGCCCACACGAATGGCCCGATGTTGCTACGATCAGAGCCGAATTTGAACATTTCCTTTATCGTGTGTCCATCGGGTGTCAATTTCGGGACAGTGTGACAGGGCCTTTACTGTGTGTTTCTCTTGAGTGGGGCTTAGTGAGCATGGATTATCCTGACCACAATTCCAATGGTACAGCTCATAACACCTCATGCTTTGTGACATTTCAAATAAAAACCCTCCTCCAAAATACAGCGTTTATCAAAGGACAGAGCCCTGTATTATGTCCATATAATTGGGTGTTTTGACAGAACCAATAACATGTATTAGAGGCTTTTTGATTAATAACAGTCCTCATGTCCAGACATGCTTTCAGCGTCTGTTTTCACTGCAATTATTACAGGCTCATTTGATGACTTCATTGATAACAGTGAAAGCATTGGACATTGGAAGCCCACTCACTAGAATTGAAAATATGTATGATACTCCGTATCTGCCTGATATAAGTGTGTTGGTGTTTTAGTAGATTCATATATTAAACTTGTTTAGAGACGGCATGCATGGAAAGAGCACCAGCATATGCCACTCAAATAATAGTGTTTTTTGCATATTCTTTTAAAATTGATACAGTTATGCTTACATTAGGGATAGGTATGCGTTCCTGGGTAGATATAGAATAATCAAATGTTGCAATAAAAACATATATAATACATATTTACTTAGCGGTTTTCTTTAAAGGGACAGAACCATAGCCAAGATAATGTGCTTATAGCGTGCTCATGTTTTCAGTCAGACATCCCTCCAGCTATCCTGTGGATGTTAGTATGCTCCCTGCCTCTGCATGTTTCAACTCAGCAGCCATAAACTAGCCGCATTTTTGTACTTGCATACACACTGGTTGAGTTGTGAAAAGTGGTGGGGACACTTTTTTCAGATACAAATAATACTGTATTGCGCACAACCCTTTTTTTACACACTAGTTTCCCGTATCTATTTGTTAGCAACACCTGTAGACTTAAAGTGTCATGCTGCAGACTATTGTTGCAGGAACCATTATACAGCTCGGGGGAAAAAGGAAGAGACCACTCCAAATTGTTCTTGAATCTAAATCTCTACATGTATGGCAGCCATTCCGTGTCTGTTGAATTCCAACACAGAGAAATAGTCAGTTTATAGAATAAAATACTTTTATTTTTTTATTTTACTCAAACACATTCCTATAGTAAAACCAGAGAAACTGATAATGATGTGGTGGTCTCTTCATTTCCTCCAGAGCTGTGTGTGTAGTGGGGGGGAAATTATTGAGGAAGCCAACAATCTTAGATGAACATGTATACTAAGCATTCTGGTACTCTCTGAGAAGAAAATAAAGCCAAAAGACAACATTTACTTCAGGCAAACAAGCCCAACAACACTGTCTCATGCATGTGTTTGGGTCATATTAGAGTCAGTAGAGTAAGGAGGAATTCTTTTTAGTTGACATTATTTGTTGTTAAAGTGCAGAGCCTGCGCCCTGCTGCTGCAAAGCGGGAGCAATTCTGTTTTTACAAAATGTACATTTCCAAATTGCACATCTTGGGTCCCCTGAAATACACCAGTGTGAACAGACAACATCTTCTCAAGGTGTACATGTTAACCTGTGCAAAATAAACCAGTGTTGGTGTTTATTACATTTCATGCCATCTTTCAGAACATTTATAAAAAGTACATCTTTTAAAAAGTGATGGGGACAAAATTGGCCATTTCAAAAAAGTGATGGGGACACGTCTCCAGCTTCCCCAGTATAAAGTGTGTGTGTGTGTGTGTGTGTGTGTGTGTGTGTGTGTGTGTGTGTGTGTGTGTGTGTGTGTGTGTGTGTGTGTGTGTGTGTGTGTGTGTGTGTGTGTGTGTGTGTGTGTGTGTGTGTGTGTGTGTGTGTGTGTGTGTGTGTGTGTGTGTGTGTGTGTGTGTGTGTGTGTGTGTGTGTGTGTGTGTGTGTGTGTGTGTGTGTGTGTGTGTGTGTGTGTGTGTGTGTGTGTGTGTGGTGGTTGCAGTTTGTTTCATGTCTCATTGTGTGTGAAGGGTTTGCTTCTTAGTAAATTACATGACATGTCACTTATTAGACTTATCCAAAGCGACTTACATACTCAATACTGTGGGCCAGGGGTCACCAACCTTTTTTAGGGTGAGGGCTACTTTAAAAAAATAAAACAAGTCGGAGGCTACTTTTACCCCTCTTTTTTTGTTTTTTGCACTGTATGTATTTAGCACATTTTAACATTATTATATGCCTACCTTTAACCTTTGTGTGCTGTTTGGGTCTGTGGGACCCGTTTTCAGTGTTTACCAAAAGGAAACAAATGCAATTTAATTATTTTAACCTGCTTTATTTGGGGGTGGACGGTCCTCACCTCCTCTCGGGGGGTCCGGGGCATGCTCCCCCGGGAATATGTTTTTTAAATGTTGAGGTGAAAAGCATCAATCTGGTGCACTTTGAGCACAACATGAATGTATGGATACAGCTCTCAACACTCGGATGAAAGGGAGCTGTATACTTTTCAATTATCCAAACATCTTTAAAATATGATCACAACCAATAACAAATCATTTAAACTTGTTTATTCTTATCTTATGTTACCTAGTTAGCATTCTTTCTTTTCATTTATTAATATGTTACTAATCACTCCGCTTTTAAACTATTTTTTGTTTTTTATACTGTCCTATAGTACACATTGGAATGATTAATTAGATATAGAGTTGTAGATGGAGTTCGCAATGATTGAGGTTTCGTTTATGCATAGGGTAGATTCTTTTAATTACATTTCCTTTTTTGTTTTGTGTATTTTATACATTTTGGATTTGCTTGGCGAGCTATTTTTAGAACATGCCACGCGGGCGACACACGTTGCCCCTGCGGGCGACTAAGTGCCCGCGTGCACCGTGTTGGCTACCCCTGCTATGGGGAATCCCCACAGGAGCAATTTGGGGTGAAGTGTCTCAGGGACACAACGACATGCTGACTGCAGTGGGGTTTGAACCTGCTATGACCCCATGATCTGAACTCCAAGGGACACTGCACCACACGCCTCCCTACACACGCCTAGTACAGCAGGCTCTAAATCTCTGACCAAATTTGAACCCTGTTCCGCTCTCATTATGGATGATTTCTGTGGCTCACGTGATCCAAGTGGACTGTACATGGTTTAACAACCTGGACTTGTCACTCTGCCCTCCTCCCTGCTTCCTGTGTGTCAGCCCTGTGAGCGCAGCACATGCCGGCTTGTTTTCACTCCATGTGTTTCCTGTTGTCTTCCCAGCTGCACTGAGAGGATGAAGGGGAGGAATCCTGGCAGTGTGTGGAGTTTGTAGAAACAGCAGCCCTGGCAGCCATTCGGACTCCTGCTTGATCACTCTTCCTGCTTCATGAGGCAGCAGGATGCAGCTGAGGTCCTCGCACTCTCCGAGCGCCTCCTCATAGCCTCACACAAGGGGCACGCTGAAAATGTGGTCCAGCTCATCAACAAGGGCGCAAAGGTAGCCGTCACCAAGGTGAGTGAACTCTCCAGAGTCTGATTATTACATTATTAGAGGTGATGTCGCTGGAACCTTGTACATTTGATTTGCTTACCAAAGGGCCCAAGATCAGGGAGTGCCAAAAGGTGGGTCACCTCCACCTGCAGGTCTCTGGTGTTGTCTTGCCAACAGTCATGACTCTGAGAGGCTGCTAATACACTAGCATGGACTCTTTGACGAACGGCTCAAACGATTGACGAAATGATTTCTGTTTAACTACTGTTAATTGATCAAATGATTTCAGCTCTAATTAGATCAAGATTACTTCAAAAACTGCTGACTGGATTTGTTGTCAATTTATTTTCCATTTGTGCTCATTACATTCAAAACATTTTTAATAACACATATTACTTTCTGTTTGCAATATTATTTCCTGATCTGTATTATTGATGGATGAGTGGATTGGAAAAAACACGAGTTAAAAAAAGTGTTGACTGTTCGACCACCACCCTTGACTGGGTTGGGAACCGAAACTCGGTTCCAGATGAGAACCGATAAGAAAATGCCGGGTGCCGGGTACCCAAATTTCGGTTCTGCTTAACGGTTCCTAAACGCGGTAGACCCTGTATTCCACCGGGTCCGTCTGCGCCGCAGCTCCGTCTGCACCGCGGTGACCTGGTGGAATACAGGGTAAGGGCGGACTGGCCATCTGTGTGTTCTGGAGAATCACAGAACGGCCGGTCGTCAGCGGGCCGTTGACGGCCGGCTCGGTACGCTGACGGCTGGCACTGCCCTTAATTTTTTTTAAACGGCATCATGTAAGTTGCGGCGACAGAGGTCCACAGTTGCCCCGCAGCGAGGCTCCCCCGCCCTCCCGTAGACAGTTCACGAGCTCAGTCACTTCATAGCACCACAGATAGATCGTACATTTGTATGTCTATTTTTTATTTGTAAAAATGTCAGTTAAAGCTTAAAAAAATAAAGATATTTTTGTTATCTAAACGTTTGACGTCTTTCTTTTACAATGTTGGAATCGAAACGGGGAATCGATAAGAACCGGAATCAATAAGCAGAACCGGAATCGATACACTTCAAACGATACCCATCCCTACCCTTAACCCATTCACACAGTTGTGTCTAGCACAGTACGACATCACCTAATGAAAAAGGCTCCTGTCAGTCCATGACTCACTTTTACTTTTCTTGGTTTGTTATTATCAAGTCAGTTTGAAAATGAATTGGACCAGAACTTAAAGGCAGCAATTATCAGTGTCTTTTCTCTTTCTCTTTCTCTGGACCTGAACCAAACAACAGTGAGGAAAACTCAAACGGAGAAATCTGACAAGTGCTCCGCCTGCAGCAGCTCAGCTTCATCCTTCCTTTATTATAGTGTCTGCGTGTTTGCGTGTCCTCTTACTCCCATTGTGTCTCTGAGTTATGTGACTGATAGATGTGCTCTAGTTGATAAAGCAACGTAGTTGGAAAGGTTGCTTCAAAAGATATTCCACTAAAATTATCATTATAATCTCAATTTGAATATTACAATATTAAAGTTACCTGATAACTTTCTGTTACTTTTGGATACCTCAATATAAAATACAATGTAAATAAAGACAAAAGAAATATGATACATATTAAGCATACACAGCTTTATCAATGCAGGTGTCCACCTTGTGCAGTTTAAAACAAAAGGAGAATGAAAGTAGCCTTAATGAGATCCATAAAGCAGATGCAGGCAGTACAAACAACCTATTCCTAGCATATACAAATAATCTACCTCTCAATGCATTAGATGTTAACATTTCACCCAGTGAAAGCATTCTCTGTACTCCGTCATGATAAAGAACTGAAAGGCAAAGAGGCCCTTCTATGCTGTTTTCCCTTTCCTGTAGTGTGTTATAGATTTGTGTACATGGTCTGCAAAGGCTAAAATCCCTGTGTTCCCATTGAACTCCTTTGTTGACTTCCGTAACATAGTGACATCACTTTAGCCGCTTTCACACCAAGTACTTTGCCGTACTTAGTGCCCCGGCACTCAGTGGCACATGGCAAAAAGGTCTGTGGTTGACACACATTTAAGAGACGGATCACATTTTGTTCTACGACATTAAATCCTATGGAGAAATTGCATTGCTTTTTGTCGAAGGAACCGGACGTGGTAAAAATGCTAACTTACTTCCGGGTTTTAGGACGCGTCACTGCGGTTCTCTATTGTGCTGCAGGTTTCCTGGATTCAAACATTTTTAGGTTTCAAGCACATACAGTGGGGCAAAAAAAGTATTTAGTCAGCCACCAATTGTGCAAGTTCTCCCACTTAAAAAGATGAGGCCTGTAATTTTCATCCTAGGTACACTTCAACTATGAGAGACAGAATGGGGGGGAAAGAATCCAGGAAATCACATTGTAGGATTTTTAATGAATTAATTGGTAAATTCCTCGGTAAAATAAGTATTTGGTCACCTACAAACTCCACTATGGCCAAGACCAAAGAGCTGTCAAAGGACACCAGAAACAAAATGGTAGACCTGCACCAGGCTGGGAAGACTGAATCTGCAATAGGTAAGCAGCTTGGTGTGAAGAAATCAACTGTGGGAGCAATTATTAGAAAATGGAAGACATACAAGACCACCGATAATCTCCCTCGATCTGGGGCTCCACGCAAGATCTCACCCCGTGGGGTCAAAATGATCACAAGAACGGTGAGCAAAGATCCCAGAACCACACGGGGGGACCTAGTCCTACCTGCAGAGAGCTGGGACCAAAGTAACAAAGGCTACCATCAGTAACACACCATGCCGCCAGGGACTCAAATCCTGCAGTGCCAGACGTGTCCCCCTGCTTAAGCCAGTACATGTCCAGGCCCGTCTGAAGTTTGCTAGAGAGCATTTAGATGATCCAGAAGAGGATTGGGAGAATGTCATATGGTCAGATGAAACCAAAATAGAACTAGACGTGTTTGGAGGAGAAAGAATGCTGAGTTGCATCCAAAGAACACCATACCTACTGTGAAACATGGGGGTGGAAACATCATGCTTTGGAGCTGTTTTTCTGCAAAGGGACCAGGACGACTGATCCGTGTAAAGGAAAGAATGAATGAATGGGGCCATGTATCGTGAGATTTTGAGTGACAACCTCCTTCCATCAGCAAGGGCATTGAAGATGAAACGTGGCTGGGTCTTTCAGCATGACAATGATCCCAAACACACTGCCCGGGCAACGAAGGAGTGGCTTCGTAAGAAGCATTTCAAGGTCCTGGAGTGGCCTAGCCAGTCTCCAGATCTTAACCCCATAGAAAATCTTTGGAGGGAGTTGAAAGTCTGTTGCCCAGCGACAGCCCCAAAACATCACTGCTCTAGAGGAGATCTGCATGGAGGAATGGGCCAACATACCAGCAACAGTGTGTGAATACCTTGTGAAGACTTACAGAAAACGTTTGACCTCTGTCATTGCCAGCAAAGGGTATGTAACAAAGTATTGAGATTAACTTTTGTTAGTGACCAAATTTTCCACCATAATTTGCAAATAAATTAATAAAATGTGATTTTCTGGATTTTTTTTCCCCCTCATTTTCTCTCTCATAGTTGAGGTATACCTAGGATGAAAATTACAGGCCTCATCTTTTTAAGTGGGAGAACTTGCACAATTGGTGGCTGACTAAATACTTGTTTGCCCCACTGTATGTAAATAATTGTTTAAAAAAAAATCCTCTTATTAAAATCAAAAGCGAGTGCATGCCAGGCCTGTGCTGGGCACTTGTGTGGATGCAATTCCCTGGGGGACTTTGTTGTTTATCATGTGTTTTCTGTTCTGATATTGCAAATCAATTTCCCATGGGAACATAATGGCATCATATTTTAACATCTACAACAACATGACATGTGCCGCTGCCTGCTGGGATCCTGCGACCAACCGGATTTGTATATTTTGGCAGGGTGCCATCATGAATTCTAAATCCTGGATAAAGGAGGCAGGGTTACACATCAAACATTCCTCTGCTCAGGAAATGGAATGTACTATTGTTTTTTTGAAGGCTAATACGATGAATGGATTAAGGCTGAGAAAACACAAGACGGATGAAAAGAAATAAAAGCAGAAAGGATCAACCAATGTTATCAACGTCATCCGGTGTTATTAAAGAAGAAAATGTGAGGAAGCAGAGTTCAAAGCCTGATGAATTCTGGTCTGCAATCTGGAGAGTTCAGAGGACTGAGAGGAGTTTTAAAAAGGACCAATTAACACATTTAATAACATTTAGTAACAATACAACAACAAGGCTCAAATATGCATAGTCATTGAATGTAAACCGTGACATTTTTTAACTCGCGGTTAGTTTCACCACATCTCATGGTCTTCATTTCATAGTTTGAATGTCCTGTCCAGAAAATCTAGCTAAAAACTTTCCTTCACTTTTATCAAACACGTGTTCATTGTTTAGTATCAAATATACAGTAAAGCATGTCTGACTGTAGAATTTACAAGAGCATTTGAGATTACCTACAGAGCCACAAGCAGACCTGGGTCAGGGGGCTACTGGCTACAGGCCTCTGTGTACCTGAGCTCTGCTGCTGGCTCCATGCCAGGCCCAGAGTAACTCAAGCTCAGGGCCACATCAACACAGGGAGCCCAAACAAAGCACGGAGCTCCACACGGGGAGATAATACCTGGGAGTATGCGGCATGCGCTGGTGTGTGGGAATACACACATATCTGTAATTAAAGTGTATTAATACAGATCCCCTGCGTCTTGTTTTTGAAGTTGGAATGGTGACATCCTGCTCTGTCATTCTCCCTAATGCAGTTCATTATATAGGATGAGAAGTTCAGGATGTCAGGATGTTTCCAAGCTTCTACCATAATCCTCCAAACCGTTATTATTATATAAACGTCTGGCATTACCCTTTTGAGGCAGACCCCTGTGTTCCAGAAACTATTAAGCATCAGTTTGATATAGAGACAAACACCATCCATTACACTCGTAACTCAAAGGATAGTTAACTCTTAAAGAGGACATATCCTGCTCATTGTTAGGTTCATATCGGTATGTAGTGTCTCTACTCTGACATGTCTCCGTGCTTTCATGTTCAAAAAGCTCTTTATTTTGCTCACACTGCCTGTGCTGCAGCACCTCTTTTCACCCTCTGTCTGAAACAGGGCCCAGTCTGCTCTGATTGGTTAGCTGGCTGGCTCTGTTGTGATTGGTCAACCTCTTAGAGATGTCCCGCCCCTTAGCCTGTCAAGTACAATGTGTTGGAGCGCGAGCCAATAGAAGGATGAGTGTTACAAAGTGATTCCACTATGATATTGAAGTAAACGAAGGAGACCAATCATGGTCTTTCGGGCAGTGGGGGGAGGGGGGAGTGTGTGAGAGGGAACACAGGGGGTGTTTCTCAATGTCGAGGACGCTTGCTTGGTAGGACATGTCTTCCGAGTCACTTGTTTCAGAAGCGAGGCAAGAATCCTTCCTAGCCTCGGAAAAGGAAGAATGGTGGAACAGCTACAGCTAACAGGCTAACAGGCTAACAGGCTAACAGGCTAACAGGCTAACAGGCTAACAGGCTAACAGGCTAACAGGCTAACAGGCTAACAGGCTAACAGGCTAACAGGCTAACAGGTGTGCGTGATATGCAAGGCCCCGCCTTAAATGGAGCGCGATTTCCGCTGAAGATTTGGAAATTGGTCGGTGCGCAAAGCATTGTGGGGATTTTAAGACCGCAGAGGATACACATGTGCAGCCTAGAAATTTCCCGCAACGAAGGACGCCGGCCTCTGTAGAATTCCACGCATCCTGGACATTGGAACAGTCCTTCGGTGGGACTCGATGACATAGCATCCTTGAAATAGTGGCTCTGGAGCAGCCTTCCTCGACATTGAGAAACACCCAGGGATTGTAGCCATTGCAGACCATCTACATGCACAAACACCTGTAGAACACACAGGGCCTCTTAAATCTGTTCTCCATCTTTAACTATTAATATATTTTATATTCATGACTACATTTAGGGATCTCACCAAATAAGTGTAGTGAAGCCTCTCATGCCTTTCTGTGTGTACTTAACTGCAGATATTCCCAAATTGTAGCTGTAAACATACAATGCTTTGAGTATTTCCACAGATATTCCAATAGTTTCTTGTGTGTGTATTTGTATACCACCTGGGGGTTATTTCAGTTAACTGATGCTCTAACCCTCCTAACGTTAAGTAACCTTTTAGCTTGAGGGCCCGCCCACAGATCCTTAAATTGGCAGGATGCAGAGCTTATCCTCTGCTCAGCTAACATGAACATCTGTGCAGATCGTGCGCTATTCTCTTGAACCATGGATTAAGTATTTGTTTGTGTTTTGTGCACTCATTACTGAGATGGATTGCACTGTGAAGCAGATGTGTTGCCGTGGTCCCATTCGCTGTGAGCCCTGTAGCGGTATGTGAGAGTGGGACGGCGGAGGTGGGGCTTTTCACATGGTATGTTGTGCTCACTCTGACGCTCTGTCCACTCGGTTGTGTGTGTTTTGTGTCCGCAGTATGGCAGAAGCCCCATGCACCTGGCTGCCTACAAAGGCCACATTGAGGTTGTGCGTATCCTGCTCAAAGCCGGCTGCGACCTGGACATCCAAGACGACGTGAGTACATCCTCTGTCCGCCCGCCGGGTTCCACTGCTCCTCTCAGCTCTGACTGCAGTCCTGACCGCTGGGCACCAGGGGACTCGTCTTTTTG
Organism: Champsocephalus esox; assembly: GCA_036324585.1. NCBI lineage: Eukaryota > Metazoa > Chordata > Actinopteri > Perciformes > Channichthyidae > Champsocephalus > Champsocephalus esox. The sequence goes on from CM070490.1 coordinate 33,075,292, forward strand.
ATCTCAGCTCTTTTTTGTTGGAATTATCTTTAAGACATCGGGAATAATATCACTGCAGTCCAGCGGTGTCCACACTTTGTTCACACGCTTTAAGAAGACAACCAGCTCTCCATAGGGTTTCATTTATGATGTTACAAACAGTGTTGCAGCTCATCCCTTAACACAGACGCCTCAGATTGCTTAAGATGAGGGGAAATAGAAGGGTAGACTTCAAGCTGCAATGTAAGTTCGTTATTGGGCTTTTTCTATCAACGAAGATTTGTTAGAAAATGTTCTCAACTTTAATTGACTGAATGTATTCAAAATATTGGGCTTATACACACATGAACACTGTGTCCTATACTTTTACACATATATTTAAGAAGTACAATATAAGACGAGAACAAGTTAAGGTGTGGGCCATATTCCATTATACTTTTAGAAGCCGTAGTGTGTACACCCCTGCTGTAGTCTCATGACCTCTAGTGGTCTCGAATGGGACCCTTTGGACTGCCCACTCGTGGGTTTGCCCTCAGGAGGCAAGACCCCCTTTCAGACAGATGGGGGTAACCCAGATCTCTGGGATGGCCACAATAACTCTCTGTGGTCGATGAGCTCCGCAACAGGCTGCAGTCCCTCCTCCAGGACTGGAGAGAGCAGGAGGGGCAGACTGGAGGAGGAGGAGGAGGAGGATGATGAGGAGGAGAGGAGACAGAGGAGGAGGGCTGGGAAAGAGCCTGGAGGATCAGGGAGAGTGAAGGAGGTTAGCCAAAACTGCTCCTACTGAGCCAGCGGAAATCTGCCCCCACCTTCCTCCTCCCCCACCTCCCTCCCCTGAACAACTCCTCCCCCGCCGCTGCTGCTGCTGCGCTTCTTATCTAGCTTTGATGCACCCTCTCCTCCCTCCTCTTTCTCCTCCCTCTCCTCCCTCCTCCTCCTCCTCCTCCTCCTCCTCCTCCTCCTCCTCCTCCTCCTCCTCATCCCTCCTCCTTCTCCTCCCTCCTCTTTCTCCTCCCTCCTCTTTCTCCTCCATCTCTCATGGAAGTCATTGCTCTCATGTCCAACCTGCTCTGCTGAGTGTCACTCACCACTGAGTGAGGCTGAGCATAAATGTGAGCGTCACCTTTTCTCTTGGACTTCACTCTGAAGAAACTGAGACGTTGACTTCAGTTAAATATATTTGTCAACAAATGTCACATAACTGTACAAGGTCAGGTGAAAGCAATAATATTAAGTTGAACCTCTGTAAATGTAATAGTATTGCTTTCAACTAACTTAATACAGTTATGTGAAATCTGTTGAGATAATACATGTATTAAAGTCAACGGTTCAGTTTGGTTCAGTGTGTGTCACTGTATGGTTACACAGCGCCATATCATTCACACCATTATTGTTTTAGGCTGTTATAACTCCGCTGAGCTCGAGTTTTAAAAAGGACCTGACAAAAGTGTCAACAGTAAAATGCTGTACATGCTTTAATGTATGGTAATGTTTACTACTTTTAGCATTAGTTTAAGGACATTTGATTTCTTAATTTTTTTGTTTTTCATCTGCTGAACCATGAGCACTGTTGTTCCCCTGAACCATGAGCACTGTTGTTCCCCTGATCCATGAGCACTGTTGTTCCCCTGAACCATGAGCACTGTTGTTCCCCTGAACCATGAGCACTGTTGTTCCCCTGATCCATGAGCACTGTTGTTCCCCTGAACCATGAGCACTGTTGTTCCCCTGATCCATGAGCACTGTTGTTCCCCTGAACCATGAGCACTGTTGTTCCCCTGATCCATGAGCACTGTTGTTCCCCTGAACCATGAGCACTGTTGTTCCCCTGAACCATGAGCACTGTTGTTCCCCTGATCCATGAGCACTGTTGTTCCCCTGAACCATGAGCACTGTTGTTCCCCTGAACCATGAGCACTGTTGTTCCCCTGAACATGCAGGAAACGCGTAAAGCAGGGCTAATTTCAGTGACCATGCGTTTAAACCGCATGCAGAAACATAAAGGTATCAGTCCAGGAATTAGTTGTAGCCCGAGTGAAAACAACAACTAACTAAGCGATGCTAAATTCACCATTCAACATTTTTAAATACTGTTTGATGGGATTCCAAGAGTATGATTAGAAGGTCAAAATGCATGTTCAGAATTGTCAAATATAGCTGGAATCAGGATCAGTTTAGCTTGGCATAAAGACTGGCACCAGCCAGCAGCTGAAGCTACTCTATAGATGTAGAAGGGCGTTATGAGCTGGAACACCTGTGGACCCTTCAGCTGCCGCTCCTCTGCAGGAGGACACCCAGCTCGCAACCAGACTTGTATCCAGCATTACACTTCATTCTTATTTAGTTTACTGTCAATCAGCTTAATATAAACGGCTTGCACTGACCTGTCAAATCCATCCATCCATGTCTTTGTACCACTCACAGTAAGCTGGGATAAAACCATAATCCCCCAAAACTAAACTAATCTACAAACTATCCCATAACCTTTGTACATTTCAACATTTGTATTTATTTTAAATCTTCATAGCATACAAATGCCCCTGCAAGAACCTCAATGCCACATTTGGGCTCAGAGGTTTTTTTAAGAACTTGAGTAGTTTATTATTGAGTGTTTTTTTACTACTTAGTCAGTGTGTGTGTGTGTGTGTGTGTGTGTGTGTGTGTGTGTGTGTGTGTGTGTGTGTGTGTGTGTGTGTGTGTGTGTGTGTGTGTGTGTGTGTGTGTGTGTGTGTGTGTGTGTGTGTGTGGTGTGTGTGTGTGTGTGTGTGTGTGTGTGTGTGTGTGTGTGTGTGTGTGTGTGTGTGTGTGTGTGTGTGTGTGTGTGTGTGTGTGTGTGTGTGTGTGTGTGTGTGTGTGTGTGTAGGGGGGGCAGACTGCATTACAGAGGGCTGCTGTGGTGGGAAACTACGACGTCATCAATGCTCTCATCCAGGAAGGGTGTGCGCTGGACAGACAGGACAAGGTGCAGATCACTCTCTCACACACACACACACACACATACATATACACACATACAGTACACGCACACACACGCACACACACACACACACCCAGGGGCACAGGGGGATCCATCATTAGGACTGCATTAAAGCGCCTGATAGTCCCAGAGAAACCAGCGGGCCTGTAATCTGCTTAGCCTCGTTCCCTTCAACAGGAAGGTGTGTGTTGGTACAAGAAGGAAATGGTGCATTAATAGTGTGTTTTAGAAGATACTTAATGCTGCACCAGTGGGTACAAATACAACTCAGCTAGTATTACCATGCATGCTTTGATAACTTTGTTTTGCATACAAGTACTTTACAGTTGGCTTAATATACATAATCACACTTTCTCTTCACGCCACATGCTGACATACTGTTGTACAAATCTATACAAGTAAACGTGAGATCAACACAGTATCAGTTGTCATGGGTTGGATTTGTCCACAATTCTGAAACGTCATGAAGCATAAAATACATTTACTCAAGTCCTTTGACTTTAGAATGTGGACATTAGTGTCAAGCTAGAGTCTCATAACAAGGACTCCAAAGTGAGTTTCTTCCATTGATAATACTGAAGTGAAAACCAACATGGAATCGACACAAAGGCAGTAAGTATGTGTACACATGATTGTGTCCCTCCACATGATGCCAGGAGAACACATCTATCCATTACCAATGTACAATAAAGTGTGTATCGACCTGTGAAGAACAGGCTTGTGTGAAGAGCGTGAGTCTGGCTGTGGTTGATGAGGCGTTGTTGTGTGTCAGGATGGGAACACTGCTCTCCACGAAGTGTCCTGGCACGGCTTCAGCCAGTCGCTCAAAGTCCTGGTGAAGGCCGGAGCCAACGCGCATGCAAAGAACAAGGTGAGTCTCCCGCTTTAAACACGGCACTGATTAATGTGTTGGCACGGTGTCACGGCCGGCTCACAGAGACCGGAGACCAGACACGTTGAGGGTAACAAAGAGCATGTTTATATACTAGAACAACAACCAAAGGACTTCAAAGAAACCTAAGCAAATGTGGAAGTCAGTCATCAGTAAGGACTGCGTGTATGGGTGTGTCAACATGTGCAGAGCCGCGGCCGTGCCCAACAGGAGAGTGAGAGGGTGGTGTGGTGTGGCGTGGTGGTGGTGTGGTGTGGTGTGGTGTGGTGGTGGGTTGGTGTGGTGTGGTGGTGGTGGTGGTGTGTGGTGGTGGTGGGTTGGTGTGGGCCTGTTATGTAGCCGGCCCAGGTGAGGCTCGTCAGGTTGATCACCTGACACACAAACCAGAGCCAGCCGGCGGAACACAGAGGCACAGACCTGTGGTGGGGTGGGGGGGGTCGGAGCACACACAGAAAGGATCCCAACACTGTCATTACAGATCACTCGGGGGTGATGCTGCTGCAGCCTTACTTTGACCTGTAGCTTATGTTGCTAACGTTAGCTAACTCTGACGAATGTATTTAGAACTCATTATTGACACGTTTGACTGTTTTCTACTTGTGTTTGTTGTCTCCGCTCATTCCACTCGACTTATGATGATCTCTGTTAGAGAAACTGTACTCCTAATGAAACGAGTATTGGGTTCATTGATCCCCCAAGAAAGACTCTCTGTTCCCTGCTTGCTCTTCCATTTCCCCTTATCTTCCATTTCCCCTTATCTTCCATTTCCCCTTATCTTCCATTTCCCCTTATCTTCCATTTCCCCTTATCTTACTCCTTTCGTGTTGTCTTCTCCGCTCTGTCCCTTCTCTTGCCCATGGCTCGTCTCACTGGCAGCTGTGTGTTCAGAGGCATGTGTGAAGGAAGTATCCACACAATGTGAATCTAATGAGATGAGAGAAGTGGTGTGTGTGAACCAGACGCCTCTGTTTGCAGGCAGGAAACACGGCTCTCCACCTGGCGTGTCAGAACGGTCACACTCAGAGCGCCAAGGTGCTGCTGCTGGGGGGGGCCAGGCCCGACATCAAGAACCAAGTAAGTGGTCACCTGGGGGGGGTTGCTAGGAAACCAGATTAGAGGGGTAGCGAGGTATGTCGAGCCTAACGCCAGAGTTTACTGAACTACAAAGGTGGCTCTCTTTTTAGAAAATATAGATATATATATATATATAGATGGATAGATAGATGGATAGATGGATGGATAGAGATAGATGGATGGATGGATAGATAGATATATAGATAGATAGATGGATGGGTAGATAGATATATAGATGGATGGATGGATGGATAGATAGATGGATGGATAGATGGATGGATAGATGGGTAGATGGATATATAGATAGATAGATAGATGGGTAGATGGATAGATAGATAGATAGATGGGTAGATGGGTAGATAGATATATGGATAGATGGATAGATGGGTAGATGGATGGATAGATATATAGATGGATAGATGGGTAGATGGATATATAGATGGGTAGATGGGTAGATAGATATATAGATGGATAGATAGATAGATGGATGGATAGATGGATAGATAGATAGATAGATGGATGGATGGATGGATGGATAGATAGATAGATAGATAGATGGGTAGATAGATAGATGGGTAGATAGATAGATCGGTAGATGGATAGATGGGTAGATAGATATATAGATGGATAGATGGGTAGATGGATGGATAGATAGATAGATGGGTAGATGGATAGATAGATAGATAGATGGGTAGATGGATAGATAGATAGATGGGTAGATAGATGGGTAGATGGATAGATAGATAGATGGGTAGATAGATAGATAGATAGATAGATAGATAGATGGGTAGATAGATAGATAGATAGATGGGTAGATAGATGGGTAGATGGATAGATGGATAGATAGATAGATGGATGATAGATAGATAGATAGATAGATGGATAGATAGATGGATGGATAGATAGATATCTCCCTCCCCGGCGCTGTACAGTAGCTGCCCACTGCTCCTAGTACTAGACTCCTGGCACTAGGATGGGTTAAAAGCAGAGAACACATTTCACTGTGTGCTGTAAATACTAGTGGTAAAAAATAAATAAGGTTATGTTATATCAAGAATTTATAATGCTAAATAATATATATTAAAAAAAATCTAATTGACATGGTTTTTGACTGCAAAAAGGTTTTCTTTAATTAAAAACATATTTTAATCAGTTTTCATGTTTGTTTTTTTGACAATTGAAAAATAATGCATAATGAATAAGAGAGGTTTGCTTTCCAACACCTTTTAGAAGAGACAAGATCGAGCCGTAAATATGATTTAATCTCCTTCTTAATTTATCCAAATAAATGTTTTGCGTTATGCTATGACACATCTTTGATATATATTAGAATACTTCCATTTGTTGTATGTATTTCTTGCTGATGTCTGAATGTGTTCTCCAGCAGGGGGATACGTGTCTGCATGTGGCCGCTCGCTACAACCACGTGGCCGTGAGCCGCATCCTGCTGGGAGCCTTCTGCGCCGTGTCCGAGAGCAACCAGGTGAGACTGACCCATCTCTCAGCAGCAGCTAGACACAGCGGCTACTACTTCCTGTACGGGTCATTGTACAGTACAGACACTTGTTTAAAGTATCACATATGGCTTGTAAAAGTGTTATTTTAGAATGAGTTATTCATGACTGTGAAATGAGATGAACACGCACAAGAGAGAAGAGGGCATTCCCACACACTGTGCTTTACAGTGTGTGGGAATGCCCTCTTGAATTGATTTTAAATTCATTTTGTGTCCAGAATTTAATTTGTTAATGTGACGCATTAAAATCACATCTGTAAAGTTTGTATTTAGATCTAGTCTGTTATCTTGAAATGTGTTTTTGTTTTGGAATGGGGTGTCTCACTTTGCACGAGTGAGAGCCTGACATTAGGAGGACATGCCTGTAGTTGTATTTAGCTTTGCACTGTCACTCGTGTTGGTTCATCTGTAAAGCCCACTGATGTGTTTTTGATATAAATAAACTTTGATTTATTGAAATGATTAATTGTTATTGATTTGGACACTGCTGTGTCTTGTTCTCGTGTGCAGGCTGGCGACACCCCACTGCACGTGGCTGCTGCACTGAATCATAAGAAGTCTGTGCGCCTACTGCTGGAGGGGGGGGCAGACAGCCACATCTGCAACAATGTGAGTGCCTGCAGCCTCTCTGCATCATTAATGCTCCCAACAAGATGACCTCACTGTGCCAGTCAGTACACTTTGTTGTTGTTCCAGCACTCTGCCATCTGTTTCCAGCAGCCGGCACGAGGCCACAGCACATCCAAAGAAGCTGTACAGTAGTTAGCTGCTTGGAAATGCAGCTCCTCTATTAAAAAAACCACATCATTTCAAATGTGTTCATACGCTGTATACACATTACTCTTATGATTGCGGACATATTTAAAATTGGCTTTTATTAGCCCCGCCCCTCAGGAAGTCGGCCATTTTGAAAAATGTGCGGTTTCCATGCTTTTTAAGCACATTTTTGCAAACTCCTCCTTGGGGAATGATGGGAAAAATTCCAATCCAGGACAAGTTCAGCCCCTATCCAATATGATGCTAAATTGAGAAGAACATCTTTGATAGCTCAATCGTGGAGGTCTTAAGCTAACAGCAAATACACCATTTTTGACGATTTACATGTCGCAAATTACTCCAAACTACTCGGATATAGTTTTTCCGATATTCATGAAACGCTGTATACATATTGCTATTATGATTGCACACATATTTCAAATTGCCTTCCATTAGCCCCGCCCCCCAGAAAGTCGGCCATTTTCAAAAATGTGCGTTTTCCATGCTTTTTAAGCACATTTTTGCGAACTCCTCCTAGGGGAATGATTGGAAAAATTCCAATGCAGGGCAAGTTAAGCGCATATCCAATGTCATGCTACATTGAAGAAATTGATCGCTTGAACATGGACCTCGTAGGCTAACGGAGAATGTACCATTTTTGACCATTTATATGTCAGATAAGCTACTGAGACCTGCCTGTCTGTCTGGCACATCAACTCTCTCACACACACACACAGACACACAAACACACACACACACACACACGCACACACGCACGCACGCACACACACCTACTGTTAGTCCAACAACGCCCTTTGCTGGCGGCATATTCATTACAACAGACACCTGCTCACTCCACAACACACACCTGCTCACTCCACAACACACACATATAAAGCATATAATAAATATCAGCCCTTGTATATTTTATTATGTGAAGCATGAAAAACATCTACTGTTTATCTGTAGATATCTCCTGAAGCCTACAAATAAAGTGTGAAATGTAGGCTGCCTGTTACATATATTATTGAGCGATATACATTATACACACTGTTCTGCTTTCTGCACTGACCTCAGCAGCTGTTCTCACTGTAAACATCGCCTCACAATGAAAGCAGTTGTATTGAAACATCCAGGGGACAGAAAGTCTGATGCACATTTGATCATCTTGAATAACTTATAATCACAACGGGAACAGTTTGCAGAGCTGTGCTTCGTTGACAGAAGTCCAGCCACGCGTCACGCCTCTTTTAAACATCACTGTTGGCTGAAATCGACTCAGGAGAATACTTCAGTGTACCCTCGGTTATAGCTCCTCTAGAGACACTCCTCTCTGCTCTAAATCAGTGTACCCTCGGTTATAGCTCCTCCAGAGAGACTCCTCTCTCCTCTCTCCTCTCTCCTCTACATCTTTGTACCCTCGGTTATAGCTCCTCCAGAGAGACTCCTCTCTCCTCTCCTCTCTCCTCTCTCCTCTACATCTTTGTACCCTCGGTTATAGCTCCTCCAGAGAGACTCCTCTCTCCTCTCTCCTCTCTCCTCTCTCCTCTACATCTTTGTACCCTCGGTTATAGCTCCTCCAGAGAGACTCTCTCTCCTCTCTCCTCTAAATCAGTGTACCCCGTTATAGCTCCTCCAGAGAGACTCCTCTCTCCTCTCTCCTCTAAATCAGTGTACCCTCGTATAGCTCCTCCAGAGATCCTCTCTCCCTCTCCTCTAAATCAGTGTACCCTCGGTTATAGCTCCTCCAGAGAGACTCCTCTCTCCTCTCTCCTCTAAATCAGTGTACCCTCGGTTATAGCTCCTCCAGAGAGATTCCTCTCTCCTCTCTGCTCTGCATCAGTGGACCCTCGGTTATAACTCCTCTCTCCTCTCTCCTCTACATCTTTGTACCCTCTTGGTTATAGCTCCTCCAGAGAGACTCCTCTCTCCTCTCTCCTCTACATCTTTGTACCCTCGGTTATAGCTCCTCCAGAGAGACTCCTCTCTCCTCTCTCCTCTCTCCTCTCTCCTCTACATCTTTGTACCCTCGGTTATAGGTCCTCCAGAGAGACTCCTCTCTCCTCTCTCCTCTGCATCAGTTGACCCTCGGTTATAGCTCCTCTCTCCTCTCTCTCCTCTACATCTTTGTACCCTCTTGGTTATCGCTCCTCCAGAGAGACTCCTCTCTCCTCTCTCCTCTGCATCAGTGGACCCTCGGTTATAGCTCCTCCAGAGAGACTCCTCTCTCCTCTCTCCTCTGCATCAGTGGACCCTCGGTTATAGCTCCTCCAGAGAGACTCCTCTCTCCTCTCTCCTCTGCATCAGTGGACCCTCGGTTATAGCTCCTCCAGAGAGACTCCTCTCTCCTCTCTCCTCTAAATCAGTGTACCCTCGGTTATAGCTCCTCCAGAGAGACTCCTCCTCTCTCCTCTCTCCTCTACATCTTTGTACCCTCGGTTATAGAGACTCCTCTCTCCTCTGCATCAGTGGATCCTCGGTTATAGCTCCTCCAGAGAGACTCCTCTCTCCTCTAAATCAGTGTATCCTCGGTTACGGCTCCTCCAGACAGCCTCCTCGATAATCAATCCTCGATGAGCCTTTAGAGAAATTTGTTTTCCTTCGAGACGGCGCGCCGACATCCGTTTCCGGGTTGCTGTCGGAGGACCGAGGAGTCGAAAATTATAGAAATGAGAAACGGCTCATTTCGGAGGACTCGCGCGCGTCTGCTTGACGCTGGGACGACCGGCTGCCCTCCCCGATAGGCGCACGGACGCGAGGGCCCGCTCATCACTGCGCGCACTTCTGTGACCGCAGTTTTAATTATAATTGATTTAACAATAGGATAAAAAACGAAACATGGACTTGCATGAATTCAATTTGTACCATTATTTTATTTTCGCCCTAGAAATGTACATACAGTATATACAGTATGTGTACCTGTGGATATATATATATTTATTTTTTCTGTTTGAGTCACGTGTGTGTGTGTGTGTGTGTGGCCGGCCTAGCATTACTATACTTGTGGGGACCTAAGTCTGTTTACACAGTCACGTGTGGGGACTCGCCACCCTTATGGGGACAAATTGGAGGTCCCCATGAGGGGAATCATTGATAAGACTACAACAAGACTTGGTTAGGGTTAGGGTAAGGTTAAGGGTAAGGGTTAGGGTTAGGCATGTGTTGGTTAAGGTTCGGATAAGTCTCCAGGAAATGCATGTAAGTCAATGTAATGTCCCCTGAAGTGATGTATACATGGTGTGTGTGTGTGTGTGTGTGTGTGTGTGTGTGTGTGAGTCTGCAGGCAGGACACACAGCTTTGGAGCAGGCCAGAGAGCACAACAACCCAGAGGTGGCTCTTCTGCTGACCAAAGCTCCAAAGGTAATCTCTTCATCTGTCCACTTTAACTTGAAGAAATCCGAATGAGTTCAACTTGTGCTACTCTTTCAGTTCATAGTGAAATCCATGGAAACTAAACTCATACTTAAAGATGCATTTCACTTCATACTGATGGCCTTTTAAATTTGATATACCGGTCGTTTAAAAGTCTCTTTATTCATGTACTGTCTTGTATATTACTCATTTGCGTCCTTACTTAACAAATTAACAAGCAAGCAAGATGATCCCAATCATGTGTGTGTGTGTGTGTGTGTGTGTGTGTGTTGTGTGTGTGTGTGTGTGTGTGTGTGTGTGTGTGTGTGTGTGTGTGTGTGTGTGTGTGTGTGTGTGTGTGTGTGGTGTGTGTGTGTGTGTGTGTGTGTGTGTGTGTGTGTGTGGTGTGTGTGTGTGTGTGTGTGTGTGTGTGTGTAGTGTGTGTGTGTGGGTGTGTGTGTGTGTGTGTGTGGTGTGTGTGTGTGGTGTGTGTGTGTGTTGTGTGTGGTGTGTGGTGTGTGTGTGTGGTGTGTGTGTGTGTGTGTGTTCAGGTGCAGAGTTTTGTGCGTGGCCGTAGTGTGAGGAAGAGGAGAGACAAGCTGAAGGAGGAGGGCCGAGCGCAGTCTGTGCCCAGAGACCAGATGCTGCCCTGCAAGGTGAGCACTGCTGCACCGTGTCAGTTCACCCTGCTGTCGTCAGCACGTCACCACGTTGTATTCACACCCTTCTACGCTGTAAACAACGTCTCAGAATACTGGTGCCATGAATAACTGCAGTGAATATACAAAGAATAGAAACTCAAAATGTATTCCTAAATGTAGTTGATTTGATGGTGTGTACTTTCTGATGGATGGACATGGGGTGGCCAACCCGCGGCTCTCGAGCCGCATGCAGCTCTTTGCCTAGTTTCATGCGGCTCTTCAGTTCATATCGAATTGTGTGAGTTTGGGGGAGAGACACTGACTCTTGACTAGTGTTGCACGGTGTACCGATACTTGAAATGTACCGCGATACCCTGCCGTTAAAAACGTTACGATTCGTCCGTTTCCTTAGTATCGGTACTTTAAGAATGACGGGGGAAAGTACTCCGGTGAGAAAACGCCGTTTTAATAAGAGCCGTGTGTGTTCAGCGCTCTGCTTCCACTCCCTGCACTGCAGCCGTGCCTGCAGTCCCGCCCCTCTCAAGGACGCTCTAAGCCCCTCCCTTCTCTCGTGCACGTGGCCACACGGTAGCTGCCAGAGCATGTGAGAAAGCGAGAAGCATGGCTGCAAGTGTATGGGGGTTATTCTCTATCTTTATTCAAGAGCGTGGTATTTAAATTTGAGAGCATACTTTATGTATTTATTTCCCTCAAACTCTGCCCTCGCACTCAAATAGTGCTGCTTGCACTTAGATTTGCTCTGCTTGTGCTCAAACTGTACGCTTGCACTCAGATATATTGCTGCTCAGAATTATTCTGTGCGTGCTCGAAACTTTTTCTGCTCTCAGAATTATTCTGTGCGCGCTCGAAAACTTTTGTGCAACAATCCTGTCAAAATCCCTCAACCAATAGGAGGCCAGGTGTCCTTGCGGGTGCGTTCGCTTTACTTATTACAGCGTCCCGACAGGGCGGTTACTCTTTGGTTTATAAACTCCAGCCCTCCACGGCTTTATAACATGTCTTTCACTTGTTTGATTTACAACTTTTTTTGGGGGGGTGGGGGAGGAAGCACAGTTAGTGTGTGTATATATTATATTATATATATATATATATATATATATATATATTTCCAGCACCTTACATAATAGCTACGTTCAGTGGCGTACTGGGACTAAAAATCAGCCCGGGAATCTCGACCGGCCCTCATTATCGCTAGTAAATTGTCAACGGGAGGAGGGGGCAGCGCCATATAGAGAGCTCTGGGAGGTGGGATTGCTAGTGAATTTTCCGACCGGCCCACTTCTTCCTCCAGACTGTTGTTCTGCTCCAGCACTGTTGTGCTACGGCTTGGTTCGGCCCGACGCGAAGCGGAGTGTCGACAACCATATTGTATAGATATTCGTATATCACGGCCTGAAGTGAGCTATTGCATTTATAAAACGGTTACCACGTGTGGCTGGCAATGTGAAAGAAAAATACACACTCCAATTTAAATAGTTTTTATTATTAAATAACGAGGTTCAAAATAAAATAGTCCCTCCGTTGCCTTCTGCACAAAACATAGTGCGAGGTGGTTGCTATGCAACAACAATAACAGCTAGAGAACATAATAGACAGACAGCATTGTCGTCGTTTAGGTGCTTTTTTTTCTGGAGATAGGCACTTCTCAATCCACTCCTCCATAGTAAGGCCACCCCGGAGGTCGACGTTAACCTTAAATGTTGCCATGTTAAGCTTTGTTAGTTATTTTCGTGACGGACGTAATGTAACAGTTGTAACCATATGGTTGTAGCGGTTCTCAGACGCGGAGGGATACTGACTTGTGAAAAGTAACTACAATTATACCCCGGATATACGCTCATTATATCACGACTAAGAAACATCAGATTGCTTGATTTGAATTGTCCGTTTTATAAACATGTACTAACTGTGCTTACACCCCCCCAAAAGTTGTACAGCGAAGTGATGTACATGTTATGTTATAAAGCCGTGGAGGGCGGGAGTTTATAAACCAAAGAGTAACCGCCCTGACGGGACGCTGTAGTAAGTAAAGCGAACGCACCCGCAAGGACACCTGGCCTCCTATTGGTTGAGGGATTTTGACGGGATTGTTGCACAAAAGTTTCGAGCGTGCACAGAATACTTCTGAGAGCAGAAAAAGTTTTGAGCGCGCACAGAATAATTCTGAGCAGCAATATATCTGAGTGCAAGCGTAGAGTTTGAGCACAAGCAGAGCAAATCTAAGTGCAAGCAGGCACTATTTGAGTGCGAGGACAGAGTTTGAGGGAAATAAATACATAAAGTATGCTCTCAAATTTAAATACCCGCTCTTGAATAAAGATAGGGAATAACCCCCATACAAGTGGGAGTGCAACTGCCGCTGCGCCTCGGCTTGTTGACAAAAAAGACGCCAGAAGCGAAATGCGGAAGTATTTTAGCGATATCTCTGACAGTGAGGGCAAGCCTACGGACACCACGAGGCCTGTCTGTCAGACATGTATTAATTTGATTTTATACGAATTCTTGTCATTTATTTTATTTATTGTTCTCATTGTTTAAAAGTTTGTGTTATGGTTATGGTGTGAAATAAAGCACAATAATTACATTTAAGACTGTTTACCTTTTTTTAAGAAAAATAATCGGAATCGCAATTCTTGACTTGGTATTGAAACCAAAACGTTGGTATCGTGACAACACTACTCCTGACAGTTACACCTGATATTTAGTAGGTCTGTTAAGTATTGAATGCTGATCATTCTGAAGTAATTTGGCCGGTCAAAGTTGTTTGGGCTCGGATAAATCGCTCCGTTACTTTCATCCCGTGTTACTTTCGTCCCGTGTTACTTTCGTCCCGTGTTACTTTCGTCCCGTGTTACTTTCGTCCCGTGTTACTTTCGTCCCGGCTCCCGGTGTGTATGTGTGATGTCAGGTGTCAGTATGAGAGGATGACAGCGCGTCTAATTTTGATGTGGCCCAAGAGCCAATCACAATAATACCTGCGATGCAGTGAACCAATCACCTTTGATGGGGGGGGGAACCTATCGTTGATTAAACACTATCCAGTGTTTCCCCTACCATTGTCTTGGAGGGGCACTGCGCCCCGCCAACGGAGCTCCGCGCCCCGCCAACGGAGCTCCGCGCCCCCCCCTGAAATTCAAGGTGTTTAAAAAAAATATATAATATTTTTTTTTATGGCACCAAATTGCAAATAACGCTTTGATTTGAAGTTGTGAGTTTAGTGTTTTTGACCCTAAGAAACACTGATGCATTAATCAATAACAATAATCCACAGCTCCTCTCTCTGCTCCAGAGGATTTAAAATATATATCCCAATGCCACAAAAATGCATCAGTGACATTGAAATCTTGTCTCCAGAAAACAAAAAAGTGAAACAAGCGGCATCAGTGACTGTGTGTTTGATGTGGCTCTTTGCAGTAACAGAGAAAACATGTGGCTCTTAACCTCTGACTGGTTGGCCACTCCTGGGCTAACCCATTCATTTCATATGGAGGTCATACAGTACCATACTGTTGGTGTAATAAGGCCTTGCACAATCAGATGTAAAACTCAATATTTATGATGAAAGTAGTACAGTTTGTTATGGATCTGTAGTTAAACACATTCAAAGAGTAAGTAGTCATGTTTCAAAAAAGTATTCATGATTTTCGATGATTTGAATGGTGGAAACATTTAGAATGTCACAATAACCATGCATATTTAACAAGAAACCTAAAGGGTTGCCTTAGTTCCTGCTCTCGCTTGACATTTTGTCTCACCTTTATTGTCCCCGTGTTCCCTGCAGGACAGTGTGTCTCCTGCAGATGACTCCCAGAGCAGTGAGCGAGGAGCGGTCTGCAAACTCACCGAGTCCAACACCAGGGGGGGGAAGAGCAGGAAGCAGAAAGACAAGGTATGTCCCTGAACGTAAAACACTAGAAGACGATGACTATCCTTCCTCCTTCCAGAACAATGGTTGAATTATGTTGCATGGTTGGAGGAGCTTGGGACTCAAGATGTTCACTGCCGTATCTACACTGTAGCGACTGTGCATATGACGATAACACGTTTGAATCTTCAAAGTGACTAACCTCAGGTGCCTGTGGTGTTTCAGCCATCTTTGTCCGAGCCCCTCCGCCGCAAAGAGACCAAGCCCGGCGAAGCTCTCACCAAGAGGAAATGCAAACAGCGAGGAGCCCCCCTGCATGGGTCCGTCCCTCCACATAACTACAAAGCCTATCAGCTGTACACACTGTACCGCGGCAAGGACGGCAAGATCATGCAGGTGAGAGCAGAAGCTGTTCAGTCAGAGCCAGGACCATTGTTCAAACTGTAGCTTCACCTCGTGTTGGGGGAGTACTGTCACTGAAGAGAGACCAGGTGTGTCGAGCTCAAGGCCCGCGGGCCGGACTTCATTTGATGTGGCCCGCAAGACTTGCAAAGATATAAAACGTTTATTATACGGTTGAATTCCGCTTTACAGAGGCACATTGTCCATAAACTACATGTCCCACAATGCATCTCATTTTGTGACATGCGCACTGAAGAGACTTCAATCAATCAATGTTTATTTATATAGCCCAATATCACAAATGTTACATTTGTCTCAGTGGTCTTCAGTGTGTACAGAATATCAGTATGACAATACGACACCCTCTGTCCTTAGACCCTCTGTCCTTACACCCTCTGTCCTTACACCCTCTGTCCTTAGACCCTCTGTCCTTAGACCCTCACATCGTACAAGGAAAAACTTCCAAAGAAAACCCAGTTTCAAGGGAAAAATGGGAGAAACCTCAGGGAGAGCAACAGAGGAGGGATCCCTCTCCCAGGACGGACAGACGTGCAATAGATGCCGTGTGTAAATTGAAAAGATAATACATTTGCAACATAGGTAGTCCAAATGTTTGGAAATGCATGTGTGTATAATAGGAAGATGAATCCACGAGGATATCCATCCAGGACCGATAATCCAGGACCACAGCCACGACTCAAGATCCAGCGCTCGCGATCCAGGACACAAGACCGCAGGATCATCCATGACTCCGGATCCCGGCGTATATAGACACCAAAAAGAAAGACATTTGGGGAAGCTGGGTTAATCGGAACATGAGAGTACACAGGTATAGACAGAGAGAAGGAAGAAGTAAGATGTCCCCCGACAAACTAAGCCTATATCAGCAAAACTAGGGGCTGAATCTAATCAGCCCTAACTATAAGCTTTATCAAAAAGGAAGGTCTTAAGCGCACTCTTAAAAATGGATAGGGTGTTTGCCGCCCGAACACAAACTGGAAGCTGATTCCACAAATGTGGAGCTTGATAAGAAAAGGCTCTGGCTCCCATTGTACTTTAGAGATTCTAGGAACAACCAACAACCCTGCATTATTGGAACGCAATGCCCTAGTAGGACAGTAGGGTATAATGAGTTCTTTAAGGTAAGATGGCGCCTGCCCATTAAGGGCTTTGTAGGCGAGAAGAAGAATTTTAAATTATATCCTGTGTTCTATAGGGAGCCAGTGTAAGGCAGCCAGAACAGGAGTAATGTGGTCCCTTTTCCTAACTCTGGTTAGTACACGAGCTGCAGCATTTTGAATCAGCTGAAGCGACTTGACTGACTTCTTGGTACCCCCTGATAATAAAGAGTTACAATAATCCAGTCTAGAAGTAACAAATGCATGGACTAGTTTCTCTGCATCGTTTTGAGGCAAGATATGCCTGATTTTTGCAATGTTACGTAGATGGAAGTAGGCGGTCCTTGAAATTGATTTTATGTGGGCGTTAAAGGATAAATCCTGATCAAATATAACACCAAGATTCCTTATAGTCTCACTGGAGGCCAAATTAATGCCATCCATAGTTAGTATATCTTTAGATAATTTGTTTCGTAGATTCTTCGGGCCAAGTACAATAACTTCAGTTTTGGTCGTGTTTAACATCAAAAAGTTGAAGGTCATCCACGTTTTTAAGTCCTTAAGGCAGTCTTGAATTTTATTTAGATGATTAATTTCATCAGGCTTGATTGATAAATATAGTTGAGTATCATCCGCATAACAATGAAAGTTTACAGAATGATTCCTGAACGGAAGCATATATAATGTGAACAAAATAGGTCCGAGCACTGAGCCCTGTGGCACTCAATGGCTAACTTTGGTTTGCGTGGAAGATTCATCGTTAACACGTACAAACTGAGAGCGTTCAGATAGATAGGACCTAAAGCAGCCTAAAGCAGTTCCCTGTATGCCAACTAAGTGCTCTAGTCTTTGCAATAGGATATCATGGTCGATAGTATCAAATGCAGCACTGAGATCGAGCAAAACAAGAATAGAGACAAGTCCCTTGTCTGAGGCTATTAGAATATCATTTGTGACTTTAACCAGAGCTGTCTCTGTGCTATGATGTGTTCTAAAGTCAGACTGAAAATCTTCAAATAAATCATTGTTTTTTAAGTAATCACACAACTGTTTTGCGACCGCTTTCTCAAGAATTTTTGAGAGGAACGGAAGATTAGAAATAGGTCTATAGTTGGCTAAAACCTCTGGATCGAGGTTGTGCTTTTTAAGAAGCGGTTTTATCACTGCTACTTTGAATGATTGTGGAACATAGCCTGATAATAAAGACATATTCATAATATTTAATAAAGAAGTGCTAATTAATGGAAAAACTTCCTTCAACAGCTTAGTTGGAATTGGGTCTAACATGCACGTTGATGGTTTGGAAGAGAGAATCATTGAATGTAATTGTTCAAGGTTTATGGCTGAAAAGCATTCTAGTTTACTATCTAGTGTAATATTAGAACTTACGTTTCGGGAGCTGTTGATAACACTATACTGGTCAAAGGCAAGAGGTCATTAATTTTGTTTCTAAGAGTAACAATTTTATCGTTAAAAAAGCACATAAAATCATTACTACTGAGTGCTATGGGAATAGAAGGCTCAATGGAGCTGTGGCTCTCCGTCAGCCTGGCTACAGTGCTGAAAAGAAATCTTGCATTATTCTTATTCTCATCTATTAATGAAGAGTAGTAGGCTGCTCTCGCTTTACGCAGTGCTTTCTTATATTCATTGAGAGTAATATGCCAAATTAAACGAGATTCTTCAAGTTTAGTGGAACGCCATATCCTCTCAAGTTGTCTCGACTTTTGCTTTACTTTGCGGGTTTCGGCATTATGCCATGGAGCTAATCTATGTTGTTTTATTTTCTTCTTTTTCAAAGGAGCAACAGAGTCTAATTTTATTCGCAGCGCATCTATAGCACTATCAACAACATGATCAATTTGGGGTGGTGTACATTTTGTATAAGTGTCCTCCCTTACATGCAGACATGCTATCGAGTTAAGTATTGGTGGAATCTCTTCCTTAAATGTGGCTATAGCACTAACAGATAGGTTTCTGCTGCAAGAGCTTTTGACTAATGCTTTGTAGTCTAGTAACAGTACTTCAAAAGTTACTAAGAAATGGTCGGATAAAGCAGGATTATGCGGTTCGACTAATAGTTGCTCAATTTCAATACCATAAGTCAGAACAAGGTCGAGAGTGTGATTATAGCAGTGGGTTGGTTTATTTACACTCTGACAGAAACCAACAGAATCTAATATAGAGTTAAATGCAACAGTAAGGCTATTTTTATCATCGTCAACATGAATATTAAAGTCACCTACGATAATTACTTTGTCTGTTTTAAGAACCAAAGTTGATAAGAACTCAGAGATTCTGATAGATCTGAATAAGGACCTGGTGCACGATACACTGTAACAAATAAGATTGGCTGCAAAGTTTTCCAGGTCGGATGCGTAAGACTAAAAACGAGGCTTTCAAAGGAGGTATAATTTAATTTTGGTTTAGTATTGATCAGTAAACTTGAGTCAAAGATTGCTGCAACTCCACCTCCTCGGCCCGTGCCTCGAGCAATATGAGTGTTGACATGGCTGGGTGGAGTGGCCTCATTTATGCTGACATATTCTTCATGTCTCAACCAAGTTTCAGTGAGACAGCATATATCAATATTATAATCTGATATTAAATCATTAACCAATATTGCTTTAGATGCTAGAGATCTTATGTTTAAGAGACCACACAAGAGACTTGCAATTATTTGCCCTAAACTTCTGGTTTCAGACGTAGTTAATGAGGAAGTTTTACCCTATCCCATAATAATCCAATGCAAAGGCAATAATCTAATCTAATACATTATTTTTTATATATATTATATCATATGTATTTAGTCTTAACGTTTTGCATTGGCTTTTAATACTAGTTGAACATAACATTTTGATATCTGTATGTGTTTTTTTCATATGTTTGTAGTTATCTTGTTTTTAATTATTGTTTTATTATTTGACTTATTGTGTTATTTGACATTGGTTCCCTGTACAGCACTTTGGTCACCTCGGGTTGTTTTAAATGGGCTATATAAAGAAATAAAGATTGAGATTGAAAGTTACGACCGGCCCATTGAGTGCAACCATAATGCTGATGTGGCCCGCCATGAAGTTGAGTTTGACCCCCCTGTATTTGACCCCCTGTGTGACTGACAGAAGCTTGCAGCGTTCTTAACTCTGGAGTCCCCGAGCATGTAGGAATACTCTGTTCCAAGTCCTGCGATCAGAAGGTCAAAGCACAAAGAAGTACTCATTATGCAGATTGGCCAATTTCATAATTACAATTATTGATGCTTTATTGTGTAATGCTAATTAATGCAACTTGTGCTAATTGTGCAAATTGCCTAACATATGCAAGTAAGCATCCGGCAGCTTCTATGTGCTTGGGAGGGACCCATACTATACATTTCTAACATAACACTTTGGAGTACTCAACTTTTCTTGGTTCACAGTCCTGGCAAGAGTTTGTTGGACATGTTTTGGGTGTGTGTGTTGTGTTGATGTTTGCTGTGTGTGCAGGCTCCTCTGAATGGCTGCCGCTGTGAGCCTCTCATCAGTAAACTGGAGAACCAGCTGGAGGCCACGAAGGAGGAGATGAAGACTGAGATCCACACTGTGCAGGACCTGATGAACAGCAAGATGGGCCAGCTAGACCGCAAGAACAAACACCAGGTAGCACACGCAGGCCGACACACGCAGGCCGACACACGCAGGCCGACACACGCAGGCCGACACACACATGCCGACACACACATGCCGACACACGCAGGCCGACACACGCAGGCCGACACACGCATGCTGACACACGCAGGCCGACACACACATGCTAACACACAAATGCTAACACACACATGCTAACACAGCAGAAACCTTAAATCATTATTTGTAGTTGTTTTGGTTCAAGTATACAAGGATTGGGGAAATAAAGTCACACAGACTTTCTTAGTCAGGTCTCACCTCAGGAAGGTCAGAGGTCAAATCCAACCAGATGGGTACTTTTCAAATCTCTGATCTGCATCCTAAGTTACCGTCACCTCCCTGTTTCCATCGTACCGTGGCAAATCAATAATACAAAAGAAAAGGCATTTTAAGAAGTTCATTTCGGCCTTGAAGGCAACTCGCCATACCACGGTCCGACGTGCTTTAAGTGAATATATCGATAGTTACGGCTGTAACTACTGTTCTATGAGTCCCGGATGACCGCCAGAGGCGGTGCTTTAGCACTGGATATGTCCATCGCGCGCATGCGCAGCTCGAGTACCAATAACAACAAAGTCACCTGTGACCCACGTGACACCGGCTATATCAGCCGGTATTGTCAGAGGATCTGTTCCCCGAATCTTCTCGCGAGCACACAAGAATTCTGAGTGACAGGGAACTCTGGCGGTCATCCGGGACTCATAGAACCGTAGTTACAGCCGTAACTATCGTTCTATTTCGTCCCTACTAACCGCCAGAGGCGGTGCTTTAGCACTGGATGACCTATACCAACAATGTCATGAAGAATCCAAGCCCTTGCTCACCACTGGAAGCAGCGGAGCTCGGCAAAAGGACCACGCCCAAAGAATGGGGAGTGGCGACATTGACCTGGTGACAACTGGAGAATGTGCCAGAAGATGCCCACGACGCCGCGGCGCAGATGGTCTCCAGGGGCACCCCTCTCAGGGCAGCCCAATATGTTGAGATGCTCCTTGTAGAGTGGCATCTCAGCCTGATGGCAGGGGGCGGCCACTGGCCCCGTAAGCCTGTGAGATGGTATCGACAACCCAGTGGGGAAGCCACTGGTTAGAGGGCCTAACCTCCTTTAGTGCCGCCAGGGCAAACTCAAGAGTTGCTCCTCCTGCCGTATACCGGCAGTAGCCTTGATATACGCCCTTTGGGCACCCCCCGGGCACAGCAACTTCGATGTGCCGTACTCCTGAATGTCAAAGCGTGCCAGCTGGGCAGGCTGATTGAAGTGAGTTTGTGGAAGGACCCCGCGCGGGAATGCCACATTTGCCCAAAGGGCAACGCCTGAGAGTCTCACCTCGGGCATGTATTGTTTATGGAGAAGACATGCAACTCCCTGACTCACTTCCCTGAGGCTATGGCAAGCAGAAATGCTGCCTTCGTGGGCAGCCACCTAAGCCCCACCTGGGCCAGGGGCTCGAAGGGAGGAGATGATGGGGCATCCGGCAGCAAGGGCAGGTCCCAAGCCGGAGCTCTCGGGGTGCAAGGGGGACGCTGCCGTAAAGCCCCTCTGAAAGCCAATCTGTTGATTCCTCTGAGGTCCAAGATCGGGCGAAATCCGCCGACTTTCTTGCTCACGAGAAAGTATGCCAAGTAGAACCCTCCCTGGCTAAGCAGAGGGTCTTACTGGGTTGATTGCGTCCTTGGACAAAAGAACGGACAACTCTTGGCCCAGAGGTAGGGCCCCTGCCGGATCGCTGACGACTGTCAATTAGACCCAGCCGAAGGCTAGGGGCCGGAGCTGCGGTCCGTACCCCTGGGTTAAGGTGAAAACCACCCAAGGGACAGAAGTACAGACTGCCCAGATACTGAGCTGCTGCTGGGAAAGCAGCCGCCGACCACCCCCGGGATTCCAGAGCCCAGCCCCCCCGGACCCTGGAGCCTCCTGGGGGGTTCCGGTAAGGCTCTGGGGCACGAGGCCGCCTGGAAGGCGGGCGACATGGGGCACGAAAGTAATTGGGAGGCGGTTGAGTGGGCCGCTAAGACCTCTGCAGACCACCCCTGTAATCCGGCGGCTGAGTGCGGCTGCTAGAGCAGCCCCTGGGCCCGCTGGGAGTGGGCACAGGTCTGCGAGGACCCGAGTGCTGCTGCCTGGTCTGCCTAGCTTGGGCGGCACGCTCCAGTGCCTCCAGGGCAGCTGATCTAAACAGCTCAACCCCCAACCGAAGGAGGGGAGGGGGGGGGGTGAGATCGCCCGCTAGCAGCCCCTACACCGGGCCCAGGCTGAAGAGGCGACTTCATCATGCCCCTATCGGCAGCTAGCCGATCCACTTTAGAGGACAGCCTGTTTCTAGTCCTTCTATTGGGGGGAGCACACAGCCATCGCTCCCTCAAGTCGCCGGGAACGGCCGAATTGATCTGGAGGAGGACGTGACAAGGAGAGGTGTCTGTTGGCTGCTGCCAGACGTTCCACCTCAGTGATTCGAGCCACTCTGAGCACCCGAGGCATGCAGCTACAGCTCATGCAGGCGTTTACCATGAGAACCTCCCTCAGATGCTCGAATTTCGTCCCCACTGACCGCCAGAAGCGGCCGAGGCAGGAGGGGCAGCGGTCGTGGCCGTCCTCGGGCTCAAAAGAAGCCATACAGGCGCTACATGAATGAAACATTCTGTAGGTAGCCAGATGCAGCGTAGCCGGGAGCGGGTGCAGGAACACAGCCTTCACCAGCTACCTGCTTAATGGAAAGAGTAGAGCGTTGCTGCTACTCGCCGAACAGAAAGAGGGATGTAATTACACCCACGTTACCGGCAGAGGGAGCGAGAGCACTGCCTTCACCTGGCTGGATTAATAAACACGTCAGTTCAGCGTCTACCAGGAGCGGGGGCGAGAACACTGCCGGCTGAGTTAGAGACGAATGCCAGATGCAGCGTAACCGGGAGCGGGTGCGGGAACACAGCCTTCACCAGCTACCTGCTTAACGGAAACCAAGCAGTTTAGCGTCTACCAGGAGCGGGGGCGAGAACACTGCCTTCACTGGTTAAATTAAGACGAATGCCAGATGCAGCATAACCGGGAGCGGGTGCGGGAACACAGCCTTCACCAGCTACCTGCTTAACAGAAAGAGTAGAGCCGCGCCGCTACTCGCCCAACAGAAATAGGGATGTAATTACACCCACGTTACCGGCAGAGGGAGCGGGAGCGAGATCACTGCCTTCACCTAGCTGGACTAGTAAATAAGGCAGTTTACCAAGAGCGGGGGCGAGAACACTGCCTTCACTGGCTGAGCTAGAGGTGGGTGCCAGATGCAGCATAACCGGGAGCGGGTGCGGGAACACGGCCTTCACCAGCTACCTGCTTAACGGAAACCAGGCAGTTTAGCGTCTACCAGGAGCAGGGGCGAGAACACTGCCTTCACTGGTTAAATTAAGACGAATGCCAGTTGCAGCGTAACCGGGAGCGGGTGCGGGAACATAGCCTTCACCAGCTACCTGCTTAACGGAATAAACAAGGCAGTTTAGCGTCTACCAGGAGCGGGGGCGAGAACACTGCCTTCACTGGCTAAATTAAAGACGAATGCCAGATGCAGCGTAACCGGGAGCGGGTGCGGGAACACAGCCTTCACCGGCTACCTGCTTAACGGAGAAACAAGGCAGTTCGCGTCTACCAGGAGCGGGGGCGAGAACACTGCCTTCACTGGTCAGTTAGAGACGAATGCCAGATGCAGGGTAACCGGGAGCGGGTGCGGGAACACAGCCTTCACCAGCTACCTGCTTAACGGAGAAACAAGGCAGTTCCGCGTCTACCAGGAGCGGGGGCGAAAACACTGCCTTCACTGGTTGAGTTTGAGACGAATGCCAGATGCAGCGTAACCGGGAGCGGGTGCGGGAACACAGCCTTCACCAGCTACCTGCTTAACAGAAAAAACAAGGCAGTTTGGCGTCTACCAGGAGCGGGGGCGAGAACACTGCCTTCACTGGTTGAGTTTGAGACGAATGCCAGATGCAGTGTAACCGGGAGCGGGTGCGGGAACACAGCCTTCACCGGCTACCTGCTGAACGGGAAGAGTAGAGCGGTGCTACTACTCCCCGAACAGAAAAAGGGATGTAGCTACATCCGCATTACCGGTAGAGGGAGCGGGAGCGAGATCACTGCACCTAGCTGGGTAAAATAAAGAAGCTTAACAGTATACGCAAGACGTTAGCCGAGCGGCTGCTGCTAACGATCAAGCGAGATCAAGTCAAATAACACACATGTTTAAGACCAGATAACTAGCTTCTAAAGAATAGAATAGCACAGAGCCGTAGTTACAGTAGTAACTCTGGCCAGTACTTGCACGGCTTGGGACCGTAGTTACAGTAGTAACTATGGCCAGTACTTACATGGTTTAGAACCGTAGTTACAGTAGTAACTATGGCCAGTACTTACACAGCATAGAGCCGTAGTTACGGTATTGCCTATGGCCAGTACATGCACGGCTTGGAACCGTAGTTACAGTAGTAACTATGGCCAGTACTTACGGCTTAACCCCGTAGTTACAGTAGTAACTATGGCCAGTACTTACATGGTTTAGAACCGTAGTTACAGTAGTAACTATGGCCAGTACTTACACAGCATAGAGCCGTAGTTACGGTTTTGCCTATGGCCAGTACTTACACAGCTTGGAACCGTAGTTACAGTAGTAATTATGCCCAGTACTTACGGCTTAGAACCTTAGTTACAATAGTAACTGTGGCCGGTGCCTAAAAGTGTCAGCCAACGGCTGCCCACTAGACAATATAATATTGGGAGGATGAAATCCTCCTTAATGGCCATACATGCAGAGCACACGGCACACACAGTGAAGATTGTTCTCTGCATATCGTCCTAGTGCTAGGAGTCTAGTACTAGGAGCAGTAAATACAACGATATAGCGCTACTGCAACCGTACCATGCGTTTACCGGGAGCAGCAGCGAGAGCACTGCCCTCACCGGCTGAGTTAAATAATGAAGCTTAACAGTACATGCAAGGTGTTAGCCAAGCGGCTGCTGCTAACAATCAAGCAACCAAGTCAGAACACAATGTTAAGACCAGATAATTAGCTTCTAAGAAAGAGAACAGCCCGCATTGAACCGTGCCTGGTTACAGTAGTAACCGCACATACCGAGCACACAGCACCCGCCGTGAAGATGTTCTCTGCATATCATCCTAGTGCTAGGAGTCTAGTACTAGGAGCAGTAATACAACGATCTAGCGCTACTGCAATCAAACCCTATGCTACCGGGAGCGGGAGCACTGCCCTGAGTTAATAGTTAAGCTCAACAGCAAGGTGTTAGCCAAGCGGCTGCTGCTAACAATCAAGCGACCAAGTCAGAACACAAATGTTAAGACCAGATAATAGCTTCTAAGAAATAGAAAGTACTTACCTTATTTTCTGCATCTAAACGAAAAACGGGTTTAAAGTGTGACACTCTTGGCTTTCCATACTAAATCGAATGAGGGACGCAGCCAAAGCTGGGACTCAAATGCTAATGATAGCTCGGGCACAACGCCACAAGCAGAACTTTCAAAAGAGCATAAGGGCAACTTTATGGGAGAGGAAGCGGGAACACTGTCGTCACCAGAAAGTCTAAGCCACAAACAATAAGAAGGTAATCAGGACAACTTGGCTGGGAGCGGGTGTGGAAACACAGCCATCACCAGCAACAAGCTGACACAAACCTGTCTGTCGAGGCTCTGCACAGCCGGCGCAGCTCCTGGAGGACGCGTTTAACGACCCGTAGCTCCGACTGTGCAGTCGCGAAGCTTCACGCGGCCAGCTGTTTGCAGAGAAATCCCTCAGATCAAACGTTCAAACCTGAACGCTGTAGGCTACGAAAACGTAGCCACGGTACCCTCGCGCAGCGAGAAGATGAAAAGGAACAGATCCTCTGACAATACCGGCTGATATAGCCGGTGTCACGTGGGTCACAGGTGACTTTGTTGTTATTGGTACTCGAGCTGCGCCTGCGCGCAATGGACATATCCAGTGCTAAAGCACCGCCTCTGGCGGTCAGTAGGGACGAAATAGAACTGCACCTTCCTCGTTGTGCAGAGTTTGAATCTCTATGGTTGTTGCACTTAAGGAACATTGCATTGGATAAAAGTGTGGGTGTATCCTCCTCAGAGCATTAAAGCATCTGATACGATGGCTGCCAGCATGCTCCCCCTGGTCAAGAGAGTAGCGAGGATCTACGACACCAAGGATTGTTATCCAGTAGCCTCTGACTTCTGCTGAGCACGACACACTTCCATAATCCTCACTCAGTGTTACCTCAAAGGCATCTCCTGTAGGGTTTCTGTGTTACGCAGCATTGTCTGTACTGCAGTAATGTGTTGATGTTCAGCGGGCCCTTGGACAAAGAGTTGAAAGAACCCCATCGTGCAGAAGCTGAGAATAAGACATTCCGATGCTCCATTGTCTAAAGTCTCGTCTAAATACTTTTCTCTCCTGTGTCATAACATTTGTCTTTTCATCTGGCATTGTGACATATGTGTCTTCCACCACTGTCCTTATGTCATCCTGTCATCTGATTGGTTGATTTCACAATGGAAACAGGAAATGAAGTGCAGCGGTCACGTCTCTGGTCACTCTTCATGTGTGTCACTGCTTCGCCCTCAGCTGAGAGCTCTCGACAAGATGACAGTGGAGAGGGTGTGTGCGGAGAGGACGGAGTGTGTGCAGAGGCTGGAGCAGCGGGCCCTGCAGGAGAGGTTGGAGGCTGAGAACAGACAGGTACCAGAACCCTCTCCACAGCACATGTAATGTCCACAGGGCTGGGAACATCTGGGTTCTATACCGGATGTGTTTTCTAATGCACCAAGTAGAACCACTCAATGGTCATCAGGGATGTGGTACATTCTGTTGGATTAGAATATTCTGATGGTTAGACATTGGTAAATGCTATAATTTGTTATATGTGCTGATTCTAAGAATATAGATAGATGCAAATACAGAAGCATGTTAGTGTAAAGTGTATTTTCCATTTGAAGGGGAGCCTGTAATCTTGGTGTCAGAATACTGTATAGTCCCTCCAAGATGTCTCTCTGTATACTGTGTCCCTCTGTAACTCACTTTGTATCAACAATATCCCAAATAGCATAACTGAGAATACTCGATATTTAAGAGCAAGGGCAACAAGAGAAGTCTTCAGCCCGGATTTAAAGTAGTAAGAGTTGCAGCACTAAAAGTCAACACATTTCTCATAACTGTATTAGGTTAATTGAAAGCAATAATATCAAGTTGAACCTACTATTTTTTTTAAAACGTGATATTATTGCTTTCAACTAACCTAATACAGTTGTGTGAAATATGTTGACATAATACATTTAATTAAAATCAGTGAGCAGACCTGCAGCCTACTGTGGCACGACTGAAGAAATCCCTTATTTATTTTATTTACAACAGATGTGTGAGTGTGTGTGTGTGTGTGTCCTTCAAGCAGGCGTCTCTGGTCCAGGAGCTGAAGAGCTGGTGTCTGTCCAAGCTGCACAGCATGGAGCCCGGCAGCCCCCCCCTGAGGCGCTGCTCCCCTGTGGCCGAGGGCCTGGATCAGCTGCCGCCAGACCAGGGGGGGGGCCCCGAGACCCGGGACCTCCAGCACAGCCCCGCCCCCCTGGACTCCAGCCCGGGGGGGGGCCAGTTTGGGGGAGGACGGCTCCCCCAAGCAATACTTTGTGGTTCATGTGGAGAGCTCTCCAGGTTAGTTTATTATTACATTTGATGGATAGTGGCATCATTAATTCAAGAGTCAACAGTGCCATGTACTTCCATTTAATTAAATATGTCTAGTGTTTCTAAGAAGGATTACAATAAGTGATGATGTGAATATTGCAGGTAATGTCTGTAATTCTTTCACTTTGCCAAGTCATACTTTCTGACACCCCAAAAGATAAAGGCTGGCAGCAGCGCCCCCTGCTGGATCCACACACTCCAGTGTCAGAGGGATGTTTGCTGTAGAACTGGATGTGCTGAATGTGACTGGATGTAACTGGATGTGACTGAGTACTGATGTGACTGGATGTCACTGGATGTGACTGGATGTCACTGATGTGCTGATGTGACTGGATGTCACTGGATGTGACTGGATGTCACTGGATGTGACTGGATGTGATTGAGTGTTCTGAACCTTCCACAGATGGGGGGAAGGCTCATTGTGCAGAGAGTTCCTCTCCGGCAGCAGCTAAGAGCCCGACTTCCTCCGTGCAGGTGGTGCGGCCCAAGGAGCGTCATGTGGTCTGTGCTGACATGCAGAAAAAGACCCTGGACCTGCAGGATGTGGACACGATGGAGGCCGGGGCGAGGGGGGGCGGGATCGACAGAGCCAGCAGCCTGTCCCCGGCCACAGAGCGCCGCAGCAGCAGCAGGACTGAGTCGGGGCTCAAAGACAGAGAGCGGGGGCGGGACAAAGGGAAGCACCACAGGAAGCACTCCCAGGGCAGGACTAAGTCCAGAGGGGGGGCAGGGGTTCGCACTCTGGAGGTGTTCGGAGAGAAGCCCAGCGAACCCTCTTTTGCTCAGGAGAGGGACGCCATGCACGCTCAGGAGGTGACGCAGTACTTCTTCGAGGCGGTGTCCACGCAGATGGAGCGCTGGTACGAGAGGAAGGTGCAGGAGGCCCGCTGGCAGGCCCAGCAGAGGGCCCAGAACGAGAGCGCCGCCCTGCTGGAGAGGATCCACTGCCTGGAGGACGAGCTGCGCATGCTGAGGACTCACAGGCAGGACGACTGCTGACACACACCAACACACACCAACACCTGCCACACACCAACACCCGACACACACCTGCCACACACCAACACCCGACACACACACCAACACCCGACACACACACCAACACCCGACACACACCCGACACAAACCCAACACCCGACACACACTAACACCCGACACACACTAATACCTGACACAGACCAACACCTGACACACACCAGCGACTGCCAGGACTCCTGTCTTCACTCAGAACATAACTGAACTCTTTGGCCCAATTCCAAACCAACCCTAACACCCTGACTCTCCACACTTCCACTCCGTGTGCTCGTTGGTCGGCATAGGTCCTGACTAAGCACCTGCACTACCTGACCAGTGGCACCATGTTTGTGTCCGTCATGAAACACCTTTATTACCAACAGCTCCTGCAAACATTTACTGATAAACTAATCAAGAGACATTTAATATCCTCATACAGATGTTAACAACTTCATGGTTACCTAGTTTAAAAGAAATGTAGGATCATATACCCGTGTCTCGAAAACTGTAAAAGTATTCATTTGATTTTGAAATCTTTGTATTTTTACAGACTGTTGCAAAAACCAAGCAGCTTCTAAACATCAGATTTGAAAACACAAAGAGGTTGACAAAAAAGAAATGCCAATTAAGATGTTTTGACTTTTATTTGAGTTATTATTTATGATGTTTTGTCCATGAAAGGAGGGAGCCTCATTCAGCTGTGAGTGTGACTACAGACGGTTGGAATCGGGCCTTCATGTCCCGTGCTGGATCATATCCTGGAATCCTCCACATGTTCCACGCCACGTCCCGTTGGTCAGAAGTGAGCTCTGCTGCACTGTGTTGTACATAGTAGATATGAAGCTGTGCCACTCTGAAGGATCCATCACATCCACAGCACATTGACACGACGTGCGCTCCACCAGCAGAACAGTCTGTCATTAACATCAGCAGATGGTATCGTAGTGATGGGGGGGGATTACAGTATATTAAGCTTTGTATAACAATCTGCATGCGGACATCAGCCCTGTGACGACACAGGAACTAACTGCTTATTTATGAGACGGTAGCTGCACTGTATGTACCTGTGTGTTTTTAATGATTCTTATCACCATCAAAAGCTGATGTTGCCGAGTAGTATGAGTAGTAGTGAGGCTGCCATTCAAGTTATTATAGGCTTTACATTGTTTAAGTTTATAAATGTATTAAATATGCATCTAAATAATAATGAAAACTATTTTTGTAATCCCTCATCTGGCATAAATGTATGAGAAAAATACTTGAATTTTTAAATGTTAAATATGCAATTTTTTTATTTGAGTTATTACAAAGTAGGCCACCTATGAACACGGTTACATTGATGTGGCCCTGGAGATCTGTTTTCTTCCTCCTTTCAAATACCAGGCATTTCAAAAGAGAATCCCTGACGTTATGATGTTTACACTGTAAAGGTATATCGTTGTTCCACTGGCCCTCTCCAGACTCCATAGATGACCCGTACAGGAAGAACCTCTCAGCACTCGTTGTGTAGTTGGTTGTTTGGTGATTGATGGAAAGCATATCAGCAACGTTTCTGAATCATTCTAATGTTTCATGTGAAACGCCTGATTTGGGTTTATAGTGATTTCACTATCTGTACTTTATCAACGAGGCGTTCCAGCGTGCCAATGCCTTGCCAGTCTCCTCCTCCTGAAGGACGGTCCCGATGTAAAAGACCAGTTGTGTCGCATGAAGAAAGCTCCCGTTGTGTTTCAGTATTACTGCTGTGTTGATGTTAGTTCCACATGCATGCCTGAGGATGTGATGATGCACTGTCATGATGCCAGAAAACATTTTGTATTAAAAAACCATGGTAATTCTGAATCTCATCAGTTCCTCTTTAATACACACAATACAAGGAGTTACTTTTGGTATGGAGCAAGAGTCCTCAACACAGGCTGTTGCCTGTGGTCCGTTCCATCAATATATCCTTCAAATAAAGATGTCCAGCTGAAGAAGTGCACACTCTGCAGACTCGAGTCCTCAGAGAAGGATCAGAGCTCTCGGGTTAACTCTTGGCCAGCGCCAGAGAGCCCTGCAGCTCCTCCAGGTGCTTGTTAGCCTGAGTGACCATCATACGGACCGCATCCTGAGTAACAAAGAGAGGAGCACATCAGTGATGGACGGAGTGAAGGATGCTGGGAAATAAGTGCAGTGGTGTAAAGTAGCAATTTTGGGGTATTGTTTCTACTTTGTACTTTTACTCCACTACATGTATTAAATCCCTTTAGTGACTTCACAGATCTGGATGAATGATGTGAAATATAATCAAGTGTTGAATCAGACTTTAGTTCCACCTGGAGTGAATCCACCAGCTACCCTGCAGTCTACAAAGTACTTCAGACTAGCTGCACCTCCACCAGCTACCCTGCAGTCTACAAAGTACTTCAGACTAGCTGCACCTCCACCAGCTACCCTGCAGTCTACAAAGTACTTCAGACTAGCTGCACCTTCACCAGCTACCCTGCAGTCTACAAAGTACTTCAGACTAGCTGCACCTCCACCAGCTACCCTGCAGTCTACAAAGCCATTCAGACTAGCTGCACCTCCACCAGCTACCCTGCAGTCTACAAAGTACTTCAGACTAGCTGCACCTTCACTAGCTACCCTGCAGTCTACAAAGTACTTCAGACTAGCTGCACCTCCACCAGCTACCCTGCAGTCTACAAAGTACTTCAGACTAGCTGCACCTTCACCAGCTACCCTGCAGTCTACAAAGTACTTCAGACTAGCTGCACCTCCACCAGCTACCCTGCAGTCTACAAAGTACTTCAGACTAGCTGCACCTTCACCAGCTACCCTGCAGTCTACAAAGTACTTCAGACTAGCTGCACCTCCACCAGCTACCCTGCAGTCTACAAAGTACTTCAGACTAGCTGCACCTCCACCAGCTACCCTGCAGTCTACAAAGTACTTCAGACTAGCTGCACCTTCACCAGCTACCCTGCAGTCTACAAAGTACTTCAGACTAGCTGCACCTCCACCAGCTACCCTGCAGTCTACAAAGCCATTCAGACTAGCTGCACCTCCACCAGCTACCCTGCAGTCTACAAAGTACTTCAGACTAGCTGCACCTCCACCAGCTTTGAGAACACTTTCATGATCAATCATTATAAAACACATCATATATATTATTCTGAAATGGACCAATCAAACAACGACTACTTTCACTGTCGCTACTTTCACTTTATTTAGATGAGAATACTTTTCTACTTTCACTTGAGGAACATTTTGAATGCAGGACTTTGACTGTAACGGAGTATTCCTACACTTCAGTAGTTCTATGTTTACTTGAATAATATCTGAGTACTTGTCCCACCTCTGGATAAGTGCTATGTCTTCATAGTGTGCAGAGCTTTCGCTCACAGATCAGTGTCCCCTGAAACTCCCTCTGCCCATGCAGACTGAGAAATGGGATTACAATGTAGAGATCAAGTTGAGATGTTTTAATCAAACTACAGTTTTCAAGGTGATTATTAAATTAAATTAATGCATTCTATTTCAATGTAAATTACTGCTTATTGTATTGCTATATTAGTATTTGTGTACAGTGTTCTATCCGTGTACTTTTTTTAATCTTTGTTTTTTACTTTTATGTATGCACCACGACATCAAGTCACGTTCCTCGTACGTGTGAACCTACCTGGCAATAAACCCGTTTCGGATTCAGATTCTGATTGATTACTTTCGAACTAGTAAGTAATCAACACACAACAAAACAAATACTCTTTCTCTGTGGCTTTTGAAATAATTCAGAAAGGTATCGGAGAGAAGTGAACACTTGAAGCTGGTCTAGAGCTTCAGGTGAACTGACTCAGCAGGTCCTCAGCTGCTCGTCACATTCACACCGTCCCTTCACCTGCTCCGTGGCGTACTTGTTCCTCTTGAACTCGTCTCTCGCCCACTCACTGAGGTACTTCCTGTCCGTCTTGTCTGGTACCTGACGAATGGTCCTCAACATGTTTCTGTAAATCCCCAGAACCTTCTGTCTCTGTAAGAACTGTCAAGGAATCAGCAGTTTGCACTCAGCAGGACAAAACGCATGTACACAATGAATAAAGCAACAATAATCAGTTCTTAGTGATTTGACTGATTAACAAGTTCCAAAATTCAAACTTCCATCATCTCCATCTTCAGAGCGTCTAACCCTAACCCTAGGCAGGAGTCGTGGACGAGCAGGAAGTAAGTCTGGCATAAAGGACACAAACGTTTCATTCACGAATTAAAGTCAAACACATGTTTGTTTCCACTGTTTTATTGTGTGCCTGTCGCGATAAGCAATTCATTGACTTATCGTACGATAAATAAAAATGACCTCGATACATCCATTTACATGAGGATGCGACTAGCAGTTTCAAAGGATGTACTTGAATTATTATTATATCATCATTATGTCAGTGGTCTAAAATGGTCATACAACGGTGCCGACAATATTATCGTTCATCACAATAATTTCCGGGAAAATGTATCCAACTAAATTAATTATCGTGAGAGGCCTATACATGAAACACACACACACAAACAAATCTACACACTTTCTCCAAACTGCCAAATATATTAATTAACACACTCTCACTCTCATACACTCTTTGACTCTATTTTGGCCTATTAGAACAATAAGCAGCAGACTTTTACTTTTTATCATTTCTACTGGATCTTAGATCTGCGCATGCGCAATACGGGTCGGGGATTGACCAACCGGATCCCACTGCTCTGCTCTCTGTTAACGTTGTTAAGAGTGGTGGGGGTGGATCGACAGCTTGAGCAGCTGTCAACTCAACATTGTAAATAACCAACCAAAAACGATCGCTGGCGTGAGAATAGTTTGGGCAGCTTGAGAGCGTGAGATTGAGAGCGCGTGTCACACGCCAGATGCGTGAATTAAAATGGTCCTTTAGTACAGTACTTGAGTCAATATACTCAGTTATATTACACCACAGGATATAACTGAGTGATAACATATTTATTTATCGCATATAAACAGTAAAGGGGGGGACAGAGCCATGGAGTCTAGCTGGACAGAGAGCTAGCGTTAGCCTGCAAGCTAACCCCGCTAACAGGACCTGCGGGGTCTTTAAGAGATATACTTTACTCCTTTATTATCTCTGTGTTTACCTGTTTGAAAGTCAGCGCTGCGGAGGGTAACCTTGAGACTCCCATCTCTGACAGCTACCTGCACACAGCTCTGCCCACCAGCCGGAAAACCGGATGTTATCATTTAATAACTTCTACTTCCTGTTTGTCTCCTCCGGGGAGAGGCGAAGTCTGCCCATCTACTTCCGACCCATGGGACCTTATTTCTGAAAAATGATGTATTGAATGGAGAGAGAAAGATTATCTTTCGATCCCGTTTGAATTGTGCCACAAATTACACATATGATGTTTGTCTTAAAAAATAATGTCCATGTCAAAAAAGTTACAGTTTGTCATAAAACTGTTGAAATATAAGATTATGAAAAATATGCAACTAGAAAGACTACACATCCCAGAATCCCGGTCCTGCATGCTGGCTCTTACGGAACCGACTCACTCCCGTTGTGTGTATGTAGGCCTACAGCTCTCAACATGCCCAGACTTGGAGTGATTTTCACCTATTTTAATACTTTCCACTTCATTCTGAAAGAAAGGAGTGAAATAAATGTGCCAACATGACGGCCATCTTGGCGTGTGGTGCGAGACGGGAGATGTAGTTCATGGAGCGGGTGCACACACAAAAGTGTAACTTCACAGTTTTACGACACATTTACATTTTTTCGACTTGCAAAATTATCTTTTAAATTGACAAACATCATATGTGTAATTCATGGCACAATTCAATTTGCAGATGTGGATGAATGATGTGAAATATAATCAAGTGTTGAATCAGACTTTAGTTCCACCTGGAGTGAATCCACCAGCTACCCTGCAGTCTCCAAAGTACTTCAGACTAGCTGCTCCTTCACCAGCTACCCTGCAGTCTACAAAGTACTTCAGACTAGCTGCACCTTCACCAGCTACCCTGCAGTCTACAAAGTACTTCAGACTAGCTGCACCTCCACCAGCTACCCTGCAGTCTACAAAGTACTTCAGACTAGCTGCACCTTCACCAGCTACCCTGCAGTCTACAAAGTACTCCAGACTAGCTGCACCTTCACCAGCTTTGAGAACACTTTCATGATCAATCATTATAAAACATATCATATATATTATTCTGAAACGGACCAATCAAACAACGACTACTTTTACCGTCGCTACTTTCACTATATTTTGATGCAAATACGTTTGTACTTTTACTTAAACAGTAACATTTGCAATGCACACCTTTTTAATTGTAATAGAGTATTACTAAACTGTGGTAGTACTCAAGTACAAGATGAGTGTGTTAATAATGTGTTAATAATGAACAACTATTCTCTAATATCGAAGGTATTAATGCACTTTCACCAGTGCATGATGGCTCTCTGTCAAATGGAATGGAACACACTCACCTTTTTATGATATTAAGTACTCAGATCAATTTCTTGAGCAAAAGTACAAATTATCGTACTTATGGTCTACTATGGCCTTAAAAAACTCCATTACAAGTAAAAGTTCTGATTTCAAAATGATATTTAAAGTATAAAAGTATTGGCATCAAAATATACAACATACTTTAAGTACTGCATATGCAGAATAGATCTTTTCACAATATTATGTTATTGTGGTTATTATTTGTATCCTGTTTTCATCTTAATACGTGGACAAAATGAGTAGCACACAGTGGCGACTGGTCATTAGGGGCAGGTGGGGCACAGCCCCACCTAGTGTCAGCAGAAAGTATTAACATAATGATTACAACAAAATGCAAAACATTTTTAAAAAAATATATAAAATATATTTTAAGATCATGTTTAATCATCTGATTCG
This sequence comes from Champsocephalus esox, assembly GCA_036324585.1. NCBI lineage: Eukaryota > Metazoa > Chordata > Actinopteri > Perciformes > Channichthyidae > Champsocephalus > Champsocephalus esox. Next base: position 33,111,189 of record CM070490.1, read on the forward strand.
CCTGTGCGTTGCTGTTTTAGTCTGTGTTCTTCTAATTAGTGTCTACAGTGTGTGCCTATTGAGCTGTTTAGAGCCATGTGGGACAAAACCCGATCCTGCCCCTCCCTCTCACTGTCTAAGTGAACGGTGACTGCAAAAACTACACTGCGCATGCTCAGAGTATTTTCCTATTTAATGTGTGTGGCAAAAAATAATGACCATAGGGGCAAAGTGCTGCCATCCCCACCATACGCCATCTCACATCATTCAGAGCTGATTGGCTGTAAGTACGTGTGCCGCGAAAAGTGTGGTGTGTCAAGAGGAGGAGAGAGAGCTGCAGTGAGGCGTCCTAAAACCAGGAAGTAAGCTGCGCATGGCTTCCCTCGACAAAAAAGCAACGAGATTTCTCCATAGGATTTTAGAAATAGCTCAAAATAAGATCTGTGGGGAAACGTAGCTGTTAGATAAATGTACGTTTTGTTCAGCCGGATAATATCCACATGTCTACCCTACTTTTATCATTTTCGAAATCATAAAATCTATTGATTAGATTAGATTTATGATAGACTTTTGAAACTACAAGAAGATAAGGAGGACTTTTACAAAAAAGTAATAGAGATGTTTGTCCAGAAGGATAGGCAAATTGACTTAATCTTCAAGTCAAGGTAAGACTGCAATTTTATTGAGAATGGGATCTTACTAAGAGAGAACAATTCAATATTTAAATGATACAATTACATTGTTGTGGGTATCCTTCTGTTGAACTGTCTGTTTAAAAGTAATTGAAGCATCAGACAAAAAAAGCTTTTGAAAATAATATTATATTTTGATTTAATATATTTGTAAACCTGAAGAGTCAGTGTCAGTGCCTCACCAGCCATGAACCTCTCTGCAGAAGCTTATATATAAACATCCGAGTTTTGTTGTGCCCCACCACTTTTGTACATATAGAAACGCCACTGGTAGCACAGTAGTGCATTATACCATATCAGCATGTGCTTTACATGTACTGTAACCATTAACTTTGAGTGTTCAAATACATGTAGCGAAGTAAAAGGTATGAGATTCACCTCTGGAACATATAGAAGTATGAAGTGTTAAATGGAAATACTCAAGTACAAATATGTTCAGTAAATGCACTTAGTTACTTTTCCACCACTGACTTGATCTCGATGTAATGCAGACTAATAGAATCTGTGCCTCCATATTGAAAAGAGAATGTTTTCTCGGAGAGGAAAATATGAATCCTTTACAGTTAGTGATGATCCGAGTATCCCTAAACAGAAGGTGGACACAGTCCGACAGAGCAACCTGGTCAACGCTTTATTGTCATTGTAGAACACATGTGATTGAAGACGACCAATGTGTCCTCACATGTCAGTCCATGGACGAAGCACAGAGGCGATACACATTTCATCAACACCTACTCACGAGTCACAGTATGGATGGAAGATCAGCAGATGAGTCTTTAAAGCGGTCCTGGTGCTTCAAAGCGTAGACAGAGTCATGTATTCAGATCCTGCCCGGGCTGCACCTCTGGTCCATCACCCGGCAGCTGATTCAGATGCTCTGCCGTTCCTCTCCGCAAGGCACATTTCCTTTGAATGCAGTTCCTGACCAACATGCTACATAGTTAGGAATCAGCAGCTCTCCATCTGTTGCTGTTCACACTGAAGAAGATGATGATGATGATGATGATGATGATCTTCATAACACTGACTAGAACATGCACACAGACACGAGTCCAGGTCCATAGGACAAGGGAGACGGCGGTATTTACTGACTCTTCACTGAAGTGTTTCACACCAACGGGAATCAGACGTGCGAGTGAAAGTAATCTCACTACATTACAAAGAAAGGCCCGATCACAAAGACACGACAGGAAAGGTTGCGATCAAACTCTTCTCAGATCTACAGTAAAAATAAGAAAATAAAGGCACATGTACAGTGGCACGTCAGTCTTTGTTTTGAGTCAGTCGTTTTTTGTTGTGCAGTTGCTTCCTGTCCTGTGAAAGATGGCTTCTCATTGGTCTACTGCTCGGCTGCGGTGACCAGTTCGAACCACTGTCTGAGCGCGTCGCTGAGGGTCTCCGGCAGAGCGTTGACGTCTCGCAGGATGACGTAGAAGGGGAAGGGGAACTCCTCCATGTAGGAGCGGATCTCCGGCAGCTCGCCCGGCCCTCCGAAGATGGGCACCTTGATGTCCAGGATGGAGTCCTGCAGCGTTTACACGGTTAGTGTCTGGACATTTAGAAAATAAATCAAAGGTCAAATTCCTCTTCACTTACCCGTGAGTTGGGGTTGTCGAGCACCACGAAGATGATGAACACGTTAGCGCTGCGAGCCGCCCGCACCGCCGCCATCACCCGCTCCTTCCCCTCCAGGAACAGCCCCCGGCCGTCGGACACGATCACCAGCAGCTGGGCCGTCTCTGTGGGGGAGGAATGTAAGTTAGTGGCCAAGTGAAGCCTGGTTCCTCTGAAGGGAGCCAGATCTCAAAGGTTCAGTGATTCAATCGGTTCAGGAGATGTTCTTAGAAATGACGTCTGGTCATGATTCAGAATGTAGGAATATACAATAAGCACAGCAAACATCTTTTGGAGTTTGTTTGTGTTTTAGAAAAGCAAAGCAAACGGCTTAAAGGCTCCATCAGGCGAGTGAGAACTAAAGGAACCGGTGAGACGTATCATGCAACAACTTACACATAAACAATGATTTGATCCACACATTCGGAACAATTGATTGAAAGTGCACATTTGGATCTGAAAACCAACTATTGTTTGAAAATGTCATATACATGGTATGTCTTATTGAAATGCAGCTGCTGATCCACAATACGATCTGCCACAGTGGTGCACTGGCAGAAGTAGCTTCTGCCTAAATGCAGCTCAGTAGCTCCTGGTGTTATTCTGTGTTACAGGCCTTCTCAGGGACGCCTCAGTGTCCCGCTCCATGAAGGGGACGTTAGCTCCACCTTGAGGCTGGGACAATGGCTCGTTTCTGCCTCCTCTCCCACTGAAGGCATGTGTGTTGGATTTCTGATACAATCTGGGACCTGAGTCCATTCAGGCGGGATCTTCTCAAGCACGCGCACACACACACACACACACACACACACACACACACACACACACACACACACACACACACACACACACACACACACACACACACACACACACACACACACACACACACACACACACACACACACACACACACACACACACACACCACACACACACACACACACACACACACACACACACACACACACACACACACACACACACACACACACACACACACACACACACACACACACACACACACACACACACACACCAGCCACCAATATATTAAAGTGGCTCCGTTAATGATTCATCATGAACACTTTCACGTTACCGTAGCAACATCAGTCATTTGGCTCAGGTTGTAGAAACAATGTGTAACTCATTCCATGGAGGTGTCACAAAGGATCTGAAGTGCTATTGGTTCCTTAGCCTTCTACTGTATGAGCACAAGTGCTTCCTCTAATATATGAACCAGGTCCGACACCAGTTCAGTGAACTCTTAACATCTAACTCTGCGTCGTCATGGTTCCGACAGGGAAAAGGGTCAACTGCACAGCAGATCATCGTTGACTCCCAGTTTGATGATCACATGTGAAGCAGGGCGAGTGTTTACCTGAGCTGACAGACCCAGGAACCTGCTGTCGTGCTGCGAGGAACATCTGTGTTGAGGTGTCCAAGAACTGCAGAGGAGAGGAGGGGTCAGTGTGACAGCAGGGGACGCACTTACACAGCATCAATCAGGTCTCATCTCAAACCAATGACGTACTCAAAGAGCATTCCAACATTACATCCAGATTACAACTAGACTGTCGGCCTAACGAGAACACTGGAAAGGCTACATCACAAACCGCCTTCCTTTCGCAGCATCAACACATTTAGAGAAAGACATGATTATATCTGTGTAATGTATAGCACTGAGTTGATGGTTATGACTATAGTCATACAGAGATCAGAATAGTGCGTTCACGCTTTCATGCTCAAAAGGTATATGTAAGAATGAAGCATCGGGAGGACCTGCGCTATCCGGGTCTTCTTCTGCTGGAACTGGCAGAGGCGCAGGATGCGGGCTCCGGACTGGTCGTTGAACTGCTGCTGGAACGGGTGGAGCAGCTGCACCTGCTCGCCAAAACTGAACAAGGAGCAGGCGGGGAATGTGAGCTTCACACTGAAGGTCTCCCATCATGCTATTCTCAGGCATATATTATGGGTCTCAGATATATATACAACAAATATAAAAACATGTCTGATGTGTTTTAGACACCCCTCATACCCCTCTGTTTCAGGCCTGTGACAGAACTGCAGGTTCGGGGTCCTTAGAAAGAGGAGGGGGGGCTAATGCCTGCTCAGACCTACCCGGCAGATTCAGCTAAATGCTGCCTATTAAACGCCACATCACGTTCCAAACCACATCAAGGATGATTTCTGAAACAGTATGGAGCTCAAATGCTTTTTCTCTCGTGAGTTTACCACGAGGTGAGTTCCTTTTTTATTTCACACACTCTCTCCAGTACAGCATTAGCTCTGAGTGTTAGCATGTTGCTAATGTAAACACAGACCATATGTGACCTGCTCCATCGAAATCAGTGGCATTGACCCGAAGACACATGTTGAGTTGTATACACTGCTGGAAAGAGGAGAGTCCTAGCTTTCTAATGATATCATGTTGTTGTTGTTCTCCAGATATAAAGCAACATATGTCACATTATATAATGACTGTCACGAGTCATGTTGAGAAAAAGGCCTTCAAAGTTTCCTCTTCTCTGGATCCATCGATCCGATTGGTTAGCGGAGCAAAGTAGTACGGAGGGAAGATATTTTGGTTTGGATTACTGGTCTGGGGGAAGCTCGCGGGTGTGAGTGTGTCTGTATGTGTATTTTTGCGTTTGTGTGTATTGTGTTTGTATTGTGTTGGTATTTAATAATGGCAGAATTTAGCTGAATTTGCCGAAACAAGTTTAATATTCTGAAAGCCAAGACTTTGTTTATTTGAAATCAGATGAAAACAAACTGTAACGGACCCTGCCGTGTTATCTATGATTACTATACACCTTACATTCATCATGTCAGCCGGAGGGAGGGGGGGCGGCGCTGCGGAACAGCAGATTGCGAGTGAGAGCTGTCTTCGTCCCTTTACAAGCTTCAAACATGTATTTATCGTGTGATTTTAGAAATAAAAGTTTCATATTCTGAAAGCCAAGACTTTGTTTATTTCAAATCAAACAAAACGCTCGAACCACGAAAAACTATTTTTTTACGCAAATCCACGTTTATTTTGAAATGAGCCGTTGCGACTTCCGACTGATGTCGATAGAGCGGGTCACATATTACTTCCAAAACAGTCGGGCATTATTTCAGATAGCAATGTTTCTGATAGGGCCGTGGGCGTAAAGCCCGCCCACATTTCCCATATTGCATCATATCGGATGCAAATCTGGATCAGCTCCGTTGTTCCCCCGTTTTTAGAGATTTGGGTACGGAGGGAAAGGGAGGGTTTTATCTTCTGACGCTGCGTGAGTTCCCCGACGCACCGGGGACTCATGTTCATGTATAAAAGACATGAGAGGTCCCCTTTAAATACACACTATGCCATCACAAACACTGCATTTCAAACTCATAAGTTTGATTTATTCTGAGATTGATCATTTCTTAAAATCGGCACAACATTTTCTTATTGTCTGTATGTTTGTTTTTAAACTGTAGTTTTTATTGAGTTTTGTTTGTATGATCAACACACTCACAGTAAGTTGGTGAGCCACTTGTTCTGGCTCAGCTTCTTGGTATTGCTCTCTTGCTTGTTATTAACAGCATCTTAGATAACAGCACACTTGGCAGCACTGTGAACCCTGCCATGTGGAGGACCCCACGTGTGATGATAGAATGTATAGTCCGGGTCCCCAGCACATAGAAACTACAGGATGCTAACTGCATACAGTAGGTTGGCAATTTGCACAATCATAATATATATATAATAAGGATATCAAATGTTGCATTCTTTGGGCCTTGGATAACCCGGAATGTCTCCAACAGCAGCATGCACATGTCCCCAAAGGTTTGGAGTTGATGGAATCGTCTGTCTTTAATGTATCTCAGAGGCTTACCTGCACACAGACACCTGTCCCGCCTCCAGCAGAGTGAGAGCGTTGGTGATCACTGACAGGGATTCAAACGCCAGCTGCAACACACACACACACACGTTTATTTGCATATATGAATCCCTACGTTGAACTCAATGTCATCACCATGGTTCTGAACCAGGAGATCCAACTCCTCCGGGATAGATGAAGTATTCAGATTCAGCCGTGTCTCTCTGTGGACGTCTCACAGACCTCCAGCAGCAGCCGTGTCCTCTCACCTGTTTGGAGTGGTTGTCCACCATGCTGGAGGAGTCGTCCACGGCCAGGCAGATCTGGTACTCCCTCTTGCTGGGCTTCGTCCTCCGCAGCCAGATCTTGTCTTTCCGGAACTGACTGGCGATGTAGGGGATCACCTTCCTCATGTTCAGACGCTTCCCTGTGCGGTAGTCCCCCCTGTGGAGCCACATCACATGACCTTTAACTTCACTGAGGCTGTGCATGTAACACAGCATGAGCCCTTCATGACAGGAGACAAACCCAGGGGGCCAAAGAGGTATCCAGGGGGGTCCCCGTGCAACAGGTCAGACACTAACAGGATCCCTCATACATACTTTTCACACTTGTGCAAATCTTCAGAATAGTTTGATGTCTATATTTGATAGTAAATACATTTACTCAAGTACTGTACTTAACTACAAATTTGAAATACTTTGACTACTTCACTTGAGTATTTCCATTTTATGCTACTTTTTACTTTTCCTCCACTACATGTATTTAATACCTCTAGTGACTTCACAGATGTGGATGAATGATGGTAAATCTAACCAAGCCTTAAATCAGACTTTAGTTCCACCTGGAGTAAATCCACCAGCTACCCTGCTGTCTACAAAGTACTTCAGACTAGCTGCACCTTCACCAGCTACCCTGCAGTCTACAAAGTACTTCAGACTAGCTGCACCTCCACCAGCTACCCTGCAGTCTACAAAGTACTTCAGACTAGCTGCACCTTCACCAGCTACCCTGCAGTCTACAAAGTACTTCAGACTAGCTGCACCTTCACCAGCTACCCTGCAGTCTACAAAGTACTTCAGACTAGCTGCACCTCCACCAGCTACCCTGCAGTCTACAAAGTACTTCAGACTAGCTGCACCTTCACCAGCTACCCTGCAGTCTACAAAGTACTTCAGACTAGCTGCACCTTCACCAGCTACCCTGCAGTCTACAAAGTACTTCAGACTAGCTGCACCTCCACCAGCTACCCTGCAGTCTACAAAGTACTTCAGACTAGCTGCACCTTCACCAGCTTTGAGAACACTTTCATGATCAATCATTATAAAACATATATATATATTATTCTGAAATCTGCATTGCGAGTACTGTGACTTTTAGTACTTTAGTATATTTTGATGCTAATACTTTCACTTGAGTAACATTTTGAATGCCGGACTTTTACTTGTAACAGTATTCCTACACTCTGGTACTTCTACTTAAGTACAAGATCCGAGTACTTCTCCCACCTCTGTAGGACCTATCATGAGGTCTTTGGAGTCAAACGTATCCCTTCTCCTTTTATTGCAATTGTGGAGTTATTTGAGAGGACATGAATCAAATGCTATTGCTTTCACTTCCCTACTTGCTAGGAGACTATGATAATGAGTGTGGGGGCTCACTTGAGTTTGGCGGCCTTCGTGGGCTCCAGGATGAGGCGCAGCTGCTCACACAGCTGCTGGGACAGAGCCGAGGTCAGGGTCTGGTACTGGTGCCACATGGAGGCTGCTGCACTCTCCTGCAACACGGACAGCCACACATCAGTCTGAGAGTCACATTTTAAAAACTATGTGCATGCCATATAATAGTGTTCTATTTTCTTCGTCTGTGTCTTTACTTTGCAGTGACAACGTTAATGTCCCCTTTTTGGGACAGATAACGGAATTGTGATTCTATTGTGAGGAGAAATGTTAAATAATGCTATGAGTATTATTTTGCAGGCAGTCTTTCACAGCCTGTACATACTGTATGTAATGTTCTACAGGAAGCACCTCACCTCCTCCTGAGTGCCTGGAGCCAGCTGGTGCCAGGCCTCCAGCTGCAGCTCCATCTCCCTCCTCATCTCTTCTGGGTCCCTCTCTTCCTTCTGCAAACACACACACACACACACACACACACACACACACACACACACACACACACACACACCACACACACACACACACACACACACACACACACACACACACACACACACACACCACACACACACACACACACACACACACACACACACACACACACACACACACACACACACACACACACACACACACCACACACACACACACACACACACCACACACACACACACACACACACACACACACACACACACACACACACACCACACACACACACACACACACACACACACACACACACACACACACACACACACACACACACACACACACAGTTCAATGCAATGAAAGCTTTTTATATGTGACTATTCACCATGACAACACGGTGCTGAAGGAGGGGGATGACTGCAAAACGAGATTGCAGGTATAAGTCTCCAGAGGGCGGCTGGCATTTCCCTTTGGGAACTCTGACCTCACAAGGTGCCCAAACTCCTTTGGGTTCGGGCACCTTGGCCTGGGAGAGTCCATTGATGTGGACAGGGAAAGGGAAGTTTGAGGTCCTTTGCTGGAAACACTTCACCCACGACCCGACTCGATGGATGGATGTGGACTAGTTGTGTGGACTAGTTGTTTGGACTAGTTGTGTGCAACAGAGCGCAATAGAGCTGTGCAGGGATAACATGTATAAGATAAGATGGACCTTCAGTTTGAACCCAACCCTGAAATTAGCAAGGGCCCCCTTGACAAAAGTCGATGGGATTTTTCCATTGGATTTCAGATTACGGCAGAAAAAGTAAAGGCTAACACTATGCTAAAAACAAACTACATCATGGTTGCATTCATGATAAATGTTTGTCATGTAATCGTCTAAATGAGTCACTTATTAGCAACCATCGAAGCTGCTTCAGTCCCAGCAGCTTCCACTGAAGCCTTCCGAGGAAATCGCCAGAACGTCGACACCTCCTCATGTTTTTTTGTGTTGCCATCAGTTAGTCTCTCTGCATTTGTGCGCTGGGCTAATGCTAATAATGCTAATGCGAGGATAATAAAATGGCGGCTCTACAAAACAGTTTTACGGGGCGTGGTTTGCAATTCGCCCAATCAATAGAAATGAGTACTTCTTTGGTCCCACCTCTCAGCAGGCACTACACATGGGGGTAAAAGTTCCCGGCACTAGTACTCTTTTTGGTGTGAACGCGACATCAGGGGTACTAACGGAACTAAACGGGAAAAGTACGGGGAAAGCACTCCGGTGTGAACGCGCCTATTGACTTCCAGATGCTGCCTCATTAGAGGGCTTGTGTACCTGCATGGTGTCCATCAGCAGCTCGGGCACCGTGTGGATCGTGGATTCAGTCCGTCTGTCTACCCGCTCTTCTTCTCTGGGTTTCTGTCGGTCCTTCTGTCTCTCTTCATCATCCTCCTCCTCCTCTCCCTGCTTCTGCACCTCCATCTCCCCACTGTCTGCACCTGCAGGATAAGGAGAGGGGGGGGGGTTAACACAGATACATCGAGAGTGCATTCGCTAAGAACATCTCAGATGTGTCGTCTTCAATGCGTCACCTTTCTGGGAGGCCTTGGTGGAGTCCAGCTGCTCGGGCTTCAGCTCCTGGACCTCAGCAGCCTGGAGATCCTCTTCCTGCTTATCTGTTTCCATGGCAACATCCTCATCATTCTGATCTTCGTCCTGGTCCTTATGAGCGCCTGCTGCTTTCTGCTGGTCTGCACTGGCAACATCTGGAAACAGCAAATATGAAATCAAATGACCGAGCAGGACAGGAACTGAGGAAAAGATATCTACCCATCCAAGGGCATTTATATATGAACATCAAATATTGTGTAAACAAAAAAGCTCACATCAGTGGTAGAAATATAAAGTAACAAAGAACTGCATCAAACAAATACACACACAATTAGTTTTGACTGCCTTTTTGGTCTAAATCTGCATCCATACCGTCACCTTTGAAGTATGTACAAATGTCTCTCCTGGAGACGTACTTTTTGTCCCGTTTATCTTAAATTCTACCTCTTACCAAAACCTTCTGAAATAAATACAATCAAAGAATAAATGGCAAATACCTTTTTCTTATAAATGATAGAAAAGCACATGCATAGTCTAAATCTTTCCACGGTAAACGGTAACTTTATCATCGAGATGAAATGTGTTTCCTATGAATTCTCTGTTGGAACTGACTGTGTGTGTGTGTGTGTGTGTGTGTGTGTGGGGAGTCACTGACCATACGTCTGCGTGTCGTAGGCGCTCTCCCCCTGCTGGATGTGCTCGTACAGGTCTGACTCCTGCTGGGCGTCGCTCTGCTTCCTCTCCTCGCTGCGCTCCTTGCTGCTCTCCACCGTGCGCAGCCGCTTGTTGATTCGCTCGTTGTAGTCGCCCGTCGAGCGCTCGTTGTCCGCCTGACCGGGTTTCCTCTTGAAGCTCTGCAACAGCAAAGAAAAACACTGATGACGCACTAAAGAAACATCCACTTAAAAGGTTCTAACTCCAGACTGAGGAGGAAGCTAAAGCCATCCTCTCTCCGCTCACAGAGCTCTGAGGCCAACGGGCTTTCACCAGAGAGACTTCAGCCACCTGGGGACGTTATACATGCAAACACGCTGATCCCACTATTTGGAAACACACCAGAACAGTACACATGAAAGATTCTTCATTATTACTTTTAATAAGAGTATAATAAGGAATTGGTTAAAATATGATGAAAATGGAAGGATCTTGTAAATCAAGAGACAAGAGACGGGTGAGAGTGGGTGAGGAATACAAGATACAACGTTAATAGAGCCCTGTGGATGTGACATCATCTGTAAACAATTCTATTGCCTGTACTTTGTTGCTCCTCTCTGTCAGAGCTGAGCATGCATTTAGTCGTGTTGTGTACGTCCTGGAACTTTATCATTTCTTCAAGTGCAAAAATAAAACAATAACAACTAAACAATAGCAGAGGGAGGGAGTCTCCAGATGGTCTCACCTGGGTCTTGTTCTGGGTCTGTTTCTGTGAGGCCATCCTGGCTGTCAGCTTGGACTGGTGGCCCTCTGATTGGCTGGCATCAGCAGAACCAGTCCCGTGCTCCTGACACAACACAGACACACACACAGTACGTTTACACTCCATCCCTTTGGTCCGGTGGACTGAACACACTATGAGAGCAACACAGACACACACCCCCCAGTGAACACAACAGTCGTCAGTCAGTACCTCTTTGGCCTGCTCCCTCTCGGAGGCCTCCCCCCCCAGCTCCACGGCCGTGTCGCTCTGGACGTTCTGCTCTCCGGTCTGACCCTCCGTGTTGTGCTCCTTCCTCTCCGCTGACTCCGGCTGCTCCTCGTCCTCCTCCCCCGCTCCTTCCTCCTCCTCCTGTAAGCATGACCACAGTGACTCAGGGAACAGAGGCTTCAGCGTCACGCAGCTCTATCAGCTTGTTGACATACACACCTTTGGTTTCTGTCCTTCGTCGTTTGGAACACTCAGATCTTCGTTTCTTCCTGCCTCCTCTCCTTTCTCCTTCTCCTCTTCTTCTTCATTTTTCTCAGCAGACTCTTCGTCTCCCTCAGCCTTCTCTCCTCCTCCCCCCTCCTGCTCCTCCTCTTCAGTCTTGGGCTCCTGACCCTTTTCCTCTCCTGGCAGCTCCGTCTGCTCCTCCTCCATCTGTTCAGCTCCGTCCTCCTCTCCCTCTCCCTCTTCCTGTCCGTCCTCCTTCTTCTTCTCATCCAGCGCCGCTGACTTCTCGTCAATGTCAAACGGATTCTCTTCTGAACGGGTCAAAGTGTTAAAGCATGTAAGGGTAGAGTTTAGCAGAACACCTGTGGCTGCCGTATAGGCTGTCGAACTAAGCATGCTGGACAGTATATAGGCTGTCTAACTAAGCATGCTGGACAGTACGGGGTCCGCCACCTTCACATAGAGTAACTGTTCCTGACTCACCCTCGCCCTCGCCCTCTTCCTCCTCTCCCTCGCCTCCAGCCTCTTCATCCTGGTCCAGGTTCAGGTCCTCAGGCAGATCCATGGCCTCGGGGTCCGGCCTCTTGTCCTGCTGACCGTGGTAGGGGTCCACTTCATTCTCATCAAACTCACGCTGAGAATCAGAAACAAGTATGATATCATTTGTGACCCTTTGGACATATCTGAAAACCATCCTGGAAGAAAAAGACCGTCTCCAGGGAACCAGAAGCAGAAGCTCCGTGAGTCCCAGAGGGGCCTTTACAGTGCTCCAGCAACAAGAGGCGGGACGGGTGCAACAGGAGGCGGGACGGGTGCAACAGGAGGCGGGACGGGTGCAACAGGAGGCAGGCAGTGACACAGAATATAAGCTCACTGACGGATGGATACACATAAGACAAATAAGTGCACATCTATGGCTCAACAATTAGGAGCAACAATTTAAACAACTAAGTGACATATCAAGCACTAATGGACATAATTAAAGAACTAAGAGACATGAAGGGTTAGTGGGGGGGGCTGTGGTTGTGACTACCTCATCTCCTTGTTCATTGATCTTTTCTTTCTCCTCCATGTCCATCTGCTCATCTTTGTCCTGCTTCTTCTTGTCTTTGTTTGGGTCTGCAGCATCCAAGTTGTCGTCGTTAGCAACCATCTCAGATTCCCCCTGAGAACAGGGACAGGAGAAGTCACGGGTTTCAAAAGGTTTCATTCAACCGGTGCATCAGTTCATGTAACCTGGTGGGGACTCTGTACCTCATCCATGCCCTGGCCGGACTCTTCCTCCTTGTCACTTCCTTCCTCCTCCTCATCATCATCATCATCCCCCCACATCCTCTCATCCAGAGTGTCGGTCTGTCCTTCCCCCAGGTCACCCATCTTCTTATCCAGATCCTGGTCCTCCTCTTTCCCCGAGTCCTCATCTTCACCTGCAAAGGATGAAGAAATGACCATCCCTTCAGACTAGACTTGAACCGTCCCTAACGTAGCCAGCACGCGGAAGTCAAGAGACACATCTTGAAAGGATTCCCCCAGAGACCACGCTTCAGGTTACCTGCTTCATTCTCATCCCCATCATGCATCTGGCCATCAAAGTCATCTGACATCTCGATGGCGTTGTCCTCCGCCTTGATATTCCCTTTCTCCTGCTCCTCCTCCTTCTCCTGACCCTCCTGCAGAGTGTCCTCCACCTGGGGAAGAACAATTTGGGTTTATATATAAACAACTGACATTCAGCGGCTTATGGAAATCAATGACTAATCATTAATACTTAGTCTAAACTTCTTCAAAGTGTTCAGCCCTTGATTGATGTTGCTATAGTCTGTATGTTCCTCAGTTGGACAGGACCCACAATGCAACATGAAACCAGGCTGCTCTACTCAGCCATAGCATGGCGTGTCATTGCTGCTATACATGTTGGAGATTGCTTTTGAGAGAACAAAAGGTTACACTACAAAAACGTGAAGTCTTGCCGAGCATATTTTAACACTTTTGAGCATTTCTGGCTTATTTTGTAACAACATTTCCTGATCCTGGTCAAAGAGTTCAGAATTAGGTTTCCCAGATAATTAAAAGATCTTATTTGAAGCAAGTCTTGAGGAAAATGTCCACTTGTTACAAGTTGTTGTTATACTTGACTCTGGAGCAGCATTGCTCTCAGTGGACCAGTGCCACGAGCTGCTGCAAAGCGCACCTCTCGGCCTTCAGCAGCTGACGTGAGTTTGGTTCTGAACAAGCTCAGCTAATTAAGACCAAGAGAAGATGAAAGCTCCGACAAGCATTAAGTCACATTTGACCGTAGGGGTGGGCGATATGACGATATATATTGTCGAGGCGATATTACTGTAGGTCTCCACGATATGCCTTTTCAGAGATATCATATCTATGGTGATAGTGCACCAGGGTAGGATTTTCACGGCGACCATGACAGCCAGTCTGGCCGTGAAGCCCCGAAAATAATTGTAGTCCTTCGGCCACCATGGCCTGCGTGCCCCTGATACTGTTAACATCTCGAAGTTGCTGTAAAAGCGTCAGAACAGGTTTCTGAACTGCGTTCTGCTGCGTTCACAGCGGGCGCGATGCGAATATTCTCACCCTAACCGCTGGAGTTTCACCGCGGCTGTCAGCTGTGTTTACTCCCGTCATTCAAACAGGACGCGCTGGAGAGGGGGCGGGGCTTATATCCATGTAAATACTGTGGTGGAAACCAACTACGACCAAATTAACCTATTTTACCGTGATTTCATTGTAATACACGTTTCAAAAGTGATGCCGAAGTAACAACATACTGACAACGGTTAGTAAAACCCAAGCTGTCTAGTCAGTATTGCGCTTCATTTATTGTCTTGGTTGATTCTGTTGGCTGATATTTTATTTGATCAATAAGGTATTTATATTGTGTTTCCCTTTTGAAACAGATGTTCAGTTATGTTAAAGTCTTTGATTGCACTTCAAGTCTAAAGTTTACATTTGAATTGTTTGGCACTGACTTTTCCTCATTGATGTTTTACTCTCCTTTTCATGTGTATTGCTGTTACATCACTGCTCGTGCTACCTAAAACAGAAAGTGCATTTTTATACTGAGAAACTGTGCCGTGAATATTTTTTATTTTATTTAGCAAGAGAGTGCACTTGACTTGGTGAAGAGACCAGTGTTGACGTTTGGTGTAGAGTGTAGGCCTACCACTTGAACATTCCTGTTGAATCGTTCACTCAGGGTTTCACTGGATTCATGCAGAACTAAAACCAGCTTGATGGTATCTTGGTCTGTGACTCCTTGTTGTTTGAGTTGTGTTACCTTGCAGGTGGTTGGACTAGTAACTTGAAAAATAACCGACATGAAAAAATATCGTGATAAATATCATCTATCGTGACACTGCTTGAAAAATATCGTGATATTATATTTTTCGATATCGCCCACCCCTAGTTGACCATGACTATTTTGTGAAAATGTACAAGTTACGTTACCTGATCCTCATTCTCGATCTTGTCGCTGACGTCTTTGGAGCCCTCTCCCTCTCCTATTCCTCCGCCCTCATTCTCGTGGAACTCCGTGGCTCCTTCTGCATCTCCGCCAGCCATCAGCTCCTGAGGCAGGCAGAAACCCTGAGGGCACAACACACATCGAGTCACTGCATGGCTGCATTTTAGATGACCACTCACTGCAATATTGCCAAAGTAAGGTGAAGGGAAACGACACGAGTACTGACTGGATACACACTCTCCTGGCCATCATCAGTATTGACATATCAGTTATTCATCATGATTATTCTTTGGGAATTGAAAAAAATGTACTGTTTATATACATATATTTATTTTTGTATTAAAACAAAGTGCTTTCACTTCCTTGCTGTGGTATGAACTGTTTTGTCACAGCAGCAACATTTCTTAAAAATAAAATACAAACAAAATAAAGACAAACATAACAAATTTAAAAACAATATAAATAAATATTCTCAGTAAAAAAGCCATATATTCAGATTCTAAACACTATCAAATAATTGCACTTTGAGATCAAATGAAGAGGCTAAATGAAGCTCTTGTAAAAGTGTTAACATGTCACGTATGTGAATAATAAAACCTTGGAGTAAAGCCCACGCCCACAAAGCAAACCCCATGTAATGAGAGAGTGTGTACTACCTTCTGAGCGAGCTCGCTGAAGATGTTGGCCAGCACTGACAGCAGCTTGCCGGTGCTCCTGTGAGCCCCCAGACACACAGCCATGTAGGAGCGCACCGTGTCCGAGTACACCCCCAGCAGCGGCTCCAGCTGCACCAGCATCCTGACCGCTCTGTCCACCTCCTGCACACACACACACACACACACACACACACACACACACAGTCAGGTGCAACTGAGCTAGAGGCCTCATTCTGACATGAAACAAGCTTCTGACACCATTATCAAATCAAACTTGATTTATGAAGCACTCTTCAGACACAAAGTGCTTCACAATTCAAACACGTAGACAATCTATCTCCCCTTATGTAATAACCAGAGTAACATGTGAAAAATAACATTCGTAGCAACACACATATATTGTATATAGATACATATATAATAAAAAAAAGAATACAAATACAATTCAGTTAGAAGCTTAAAAAGGTGGGTCTGCCCTCAGGTCTTGGCCAGTGATAACAAAAAGAGGCCTCACCGAGGGTCTGTGTTCTGACTTTGGGTTTGACCCGAGTGTTCTAGAGGGCTCATGCTGACGGTTAAGAGCAGATCCGATAAATAGCTTTGTAGGCCCAAGACCATTAAGAGCTTTCAAAACCGATTCAAGTATTTTTAAATGGATTTGAATTGATAAGGGAGTGGTTGTTGGTACCTGGAGCTGCAGGGGCTGGCAGGAGTCTCTGTGGGTCTTCAGGAGGTCCAGCAGCCTCTCCAGCCCTGCGCTGACCTCTCCCAGACTCAGAGCCGCCACCTCGGCCTCCAGGTCCCCCTCCAGCAGCACAGTCAGGTGACCCGGCTTCAGCAGGTCCTCCATGGGCTTTTCATCCCCCTTCTCCTCCTCCTCAGCACCCTCTGAAACATCACATGTACACACCATTATATCCTTTGTATTAATGTTGTGTAATAATATATCGGCAGAGGCTTTTATACGACCGGGTCCTTTTTCTGTCTCATGCACAAGACTTTGAAAGTCGCCAATACTAGCCATTATCAAGCCTTGCTCAGGACTTAGTTTCCCCTGTATTTTTAAAAAGGGAGAAACAACACACAGGCCATCACTAGCTGCACTGCATGTAGAATGCCCTCTTTCAATGCAAAATACTTATGCAAATGTAAGATACAACTGACAAAGACCAGGGGTGTTTCTCAATGTCGAGGACGCTTGCTTGGTAGCACATGTCTTCTGAGTCACTTGCTTCAGAAGTGAGGCAAGAATCCTTCCTGGCATTCGGAAAACGAAGAGTGGAACAGGCGAGCAGGTGTGCGTCATACAAGAGGCCCCGCCTTACATTTTCCGCCACAGATTTGGGGAAATTGGTCCGTGCGCAAAGCATTGTGGGGATTTTAAGGCCGCGGAGCCTACACATGTGCAGCCTCGAAATGTCTCGCTACGAAGTACGCCGGGCTCGGTAGGTTTCCAAGTATGCTGGACATTGGCACAGTCCTTCGGCGGCACTCGATGACGTAGGATGCTTGAAATAGTGGCTCTGGAGCAGCCTTCCTCGACATTGAGAAACACCCCCTGTCTGAAGCTGGTGTCACCAGTCAACCAGAAGTAACACACCTGGACTGTTGGGCAGTCTTTGTAAGCATGCTTATCAAAGTATCAGAATAAGGTGGACATGTGTGGCGGGCACTTCATCATTCTCACCTGTCTTCACGTCTCCGGGCTGCTCTCTCTCCCTCCTCTTCACCAGCGCCTGGACAGCACACAGCACTGTGTTGATGTGAGTCTCCAGCTCAGCAGAGAACTCCGTGCAGAAAGCCGTCTGGAGGTCTGTTGGGGCAAGAAGCAGAGGAGCCGTGGAACCATGGCACGAGATGTGATTTGTAGCTGAACTTACTTTGTTATCCTCCTCCATTTGTGTTTATATCCGTCAGTGAGGCGTCTGTAGGGATGGGTACCGAGCCCCGGTATTAAACGGGCCCCGGAGTGAATTATTAAAGACCGCGGTACCGTTAAGCTCCAACGTTATCGGTCTTTTTATCAGTACTGGAGACATTTAAAATATATGTCATATGTATTATATGACATGTCACTTGTTAGACGCTTTTATCCAAAGCGACTTACATCCTCAATACTGTGGGCGATCCCCACAGGAGCAACTTGGGGTGAAGAGTCTCAGGGACACAACGACATGCTGACTGCAGTGGGGTTTGAACCTGTGACCCCTTCATCCCAACACCAACACACAACCCACTGCGCCACACGCCTCCCGTATCATGCTACACAAACACTATATTGCAGTTTTAGTGTCGCCAACTCCGTTTTCTAACATGCAAAAAGCATCTATGATTATTTTTAGTATTTTCGATCTTTCCAATCCAGAGGCAGAGGCAGAGGCAGAGGCAGAGGCAGAGGGAGACACACACACACAGGCAGAGAGAGACACACACACACAGGCAGAGAGAGACACACACACACAGGCAGAGAGAGACACCACACACACACACACACACACACACACACACACACACACACACACACACCACACACACACACACACACACACACACACACACACACACACACACACACCACACACACACACACCACACACACACACACACACACACACACACACCACACACACACACACACACACACACACACACACACACACACACACACACACACACCGGGTTCGACTGTCTTTCAAGCAGCTCTGTAGCCCCGTCCACGAGTAACGTTTCCACGTCAGGTGTTCTGTTTGCTAGCAGCGACACACGGAGCTAACTCATTATTCAAACACGGGTTAATGATTAGAAATTAGTTATTTATTTTGTTAAAGTTTCAGCTATTCTGTTTACAGTTCTGTCTTCACATTATTTAATACTATTTGTTAAAACACTGTTGTTTCTTTTGATGTGAAATATCATCCATCCATCTTCTCCCTGCTTATCCGTGGTCGGGTCGCGGGGGTATCAGTTCCAGCAGAGAGCCCCAAACTTCCTTTTCCCTGGCGACATCAACCAGCTCTGACTGGGGGATCCCAAGGCGCTCCCAGGCCAGAGAAGAGATATAATCCCTCCACCTGGTCCTAGGTCTACCCCTTGGTCTCTTCCCAGCTGGACGTGCCTGGAACACCTCCCTAGGGAGGCGCCCAGGTGGCATCCTAACTAGGTGCCCGAACCACCTCAACTGGCTCCTTTCGACGCGAAGGAGGAGCGGCTCAACTCCGAGTCCCTCCCTGATGACCGAACTTGTCACCTTATCCCTAAGGGAGACACCAGCCACCCGGCGGAGGAAACCCATCTCGGCCGCTTGTATCCGCGATCTCGTTCTTTCGGTCATGACCCATCCTTCATGACCATAGGTGAGGGTAGGAACGAACATGGCCCGGTAGACAGAGAGCTTTGCCTTCCGGCTCAGCTCCCTTTTCGTCACAACGGTGCGGTAAAGCGACTGCAGTACCGCTCCCGCTGCTCCGACTCTCCGGCCCATCTCACGCTCCATTGATCCCTCACTCGAGAACAAGACCCCGAGATACTTCAACTCCTTCACTTGGGGTAAGAAATATTATTTATTTTATTTAAATAAAAAGCAATGTTCATTTTGTTCACAATTTGTTAGGTTAATTTACCTTATTTTTTCTCCAAAAGAACCGATAAGAGTACCGTTAAAAGACTGGATCGATAAACGCCATTGATAAAATTAGTAGTACCGTTAAAACCTTAACCATCCCTAGGTGTCTGTTGGTGATATCTGAAGGTGTGACACTCACCTGAGGGCTGGGGTCCCAGAGACAGCAGCTGGGTCTTCCAGGTGGTGAACTCACTGATGTTGGCCTCCAACTGTCCTCTGACATACTGCAGGCTCTGGGTGATGGTGGGCTGGCTGTCTGCACCCCCCACACCCAGGGTGGGGGTGAACAGCTGCTCCACACTGGGCATCTGAGCCGCCACCTCTGCAAGCTGATCGAAGGCTGAGCAGCATGTGAGAAAGTGTTCCCTGTGGAGAGCAGACACCAGAGTTTAGGGTGACCAGCAGAGGTGGGATGTAACTAAGTACATTTACTTTCGAGGTACTTTTACTTTACTTGAGTATTTCAATTCTTTGCTACTTTGTACTTCTACTCCACTACAATTCTGAGGTAAATGGTGTACTTTTCCTCCACTACATTTATGTAATACCTTTAGTTACTTTATAGATTTAGATGAATGATGTGAAATCTAATCAAGTGTCAAATCAGACTTTAGTTCCAGCTGGAGTAAATCCACAAGCTACCAGCAGTATACAAAATATTTAAAACTAATTCAAACTAAATATATTAGTCTGAAATGGGCAAATCTGCATAATGAGTATGTTTACTTTTGATTGACATCTGACACAGCTAATGCGGATCGCCCTCTCTTGCTTTCTAAACAGCCAATGGTTAAAAGCCACGTCAACTGTCAATCAAACCAGGTCATTGTCTCAATCAGTGGCACCCAGGACAAATGATAGAAATGTTCCAGCGGGACCCCTGCCCTCCCCATGAGGTAAACAGCTCGCGTGTTACCGTGAGTGCAGCTGTCTCTCAGAGGTCTGCTGAGCGACCCCGTCCAGCTCCACCTTCAGGGCCAGAGTCTGCTTCAGCATCAGGTTCATGCTCTGGTTCAGCTGGCTCCAGGCGGGGTCTCCTCTCCGCAGCAGACAGCCGGGGGGTTGGCGCTGAGTGGCCAGTGGGGAGGGGCACCTCAGGGTGAGCTGCCTACCGCCCCCCCCCCTCCTCCTTCTGCTGGAGGTCCTCGGGGCAGCACTGCAGCAGCCAGGCAAGCTGCTGCAGGAGGGTGGAGCACTGAGCGGCCAGCGCCTGGCCCCGGCCCACCCACTCTCTGAGGGAGGCCTGGGGGGGCAGGGTGCAGCCGGGGGCCTCACTGTGGCCCTGCAGGTCGGCCTTAAGGCCCTGAACACTGTCTGTCAGCCTCCTGGGAGCGGGATGAGAGAAGAAGGGTTAGAAGGCATAACAGCCAGAAACACATTGTTCCATCGGAGGGATAGAACTGAAGTGCAGCTGAGGCTCTTCGAGCACTTTCCTTATAAGATAGGATGAAGATATACTTTATTGATCCCAAATTGTGGACATTTTTTTGTTCGAGCAGCATGTCAAAACAAGGCATTGCAAATTATTTGAAATAAAAAGAATAGAAAATAAAAAAAAACAAACATTTCAAAATAAAAATAAAATAAACAAAATCAAAACAGAACTCAAAAGTATAAGGTGAAAGATAAATGTGTTACTCTGTACTTCTATTAAATGCAATAACACAAATGTACCTAGTATTATACAACGTTTCAAACTGTGGATGCACGTTAAAGTTAAACATGAATAATATAACACTTTGGAACATGCATAATGATTACTTTTACTCTTGGTATTTTGATGACCATTTTTTCCGTACTTTTACACAACTCTTTTATTTCAGAACTTCTATAGGGGTTAGTGCTCCCATCACTGTTTATGGCTGCTGTGAGGAATCTGACCCTGACCTCTGACCTCGCTGTGTGCAGGCCATGATGAATACAAACAAGTTTCCCCAATAGGCGCTTTCACACCCGAGTACTGTTCCCAGTATAGTTACGATAGCTCTTGAAATCTTGCGTTCAGACCAAACAAATCTAAGTACTGGGAACTAAGTACGGCAAAGTACTTGGTGTGAAAGCGCCTAAAGGGATCAATAATTAAAATGTAATAATACTAAAATAATATTGCTTTTCTATTTTTAACCGGATGCCAACATGACATGTGTATAATTATTTTAAATTACTGTAAATATTTCCACTTTAAAATCCTTTTTTTTTGCACCAGGTGTGTTTACTCTTTAAAGGAATGGTATGCTCATGACACTCATTTTTAAATAATGATCATCCGATAAAACAGACCAGTCTCTGCCAATCTCTCTCTCTTTTTTTTTAATCCGACGACATTATCAGTGATTTTAAACTGATTATATTCCGAAATAACATCAACACTGTGGGCGCCGCCATTTTCCGGACGTGACGTCAACCATGCGAAGACACGTTGATCTCCATGTTATTTACTGTAGTTTCTCTCTTCAATTATGCCTCACTGTATCGCGAAATATTGCCACAATTCTGATAGGAACAATCCACAGAATGCTCGGTTCCATCTGTTGCCAAAAGGTAAGCCTAAGAAGTACATTCGGAGGCAGTGGCTAGCGAAATGTGGCCGGCCCGAACCGAGAGATTCACAGGCTCATGTATGCAGCGAACATTTCAAATGTCCGGACGACTACTCTGAGAGTATGATGAAACATAACATGGGATTTATGGAACAACCATTACTTAATGGAGATGCAGTACCATCGGTCTTTCTGGTGTCATCACCGACCAGGACACCAGTTCGGCCAGTTGAGAAATCGCCCTCGAGGAGCAGAAGTAGTGCTCGGAGTAAGAATAAGGTATGTTATAGCGCATTTCCATTGCAGCGGCTAGCCCCGTTTTAACATCCTTTAGCGTCCAGGCCAGGACAGTTTTTGGTGGCCTTTCCATATAGCGTAGTACCGGCTAGTGTGTATTTCCCCCAGTTTTTTCCGGCCCCATAAAATCGTGATTCTATGGCCAGGGACAACGAAGCTGAGTATGCTAAACTAGAGAGGGAATCGCTAGCAAGGGTGGTACTACATGCATATATATAGTATCTTATATCATCTTACTGTATACACCCATGCATTTCCAAACATTTGGACTACCTATGTTGCAAATGTATTATCTTTTCAATTTACACACGGCATCTATTGCACGTCTGTCCGTCCTGGGAGAGGGATCCCTCCTCTGCTGCTCTCCCTGAGGTTTCTCCCATTTTTCCCTTTAAACTGTGGGTTTTCTCAGGAAGTTTTTCCTTGTACGATGTGAGGGTCTAAGGACAGAGGGTCTAAGGACAGAGTGTCTAAGGACAGAGGGTGTCGTATTGTCATACTGATATGTATGGCTGAATTCCCCCATCCAATCTCTTCACATTGGTCAAAACTTCTTCCTCTGCTGACGAGTCCGAACCCAAATACTCCGCCATGTTTCCGTGTGTTGACAAAGTGACCGCATGGATGACGTCACCACCATCACGTGACTACTGAAAATGGCAAAAATGGCGGCGGCCAGACGGAATATACAGGTTTTGATAAAAAAGAGCTATAAAATCATTATGTACCGGGGAATATCGCAGATTTCTTCAGGGTATGGTTTAAACATAATGTTTCACTAAATACTGAAGTTTGGATTCATTATCTAATGAGTGGACCATTCCTTTAAACAACAACCTGTTGTCCAACTTCCAAAATCTAGATTCAGCTTTTATTTACACTTAAAGGTGGGGTAGGTAATTGACTTCAGATACACTTTGTGTTATATTCCATGGAATGCTCTTAACATCCGATAGCAATGAATATCTGAAGTGCTTTGACAATAAATCCATAAAAACAGGTCATCTGTAGAAGCTGTGGCGCTGTAAAAAGCACGACCAATCATCTGAGCCGGCCCGGCTAAAGTAACTGGACGGCCTACCTGCCTGTCAGCCTTCCATCTGTGCACAAACTTATCTCGTGCCCTCATTGGTCATGTGCGCGTTCGTGTGTTGGAGGAGGGGCTCAGTGAGGAAGTCTGAAGGAAGGGGCAGATTTTCTCCGGTTGTGTATTTTCAAATTCTAGCGCACTCGAGCTGGTTCCTCCATTCTGACCTACCTACCTTTAACTCTTACTTCCTATCAACTTTTGTCCTCCAAGTTGGACTATTTATAAAGAATTTAGCACAAGTACACATGTTACACCTTTTACTGTAAGGCAACTTGATTCCTACTTATTACCACAGGATTGACTCTCTTTAAACGTATGGTGAATAGACCTCATTTACACAAAACCATACCTTATTTCAGAGTTATAAAAGAAACACATGTTGAATGATTTTACAAACCATACATTTTCTTTTCTTTTTTAGAAAGGAAGGAATGCCAATACAAAGTATTTGTTAAACTGGTTGAAAGTGATACACGGTCTGTGAGAGGAAAGTGATACACGGCCTGTGAGAGCAAAGTGATACACGGCCTGCGAGAGGAAAAGTGATACACGGCCTGCGAGAGGAAAAGTGATACACGGCCTGCGAGAGGAAAGTGATACACGGCCTGCGAGAGGAAAGTGATACACGGCCTGTGAGAGGAAAAGTGATACACGGCCTGTGAGAGGAAAGTGATACACGGCCTGTGAGAGGAAAGTGATACACGGCCTGTGAGAGGAAAGTGATACACGGCCTGTGAGAGCGGAGGAGCAGCGGACTGACCTGAGGTGGAGCCACTGCTCCGTCAGCCCGGCCAGGCGCTGCCTCTGCTGGAGGAGCAGCTTGAAGAGGTGAGAGGAGAAGCCTCTGCAGCGGTCGATGTTCCCCACACCCAGCTCCTGCACACACACAGAGACACAGAGACACTTCAGACCAGCGGGCCACACACACACACACACGGAGACACACACACAGAGACACTTCAGACCAGCGGGCCACACACACGGAGACACAGAGACACTTCAGACCAGCGGGCCACACACACGGAGACACAGAGACACTTCAGACCAGCGGGCCACACACACGGAGACACAGAGACACTTCAGACCAGCGAGCCACACACACGGAGACACTTCAGACCAGCGGGCCACACACACGGAGACACAGAGACACTTCAGACCAGCGAGCCACACACAGAGACACTTCAGACCAGCGAGCCACACACACACACACTTCAGACCACCGGGCCACACACACACACAGAGACACTTCAGACCACCGGGCCAAACACACACACAGAGGCCCCCAATTCCAAACCACGCCCTCCCCCCCCGTGACGGAGTGAACTCCGTGGAGTGACACACGAGGCCCCTCCTGTCAGATGGAGGGAGTACACACGCTTTGGGACGGCCTCCCCTCTCTCCGGCACAAACAGGAAGTGCCGTAACTGTATGTAACAACGGTTTCAAATCAACTTCTGACAAAAAGTGTAAATTAATAACTCGAACAAAACTCCAAACATCTTTATAAAGCTCTTTGAGTTTTAAACCTGATATTTATAAGCTTCTTAGTTTTTGCAACGGTCTGTAAATATACACAACTGTATAATAAAATGCACACATTTACCTTTTTCTAGACTAAACACAGGTTTGATCCTAAGTTAAAAACATATGAGGTTGTTAACATTTATTTACTGGCTGTTTGAGGGCTTGAGAGCACACTCCCCCTCCACACTCGTTGCTTTGGAACAGCACTTAATGTGGCGGACGCGCAAACGGAGGGTAGGGTGTAGGGGGTGGATTGGAATTGGGCCAAAGACACTTCAGACCACAGGGCCAAACACACACACTGACCAGATGCAGATGGCGGCGCTGGCTCTTCGCCTTGCCCTCATCACCTGTTGTATAAAGTAACTATGTACATTTACTCAAGTACTGCACTTAAGTAAATCCATGTGATGCTACTTTGTCCTTCTACTCCTCCTCAATTCAAAAGTACATGGTGCTTTTCCTCCACTCCATGTATCTAATCCCTTTAGTTACTTCTCAGATGTGGATGAATGATGTGAAATCTAAAGCCTTAAATCAGACTGTAGTTCCACCTGGAGTAAATCCACCAGCTACCCTGCAGTCTACAAAGTACTTCAGACTAGCTGCTCCTTCACCAGCTTTGAGAACACTTTCATGATCAATCATTATAATCAAAACTTGTAACAGAGTATTCCTACACTCTGGTGCTTCTACTTAAGTACACGATCTGAGTCATGTTCCACCTCTGCTCATCCCTACGCCCTGTAGACAGAGAGGAGTGACTGGTGTTATACTGCTCTATTGACCTTGGCAGCGCTCTGCAGAGCCGTCAGCATGGCGCTCCTCCTCGCCCAGCAGCGGTAGAAGTACTTCTGACATCCATCCCAGGCTGCCAGCAGCTCTGTGAACAACCTGCAGCACAGAACAGAGAGCCGTCAGAGAGGTCACGACAGAGCCTAGTTTATCAGGAACATCAATGATGGCAATGGAAACAAATCAATGAAGTTGTACAGGGTAAAAAAGAGACATTCTGGAGATCCATTCCATCTAACTCATGGATATGATAAATGGGGTCAAGCAGCACAACTGGAGAGGAGCAATATTGCGCGACAACGCGTTACAGTCATCAGATTACAGTTACTGTTGAGAACAGCAGTAATCACATTACAGTTACTGAGCACACAATGATCTCGTCTCTGCTCTGAGCAGAGTCTCAGCAGAGACGAGCAGTCGCAGCGAACATCATGGAGGAAATGCTGCCTGTTTCCACGGTGGAATCGCCGTCTTTCAGAAACATATTGAGCACGATGCAGGTGAGGGGGGCGTTACAGAGTAATCACAAAGTAATGTTTCTCATTACTTTCAGCAGTACATTACTTGGTCATGTGTAACGCATTACTAGCCCACACTGGAGAGGAGTCATGGGGCTGGTGGACCCACTCAGTCGCTTCACGTGGTGCCGTCAGTCGTTAACACCATGCGCCTAAAGCAGTGCCTCTGTAACGGGATGTACTTGTGATCAGCCTCATAGCAACAAAGGTGTAGTTACATGCTCTCAGCCGGCTCCTGGTTCCTGACGGCAGACAGAGCGGTGGTCATCTCCAGCGGCTGCATACACAGGTTCCTCTCTGGGTCGGCGGTCCGGTTCCACAGCAGGCCCTTACGGTACGACAGACCTGGACCGAGAGAGATTTCAGAGTGGGGTTTGAAGAGCTTGTTTTCCTTCTGAGACATCAGAATACCTTTATCCACGCACGTTGGGTCCGCCAAAGTGAAGAGCCAGACATAGCTTCATCGAAATTAAAAAGCATGCATAACATATTCAAGATAGAAATAGAAATGACACAAAATATAATTAAAAGCGTTCACATCCAGTGACAGTGGAACATAAGTGTAGCATGTGTAAGCTAGTGTGATAGCAGCAGGTGATGGGAGATATACTGCAGTTGTTTACAGATGTATTACAGAAGATGAATTCTCTAACTCGGGGACAGCAGCCAGTAATAGTAATTATGATGAGGGGTGTATATATACAGTATACTCCACATAGTAATGTTGAACACCAGGGGTGTTATAGTCTGTTGTTATGTGTGGTGGTCCACCAGTGTCCTGATGGCTTCTGAGGGAACGCACCTATTCCTGCCAGCATCTTGAACAGTTCAGACAGCGCTCTCTGCTTCTGCTGCAGGATGTGCTTCACTTCAGACTTCTGCTTCTCCTTCTCTGCCGTCAGGTCCACGGTCAGGTTCTGCAGGTCCTGCAGGTTGCTGATCACCTCACCTGAGGAGGAGAATACAAATACACTGCATTTACCCTGGGGGGTTTGGGGAGCAAGACACCAGCTCTGCGAGGTGAGGACATAAACACAAACCACATGTTTTCCTCACAACAACCGTCATGCCTGTCATCAGCTGCCGGTGGAAATCTGAGGGTAAACCCTCCACTTTATCGACAAGAGGCTTGTGTAGCAGATATGCACTGTGTGCAGGTGGGATGGTTACCAGTGAAGCAGTCCAGGTCTTCAGCCAGCTCCGGCGCCGGGTTCTTCTTCTGCAGCTGGACGCACAGCTTCTTCATCTTCCGGGTCAGAGCCGGCAGGCGGCCCTGCAGAGAGGAGGCCTCCACACCTTCTTCTGGGCCCTCCAGCTGAAATATACAATCGAACCGAGGTTATTCATTCAGCCGAGGTCATCTCATTCAACCATGAAGAAACAAAGCAACAAGCAAGAATCCTGCAGGTGTATTTCCTGTCCAGAAGATTAAGTGCTACTGCAGTAGCTTCACTTAAAGCCAACTCCTTTGCGAGTGCTACGTACAGAAGGTTTTTCTAGTTGCAAAGATGCAGTCAAAGCAGTACCTACCACCATAAGTAAGGGCGTGATAATAACTGATGTAATAATCATGGTGAACACAACAACAACCTGCAGATCTCGGCCCTTCCCAGGCAGGGTGTTCTTCAGAGCCTTGTGGACCCGATGGAGGGGGGTCTCCTCTGGGTTAGCATCCACACTGTCCAGGCTGGCGCTGCTCCCCTCCTCCACCAGAGAGGGGGCACTCGGCCCACTCAGAGCCGCCTCGAACTTCTTCACAAACTTGAAGAGAGTCCTGAGAGGAGGAGGGAAGACGGGCAGAACAGAGGGGGTGAGAGGGCAGCCATCTTGTGCTCAAGGATTTGAAAAGACAGGGCAAGAACACGGTTCAAATAAAAAAAAGAATTGTAATAATACAAAGTGTATTAAATAATGAGAATCAAATAATACAAATTAAAGAAATAACAAATAATACATACATTTAAAAAGTAAAACAATTTAGGATGTTTATACAGAATACAATTAAATAGTACAAAAATATATACATTTATGACTTCATTATTTATTAATAATACTCAAAAATGAATACACGGCACAATCGTATGGGGTGATGTGTTACCGATGCGTCTTGTCCACTGACTGCTTGATGGACCAGAAACTGACATCGTTCCATTTGGAGATCTTCACAAAGTCCTGAGAGGAACACATCACAGAGGACTTCAGAATGTGCACGCTGCGGACTCTGACATGCACAGTATGGACGGGGTTTCAGGGCATGGTATGCAGTGACAAAGGAGACGCATAGCAACCTTGAGCTCCTTCTCAATGGGCTGCCTGAGCGAAGCGATCTTGGTCTGGATGCCGTCAGAGAACTGGCTGTAGTATTTGTGCAGGTTCCACAGGAGACTGGACAATGGCTCTGTAGAGTAAACGAGTTAACAGGTCATCCCATCATCAGTGCAGTCTCCATCAGTGCAGGAAGCGACACTCGATATTAGCTGCTTTCGCCCGTTCGCTTTGCAAAGGTCAAATGTATGTGAGGATAAACATCAGCTGAAAGAGATGAGATGATCATTTCCTCCGCACTATTGAATTCAGTCCAAATCCAATCAGTGGTGTTTGAACCAGAATGTAGTCCCAGTGTAGCAGCTGACCCCGTCTGATCACCGGATCAATACACCACCACTCATGATGATGCAATGAGTTGTTCTTTTCTCTATCGTCTACTTGCCAGCACGGTGAATCAGGAGATGTTGAGGACCCCACAGGTTCATGTTAGAAATGTGTAGTGCGGGTCCCCAGCACATGGAAACTGCCGGATGCTAACTTGCATATGTTGGGAATTTGCACAATTAGCATAATTTGTCTTTGCGATCAAAATATCATGTACATTAGAGTCTTTGGAACATCTTTTCACACTAAGCACCTACAGTATATCTATGCGAGTCAAACAGAATGAAGACTGTTGATTTGCTGCAGTGTTTTCACAGTATGACAGTGATTGGTTCAGGACGGGTACCGAGGAGAGGAAGGACCACGTGACAGAGTGGATCTGTGTTAGGTCAGACTAAAGGAACAGTGCTGGCTGACCTTGTCCCGGCTGCTGGGGGTCCAGCAGCAGCAGGTGGCAGTGGAAGCTGAGCAGCGTGTCCAGGCGGGTGTGGAACTGTCCCAGGGTGGAGCCCTCCATGAAGGCCTGGAGGGTGGAGCACACCGAGGACAGGGAGAGGCGCGCCACCTCCTCCTCACCTAGAGCCAGGAAGACAATGGGACTTATGTACTTCGTTCTGCCTTTAAACACACACTGATGGGTCATGTTTGAGCCACCTACTGGTCAATGAAGGTCCTTCTTCATTGCTATTTGTCAGTTACAGAGACATAACCCTAACACGTGGTTAAGCAGGTAAGGAGAACTTGGCTACTTCTCTCATAAAAAGCATAGTTTCAGTTTGATATATTTCCTAAAGCCCCCCCATGAGAGCACATTAGAAAGGATATTTTAACTCGGCCGATTACAAAATGTGTTGATGGTTTAAAAATAAATGTCGTCTGAATGTTTGTGTCATGGGAGCCACGATGCGTTACCTTCCTCCGCAGCATCCTGCTTCTGCTCCTCCAGGTACCTCTCCACCAGCTGGTAGATGGAGAACCAGTGTTTGGTGGACCTCTCAGTGTGCCGCTTCAAAGCGTTGTCCAGACTGCTCGACCAGAAACTACACGTGGCACAGGAGAGGACACGTTCACAGTCTACACACAGGAAGAGGAAACGGCTTGTTCTGATGCTATACTCTGGTAGCTGAGGATCCCAGTCCAGTTTGAGTCTTCCTAATGCAGTGCCTACAAGCACCTTAAACCAGTTGACAGTATGTCTTGACTCGCTGAACATGGGATGCTGCCTACTCTCACACTCAGCATGAATATGTAAGTAACAAGTAGCTATGACTTCGACTCATTGGAAATATTTTAATCACTTTTGAGCCTCAAGATGTTAAGAAGGTGCTGACCAAATGCTAATGTGCCTACCACCATTCACACATCAAGCACAAACCCACAGCAGGGCCGGCCTTCGAGGCGGTGCCGTTGAGCCATTTGACATCACCCATGCGTAATACCCAGATGTTACATACATTTTCTCCATGGGTGAATTTTGTGCAACATTGAATCAAATGTTGGAGCATGTTTTAGGTCCGTAAAACCGTGTTTCATCTGAATATTTCTTACAGTTTCAATATTGTCCCTTTTGAATCTCGCACCCAAATCAGATGCAGGCTTACTGAACCCCTCTGTCTCACCTGAGCTCCAGTTTGCGCCACTGGATGATGAGCTGGGTGACTGCTTCCAGTTCCTTACGCAGAGACACCGAGCGGCTGGCGTTATTCTCCCAGTCCTGAGGAGAGCACACAGCACGCAGCTCACTTCAGTGCAACACATTTACATTTCAGAAAGTACATCCCATTTGGACCTGCTATCGATGGCATCTATTCAGAAGGTCACAGGTGTATTTGTTAGCTGGTTAGCTGTGTCAACACCAGGTTGACCTCCCGATGGAATCATGCATGGCACACGAGCGCACCTGAGCTTTGGTGAGCAGGATCTCCAGACCGTTGAGGAACTTGGCCAACGGGCTGGCCAGAGTGAAGGTCTGGATCCTCTCTATCACCACCGACAGCTGAGGGCCACACACAGAGACACGTCATGTGATCTGAGAGCAACACATTCCAGGCTCCAGGACTGTTCTCTTCTAGTCTGCCTAAAACAATCACATGTAAAACTCCTAGGTGCACACTGTGGGTTGTTATGGTTACAGAGTTTTTATTTGAGCATTTAACAACTCATCACTAACAACACAATAAATCAATTTGGCCTTTAAAGCAAGATACTAGTTTCATCCAATCAATATCCAAAGTGTTCATGGTCAGTTTGTGAGACATCGATTGTGTAGACACAGATACTCTGACTACTTTAAATCCAGGCTGAAGACTTTTCTTTTTGCCGCTGCTTTTAAACTATTCATATCTCACACTGCTCTGTGAATTGTATTCATGTATTTTATATATCATCTTGTTTTACGTATATTGTACTCTCTTTGCTTTTTAATGAGTGTTATACATACCATTGCACGATGTGTTTCCACTGCACATTCCTTAATGTCTTAAAGCACCTGTGTGAAAGTTGCTATATATATCTTTCCCTGCTGACTGAAAGGGAGCTGACCTGTACGAGAGCGGGGTGCTCGGGCCAGTCCTCCAGCCTCTGCTTCACCGCCACACCCAGCTGCAGCAGGACAGGGAGACACAGGCGGGCCTCGCTCATGTTGGGCTGCTGGTAGAAGTCGTAGGCTCCCTCTGAGGTGACTGACAGGCCGTCGGGGCCCCCGGAGCCCTGCACCGTGTTCTGCAGGAGGGCCGACAGCAGCAGCTCACTGCCTGTGAGCTGCTGGTCCATCTCAGCATCTGCAGAGGACACCAGCAACACATTTAGCAACAACACTCACGAGTCTGCGTTGTTGCTGTTTGAGTGACAGTAAACACTGACCAATCAGATGATAGAAGCGGGACACCAGAGGGGAAGCAATCTGGTAGGAGGAGACCAGGGCTATGATGTGTTCTCTGCTGTGATTGGCTGGTGTCGTGCCCTTGTACCACAGAGATCGGGCGTGTCCCAGAGAGAGGCGCTGATGGATCTTCAGCACGGTGTTCATGGCCGCCACAGACAGGAAGCTGCCCTCACTGGACTCCTCCTGGACTCCCTGCTCCTCCTCCTGACGCTCCGAGTCTGATGGACCCTCCAGACTCGGCAGGGCCATGATGTCTGCAAAGTCCTGAGGAAGTGTGGAATGAGACCATTACGTATTTGAACATTGTTTTTTCGAGTTATAATGTCTCTCTTTGGGGTCATCTCATTTCTCTGCTGCACGAACACACACAGGGTGGTGACATTTCAAGAGGGTACATCTTTATGATATTGATAACCGTGTCCACCGTATTACCAGGTGAAGTTTCGACCTGTAGAAACGTACATCTTATACAAATGTTTGATGTGAAACGTGTTGAACCGTCTGATACTTTCTTCCTGCAGTACATTCTAAGCACGAGTCAAAATCATCAGCATGTCTTTTCAGATTATCCTCTTTGAGTTGAAATGAGCATTTTATAATTGTATTGATTCTTCTTCATGAAGGAGGCTATGACTGAGACGTCACATTGCAGTTATTTGTGAGGATTCATGTTGCTAGGGAAACGGGAGCAGCCTGTTGGGGCCTCTCTAAGATCAGTGAGTGAATACCTTGTTGAACTGAGGGAACTGCTGCTTGAAGTCTCTCTCCTCCTGCTCGTCCTCAGTCAGCCCTGATCCGTGCAGTCGGCTGCGGTTACGATACAGACTGGCCTCCATCTGCTCCTTCTCCCTCTTCAGTCTCTCCTGTTCGTCCCACTCGTTCACCAGAGCCTGCGGAGCATCTTGTTACAGTCAACCATGCATTCATTTAGAACATTTGAGAAATATTGCAATTCTTGTTGGATAGATTCAAACTTGAACTATTTCTGGATCTGTGTGTAAACTGAGCTCTGACCTGACAGATGTGTCTGAAGAGGCGGCGGGACTCGGAGCTGAACTCCCCGGTGGACAGGGTGTGGCACTGCACGTACAGCAGAGCATTCAGAAGCAGCGTGGAGGACCGGGGCACCACCTGCTCAGAGTCCTGCTGCGGGAGGAGCTTCCCCACGCAGCGCAGGATGTCCATGCAGGATCTGGAGCAGAGGAAGTCGGCCCGGGCCAGGTAGGAGGGCAGGCTGGGGGACAGGGAGGGGAAGGCCAGCAGGCAGGACACCAGCTTAGGCAGACCGGGAACAGGTGTGAGTGAGGTGGACACCTGGGAGGCCACCAGCCTCATCCCGTGACGGAGCTGCAGGATGCCGGTCCGCAGCGGCCCCACCACGTCGGGGTACAGGGGGTAATCCTCCTGCAGCCTCTGGCAGAAGCGCTGCTGGGAGTTCTGCCACACAGCCTCCTCCTTCAGCAGGCCCTGGGTGGCTGACCTGGACTTGGAGGAGGAGGGGGGGCCCTGCAGAGCCTTCAGCAGACGGGACAGCAGCTCCTTCACGGCTGACGTCTGGCCGATGCTGCACAGGTAGTGCTGCAGCTCCTGGAAGAGGCGGCCGTACTGCGGGTCGTGAGGGCGGCAGGCCTGCTTCCTGGAGAGCTCCGCGATCTGCTCCTTCACCTGCTGCATTCGGATCCACAGGTACCTGCAACAACGAGCAACACAAGGGGATGAAGGACTATCCAGAGGTCTAATATCAGCAACCAGGCCCGACGACTTGTCCTTTTACACGGGAGAACTAGTGGCTGGCTCTGACCTGATGCGAGGGTGCTGGAAGCCGTCAGTCGTGCTGCTCTCCTCCAGCTCCGCTCCGGTCATCAGCTGAGAGGACAGGCTGCGGCCCCTCCACTCCTCCTGCAGCACAGCCAGCTGCAAACACAACAACATGATGACAACTTTCATTGAATTACGCGTTTTATATCAATTAGTAGCATCTGGTGTAATTACGTGCTGCCAACACATTGAATGGTTTTCAAGATATAGAACCCTGACTACAATTTGACATATACCACTATGTGATAATCCATCAAATCTCTGATCTTAAACATGGTGCAAATAATTATTCTTTTTTTTGACTGACAATTTTGACAATACATAATAAAAAAAAGATAAGTAATGAATTGTATAGACACTCAAACCAGGACAAAGGTTGTTTTTTCAATATTTTAAAAATGTAAAAAATAGTTTTCATTAAAAACCATCAGCTGCTCACCTCCTGCTGGGCGTAGTTGAGTTTGTAGGCCCTCTTCACAGCCGGGTCAAAGATGGTCTGTGGGGTCCAGGCTTTGATCTGCAGCAGGCCCATGTTGACCCAGAACACTCCGGACTGGGCGGGCTGGTTGGAGCCTTGGACCTTGCTCTGGACGTACTGCTGAAGGCAGGCGCTGCAGGCCTCCAGCAGGCCGTCAGGGAGCACGTTGGGGGGCAGGAAGTCCCTGAAGACAGTCTGGATCTCCTGGGCTGCTATCAGAGGGTCCAAGTCCTCCACCAGGCTCTCGCAGCTCTCCATGAAGCCCTCCTGCAGGCTGGGGGGCAGCAGGTCCGCCATGCTCTGCAGCTGGCGGCGCAGCACAGCCCCCTGGAGACGGAAGTCTGTGCCCCTGGAGAGGACGGAGGGTTAGTAAGCCCCAAGACCATACATGCTACACTGTAAACACCAGAAATCTATCCACGTATTGTCAGAATATGTCTTTCCACTTGATATGAGACAGAATAATGTCCGAAGTAACAATGCAGTGAGATAGAGGGACCTTTTACACAATGCTTCTTAAGTATCTTGTTAAGTTAAAGACTCTTATTGTGAGTTGGATCTCAGGTGAAGTTTTTATACCAGGTTTTTAAGCTGCTGTGTTATTTGTAAAAGATGGATCCTCTTGTTTCCATAAAGGAATCTTACTTGATTATAGAAACCACATTCTTATTGGAAATCCACCAACTCCAGTGTAAGATCAGAAAACAGACACTGCTGAGCATCTCTGGCTTATTTTGAAACAACGTTTCCTGATTCATGTAAATATAGTTACAAATAACTTTTCCTGACCAATTATAAGATCTCCTTTATCTAAATATCCCATCTTATTGCCAAGCTAATTTTCACAGATTTCTTTACTTATTATTTCATTATTTTGTACTTGTTTTGAGCAGCATTGGAGAACATACATGTAAACGTGTTGGACCTACCTGAACTCAGCCAGAGCAGGGATGGCCATGTTGTCCCACAGCACAGCAGACACGTCCTGCAGCTGCTGGATCCTCTCCTTCCACTCCCCCAGGGTCACATGGGACAGGGAGAGCAGGGCTGCTCCTGACGGTTCCCATGCACCTCCAGTCTCACTGCTGCAGAGAACTCCCAGCATGCAATAGGACCACACAGCTTTACTCAGCAAGGCTGGTCCCTGAAAACAACATGGCCATGTGTTACCCTTTAAGAAATCCCTTTGAGAATCATAGTATATACAGTAACGTTAGCTCAGTACCATGTTCTTTGCTCCGTGCTGCAGCTTTGGAGCCGTCTTGGTCTTGGGGCTCAGTGGGTCCCATTTCAGCCAGAGGTCGGGGTCAGAGGTCACACTGCTGGTCCACAGAGCGCCCAGAGCCTCTGACAGCAGCTCACACCAAACAAACTGCAGCTCTTCAGCCGGCTGGAGAGAAGAAGGAGGAGGAATCATTCGGTGGGTTTGGAGCCTCAGGACGGTCTTTCTTGTTTTCGTATATATTTTGTAATTGAATTGAATAGTACATCGGGGAGGGAGGTCTGACAGGAAACCAAGAGGGAGAATGGGGCATCCACAGCAGTGACGCTGTGATTACAAGGTGGGTCTCCAGGACCCTACGGAATAGTTATTCATCTGAAGTTTGATCATGTTTGTATATTTTAGTGTGGCAATTATTGATCAAGTCAAATTGGAATTGAGTTTGGGACATTACTTTATACAATTCTACATGTGTTTTTTCTGGTGATGATTTGGTTCCTGTTGTTCCTGATACTTGAAGATCTCCTCCACACGGAACACTTTTCAGTGACTGGTGTTTTCAGTAAAGTAACATTGAGCAACGCACACATTTTGGAGGGGCAATTTCCATTTCGTAACTGACAACAAGAAGAAGATGGGATAACTTATTTATTGTGTATCGAATATCATCATCCTGAATCGATCCACAACTTAAAAATAATAATGAATATTGTATTTATATTAAAAATGAATGACTGATTGTTTTTTTTGTTACCGACAAATAAACTAGATAATTGTAATGATGGAAAGTTATGCTATAGATGAGAGTAACACCTACTTCACTTCCGGGCGAAAATGACGGCCCCGCCCACTTTTGGGGGAAAACAACGCTGTCATTTGATTGGCGGTCGATACAAATTCTGAAGTTTTTGCCAATCCGATGAGAATTCATTTTAAACAGTGGATCTTTGGATCTTCAAAGAGCCGATTACAATGGCCAGACAGGCAAACAATTACATTCAATCATTTGAAATCGACATTCAGTCTCGATCTATGGTTACATTAAAATCAGTAGGCGAGGCTGTAATTTCTCCAGCTGTTACTCTCATGAGCGAGGCGGAACATAATAGTGTTATCATGCCAAAAAGCTGCTGTGTCGTTTATTGCACCTCAAACATTAAAACAAATCCAGAGTTACGTGTTTCTGTACTTCCTCAGTAAAGAAGAGCTCTGTGGCTTCAGGCTCGATCGCCGTTCAAATGACAGCTTTGGTTCCCCCAAAAGTGGGCGGGGCCGTAAAGTGACGTAGATGTTACTCTCATCTATGAAAATCGATAGCCAACTGCTTTATTTAACAATATATCGAGCCAGATCGTCGATTTCCAATGGCTTAATGTAACCGTTACCTGACTGGCCATTGGAATCGGGCTCTTTGAAGATCCAAACATCCACGGTTTTCTTACATTTCTGATCGGATTGGCAAAAACTTCAGAATTTATATTGACCGCGGTTCAAATGACAGCTTTGTTTTCCCCCAAAAGTGGGCGGAGCAATACTTTTCACCGGAAGTGACGCATTTGTTACTCATGTATAAACGATGTCAGAGTTGTGTCAAGCATTTCTGCTAACCTAAGCCTACTTTCGTTTTGTATCACTTATAATAATAAAATACATTTAGTGAAACGTTTTTGTCTCTGGTTTGCCTTTTTTACGTCATCATTTGCCACACTGCCTTTTTAGCATTGAAGTAGATGCTGAAATCAGCAGCCTCCAGAATCAATATTGAATTGGAAATTGTTTTGAATGCAATGGTGACCCTAGAAATGAAAATGGAATGGTGAAAGTTCACTGCACTGACCCTGTCGCTGCTGAGCAGGAACCACAGAGGCTGCAGCTGGCTCACGTTCATGGGGGTGGACTGCAGGCAGTAGCGCAGGTGTCTGGAGAGCTCTCTGCGCAGGCTGGCCTCCGCCTCCTGGTCACTGCAAGCATCAGGAACACATCAGCACACACATCTAAGTTCATTTATATAGCCCAATATCACAACACACGACTCCGACTCCTGATCTAGTTCATCTTTGCCAATATGTTTTACTGTGGAGCTGGAGGCCAAGATGATACCATCGACAGCAATTATGTCATTTGATATTTCATTCCGAATATGTTTGGGGTCCTGTATAATAAGAGTTGAAGAATACAAAAGAATCAAATCACAGCCTCTTAACGGTTTGCTTTGAGGAGGAATGCACTTACCCAGGAGCCAGAGCCAGGTGCAGCAGGTCGGTGCTGAGGCGCAGCTGGTTGAGGATCGCCAGCCCCTCCATCAGGGGCCACAGCTGGGCCCTGCGGCTCAGCTGCTGCAGCTCTTCCCTGGCCAGGTGCACCCCCTCCTCAGGCTCCTCCCCCTCAGGCAGGGAGCACACCTCCAGCAGACCCTTTGGAGGTCATGTGACGCTGCTGCTGCTCCACACTCGACACCAACCTTTCCAACACTCCTGAAGAGAAAATAAAGTATAGCACTCACACACTGACCCTTTAATATCAGAGTATAGCACTAATGTACTGACCCTTTAATATCAGAGTATAGCACTAATGTACTGACCCTTTGATATCAGAGTATAGCACTAATGTACTGACCCTTTGATATCAGAGTATAGCACTAATGTACTGACCCTTTGATATCAGAGTATAGCACTAATGTACTGACCCTTTAATATCAGAGTATAGCACTAATGTACTGACCCTTTGATATCAGAGTATAGCACTAATGTACTGACCCTTTGATATCAGAGTATAGCACTAATGTACTGACCCTTTGATATCAGAGTATAGCACTAATGTACTGACCCTTTGATATCAGAGTATAGCACTAATGTACTGACCCTTTAATATCAGAGTATAGCACTAATGTACTGACCCTTTAATATCAGAGTATAGCACTAATGTACTGACCCTTTGATATCAGAGTATAGCACTAATGTACTGACCCTTTGATATCAGAGTATAGCACTAATGTACTGACCCTTTGATATCAGAGTATAGCACTAATGTACTGACCCTTTGATATCAGAGTATAGCACTAATGTACTGACCCTTTAATATCAGAGTATAGCACTAATGTACTGACCCTTTGATATCAGAGTATAGCACTAATGTACTGACCCTTTGATATCAGAGTATAGCACTAATGTACTGACCCTTTGATATCAGAGTATAGCACTAATGTACTGACCCTTTGATATCAGAGTATAGCACTAATGTACTGACCCTTTGATATCAGAGTATAGCACTAATGTACTGACCCTTTGATATCAGAGTATAGCACTAATGTACTGACCCTTTGATATCAGAGTATAGCACTAATGTACTGACCCTTTAATATCAGAGTATAGCACTAATGTACTGACCCTTTGATATCAGAGTATAGCACTAATGTACTGACCCTTTGATATCAGAGTATAGCACTAATGTACTGACCCTTTGATATCAGAGTATAGCACTAATGTACTGACCCTTTGATATCAGAGTATAGCACTAATGTACTGACCCTTTGATATCAGAGTATAGCACTAATGTACTGACCCTTTGATATCAGAGTATAGCACTAATGTACTGACCCTTTGATATCAGAGTATAGCACTAATGTACTGACCCTTTGATATCAGAGTATAGCACTAATGTACTGACCCTTTGATATCAGAGTATAGCACTAATGTACTGACCCTTTGATATCAGAGTATAGCACTAATGTACTGACCCTTTGATATCAGAGTATAGCACTAATGTACTGACCCTTTGATATCAGAGTATAGCACTAATGTACTGACCCTTTGATATCAGAGTATAGCACTAATGTACTGACCCTTTGATATCAGAGTATAGCACTAATGTACTGACCCTTTGATATCAGAGTATAGCACTAATGTACTGACCCTTTGATATCAAACACTAGTTTCTATTGGACGTAGAGGAAGAAGACAACATGTCCTCTGCCCCATACGTTTTCCATTCACAATGCAATGTTTAGTACACCCCCAAAATATAACCGTGCTGGAAAGGAGAAACAACGTTAGCATTATTTATGAGAGAGAGGTTATGTTTTTTTCTGAGAGTGGTTCAATACGACAACATTAATGTATCCTGATTGGAGCATGCAAACTTAATAGCCATTAGATAATGGCTTATCATTGTCAGTTTTTACCAACTCACACAAAAAGTAAATACAACTTTCCGTATAGTTTAGTTTTGCAGTTGACATCCATACACAAAATGTCTAATATGTCATCAGCTCATATTAGTAATCGTCATTTCTAAAAGTCTAAGTGACCTTAAACTTTGTCCACCAGGACTAATCAGTTCATCCTAGGTCTAGGTGTCCAGAACAGGTATTTGTAGCCCAGGCTCACCAGACTTGTGTGGGTCCAGCTGGTTGTTGGCCAGCAGCACCAGCCCACAGGCCTCCAGCAGACTCTCCTTGAGGTCCAGCCCCAGCCCGGCGCCGTGCAATCGGACCAGCTCCTGCCTCCAGGGCGCGATGCTGTCGTCCAGCCTCAGGTCGCTCACATCCAGGGCTTTACTCAGGAACCTGAGCCGGGACGCACACTCCGCCACCGACTCTAGCTGCAGCAGGACATGGACACGGTTAGAGGAGTCAAACACATTACTGAAATTACTTTCAATCAGAAGTGGGAGAAGTACTCAGATCTTGTACTTTAGTAGAAGTGTAGAAAGACTCTGTTACAGTCAAAGTCCTGCATTCAAAATGTTCCTCAAGTGAAAGTAGAAAAGTATTCTCATCTAAATATAGTGAAAGTAGTCGTTGTTTGATTGGTCCATTTCAGAATAATATATATGATATGTTTTATAAAGATTGATCATGAAAGTGTTCTCAAAGCTGGTGGAGGTGCAGCTAGTCTGAAGTACTTTGTAGACTGCAGGGTAGCTGGTGGAGGTGCAGCTAGTCTGAAGTACTTTGTAGACTGCAGGGTAGCTGGTGAAGGTGCAGCTAGTCTGAAGTACTTTGTAGACTGCAGGGTAGCTGGTGAAGGTGCAGCTAGTCTGAAGTACTTTGTAGACTGCAGGGTAGCTGGTGGAGGTGCAGCTAGTCTGAAGTACTTTGTAGACTGCAGGGTAGCTGGTGAAGGTGCAGCTAGTCTGAAGTACTTTGTAGACTGCAGGGTAGCTGGTGGATTCACTCCTGGTGGAACTAAAGTCTGATTCAACACTTGATTAGATTTCACATCATTCATCCACATCTGAGAAGTAACTAAAGGTATTAAATACATGTAGTGGAGGAGAAGTACACACATTAAAACTGGATTGTAGTGCAGTAGAGGTACAAAGTAGCATAAAATGGAAATATTCAAGTAAAGTCCCTTACAATTGTACTTGAGTACAGTATCTTAAATTAATGTACTTAGTTTCTTTAGACCACTGCTTTTAAAACACTCTCTTCTTTTAAGTTGGATCTAGCAAAGATAGCAGAGACGATAGGAATGACAGTAAACATGAAAACAGCTGCTGATCAGGAGTCAGTTCTAACAGGAGAACTGATGGAGTGTCAGACCTTGAATGGCAGAGGTTTTCCTAACGTTTTCTGCACGCCCTTCAGAGCCGTGGCCACAGACAGCGGGGTGGAGAGGACCGTCTGGATGGCTGCTGACACGGCCTGGAGCTCCTGCTGACATCTGAGGACACAACAGTCAGATGTGAGGGGGTGGAACATGTTTCTGCAGAATCTTATATGTACTGGATAAGTAGGAGATGAATTACA
Organism: Champsocephalus esox; assembly: GCA_036324585.1. Taxonomy (NCBI): domain Eukaryota; kingdom Metazoa; phylum Chordata; class Actinopteri; order Perciformes; family Channichthyidae; genus Champsocephalus; species Champsocephalus esox. Next base: position 33,152,229 of record CM070490.1, read on the forward strand.
TTGCATTCAAGATTTCAACAACAACCAAACATGAACTTGCTCCAAAAAGGTATTCGAAGAGATAATGGCAAATAATGAAAATACATACAAAATACAAATAAAAAAGATATATGGGAACAATGTTAATGAATATGGCTGCCATTACATTTCATCCTCACACATGCTTGTAAAACATCAAACAAATAAAGACAACCCCCCCCTCAACAATATGGGTGCATCCATACAACTCTGAAATGTCACGTATATAAATATAATCATATACACACTAAAAAGGCAATTTTTCTGCACAGTAGTACATTTTGCTGATCATACTTTGTACTTTTATTTAAGTAAGATGTTGTCTTCAACACAAGAAAGATATCATTAGAAAACCAAGCATCTTCCAGTCATACCCAATATTACCAGCATACAATCTCTGTAAGGTTAAACCGAATGTAAGAAATACCAAATAACAACAAACTCTAATTTGGAGTTACACCATGCAGTGTCGAGAAAGGCCTTACTCTGACAGGGTGTCGGCGTCTCCCAGCAGCAGGTGGGGCAGGCGGAGGATCAGGTGTTTCTGCACCCACTGCCAGTGAAGAGACAGCACCGAGATGCCCTGAGAGTCGGCCGGCAGCGTGCTGCACACGTCCCAGAAACGGTCCAGCCACTGCAGGAGCTGCAGGATCTGAAACCAGGGAGACAGACATGAGCCTACCATGGTTTCACCTCTGAGGCAGGGTTTCCGTTAGCCGCTAATTACCGGTTTTAAGCTGGTAACAGTTATTAAAAAACGGTAAATTCAAAACCTGCTGGTCAAAATGTCCGGTAATAATTAGGGATGCTCCGATCGATCCGGCCGATATTTACTCGTAATAGTTTGATCGGTGCTCTCTATAAAGGCCGATCAGCAGAGCTGGATCTGAGCGATATGAACATAAACGCGAGTGAAGTGTAACCGGTCGAGAGAGAGATCAGATCAGCTGCTGCATGATCACCTGAAGCCCCGCCCACTGTTGAGCACGCTGCATGAGAAACTGACGGGCTGTCAGGAGAGAGAGGGAGGGAGAGGGGAAAAGAGAGCATCCGTTTCTCCCGTGTTATTATCCAAAGTTAATGTAAACTTTTGAATAATGTAGTTCATCTACTTCAAGTAGTTTGTTTGAATGTAATAATTATGTTGATTGTGGAATCATTTATTGAAAAATTAATCTGTTACGATTATAAACTGAAGCAATATAAAAATGAGCCCCATTAACTGCGTTTTAAACATCAGCATATCCGGTCCTAGTCCGGTGATTACCTGCTAACGGAGACCATTCTTATTATTATTATTGAAACATGACCGGTAAGTTTCAAATTTGTCCGGTAAAATTAATTATTTCTGGACATTTGACAGGTAAGAAAAAATCCTAGCGGGAACCCTGAGATCTGCATTTCCCTCACGTTTCCATAGTTCCACCACCTTCATGGTACCAGGTGGTGGAACTATGCAGTACGTTTCCTTCCAGGTCATTCTGCTTCACCTGCTCTACTTATTGAGAGACAGAGTAACACGATGAAGGGTCTGACCTCGAACATGATGTGGTCTGAGATGTAGGGCTGTCCGCTCTGCACCGCCTGCAGGGTGAAGGAGTCCCACAGGTCGAAGAAGGTGCGCAGGTGCATGAGCACTGGGTGGGGCAGGTGACCGATGTCCACAGTGCCTGTAAAGAGGGGGGGGGCATATGGTGCGTTAACTCAGGCTGCAGTCCACACTCTGCTGCGTGCACTGCAGCCCATGTAGATCTGAAATGATTCTATCAGTTCTATCAATGATGCAGAGGGGGCGGTGCTCACCTTTACTGAAGGCTGTGGCGATCCTCAGGGCGGAGCTCTGCGCCGACAGGTTGATGGCACAGGTGCAGATGACCGACCTCTCCTCTCTGTCCGTCATCAGAACAATCCTGCAAACACAAACCGCTTTTAAAACACTTTGACGTGACCAACAGCTGGAAGATCCTTTTGATTTATCTGTTACTTTCATGCATTGAATACACAATACACTTTGCATGGAGAGCCAATGTCATAGAAATGTGTTCTTCCAATCATTTTACACATTTGGAAATGGATGATTCATATCAATTCCTCTTTAATGGCCACACGTATGTAAGCAGCACCGCACACACAGTGCATTTAAACCATGTTAGTATTAGGAGCAGTAGTAGTATTCTATTATACAGTGCAGCGGGGAGGAGTGGCCCAGGAATACCAATATATGTATATACATGAGCAGCAGGATAACGTTAACGGGCCACATGTTGCAGTACCTGTTGGCGACTGCGTTCAGGGCCTCGAGGAACTCTGTGTATCGTTCCTCGTCCTCAAAGTTGCACTTGTTGGCTAAAATGTCCAGGTACTGCTTGTTCCATCGCATGTCCACAAGAATCCTGTATTCATCTGCAAAGCAACAGACAGTGGTCAGATGCCATGATGATGGCAGCAGTATGGAGCAACATGGTCAACAAGTCTGATAAAGAGCAGAGGATATAATGCACTGAAATCATCGTCAGTTTTGACCAAGAATGACTGAAAATCATGAACTTCTATTTCAGGTCACATGATCTTTAGGTTCTGCTGTAAGGATAAGGCCCTGAAGGGTAGCTAACAGCTACAGCTACAGCTAACAGCTAACAGCTAACAGGAACACTCACCTAGAGAGAACAAATCTTGATATTCTCAACGATTGTTAAATTCCAAAAATGGACTTGTTAAACCGATGACAGTAATAACTTGGGGATCTCATTTTGACCTTAAACCTTTAATTGGGATATCTTGATCAGATGATCCCAAATCAATGGATCGAATGTTACAAACAAATCCGATATATACGTTGGCCCATTTGATAACCGTCATTGATGTAAAAGAGGGTGAATTATATCCAGTCTTTTACCCTGGATTTAAAATTCATTTGTTATTCTGAATATTAAAATGTAAACTAAAATGTTGCTGACCAATCAAAAGCGCTGCTAAAGGTTCTGTAAACATCTGGTGCTGCAAGAAGAAGTAACTGTGTCATGTTTGTGGCAAGCTATGCCTTTTGAGCATGATATTTACAGATGGCAAGGTCAAGCAAAGTGCATCCAAACACTGAATTATTAAAAGCTTTTTTGTTTTTTGTTGTTGCTTTTGAGAAAGAAAATCTGATTTGTATCGTATTGTCAGTTAATGAGTTTGCAGTATGTGTATCAGACAGGAACAAATGGTATTGAGCAATGCCTTCTTTTCTTATATACAGAAAGCACATGTAATCATATGTGCAGGATGTGCTTTGCATATTCTAGTCATGGATTACAAAATGACTTCTTTATGGAAGAACAAGCCAACCAAAGAGTGCACCTGCGCTGTGCGGCTGCAGCAGCTGAGTCAGGGACTTGCCCTTGGCAGCCAGTTTGCCCCCGAACACCGCCTTCAGGGCCCGGTTCCCTGCCTCCAACTGCACCAGAGCTGGGTCTGGAAGAGAAACAAGCACAAGGTTTCAGGATCCACAGTACTGGATAGTGCTGAACACTAAAGAAAACTCATTTTCTGTCTGCAAGGTAGTGTGGTTACAACATAGACCTGTAAAACACATGGACTGAGATGTCCTGTGATGTCATTGTCTCTAATATATGACATTTTAAACTAAACATGAATGTTGACATCTTTCCAAATATCCTGGTCAGTGTGTGGGTTACAGACCGGGGGCCTGCTTGTAGCTCTTCCCCAGGTGTGAGAGCCAGCTGCTGCGGAGGATCCAGTCCCCGTGAGAGGCCCTCTCAGTGAGCAGCCTCACTGCGGTGGGGATCAGCCGAAGAGCGTCTCCCTCCGCCAGATCCACCATCCCCCCGGAGAAACTCAGGCCTTCATGGACCCCGCTTCCCTGCAGGGCCCTGCGCAGGTCACTCAGGCTCAGGGGGCGGCTCCTGTGGACAACAGCAATGAGTCCATTTTCCAGGGTTTAAAGTCTACAACATATCTGCCTTGCATTTTAACTCTTATTGTACTCCACGTTAACTGGCAGTTAGACAGTGTTTACACCATAGTAAACACATACGGCGCTTTAGCTTGTAATGCTTACAGTTAGACCTTCACTGCAAAGACTTTCAGATCTCATGTGACGTCATGCACTTACACCCAGCTGACATTTCAACATGTTCTTATTGTATACGTTTCCCTGACAACAAATCATCCATTTTAACTAATACTGACGGTATTGTCAGCTTCTTAAAATAAAGCAACACTTTACTAAGCACATACACTCTACCATTTCCCCCTGAATTCTACATTTAAACTGCCAGTACGGGTGCAGTATTTTAATAGCAGGTACATCTGATGTTCCTTTAACACCTGGATAAATACACAGTGTATATAATGTGTTGTATATTTCTGTGATGGCTCTCCTCACCGTTTGCCCTGCAGGCTGAGGGTGTTCAGGCAGAACGAGAGGACCTGTCCGTCTCGGAGGACAGCAGAGAAGCAGGAGTCCTCGGTGGAGAGGAGGGCGGAGGGGAAGCCGTCGGGCCAGACCCCCGCACACAGCAGCCCACTCCCCCAGTCCTCTGTGTCCAGGATGGCCAGCTGCTGCTCTATCAGCAGCTGGGCTTGCTGGAAGGAAATAATGCATCAATGTTTTACTCTTATTATGTGTTCTAAATGTCTTTATGCTGGAGGAAAGGTTACAAATGTATGCTGGGGTGGACCATGAATAGTCACAGCAAATGTTTTGGGAATCTGATTGGTTAACCATGTCAAGTACCAACATGATTAATCAAATTGAAATGGCAGACTTTGGCTTGTGATGCTCCAGCAATAATTTAAGGATATAACAAATGTAAATGTAGTCTAACTTTGGGCCTCAAGTATTTACACTGTCTTTTATTTGATAGGTCACACTGTTATGTGCCACCAGCATAGAGGGGGATATAAATGCAAATCTCAGAGAAATGTGACCCAAAGAGAGAAAGAAAACAAAAGGGTAACAAGTCAGATGTCTGGTGGACACCATGGGTGTGAGGGCATTACCACATTGAGACAGTTGGGGTCATGCATTGAAAAGGGGGTGTCCATACCTTTTGGTTGGTGTTGGTGCGCTGGCACTGAGAGTAGGCCTCTCCACAGGCATGCTGCAGGGCGCTGGGTAGATCCACGCCTCTCTGCAGCTGGCAGGACAGCAGGGAGGCCGCATGGAGGAGGGAGGCCACTGAGGAGGCCGGGGAATCTGAAGGATGGAAGCACATCGTTTAAATTATCTCTGAGACTGAAGTCCCGGAGATCAGTTCCCTGCACTATTCCACTTGTTTTCTTTTTGTATCTACTTGCACAATTCTTTCAGTTTGTTTCTGTTGCACTGTTGGAGGAGCCCGTGACCCAAGATCATAACTACACTGCAGCTATGTACGCACGACCAATAAGAACCTTGCACCTTGAGCCTAACCGAGCTTGCCGGTCTGGCTTGGTGGAATATCAAATTCCCTTGCTCTTCAGAAAATCACCCTTACTGTACGCTTAAGGCCACTTATTCTACCTTTGATAGTGAAGCTTTTTATCCCTTCTCGTAGGGGAGAACACCACAGTAACCTTTGGATCATTTTTATTTTATTATATATTTATATTACGCCCTGATGTGTATCTGCTTTCTATCTTGCTCCTTCTTTTTGTTATGATTAATAAGTGAACATTTTCAATAAAGTCCTCGACACAGACAGACAGACAGACAGACAGACAGACAGACAGACAGACAGACAGACAGACAGACAGACAGACAGACAGACAGACAGACAGACAGACAGACAGACAGACAGACAGACAGACAGACAGACAGACAGACAGACAGACAGACAGACAGACAGACAGACAGACAGACAGACAGACAGACAGACAGACAGACAGACAGACAGACAGACAGACAGACAGACAGACAGACAGACAGACAGACAGACAGACAGACAGACAGACAGACAGACAGACAGACAGACAGACAGACAGACAGACTGACTGACTGACTGACTAGACACTTCTTTGTGTTGTTGTTATCAATGCTTACCCCAAATGGCGGTTTTGATACTCTTATGTATTCCGATTAGCAGATCGCATACACAGTCCCCGGTGACCCCCGCAGTGTGAAGCAGGGTCTTCAGGTCCAGTGTGTCCCAGCAGACCCCCTCATGTTCCCCTGGGATGTAGATCTCCACCCCTCTGTTCCTCATGGCTCTGGAGAGCTCCCCATGAACAGGATCCATGGTGAGGAACAACCTGCAGCGCCCGAACATCAGCTGATCAAGGACAAACCTTTCAACAACTTCAATAAAAGAAGTGAACAATATCGCATGCTACCTGAAGTTAGGATGAGGTGTGATTTTGGGGGTCTTCCCGTCTATGACGCCTCGTTCGTTGATGGTGAGAGATCCACCGGGCTCCAGCAGAGCATTGAGGCGATCCAGGACGGAGGCACTAACAAGAACACATGGTCGGTGCAATGAGCTAAATGTGTTGATATACTTCGCTTCATCTACGGCTCATTTCAATAACTGTCTCACACTGTTCGGGACATCTGCTTTACTTTCTGTAAATATGTGCAACAAGCTTCGTTTGGTTTTCTTGAAGCCGGTAACAAACTGATGATATTTTCTAAAACATCTTCTGCATAGCTCTCAGACCCTGAGTTTTTAATGAGGCCCTTTCTTATATACACACCATGTAAAGGCCAAATCCCAACTGAACCAACTTTTTACAAATAGGTCAACAAGAACCCAAATCACTTCCTCTCACCTGCAGAAGTTGACGTTGTCCATGAGCAGCCAGTCCCCGGCCTGAAGGGCCTGGACCAGCATCCCGTCCAGCCACTCGAAGCCTCCGTTGGTCCAGCCGTCCTCCAGCTGAGCCAGGCGCTCCTTCAGCAGCGTGAAGTCCAGCTGCAGTTTGGACATGTCTGGAGGAGAAACAGGCGTGTTACAGCAGTGGACCATCAGGCAGTATTCAGCTGTCAGACACGGCTGGGCCATTACCAGTGAACACTTTGAGCTTCGTGTTGAGCTTCTGCAGCAGCAGGATGATGACCTCCAGCTTGTTCAGAGCCTCTGAGTTGATGGTGCCCCCCGTCCTCTGCTGCCTCTCCTCCTTCAGCCAGTGGCAGAACAGACCCCAGGTCTGCAGCAGGAACTCCGTGTCCTGGATTCCCACATCCAGCGACATCAGGCCACGCCTTATCACATTAGCAACTATGTAGTCCACGCTCTCCAGAACTTGTTGCCATGGCCGCATGATATCAACCTGGGACGAAGAAAAGGTGCAGAGTGATACAAACTGAAAATGTAGTCATTGAAGAGGCACTTAAATTAGGAAATGTTCGGTCATAAGAATGAACCATTGTGAGGAATGTTAGCTGAACCATTCCTATGATTTAAATGTATGGAAATTAAGTTAAAGTCCTTTTTAACCATTTGTTTTGCCATCTATTTGATTTTAAGTTACATATATTTTTTTCTTATCATTTATACACTCCGATATGTTTGCTATATTTGCATATTGTGTACTATGGTTAGAGAGAATGTTAGTATATCTAATATGTTACAGAGAGATGTAGTGTGATGTTTCCAGACAGAAAGAGGCTGGTTACACGAGAGATCTGAGGTGCCGCTACCTGTTCGAACCCCCCCAGCAGCTCCGTGGTGTCCATGGCGCTGTTCATGGCCAGCACCCTGAGGCGGTGTCCCGTCAGCAGAGCCAGCAGGCGGGCCAGGCTGGTCTTCCCGCTGGCTGTGGGGCCCACCAGTATGGTCATCCAGCCCATCTCCACACACTTCATCAGGGACTCCAGGGGCCGCAGCACCTGGTGTGTGATGGACAGGGGGGGATCCAGGGCCACAGGGGCCCCACCGATGCGCTGCAGGACGGAGAAGCCCACCTGTAGGAGCAATCCATGGGAGAACAAACCATTAACTTCTCCTCATCATCATCATTTAGATTTCTACAACACCAGACAGAGGTTTGGTAGTCCTGACGAACCTGCAGGTTGAGAGGAGTGATGTGGAACTGCCGGGAGCCGCTGTACGGCTCAGAGTCCTCCCCGAACACCTTCCTGAACACCGACAGAACCTGTGGGACGGCAGGGGTTCACAGAATGACCAGTGGAACACACTTTACAAAGAGGTGAGTACAAGAGAAGGAATAGTGAGGTTGGTGACTGAATGCACTGAAGTTAGAGGGTGTAATATTTGCATGATAAGCAGTTGAACTACTGGTGCTGCCCGAATAGGAAGAACAATCCCCTGGGTGTAATGAACTACTCAAACTAGAGTTAAAAGTATGCATTGTGGTGTTAAACCTCAGCGTGCAAAATGCACAAACACAAACTCCCAAGAGGAGGACAGAATGCTCCACATATTGAGGATTACCACCCATTACGTTCAAACCAAATACATTTCCGACTACCTTGTTCTGAGGGACCTGTAGATGTATTTTTCCCAGACCTTCAAACCAGGACCAGATATGGTCTGTTCAATTGGCCAGCACCAGGCTTGCTATTTTCCAAAGTCCTATGGAGAACCGGCATTGCTTTTTTGTCGAGGGAACCAGAAAAAGCTTACTTTCGGGTTTTAGGACGCGTCACTGCACCACGCTATTCAACTACTTCTAATTAGTGTGAATGCTGTGCACTATAGTACTATGAACTATAGTTCTTCAAATCTTTATTCTTCCTCTTCTTATTTCAACCAATATTTTGCCATCAAATAACTTCAGCCTACTTTCAGCTACAGAAACCATTCAAATATCAAACTATTCAGCCTTTTCTGCACATGATGCAAAACTTTCAACCTTTTCAAAATATTTGATACTTTTTGAAATATTCAGCTTTTTAAACTCTTTTTTTAACATGTAACTCAATGGGAGGAACCTTCAAATCCTCTTTTAACTAAACCGTGCGCCAAATGCTACTCCTTCCACATACTTTCAGCTAGAGACTTCATTCCAACTTTAAAATGAGCACAAGACCTTCAGCAGCTACACACCTTTAGTACATCTGCCAAAAAGGCCACATTATGGACCCGAAAGTGCACAAAAAGCACACTCAGATGCTCGTCGGGGTCCTGAGACGCTTCACACAATGACATGTCACCGATATCTTCTACGGTTCTTCAACAAAACGTTCACATCTCTCATTCAGATCAATGGAAAGGCTCTCCGCTCACTGATTACTGTACATCACCATGGAAACCTTTGATCTCTGGGCTCAAGCACAGGTGTTTCATAACATCATTAACTCAAACACCTGTGTGATGGAACACGATGATGTCATAACTCCAACTGACATGATCAGAACGCCACCGAACATCACATGATGGTTAACACTGTGTCCCTGAACAGCTCTACATCAAATCTGATGTTACGTAATGTGGTGTTACTATGGCAACGCATCCCTTGCCATAAAACACGATGTCGCTGTAACTCCAATGGACACGGCCCGATCGTTCCCCAATATTCACCTGTATATCACCTCTCCATGCCTCAACAGCTTTACGCCAAATCTGAGATCTCACCCCTAAGCCGTTTTTATGGAAATGCATCCCTCGCCAAAAAACACGATGTTGTCTAAACGCCTATGAAAAGGGTCAAAACAGCACCAGACTTCAGATAATGGTCCAGCCTTCACCATGTCTATGTGCCAGAGATGGGGACTCGAGTCTGCGACTCGGACTCGAGTCACACTTAAGTCGCACACACAGAGACTTCAGACTTGACTTGGACTCGTGACCAAAAGACTTCAGACTCGACTTGGACTCGTGTGTTGGGACTCGTGAACAATCATTGTGTTTTCTATTTTTGGCGTATTAAAAGTGGGGTAGGTACATTTGAGAGAAACCGGCTCGAGATCGCTAGAATTTGAAAATACACAACCGGAGATAATCTGCTAGACTCTGGCTGCTACTTCCGTATAGAGCCCGCCTCCTCCAACACACACAAACGCGCACATGACCAATGAGGGCACGAGATAAATGTGTGCCCAGATGGAAGGCTGACGGGCAGGTAGGCCATCCAGTTATTTTAGCCGGGCTCATTACGCAGACGTGCGCGCCTCTGTTACTACCTCGTAGTAACACAATAGCGACCGGCGGCACACCTGCGGCTGTACCGCTTGTAATTAGATTCAACTTCAAAAACTTCGAACAAAACGCCGGCGGCACCAACAAAAGGAGCGCACACTGCAAAGTCTGCAATATCAAAATCAAGGATGCTAGCTCAGCATCAGCTGTAATGCTAACTTAGCTTGCTGCTAGCTTTGTAACTGAATATTTGAAAAGATGAGTGAATTGCTTGTCACACTTGTTTGCGTTGAGTGGCATTGACATCCAACTCTCGACATGACATAAAAAAGGTCTGTAACGTTAATCATTACGTTCCGCTGCCACCATCTACTGGCTAACGTTAAACGTAGAAAAATACATAGTTACATACATAAATACATCTGTGGGTTTATAGGCAGGTTACAGGTTTATTGTTGACCACGTAGCGTTAATGTTACAGGTTTATCAGGTTACCATGACACTGGCTTTGAGTGAGAGGATAGAGGAATATGTTTATTAATAGTAGACTTAAAAGATGTCATTAGAGACCCAGTGTAATTAAACAATACGGTTGCAGAGGTGCAGTATAGAGCTGTGCAGTATTCTTAACAGACTGGATAGCAGCAGACAATAGAAGGCTTATTACAACCAGAAGAGACATGAGACTTTTATTTTTTAGAGACTTGAGACTTGACTTGGACTCGTGACCAAAGACTTGAGACTTGACTTGGACTTGCAAAAAAAGACTTGTGAACATCTCTGCTATGTGCCAATAGTGAGTTTTCCTCAAAAGCTGTTGCCATGGCGAGGGATACGCATCCCTGCGACAAGATATTGCAAAAAGTGCTCAAATTTCATATGTGTGCTAACAGTCCAGCCGTGAAGACATCTACGGGACAGTTTTGAGATTTCTTCAAATGCAATTGCCTTGGCAACACAATGCTCACCATGAAACACGGTTTTCTCATAACTTCAGTGAAAATGCTCCAAACGGCCGAAAACATCACAGGTTTGGTAACGATACAGCCATCAACACATCTAAGCGTATTATGGGATGTCATCAAATGCTGTTGGCATGGCGACAGATCATTCGACATCAAGTTAGTTCAAAAGTTTGCAGTTCTAATATTCTGCTGCTTTCCCAAGCCTTTTGACTTTCTTTTCTCATCTTAATACAAATTCATTCACTACTACTTAGATCTGATATTTAACTCCTTCAGCCTATTTTCAGCTGCAGAACCCATTCAACTATTACATTATTCAGCTAATTCAGGACATCAAGGCTATACATGTTGTTTATACCTTTTTTAAAACATTTTCTTTTAAATATTAAGCTTCTTCACTATTTTTCCTACTCTTCCAGTTTAACATTTCACTTTCAAGTTTTCAACAAAGTCATTGCAATGCATTTGAGCTGTAACAATTTAGATTCGAATAATTCCATTTTTCTGCATTTCTCCGCTAAGTTGAGCAACACACTGACTTGGTTTCTGTAGCTAAAAGCATCTACAGAGACCATTCAACTAATAACATTCAGCTTTTTCTGCATTTTCAGCTAAATTCAGCAACAAATGTTCACAGTTTACAGCATTTACACGCATTTTCAGCAGGAAATGCATTTTCTAGTTGCCTATATTAATGTACTGATTATGTTTGTGGTGCAGATTGGAGCAGCAGTGTACCTGAGCCTTGTCAGCCTCCGTTCTCATCCTGTCAGCAAACACCAGGGCTACATGCTGCCCGGGGTTGAAGAACCCTGGAGACTGGTCAGCCTGCATCAGCTCACACCAGCGGAACAAGTCGCGCAGGTTGAACTCCCAGGGACTTCCCTTCTGACCCCAGCGCCGCTCCACACACACCTCCTGGACCAGCTGAAATGCAGAAAGAAAAACCTCACTTGTGAAACTTGGCCTGATGCTCGCCTCGCAGGTCATATCTTCTCACAGCAGACAGAGAGGAACTCACCTTGTTACTGAACTCCACCATCTTAGCTATGATCTCCTTATCGATGCTGGTGAAGATGGAGTCTCCGATGAACTCCATGTCTTTGCTTGTGAGTTGGTCCACAAACACCTAGGACACAGGGGGAAAGCAGATGTAATCTAAGTGATCTTAAGTGATATTGTAAATGTTTCTAAATTAAAGGTTTAGTATGTGAAATGTCAAGATGACAAACAATGGTGTAATACATAGAAATGCATTTTCAAATATAAATCTGCAACCAGAGAATATTTGCTTAAAAAAATAACTAAAATGATTGAATTCTACTGTAAAATATGTATTAACCAAAGAGAAAGATTTTATCACGAGCAATTGCAAAAAAGGTTAAATTAAAAAAAGACTTTTAATTAAATTACCAAGATATCAATTTACAAAATCCCCAAATATATTAATAGACAGGAAAATAAGAAAAATAATTAAACAAAACTAAAAACTGCAATCGATAATCATTTTGAAATATCTTAAAAAATGTGTATAATCCCGCTGCTCCTCACCTGGGTGAATCTGTTGAGGAAGGACTTGGGCAGCCCCTTCCGCCCCCCCCCCTGAGTGAAGGGGTTCTGGCAGCCGAAGATCTTGGTCTTTTCCGGCTGAACCTGGAAGCTCATGCCCAGCTCAGGGATGTAGATCTCTGCTCGGTGGTCGAAGCAGGCGTTCAGACCCTCCAACACCGACTGGGAGGCCAGGTTCAGCTGTCACCATGACAACAAGTCCAGTCAGTTTAAAATCCCAGATTATATCAACGCATTACAGTTTGTTTGATTAAGGTTAGTGTAGAAGCCATGAAACGTGTATAGTAATGTGTTTTGTTTTAATATAAGATATTTGTTTGAACACTATTGATTGGTTGGCTTGGGTCACATGGATATGGGCGGCACTCATTATAATCCTGTTCTCCTGCGTGAGGTGTGTGTGTGTGGAAGAGAGGGTGACACAGGGCCGTTGTACTTTTTGTTGACCGCAAGATTTGCGATTGCTTTGATTATTATTATTATTACAATATCTATGTCTGATCACCACGTTTTGTCCATTAAACTACATTATTATTCAAAAGAGTGTTTCATCTCAGCAAGTACTCTTTTTTAGTGTGTCATACAATATCAAACAGGCCCGGCCTCAGCCTCAGCAACTTTGTTAGTTTCCTGCTGTCGCTATAGTTAGTAATCAAAAAATGGAGGTCGTTTAATGAAATTAAATGAAAAACATTGTGCTTACCTCGTCCAGGACCACCCAGTGTCCAGCCTTCAGAGCAGCCAGCAGGGGGCCATCGCGCCACGCAAACTCTCCCCCCTTTCCTCCCTCCACAGGGAGATCTGTCCCAAACAAATCCGTAACATCCTGCCAGAGAGCAAACCATCAGTCAATAGCATCAGAGCCAGGAAGTATTAAAAGATCCGGAGCTCCACGGAGAGCATTGTCTAATGAAGTCTCACCGTCTGCTCCGACAGGTTGATTCTGACCAGATGGTTCCCTGAGGCTTTAGCCAGCGCTGCCACCAGGCTGGTCTTCCCCACGCCGGGGGAGCCCTCCAGCAGCACGGGCCTCTGCAGCTTCAGAGCCCGCAGGAGCCTCTGAGCGTTCACCGCCGTGGTGCCAGCTGCCATGGCATAGTCCGGCAGGTCCCGGCTCTCCGTCTGAGGGCCTGGAGGGACAGGAAGTGTAAAGAGCTCTTTGATTAAAAAAACTTGGCTTCGCGTCGGGCCGAACCACGCCCCTTAGCTGTGATATAATGAGCATATACCACGGCCTGTCGTGAGCTATTGCTTAATTATAAAGCATTTGAACATATATAGAATGTTAGAAATCTGGAGCGTTCAAACCTAAAGCAATGTAGAAGGGGTCGATGCCAAAGAAGTCTTCCCCCCATTGGGGTTGCCGCGGCAGGCCGCTGTCGTACACCCTCAGGGCGTCCAGCACTTCCTGGTCCAGTTTGGTCATGCTGCTCAGCCGCTGCTGCAGGAAGCCCAGGCACAGTCGGCGAGCCATGAAGGCGTTGTCTGCAGAGGACACCGTGGTTCCTGCAAGAAGAGGGACCCTCAGATAACAATCAACACCTCCTTGCAGAGAATCTTTCTCGGTGAAAATAATAATAATCCATCAGCTCACCGGAGCCAATGCCGTCGATGTACACCAGACATGCTGCGTGGATGAAGGCGGTCACGGTGTCCAGTCTGAGGTCCCACTCTGCCTCCTCTTCCTCTTCCAGGGCTCCCATGGTCATGAAGCCGTCCTCGTCCCGCTCACACACAACGTTCAGGAAGTACACCCAGGACAGGATGTCTCTGACACTCAGGATGCAGCGCCGGCCGAAGTCCTGCTGAGTCAGCCACTCGATGAAGTCCAGCATCAGCTCCGCGATATCGCCGCCTGCGCCGGACAAAGGAACAACATCAGGAACACTTTCAATTGGCTGTCTTCTATGTTCTCACACATCAATGGTTTGCCATGCTGTAACTAGGACTGACTGGATGCAGCTCTAAGCGAGTTTACCGTCGATGGAGAGGCCTGAGCGCAGGTTGTGCTGGATGATCTGAACCAGGTCACTGCGGCTGTTGCTCTGAGGACACCAGATCTCTGTGAAACGGTTCCTTAGGGCAGGAGAGAGCTGGCCAAAACAAACGAGCACCAGAGTTATACTCTGCCTTCATACAGGTAGAAGCACATGTAGACACTTTAACCCTCCTGTTGGCTCTGGGTCAAATTTCATCTGTTTATAAATGTTTTTATGTCAGACAAATAGGTTATTTACGAGAGAGAAAACACCCAGATGAAAAAATCTAATCCATCTCATTTACCGACGAACATTTCTGCTAAAGAATGTTTGCCCGCGTTTTTTTGGACGGTCTAAGTAATACTTCTGATATTAACTAAAGTCAAAACATTTTAAAATGTTGGACTTTTTTTTTAAACTCAAAAACAACATTTAATTGTATCTGTAAATGAGGGTTTATTTACTATTATATGAAGTTGGCTGAAAAGGTGTAACCAACATTTGGGTTATGATTTATACTCCATGCTTTACACACTCAAACCAGGACAAAGTTGCACATCTGATCGAAAGACAACACAAAGGTTGAGGCATTTTGGGACAAACATCGTATTTACATTTTTAGTAGAATCAATAACAGGCAAATGCAACACAGCAACATTATTCTTTTTATCCACCTCCTTCTTGCCAAAGTCTCCTCCAGGATTCATGGTGGCCACCAGACGGAAAGCTGCAGCTGCTCTGATCAGCTCCACGTCGTCATTGTCTCCGCTGCCCTTCTCCGCCAGCACCAGGGACTTCTCCGTCTCTAAGACACTGAGAGGAAACGCACACTGTCAAGGGCCAGCCACGTCTGCTATTCACCTGCAGGTGGGTGCGTCTCAAAACGTTATTCCAAGTGTAGCAAAAGTATAATGTGTGGCAGTATACTCTTAAAGTCTGGTAACAGTACCACTTGTTGCACATGTGTTTTGCTAACTGTCGTCACAAGCTGTCCTTATTGATTGAAAGGGAAAGAGAAGGTGTGTCTTCGAACACAGTTCTTGCAGTTCTATATTTGTTTGTGTGCAAAATGTTACCATCAATGCCCAATAGAACACAGGCCACCTGCACTGAGAACAGCTTACTGTGATCTGACGACAGAAACTGCCCCGGACTACAGCGCTGCTTCTTTCCTTGTTTTACTCAAAGTCAGACATCGGATATCCTTTAGGCAGACTGTAATCTAGATTACAGTCTGCCTAAAGGATATCCGATGTCTGACAGATCTTCTTCTTGTAATGCTCATTAGTCAAAATGCATTTGACTATGCAGCTTCGTGCCACACATACAGGTACTGAAATTGAAGCGGTTGATATGTGTGAATCTGGTGCGACAGATTCCCGACATCATGTTTAGAACAAAGATACAATTGTTATCTTTCATCAGACGAAAGCAGGTTACTCCTATACCGACAGTTTGCCCATCCCATCTGAACCGTGCAGATACACCTTTGTTCTGCTGCTAACTCCACCTTCACACAATGTGATGTAGACGACCTGTGCCCCGCCCTCTACAGGAGGTACAGGTGTATATGTATGTGTGTGTGTTTTGTGTGTGTGTGTGTGTGTGTGTGTGTGGTGTGTGGTGTGTGTGTGTGTGTGTGTGTGTGTGTGTGTGTGTGTGTACCTGTTGAGTCTCTCCAGCACTGAGTCGTCTGCCAGGGAGATCTCATCCATGAGGAACACCCCCCCCCTCCTTCATGGCCAGCACCAGGGGCCCATCATTCCACTGGAACAGCCTGCAGTCCTCCCCATCAGTCTACACACACACACACACACACACACACACACACACACACACACACACACACACACACACACACACACACACACACACACACACACACACACACACACACACACACACACACACACACACACACACACACACACACACACACACACACACACACACACACACACACACACACACACACACACACACACACACACACACACACACACACACACACACACACACACACACACACACACACACACACACACACACAGGATGATAAATCATGACAAAAGATCTTTCCACAAACCCATTCATGCACTGGCTGTAATACCAACTGCCAGTCAACTGATCTAATGTTCATTCTCAAACACGCACTAAACCTTTGGTATGTGTGGGTGTCCTGCAGTAACAACTCAAAACATCACAGCATATTATATTAAAATCATATGGTTAAAATACAGTAGTGCAACATGTGATGCTCGTTCGGTCCTGGCTACAACCTAAACCAGATAGAATTTATTTTTGCAAGATATGTGTTATTCTAAGTATCCGGTGAGACAATGTTTTTCAAATTAAAGTGGAATGTTAATTCGGTTAACAATAAATCGTGTTTTTATTTATATAAAATAATGTTTCTACAAATATCCGAATATGTTACATTTGATCATTAATGATATCATTCATGATTTCTTAATGTATCAATAGTGTCATATAAAGGTCAGTACCTGATGTCTGACGGGTCGCAGGCCTCCCAGGAAGTCCGATGTCTCCATGTGGAGGTGACAGTTGACAGAGAAGAACTTCTGTGCAGACAGAGCAGCAAACAGCTGGCAGATCGTTGTCTTTCCACATCTGGTGACGGGACAGGAACACATCTTAGCATTATAATCATAACAGCAGGTGCAGCAACATTCACTGACAGGTCAGGACCACGCTGCCATGGTAGCTGCTCCGAGAGGTTCTACTGAGAAAGCAGTGCTTAGCGCTAATTGCTAACATCGGCATGCTAACATGTCATAATGTTTACTAGTTAACACAAAGTAGAGCTGAGGCTGATTGGAATGTCTAGTCATTAGTCACTAGTGTCATCACAACGTGGAGCTAGGGCATAGGTCAGTGAATAGCAAGGTAAAACATGTCCATAGTCTGGTCCCCTCTCCCTCCATAGAGCCGGGGTAAAGCTCTCCAGAACCCTTCGCCCTGATCTTCTGAAGGTCACAATGATTACACTCTCACCCGGTGTCTCCCACCAGCAGGACAGACTCTCCGAATCTCAGCGCCCGTCCCACCAGCACAGCTAGTCTCCTCATGCCGAGGGTCCACACCACATGGCGGAACTCCTCTGGGACCCCGGCGATGCTGTCGATGAAGGGACCTGTCGATCAAAGCAACAAGGCGACATCATGCTGTGTTCATCAGACTAGCTTCATGTCTCTCTGAACACTTTACTTTCAAACCTTTATTCAGACAGATCGTCCCTTGAGATCTGGATCTCTTTTACAGGGAGACCTGCATCCATTTAGTTCCCCATGAAACATAAAAACAACATAAAAACAAACAATAGAGGACATCATAATTACATATTCACCAACACTTACAGACACCCATAGCGTCAGAAAGCATCTCGTGCAGACGTGCCTTCAAAACATTCAGAGAAATAAAATTGCTCAATTTTAATTTGGACTGTAGGCTGTTCCAAGCAGGTGGAGCTGCGCACATACAAGCCTAAGTGTGTTCGGTCTAACTCTCACGGTACGTCCACACAGCAGCTTTTCAAATATCTGGAACATCTTGGAGCTGGGCGTGTCTGACAGCTTGGGGATTTTTTGCGAGCAACGCGACCAACAACCAATCACATGAATCTCCCGCCCCCGACATACAAAGCAAAAAACCCCGGGGATTTTATGCGAGCATATATATATATATATATAAACTCCCCAAACAGGCGAAAACCTACCAGTTTCACCCACTCCCCTCCCTCCATGCCTGGTTCCTCCGGTTTGTATCCCGTTAATAGTTCTGGTCGTAAAGAACCGGGTGATTTGCTACCGTAATTTCTCATTTGGAATATGAGGAAATTAACTGCGGTCTGGTTCTGCCTGTGTGTGTGTGTTTCGCTGCGCTCACCGGTCCGGCGGGCGGAGCTGCAGGATTTCTGCTTCACACACGTTGCATCCCGCTATTTTACTGTCTTTTTCGGACACCTTAAAATAATGCCAGACCGGTGAAGCCATGTTGGCGAGCTTGTTTTGCCGCGCACAGAGAAAAGTGTCATGTATTTTACGTCATGCGATCGGCTCTCGCGATCAGCATGTTTAGAGAGCACCGATCGATCGGTAGAGAGTATCGGCCGATCTCGATCGGTGACCGATCGATTGGAGCATCCCTATCAATGACAGAATAACATTCAATTGATTTTGTGAAATAACCCCTTAGTGCTACAGTAGCACAAATAGAGGGTTACACAATCAGAGCACTGACCCATGAACGTCATATCACAGTTACACAAAACAATCTATCGCACAGTAACATTCAGAAGGGGTCTGGTCACACATTAGCAGAAGTCCAAATGCACAAAGCAAGGGAGCCTTTTGTCTCTGGGGAATGTAACGGGTTGTTCGACAGTAAAAGGACTTTTTATTTCTTTTGGTACATCTAAATATACGGTAAAATACTTATTCTTATTCTTGTAGAGCGAATAGAAACATCAGTATGCAGTATACAGAAAATGCTGATTAAACAATGTACATTCTGTCAGTGCCATGTGGTCAAATGTACGAACAGCAGGTTGACTGTAAGATGATCTCAACCTCGACCTGAAAAACCATAGACACTCTGGAAGTGCCGCATTTTGTTCTTTAACTGCAACTTCATTGAACAGATTGTTTGTGTTGCAGGAGGTTTACTCAGGCTGTTGATGTACTGAGACAGAATGAGCTGGTCCAGGATCAGTATGTGGTAGTTGATGTTTGACTCACTGAACTGTGCGGTGACCTGTTTCTGGGAGAACAGGCTCTCAGGGTTCACCGTCCTCTTGAAGTGCTTCTGCAGGGTGGACAGGATGACGGCCTCCTCCTCCGGCTTCCTCACGCGCCCTGCCAGCAGCATGAACCCTGAGGAGGAGGAGCACAGCAGCTACACTGAGGACTTTATGTCACATGGGCAGCAGTGAGTGAACTATGGCAATGACCATCTTAGCTTCCAGGAGCCTCCAACAATGATACATGACATATATAAGACATAAAACATTCAAACTTATGTAAACAATAACAATAACACAGATTAGAATAGAGTAAAATAACATGTGTGAATTATTTGTGAATTATATATATTTTCTATAGTAGATATGTTTATATTTGCTGTTTATTGTTTTTATTTCATTATGTTTATACTTTATTCCACCTTTTAAATATGGTAATGCATTAACACACCACTGCTGTAACATCTATCTATCTATCCATATAACTATGCATCCATATATCCATCTAATTATCCATCCATCTATCTATCTATCCATCCATCCATCTATCTATGCATCTATCCAACTAACTAACTAACTAACTAATTAACTAACTAACAAACTATCTATCTATCTATCCATCTAACTAACTAACTAATTAACTAACTAACTAACAAACTATCTATCTATCTATCCAACTAACTAACTAACTAACTAATTAACTAACTAACTAACAAACTATCTATCTATCTATCCATCTAACTAACTAATGAACTAACTAACAAACTAACTATCTATCCAACTAACTAACTAACTAACTATCTATCCATCTAACTATCTATCCATCTATCCAACTCACTAACTAACTAACTACCTACCTACCTATCCATCTAACTAACCATCTAACTAACTAACAAACTAACTAACTATCTATTCATCTAACTATCTATCCATCTATCCAACTGACTAACTAACTATCTATCCAACTATCCAACTAACTAACTAACTAACTAACTAACTATCTATCCATCTAACTATCTATCCATCTATCCAACTAACTAACTAACTAACTAACAAACTATCCATCTATCCAACTAACTAACTAACTAATTAACTAACTAACTAACTAACAAACTAACTAACTAACTATCTATCTATCTATCCAACTAACTAACTAACTAACTAACTATCTATCCATCTAACTAAATATCTATCCATCTAACTAACTAACTATCTATCTATTCATCTATCCATCTAACTATCTATCCATCTATCCAACTAACTAACTAACTAACTAACTATCTATCCATCTAACTAAATATCTATCCATCTAACTAACTAACTAACTATCTATTCATCTAACTATCTATCCATCTATCCAACTAACTAACTAACTAACTATCCAACTAACTAACTAACTAACTATCTATCCATCTAACTAACTAACTATCTATCTATCCATCTAACTATCTATCCATCTAACTATCTATCCATCTATCCAACTAACCAACTAACTAACTAACTATCCATCTAACTATCCAACTAACTAACTATCTATCCATCTAACTAACTAACTAACTAACTATCTATCCATCTAACTATCTATCCATCTAACTATCTATCCATCTATCCAACTAACTAACTAACTATCCATCTAACTAACTAACTAACTATCTATCCATCTAACCAACTAACTAACTAAGTAACTATCTATCTACCCAACAGATCATCCTCCAGGCCTCACCATCGTCGGCCAGGTACTGCAGCCAGTCCTGCGAGGCGTCGGTCTGCTCCTGCAGCCGGTACCGGTCGGCCCAGCGGAACAGGTCTCTGAGCGTGATGAAGCCGTGTTTCCCCGCAAACACTGTAGAGCCCCTGCGTAAGGACTGGGGGGGGGGACACGTTACACACAGGTCAGAACACGTTACACACAGGTCAGGACACGTTACACACAGGTCAGGACACGTTACACACAGGTCAGGACACGTTACACACAGGTCAGGACACGTTATACACAGGTCAGACACCCAGCAAAGAGGCGCAGGCCGAGGAGGCCAAAGTGCTGTCATCACATTGAGCTGACACTTTCATCCAGAGAAACGTACATTAAGTGCAATGAACCGTGAAGACAGAAGCTCAGAACAGCAAGTACGTGCTCCCAATAACCCATAACATGGGGCATTACTACAAAATAGAGCTGCATGATTGTGAACAAATGACTTGTTGTGATTATATGTGACTGATATGGCAATCGTGATATGGTTCACCATATTAGTGGAACTGATCATTTTGAAAGCTAGTTCTCATTATCATGAACATTTCTATTTAAATGATTTGATGTCGTGTTTATTTTGAGGATCGATACCAACAATGTGTTGGATTATGATTTATAGGCTGGGATATCTCTGCAGTTCCACAATACTGCATTCAAAACCGTATTTTAAGTCATATTTAGATTCTCCATAACCACATTGGGTCCATATTGCTATTTTGATTAATTGTTTAATTCATTAAGCAGTACTAGAACAAAATATTTACAGAAAATGAAATATTCTCAGCTTATCCTTTGAGTTTAAGAAGTGAGTTATCTCCAGAATTTAAGAGCAAGTACAAAATGTAAGTCAGAAACAGATGTGTGAGGCCGAAACAAAACACAAAAATACCGAATAACTGAATAACTTTAAGCCTGTTTCTGGCTCCTATGCAGGAGGCACGGGCCTTCAGCAGGTCCGTGCCCAGGGATCCGTCATCCCATAATCTGCCCCTGGGTGCGCAGTCGTGCAACATGAGTGTCAGTTACCTGCAGGTCCTGCATGACCTTCACCAGCTTGCTGCAGTAGGACGGAGGCAGGCTGCACCTCTGGTGGAGGATGGTCTCCAGCTCTGCACTGGGCAGCTCGTCGAAGTGCAGCTCCACGAAGCGGTTCCTGAAGGCCCTGGAGAGCACCTGGAGGGCAGGCAGACAACTTTACTCACCCTTTTGTTTCTTAACAATATTTTTATTGATTATTCTTAACTTTTTTAAACTCACATATGACATAGCACAGAGGTTCCCTACCATGTATGTCTCGTTTCCCCCTTGAGCTGGTCGCCATTCTATAATGTTAGTATATTCTATAACAGGGGTCAGCAACCTTTTTGATATGAAGTGCCATTACAAAAAAAATTGTTATCAGCGTGCCGACGATCGTGAATTATCAATGGGGCTCGGACACTCGTGAACTGTCAACAGGAGGGCGGGGCAGCAGTGTGTGGACCTGTCAGCGCAACTTGATGCCGGATTTAACAAACACATTTGAATCATTGGTTTAAACGGCATAGTAATAAGGACGATCGTCCGTTCTGTGATTCTCCAGAGCACACACGTTATGATATTAGGGTCATGCAGAGTGAGATGAGATCGCTGTCCCTTTAAGAGAGGGAGAGAGAGGGGGCGTGTATGTGTGGATGGTAGAGCGACAGTGAGGGAACATGTGTATGTTTCTGGAAGTGAAACGAGGAAGCAGAAAAACAGAGGTCCGTGATGGATTTTGTGAAACAGAAGAACAGCTAAACGGCCTCCCAGGAAGAGCTCGCCTCTCTGCAGTCATTGAGCTAAAGTGGGTTATTGAACCTGAAGCTCCTGAAGTTGCTTCTGCCCTGGGAGACTACGGTCTGGGAGCCGACAGGAAGGTTCAACACACAGATGGCCAGTCCGCCCCTTTGTAGCATATTATTTCGATGAGAGACGAGCAGATCGCCACTGGGCTTTCAACTAAAGACACAGCCACGCAAACACTGCGGCATGTGTACAGCTCCTTGTGGGTACGGCACTTAGTGAAGTGCTTTCCTCCGGGGTGAGACGATCAGCACCGCGGAGGAAAGCGTCAGAAAGTCGCCTGGAGTTCAAGAGAGCGGGGCTGCGCTGCGTGCACGAGACGCGCTCTGGCGGCGGTCTCGTTCAGGATCCGAAAATACAATGTAAATATTTTGCACTTATTCCACGTGTGCCACTGGTTACGGTGGCGCGTGCCACTGGTTACGGTGGCGCGTGCCACTGGTTACGGTGGCGCGTGCCACTGGTTACGGTGGCGCGTGCCACTGGTTACGGTGGCGCGTGCCACTGGTTACGGTGGCGCTTGCCACTGGGTTGCTGACCCCTGTTCTATAAGAACCCCTTCACTCATCTGTGAAGATTCGCCTGCACTTCGTCTTGTATTAAACCCTAAACTGCTCCATAGATGAAAATCACGTGTATAACTAGCCCTTAACATGAATGCTTTTAAACTTGATATTTACACTTAGTCAGTGAAAAATAATAATACTAACAATCATCACAGTAACATCACAGCAGTTTCAGCATCTTTTATGAAGTCACTAGAGCTGTTAATGAGACGCTTTCAAAGCTTTGATAGTTGTGGGGCGGGACACCAGGCTTATGTCAATTGATTTAAAATGAAATGTGTGGAAATATATAGCACTCCCTAATCTTTCTCCGTACCCGCTGCAATCCCCTCAAGTGCCCCTAGGGGTCCCCGAACCCCCAGTTGGGTACCACTGACATAGCAAACACATTGAAACTGAAAATAAGAGTTTCCAGACATACATTGGAGTTTCCAGGAGAATCACTTTTAGGTTCTTTTAACAATAATAGCCGATAAATCAGGCCCAAGGAAACGTATTTGATAGAACTGGTCAGATAGGGCGTGGAGAGCACTTCCAGGGGAACTCAAATATCCTTGTTGCCAGCCTTTGAGAGATGGGACCTCATCTTTAGTGCACTGGAGTGATATATTCTTCCTAGCAGCAGTGTTTTGATTGGTCAAATCAAACTCACACTGTTTACTAGTAGATACATGCTTGCAATCTTAAACAACATAATGTTTATAAAGTGTATCATGATCGTTATGTTTTCCTGTTCTTCAGCTCAGTATGGTTTCTGGTGATGTTGAAAAGCTTTATTACAACAACATGGACATAGTTGACTCGCTCAAACCTATTCATATAAATTGATTTTGCTCTGAAATATCAACCTTTAAGTAAATGTGAAGGTCCCAGTTACCATGACACCGATAGATATCAGGCTAAAATAGAGGCATAGTTACCTTCCTACCGCCGTAGAGTCCAGGGGGATTCTGGGTAGCGAACAGCAGGAACCTGGGGTGAGCCTTGATGACTTCCTGTGTCTCGGCCACAAACAGCTCCCTGTTGTCGTCCAGCAGCCTGTTGAGGGCCTCCAGCACGTCCGTGGGGGCCAGGTTCAGCTCGTCCAGGATGATCCAGTAGCCTTTCCTCATGGCGTCTATGAGAACGCCTGGAGGGGAGGGGCACAGACACATCAGACTGGAGGAGGCCAGGGGGGCCACTGGGAGACCGTTGCTCTACATAACGAGGCTTTGCAGCTCGCACTAAAGAATCTATCCGACAGCTAGAGCTGTTCAGAATGCTGGCTTCCTGCCTTTCAGAGAATTGACATCAAAATACTACTTCTGCTTTATTAAGCACCGAATGGGCCACCCATCTCCCATCTCCCATCTCCCGCTCCATCATGAGCCATGCAGGTCTCCTCTCTGTCCCCAGAGTCAAACTGAAGCAGCTTCCACTTATTATGCAAACACCGGAGACAACTGCAGGTCCCACACAACCTGTACCTTTTTTTCAATCCTGACTGAAGGACTCTTTGTCGCTGCCTTTTGTTAAATCAAATAAATATGATTTTGGTAAACTACACTGTAACTTTCATTCTTGTGATTTATTCCTGTCAAATTCTACTATTTAAACATTTTATGATGCGTTTCTTCTACACTATGTCTTCATGGTTTAATGTTTTATGAACAGAATTTGAATTGCCTTGTGATTGTAATGCTTTCTTTTATCAGTTATATATATATTTTTTTAGTTTGGTCTTTTTGCCTTTAACCCTCTGAACAGAGAGGGGAAAGAGAGGGAGTGACATGCAGCATAATATTTTGAAATGGATGCGTCAGCGACTGCGGCGCCCGCTGGCCGATGAGTGTTCGTACCCTCTTTGAACACCAGCTTGCCCCTGCTGTCGGAGGAGTAGCAGCCGATGTACTCCTGGATGTCCGTGTGCTCGTGGTTGTTGATCCTCACACACTGGTTCCCCGTGGCTGCAGCCAGCCAGTGGATCAGGCTGGTCTTCCCCACAGACGTCTCCCCCTGGATCAGCACCGGGTGAGTGCTGTGAGGGGGACAGTTAGAGGGAGGGTTTGAGGACACACTCTTCAAATCAGTGTACTCAATACATCTAAAGAGCCTTAGCTCTGAGGAGCAGTGTTGCAAAGTAACTAAGTAGATTTACTTTACTATACTTAAGTACAATTTTGAGGTTGTACTTTACTTGAGTATTTCAATGTTGTATTACTATGTAGTCCACTACAGTTCATATGTAAATGGTGTACTTCTACTCCACTACATGTATTTAATCCCTTTAGTTACTTCTCAGATGTGGATGAACGATGGTAAATCTAACCAAGTGTTGAATCAGACTTTAGTTCCACCTGGAGTAAATCCACCAGCTACCCTGCAGTCTACAAAGTACTTCAGACTAGCTGCTCCTCCACCAGCTACCCTGCAGTCTACAAAGTACTTCAGACTAGCTACACCTCCACCAGCTACCCTGCAGTCTACAAAGTACTTCAGACTAGCTGCACCTCCACCAGCTACCCTGCAGTCTACAAAGTACTTCAGACTAGCTACACCTCCACCAGCTACCCTGCAGTCTACAAAGTACTTCAGACTAGCTGCACCTCCACCAGCTACCCTGCAGTCTACAAAGTACTTCAGACTAGCTGCACCTTCACCAGCTACCCTGCAGTCTACAAAGTACTTCAGACTAGCTGCACCTCCACCAGCTACCCTGCAGTCTACAAAGTACTTCAGACTAGCTGCACCTCCACCAGCTACCCTGCAGTCTACAAAGTACTTCAGACTAGCTGCACCTCCACCAGCTACCCTGCAGTCTACAAAGTACTTCAGACTAGCTGCACCTCCACCAGCTACCCTGCAGTCTACAAAGTACTTCAGACTAGCTGCACCTCCACCAGCTACCCTGCAGTCTACAAAGTACTTCAGACTAGCTGCACCTTCACCAGCTACCCTGCAGTCTACAAAGTACTTCAGACTAGCTGCACCTCCACCAGCTACCCTGCAGTCTACAAAGTACTTCAGACTAGCTGCACCTCCACCAGCTACCCTGCAGTCTACAAAGTACTTCAGACTAGCTGCACCTCCACCAGCTACCCTGCAGTCTACAAAGTACTTCAGACTAGCTGCTCCTTCACCAGCTACCCTGCAGTCTGCAAAGTACTTCAGACTAGCTGCTCCTTCACCAGCTACCCTGCAGTCTACAAAGTACTTCAGACTAGCTGCACCTCCACCAGCTACCCTGCAGTCTACAAAGTACTTCAGACTAGCTGCACCTCCACCAGCTACCCTGCAGTCTACAAAGTACTTCAGACTAGCTGCTCCTTCACCAGCTACCCTGCAGTCTACAAAGTACTTCAGACTAGCTGCTCCTTCACCAGCTACCCTGCAGTCTACAAAGTACTTCAGACTAGCTGCACCTCCACCAGCTACCCTGCAGTCTACAAAGTACTTCAGACTAGCTGCACCTCCACCAGCTACCCTGCAGTCTACAAAGTACTTCAGACTAGCTGCTCCTTCACCAGCTACCCTGCAGTCTACAAAGTACTTCAGACTAGCTGCTCCTTCACCAGCTACCCTGCAGTCTACAAAGTACTTCAGACTAGCTGCACCTCCACCAGCTACCCTGCAGTCTACAAAGTACTTCAGACTAGCTGCTCCTTCACCAGCTACCCTGCAGTCTACAAAGTACTTCAGACTAGCTGCACCTCCACCAGCTACCCTGCAGTCTACAAAGTACTTCAGACTAGCTGCACCTTCACCAGCTTTGAGAACACTTTCATGATCAATCATTATAAAACACATCATATATATTATTCTGAAATGGACCAATCTGGTACTTTAACTATATTCTGATGCTAATACTTTTCTACTTTTACTTGAGTAACATTTTGAATGCAGGACTTTTACAACACAATCAAATATTGCAGCTTTAACTGAGGAGGATATGACTTGCTTTACTCAGGTCATTCATGCCCCTTTGCTGAGCAACACATCTTAAATACAAAATGTTGGCCAAAAAGCGATGTCCCATGAATGCAACCAAAACAAACATGACTAGTTATTATCCCATGTACTATATTGAGAACTTGAGAGGGCTGCAACAACTGTTTACTGCATTTGGGATGAACAGGAACACTGACAGAGATCCAGACCTGATCTCCAAACATCAGTGTGGGACTTCAGTTATACCGAATATTAAAACAGTATTAAGTGAGGTCAGGAGGTCAGCTGTCCCTACAACACACAGGCAGATCAGGGACAGCGGGGAATCCAGAGCAGCCACATTGCTGTCCTGGTGGTTCTATCCTAAAGGGCCAGACTGAGCTCTGACAAAATGAGGAACACATTGATTTGGGGGAAATCATGTGGGCTCATGGTGGGCAGCGGTTTTCCTACCCTGCAGACACCACTCTGGAGAGGTCGCGGAGGTTCAGCTTGACTGATGCGGTCAGGATGTAGCTGGGGTCCAGAGCCGGCTCCATCTCCCCCTGAGACACCCAGTACCGCTCCACATCCACGCAGGGCCGGTCTGAGGGCGCCGGGATGGACTGCAGGAAACGGGACAAATGGCTTTTTTCAAAAATATCCTCTTGCGTAGGTGAATTGATCTAAAACGTATATTATCGAGAGGTTTCTGCAGCTGCTGAGGACTTTAAAAACCCTCAGCACACTCTATTGACCTCCTGTGTCAGTTATTACAAGAAGATACTTTTAAAGCCCAAATATTAAAATCCACATTTCAATGATGTACCAAGTGAACATTAACACATGTCAAAAGGAGATGGCTCTTACTTGTTTGAGACACTTGGTGTTCCCCATCAGGATGTGCTGACACACCAGCTTCTGGACCACAGGGTGGGAGCTTCGGTCCAGCTGCGTCAGGAAGCTCAGGCAGAAGCCCTGCAGAGAACCAGACTGTCAGCGGGAACACATGCAGCTGATGGAGGCTCCAGCACTGAGAGGATCCGTCATCCCTCAGAAGTCACACACACCAGCTCCTGAGCAACACAAGCACTCACTAAACTAAAAGCTACAGGGAAGTCTTTACGTCACCAGATGTCGAAGCACCAACACCCATCACCATTTTGACTATCGCAACAGCGTCAGCACTCGCAGAGAAAGCATTTCTGAAACATTGAATTTCTTCATTTTCATCATTTCCTGATACACTAAGCAAGCTTTCAACTCCGTTACTGTGGTTCGTTTTTCATTTGCTAAAAGTAGATTAACAACATTATTCAAAAGCGCTCTCTGTCTCTCCCTCACATGACAGCCCATCATTTACACATTCAGGAGAAGCCACGCAGTGACAGATGTGTGGGTTTCATCACAACAGAAATGCAGGGGGTCAGCGGTTGTAGTTAAAGGAGCTCGTGTGTGTACCTCATAGAGTGAGCGCTGCACGCTGCAGCAGGGGTTTGCTGCCACGTACTTCAGCGCCCTGCACAGGGTCCTCAGGCTGTAGTGGGGTCTGTGGCCCGTCCCGTCCACCAGGTGGGAGTGGGCCTCCTTTCGCACTGCCAGGTAAAAACTGCACACAAACACAATCAAGGAGGGAATCAGCTGGAGACGACAGCAGGGTTCTAAAGTGAGCATCGAGAGTGAGGAAGGAGAGGGGTCTGAGCGGGGATGAGGTGACGGGTCCCCTGTGCAAAGAGCAGTGGTACTGTCAGGGATTACAGGCTGACCTTATGATGCCGCTGATGATGTTCCGGTGTGGATTCAAACCCTTCAGGTAGTCTGAAACCAGAATCCGCAGGTCGCCCTCATTCTCCAGCTCCTCCACATACAGCTCAGTGAACCTGACACACACACACACACGCACACACACACCTTTTTATATTTTCTAAATAATTATACAAAAAAAAATAGCTCAGTCTAACACGGTGCTATTATCATATACAGCATATATATGATGTCCTATACTCTCTACTATACTATCTTTTTCTGTGTGAAACAGATTGTTTAGAATGGTCCTTCCAGAAGCGCAAAAGGTGGATTTGCAAATGGATAAGGACTGGAGGGTTTTATGTTTTAACGGTGGACATGTTTAGATCATGTCTAATGATAACTGCTCAGTTATGACAGATCAATGTCATTCATGTATGTATTTCTCCCAATGGAAGTGAATCTGCCACCAGTGAGGACCTAAGCCTCTCACTCTCACTCACCTGTTCCTGAGGCCCAGGGGGAGGTTCCTCTTCCCCACGTCAGTGGCTGGGTTCATGCAGGCGAAGAGCCGGAAGTCTGGGTGCCGGACCAGGGGCTCTGTGACAACACAACAACACACTCATATATTACAGTAGCAGAAACATATACACATATGATCCGACATACAGCTGTGTCAGTAGCTGTTGTGCAACATGTTCTAGTGATGGAGGGAGAAACTGAAAGCATGGAGCAGTGAGCTCTCTGCCGGCCAGAGGTGAGCTGTTGGAAAGTGTTAGAAGTTCCTTTGATGATTGAGTGAGTGATGGATCAGGGAGGATGCTTTGTGTCCTTAAAAGCTGAAATGCCGATAAGTAGTGTCTTTGTAGTCTTTAATTGAAATGGAGGAATCAATCCAACTTGTTTCCATCACACATGTACACAGCAGCATGTTGAGCTGATGCCACACAGTCACTGTACCTGCAGTCAGACTCAGATAACCAGTTCCAGTTCTATCAAACGTTTGCTAAACCTTTATGATGAAATGTGTGATGAGCATTCAGCTAATGTGCTATTCCAAAGACCATACACGGGCAGGACATGTCCCTCGATTGTGAATCTGGACTTCTAGAGGAGCAAGAAGAAATAGGAAATATGCTTAACCGCTGTGTGGATGAGTATTTAACTATGGTGCAAATGTTGAAACCTGAATCTGACAGCATGCAATATGAGACACAGAAATAGAGTTGGTACTTGATTTATATTCAGTTAAATACTATTAAATCCCAGCCCGCGTGTCGAGTCCTCACCGGTGTCTCCTCGGTCCAGCAGCACCAGGGAGCCGGCGCTGCCCTCCAGCAGCCCGCTCAGACACTCCAGAGTCTCAGCTGCTGCCAGGTTGATCTCATCCAGCAGGATCCAGTGGCCCTTCTTCACCGCCTGAGCCAGCGTCCCCTGAGGAGGGCACACAGAGGTCAGAGCCGCTCCCCCACAAGAGGTTCCTTCTACACACCCCCGCCTCATCTCTCTTACAACAACTCTTCATACCCTTCCTGTCCAGTGAAAACCATGTCTTTTGAACGTTTGTGATAAACAGAAGGATGTTTCTTTATGTATTGAGAAACAGATCCTAACTCTAACGGCCCGTCCACACAGCGGCGGCGTGCGTTGGCGCTTGCCGGCGGAAACTCGACCAACAACCAATCGCATGAATCTCCCGCCCCGGACACACAAGCATATGATTCGATTGGCTGACGCTTCCGCCGAAGCTTCAAAAGTTGAACATTGCTCAACTTTCGTCGCGAGCAAATCTACACTTCGCTCCCACAATGCAGTTTGGCGAAACGTGACGTCACCCCATTCAAAGTGAATGGGCAGAAGCGTTGAAGCTTGAACGCACGCTGCCGTGTGGACGGGCCGTTACAACAATATAACTCTCTTAAAGAATATATATAGTATATAAAAGGAGTTGAACTTAGCATAAATGCAGCTTACATGTGAATGCAGCAGTAATATTAATCAAGAAACATCAAATATATTTATAACAGTTAAACGTTGAGAGGGAACCTTTTACTGCAGAATAACACTTTGAATTTGAGATACTTTCAGAACGTTTTCTTCCTTAAGAAAGGTTTGAAATGCAGGAATTGTACTGTGTGGCATTCCTATCTTTACCTCCTCCACCCGGTTACTGGAAGTTCTAATGTCCGGAGAGTAACGGGATGTTCATGTGGTCCTTATGCTCTCAGGGCACTCTGTGAAGAAACATGTGTGTGAGTCTTTACCTCCACAAATGCAAACACCATGGCCGCCTCGCAGGCTCGGATCTGCTGCTGGGTCTGGTTCAGCTTAGCAGCCAGAGCCTCCCACTGCTCCTGCAGCTGAGCGGCTACACACACACCACCACCACACACACAGCGTTAATATCAGTCTTTCATGGAGCTGAGTACGTATCATCGCTCATTCTGTCTGGGTCACTACCGTTGGGCTTCTTCTGCAGCTCCTCCGTGACGGCAGACTTGCAGACGTGGTCCATGAGTTTGAGCAGGTCCTGCCAGCGCTTCCCTCTGAAGCAGGTCTGCACGTGGCCCAGGAAGCTCAGGTTCTGCTTCCTGGAGTACGTCTGCGAGAACAGGTCCTCGAAGGCCTCGCGCAGAGGGAGCAGGATCTGCTTGTGGTCTACTGGCTTGTACCTGCAATAAGATAACAGAGTTTTAAACTTCAATGGGTGTCAAACATGGACAATGTGCACACTCCTGTATATTGCTTTTGACACTGTATGTTGTTAAAGAAAAAACAATGGTATTTAAACGGAATCAGAAACCCTTCATTAATTCCACAGTGGGGACATTTGGTGTCACAGCTAAAGAAAACTAAAGACAAATAAGTACACAACCATGGCTTAAACATTTGTAGCAGCTATTCAAATAATGAAATGTTTTTGACTCACCCTCCGAGCAGGTCAGCAGTGTCACTTTGCTGGTTCATGTTCACCACCCGCAGCCTGTGTCCTGTGAACACACAACGGTGTCAACCTTTGTATACCCTTTTCATTGTTACTTTGTTGTATTTGTATTTATTCTTATTTGGGGCTTTTACATTTGTGTGATGTCTTTTACTGAAAAACCGAAATGCCAATAAAAAAAGAAATTGTCAGGAGAGATGTGAGGTTCAAGGACACTTAAGTATGTGGAGAGGGGGGCTCCTGGGCTCACCTGTGACTCTGGTCAGGTGCTGCACAGTGGAAGTCTTCCCGGTCCCCGTCTCCCCCACCAGCAGCACCGGCTCCCCTTTAGCCACGCACACTGCCAACTGCTCCAGCAGCACGGCAGAGGGCCGCGTGGCAGCAAACGTCTGGCTGTCCCTGTTCATGGAAGGGAAATAAATTAACACATTAAATCATTACATATTCAGTGGTGAAACAAATACTGGAGGTTGATTTTGTTAACCGTTTAATCCCGTTGCCTCGTCTCCAGAGCCGACACATGTAATACACTCAAAGGTGATTAATGTTTAGAGGTCACAGTCATGTGCTTTAACACACAACACAGGACCAGCAAACCGGCAGCGAGATGGGCAAGAGTGTGTGTGTGTTTTTTAATTTAAATTGCTTATGATTTCAATTTCTTCCTTTGTAAAAATAAATAATGGTTGTATTAGATGCAGCAATAGCAGAGATGTTGTGTTATATTATTATATATTACAACCTCAACCTACTTTGAACATGCACACACTATTGGCAGGCTTCACTGAAAAGGCTGAAGGACCTGATGGCTCTGCTTACCAAAATGCATTTTAAAATCAATGCAATGTGTATTCAATTTGCCAGCAGGGGGGACTATTTGTTCCCATCAGATGGGGGATGTTGGCACAACAACCAGCTGATGCATATGTGGTGCAAAGAGAGGTCAGGGGGGGCGAGGTGGCCCACTTACACACTGAGCTGCACCGCCTCCGTCTGCTTCCGACACAGAGTCACTCTCCCCACGGACACCCCCACCTCGCTCACAGAGATGCCCGGCTGGTACATCTGGCAGAAGTGCTGGGCCTGAACACAGACAGCATCAGAACATTACTGCCACTGTAGACCAGGGGGGGCCACACATTCTTCACTGAGGGCCACATACAGAAACACATACGAAGGGCCGGGCCCCTCACTGGAGCTGATGTCAAGTGCCTCATAAGTTAAGTTATCAGTTAGCAAAATCAATCACATGTAGAAAACGTATTCTTGATACTTGAATATGCCTTAGGAGAAACCAGCATCCTTCACAGCCCTCCACAGGGGTTCCTTTATTTGGTTACAAAGCGTGTTGGCAGCTCATCCCTCAACACAGGGGCCTCTGATTGAATATAAAAAGGGGAAATACGAGGGTCTACTGCAAGCTGGTGATGGAATTATGATATCTGGCTTTTTTTTATCAACTAAGATTAGTTAGAAAATGTTCTCAACTTGAATTGACTGATTTGATTTGAAAATTAGGCATATATTAACACATGAATACTGTGCAGTGTGCAATATATTTACATATTTCAGAAGTACAATTAAAGACAAGCACATGTTTTATGTGTGGGCCATATTCCATTATACTTCTAGAATTTGGAAACCCCTGATGTAGATCATAAAACAGGGACACCTTTTAGGACTACATTTCCAATGTATTTTCTGATCAATCAATGCAGTAGGGGATGCTTCACATACTTTAAAGCCAAGATCATCTTTTTAAATCTACTTCATTTCATTCGTGTACATCACAGATATATTTGTTTTCATATTTTACTTTTTTAACGTATACATAGTACACTAGATTGTTTTGGTATATCAAATAAAAATAACATTCTAATGTCTTCTGTATATTTTATAGTGTTTAGATGCTTCTCTGAATATATGTATTTTTTTCCGAGAATATGTATATATATATATATTGTGTTTTAACTTTGAATGTGTATTCTTATTTGATTTGTATTTTAAAAAAGGACATTTTGTAATTGTTGTAGATAAAAAATGCTGCAGTGACAAAACAATGTCTATATAACGTAACGTAACGATGAATAACGACTAAAGGTCTATATTACGCAGGATTTCATAGAGGTGATCCCATCAACCCTTTTTCTGACCGGTTTGTAAATACTAGACCCAGGAGAGAAGAGCCGAGGGATCACACTTGGCAGACAGATCACAAACACTTCATGTGAATGCCTCCGACCCTCTCTAACGGTTCTTTCCAGAGCAGAGGTCAGGTACCTTCTCTTTGGAGATGTTCAGCTTGCTTCCAATGATCTCGGCTATTCGCAGGCGGCCTTCAGGACGGGACAGCATGGCAGTGAAGCAGTCCAGAGCCTGGAGAGAGACATTATGGAGAGAGACATTATGGAGAGAGACATTATGGAGAGAGACATTATGGAGAGAGACATTATGGAGACAGACATTATGGAGAGAGACATTATGGAGACAGACATTATGGAGAGAGACATTATGGAGAGAGACATTATGGAGAGAGACATTATGGAGAGAGACATTATGGAGAACACATTATGGAGAGAGACATTATGGATAGCCACATTATGGAGAGAGACATTATGGATAGCCACATTATGGAGAGAGACATTATGGAGAGAGACATTATGGAGAACACATTATGGAGAGAGACATTATGGATAGCCACATTATGGAGAGAGACATTATGGAGACAGACATTATGGAGACAGACATTATGGAGAGAGACATTATGGAGAGAGACATTATGGAGACAGATATTATGGAGAACACATTATGGAGAGAGACATTATGGATAGCCACATTATGGAGACAGACATTATGGAGAGAGACATTATGGAGAGACATCAGGCGATAGAAATCATTCATCCTCAATCAACACCCGATGTACAGCCAAAACACATTTGTACTTCTAAAAACAGAAAGGGGTATTCCAGTGCAGTATGACTAACCTCCTAGCAGGGTTGGGAGGGTTACTTTAAAAATGTAATCCATTACAATAAGTAATTACCTGAACAACATCTCAGTAACCTAATCTGAGTATCAACATTTTAAAAGAATGTAACCTGATTTCACTGTAACACTGTCACCCTGCTCTCTTTTTCTATGCAACAGTAATCTGATTACTTATTTTTGTATAATGTACTTGTAATCAAATACAGTTACCTTTATGTTGTATCCTGATTAAGTAATCTCATTACATGTAATCCAATACGTTCAACAGTATTGAAGTACATGCCATCTGCTGGCCTCTGCGTGGGACAGATATGTATCCTGTGTTGTGGACATGTTAGCGGAACAAACCCACTGACCTCCTGGAAGACGTTCTGTGCTGTGGCTGAAGAGGTGCTGTCGAAGTTAACACTGATCCGCTCACACCACTTCAGCAGGTCCCTGAGTGGACACACATCAAGACAAAACATACAATTAACATGAGTGTAACAACGGTTTTTATTTTTATGAAATGTAGATGTCGGACACTAAATGAGCTTATTCAGGTATTTGATGTTCCGTGTGCTAATCAAGAACATTACAATAGAACTTGGTGTCTGGACTGCATGCAAGCTGCGACGCATTGAATACACATGAAATCATTCAGGCAGTTAGTTAGTCAGTGGTGTAAAGTAACTAAGTACATTTATTAAAGTACACTACTCAAGTACAATGTTGATATACTAGTACTTTACTAAATTGTTTAAATGTTTTGCTACTTTGTACTTCTACTAGGGCTGTCCCGAATACCACTTTACGCAGGGTTGCCAACTCTCACGCATCTGGCGTGTGACACGCGCTCCTCAATCTCACGCTCTCAAGCTGCCCAAACTATTCTCACGCCAGCGATCGTTTTTGGTTGGTTATTTACAATGTTGAGTTGACAGCTGCTCAAGCTGTCGATCCACCCCCACCGCTCTTAACAACGTTAACAGACAGCAGAGCAGTGGGATCCGGTTGGTCAGTCCCCGACCCGTATTGCGCATGCGCAGATCTAAGATCCAGTAGAAATGATAAAAAGTAAAAGTCTGCTGCTTATTGTTCTAATAGGCCAAAATAGAGTCAAAGAGTATATGAGAGTGAGAGTGTGTTAATTAATATATTTGGCAGTTTGGAGAAAGTGTGTAGATTTGTTTGTGTGTGTGTGTTTCATGTATAGGCCTCTCACGATAATTAATTTAGTTGGATACATTTTCACGGAAATTATTGCAATAAACGATAATATTGTCGGCACCGTTGTATGACCATTTTAGACCACTGACATAATGATAATATTAGGGCTGTCAAACGATTACAAATTTTAATCAGATTAATCACAGCTTAAAAATTAATTAATCATGATTATTCACCATTCGAACTATGTCCAAAATATGCCATTTATTTATGTATATTGTTGTGGGAATGGAAAGATAAATGAAAGAAGGCGGATATAGCCATTTAACATACAGTATGTTTATTATAACATTTTTCTGCGTGTCAAAATGAAAGACAGCCCACACACCTATCAATCATCAAACGGGGGAGTACTTCAGGAAAGTCGACAGAGGGGGGGGGCGCTAGTGGAGTACTTCAGGAAAGTCGACAGAGGGGGGCGGCGGCGGCTAGTGGAGTACTTCGTGACCACAGTGTGAACGTTGTGATCAGCTGTTTTAGCAGTTCTCCAGTGAAGGGGGGAGTCTCCCCCCGCAGCCGGTTGGCGTAGTTTTGGCACAGTTCCGTTGTACAGACCGACGTTAACAGCAGCCCTGTCTGTGCACACGGAGACCGACTCTGTCGTCCGGTGATCTAACCGCCTTCTGGAAAAGCTTCACAAGTACGTCGGTACGCAAATGCGCTTTGTGACACAAGTGACGGTACGCATTTCAGATTACGCACATAACCTGCGTACCAGTTATGTGCACCCCTGTACCAGAGCCATATTATTACTATTATATGGCTCTGCCCTGTACTACAGCAAAAGTATTCTCCGTCGGGACTTCCTGTAACAACACCACGCCGTTATCAAAGATGTTCTATTGAGAAGACGATCACTACGTGACAAAAGTTTTCAAAACCGTGGCGACTGAAATCAATCTTACTAACTGCTGACTGTGCAATTTACTCCGCGCGAGTTGGCAGACTTTATTTTGCTTACTTTAACATCATTGTTCATGGTGGGGCTAAGCCATTTCTTGGTATGGGTGTAGCCTACCCCAGCCATACCCTGGCGCTGCCATTGGTGGCACGTATGGGGCGGGCCATTCTGCACATGCGTTAAATGCGTTAAATATTTTAACGCAATTAATTCAAAAAATTAATTACCGCCGTTAACGCGATAATTTTGACAGCACTAGATAATATATAATAATAATTCAAGTACATCCTTTGAAACTGCTAGTCACATCCTCATGTAAATGGATGTATCGAGGTCATTTTTATTTATCGTACGATAAGTCAATGAATTGCTTATCGCGACAGGCACACAATAAAACAGTGGAAACAAACATGTGTTTGACTTTCATTCGTGAATGAAACGTTGTGCCCTTTATAGTCTGTGTCCAATATTGTGTATTTGTATATATTGTGTGTGTATACATATATATATATATATATATATATATATATTATATATATATCATGCTAAGGTCCCGCTACTGACACGATAGCAGTCATTTAGTGTGCATATGTGTAATTAAACCCATGATATCAAAATCTCACTCCAGCCAGGTACTCAAAGTTGGCAACCCTGCTTTACGGGCTCCAGATATTCGGTAGTAATCAGCAGCGTCCCGCTTCAACACGTGTATTTCGGTTTATTCCCGGCATTCATTTTGTTATTCTACAGCATTGTTGTTTTATAGTTATTTGTTCATGTATACAACCCAATTTGTGTTCTTTGAAATTGAAAAGGATATTGCATTGTGTTTGTTTTTCGTTGCAGTTGTATCAAGTGTCATTTGGCTTGGCTTCCTATTTTGTATGGACATGCTTTTATTTTGCAGGAGAGTTAGCGCTGTTGACTGTGCACAGCAGCTGAGGCCCTCTGGGCAGGGCCCCCTGCACAAGGCGGGGCCCCATGCAGCCTGCATGATTGGCCTGTAGGGAGGGGCGGTAAAAAGTATACTATTACTCCACTACATTTATTTAGCACCTTTAGTTGAAATGAAGTATATGTGATATTGAAGTGCAGAGCATGGAAACTTATTTCATGGCTGAATATTCAGCAGCACACACGTCACACTGGAATCACTTCCTACTTATTTTAGTGGCACTTTGACCTTTTAAAGCAGCAGCATTTTCACTTATCTAATATCCAAACCGCGTCCACAAAACAATATGAATTACTTGTCTCCGCCTGCCCAACGGGAACTTTGATTTCACACTGTGAACTTTTTAAGCTGTTTTGTTGGAGTTTACTACGATCGTTTGTCATGTAGAAAGTATACATTAATATTAAAAAGGTGCGTTTCATTTAAAGCATAAACAAAGTATATAATTACAAAAGCAGAAGTATAGTGCAGATAAAGTGAAAAGAATACACTTACAGTATGCGCACGTTATTAATAATAAAAAGCAAGTAAACCACCATACAGCAGATGAGAACACCATGTTAAAAAAATACATATATTGTAGGAGGCATCTGTTCCTGTTTGCCAATTGTAACTAAATCAGATCAACAGGCCGCTGGTCTGACTGGGTGATTCCGGCCCAGCGGAACGTCCAATCAATAGAGTATCGAACACAGCAGCAGCTAGTGGAAAGCTCATTACAAGGCTAGTGGTATTAATTGGGTTGGGGGTCTGACAAGGGGGGGGGCTTTGGTTAACCCCCTGATAATGAACATCAGGATACATTAAATCGGATCAGAGAGGCCAGACGGTGTTAACATAGGGATGTGTAAGTCCTTTATTGTTGGTTCCAGCATGACCTTATCTCCTCAGCTATGACAGGAAAAAAAGTCTAAAAAAGTTCAAAGACAGAGTGTCAATTCTGATTTGCATAAGAGTTTCATTTTTGTAATAATAAGCCGCTTTCACAACAAGTACTTTGCCGTACTTAGTTCCCAGCACTTAGTTCCCAGCCAGTGGCGGTTCTACAGGGTGGCAGCTGCCACCTCAGAAAAATGCCTTGCCACCCCAGCTGCCACTCCAGTTGGCAGCTTTGTTTTGAAAAAAAAGTTGTGGCTCATCGGACATTTATGAGAGAAAATCTCTAATGTCCGAGTGCAAGTGAATGCAGCACAAGACGCGAGCCTTGTAACTCCTCCCCCGGCCCTGGAACGAGCGTGGAAATATGATTGGCGGCAATTTCATTTGAATGGGGGACAGCGCAAAACGAGAAGCATT
This sequence comes from Champsocephalus esox, assembly GCA_036324585.1. Classification (NCBI taxonomy): domain Eukaryota; kingdom Metazoa; phylum Chordata; class Actinopteri; order Perciformes; family Channichthyidae; genus Champsocephalus; species Champsocephalus esox. Next base: position 33,191,632 of record CM070490.1, read on the forward strand.
TCGGATCCAAGTAGACGGAAGGAATGTGGTATTCGCGATCAGTGGCGGCGCCAGGGTATGGCTGGGGTAGGCTACAGCCATACTAAGAAATGGCTTAGCCCCACCATGAACAATGATGTTAAAGTAAGCAAAATAAAGTCCGCCAACTCGCGGAGTAAATTGCACAGACAGTCGTTAGTCAGATTGATTTCAGCAGCCACTTGTCTGGAAATACCGAAGACTAGAAACGGTTTTGAAAACTTTTGTCACGTCGTGATCGTCTTCTCAATAGAACATTTTTGATAATGTCTTCTGGCCAATCAGAATCAAGATAACGGCGTGGTGTTGTTGCAGGAAGTCCCGACGGCGAATAATGTTGCTGTAGTACATCTCTATATACATCGATACAACATTACGTGTTGATAGAAATCAACCCATCTGTCTCCACTGCACCTTGGCCAATAGAAGAAACGGTTCCATCTTCTCAACATTGCCGAATATTGGTTTGGTTTATTGAAAGCTTATGAACTTGTAGGAGTTTTGCTTTTTTGAGTCAAGTCCCTTTCAGTGTATTCATGAAATAAAGGTGAGCAGAGGGAGGCAGGGGTCAGCGGGGCTCACCTCAGGGATAGGGCCCTACCCTCCAGCGTGCTCCGGTCCTCGCTATGCTGCGGGCTGTCCTCGGGGGTCTGCAGGCTGCTGCTGTCCCTGTGTCTCTCCCCGGTCAGCTGGCAGTAGATGTCCAGCAGCCGCTCCGACACCACGGTCAGCTGAGGGTACCGGCCAACCAGAACCTGCAGAGAGGGGGTCAGCACATTTCTGAGTCATGCCAAACGTCTGTTATAGTGAATGAGGACATCATTATAATAATCAATGGAATTATAAACAAAAGTAGCCTGTTTCTATGGTTTATATGTTAGCTATGTTAAATAATGTTCTATGGTTATTAACAATCAACATATACTGTAGGTGAGGGAAACAAGTTTCAAGATTTACATGAGAAAATCCAACCTAATCTTTTTTTATCTCACTGAATTAAGTATTGTGCAGTTACCAGTAGAAAGGGCAATCGGAAACAAAGCCAAAATCATATTTCATATCCGTCAAACAGCACTTCTTCTGGACCGACAGTCCAGTTTCAACCATTAGTGGAACATAAGCAGGGCTGCACATAACTGGTGCGCATGCGCACCTCCGCCAAAAAAAGAGCACTGGGTCATTTGAAAAAAGGCGCATTTGCGTACCAAAATTGAGAGAGGGAGAGAGAGAAGAGAGAGAAGGGAGAAGATAAAAGAGAGGAGAGAGGAGAGAGAAAGAAATATATTTGCGAGTTGCATATGAACTCAGGGTCGGCCCGTAGCACTGGCGTTATAGATGTTCGCCTAGGGCGCCAGATCTGGGTCAAACATTTTTGACCGTTGGGCTCATCCTAATTTTCGGCCTTGATGTAACAACATTCATAATTAAGTAAATGTAACACCCTTTTCACCCCGGTTACACATTTCATTTGCCCTGTACGATGGGCGCTGCAAGTGATGAAAATGGGGCATGTTGGCTTATCTGGCGCCCGCAGCCAAAATGCGAGGGAGCGAGGGAGAGAGAGAAGGACGCACCGCCCGCTGTTGTTGTTAGAATCTGGTGCTAGCTGCTCTAACGGATATAAGAAGAAGATGTTTCTACAATGATGTGGAGGGAGAGTCCTCTCCAGTCAGACTGAGAGGCTGATACTACAGCTCAGTGAGGTAAAGGACTCTCAGTGTTTAGATAGTTCACTTTAAGTTCAAACAGTTTGGTCACAATTTATGTAAACACACTTATTTCCAAGGCACTCCTTTATAATTATTGGGATAAACAGGTTTGAAATCATTCCAATGTATACTATAGGACAGTAACCAAAAATATCCTTTAAAACTGGAGATAAAAAAATTAAAAACTGCATCAATAAATAAATGTTAAGGTAAAATAAGATATGAATGAACAACACAAATAAAATAAGTTACATTCATTTGTTATTGGCTATGGTAGGTTATTGGTTATGTTGACATACTATAGAGTGGCTGCGTTTTAGGCAGCTAGAGAATAGCTTCACTTCAAATGTCAAAAGTGCAAAGTCGAAGTACTATTTGTCAGTTACCACAGAAAACCTAAATAATCCTAGGAAATTTTGGAAAGCAATAAAAATCAATATCAACCGGTGAGATCCGTAATGAGCTACCTCCGTGCCTCACCACAGCATCTGGCTCTATATCGGACAGGGCTACTATGCAAAATTGCTTTAATGAGCATTTTGTGTCCTGCGGTTCTCTATTTGATTCTGTGACTAACTCTGCTTCTGTGAACACCACAGTCCGTGACTCTGAACAACGTGGTCTGGAAAACCCTTTCAGTTTTACTCCTTTTACTGTTGATGTTGTTCATGAAGCCTTATCTAAGCTAGATCTTAGGAAACCGGCTGGCCCGGACAACGTAGAACCTTTCTTTTTAAAGATAGCTGCAGACTTTATTGCTCCACCTCTTACTTCTCTTTTTAACCTCTCCCTCAGCACAAATACAATTCCAAAAGTGTGGAAGTCTGCTCATGTCTTGCCTTTACTGAAAGGAGGGGAGGCAACTATTTTAAATAACTATAGGCCAATCTCTAAATTGTCAGTTCTGGCTAAGGTGCTCGAACGACTTGTGAGTGAACAAGTAAAGGAGTTTTTATGTATAAATGACATCCTGTCTAAACATCAGTCAGGATTCAGAAAGCAACACAGCACCATCACTGCCACGATGAAAGTGGTAAATGACATTACTAGTATTTTAGATAATAAGCAGAGTTGTGCAGCTCTGTTTATTGACCTTTCCAAAGCATTTGACAACCGTTGATCATCTCATTTTAAAGCAGAGGCTACTCAGTATTGGCATATCCAGCATTGCAGTGGATGGTTTGTGAACTACCTCTCTGAAAGGTCCCAATGTGTTCACTTTGATGGGCTGTCTTCTGAGTGGTTAAACATTTCTAATGGTGTACCACAAGGTTCTGTTTTAGGACCACTTTTATTCTCCATATATATTAACAGCGTCGGTGATAATGTGGATGAAGCTACTTTACATTTGTATGCGGATGATACTGTGATGTATTGTGCAGGTCCCTTCATTAAAGAGGCTGTTGTTAAGTTACAAGCTGTTTTTAACATTATTCAGACTCAGCTCTCTGAATTAAAGCTTCTTTTAAATGTGGATAAAACCAAGGTAATGCTCTTTTCAAAAGCTAAAAAGACACCAGAGCCTGTTTTAGATATTGTAACTACGCAAGGAACAAAACGTGAAGTTGTTGCCTGTTACAAATACCTTGGTATCTGGCTTGATGATTGTCTCTCTTTTAAACTTCATGTCAATAACCTGCTAAAAAAACTGAGGGTTAGGCTAGGTTTCTTCTACAGGAACAAGTCCTGCTTCTCGCTTGAGGCCAGGAAAAGGCTAGTCACTGTGACCTTTGACCTGTGCTGGACTATGGGGATCTGGTCTATATGAATGCACCTGCCCATTGCCTGGTCAAGTTAGATGCTGCGTATCACAGTGCACTGTGATTTGTGACAAACTGTAAAGCATTAACCCATCACTGTACCCTGTATGCAAGGGCTGGTTTGCTTTCACTAACTGTACGGAGGCTCAGTCACTGGTACATTTTTATATACAAAGCCATGTTAGGGAAACTTCCATCTTACATCTGCTCCCTGATCTCACGGAGAATTGTAAGTGGCTACTGCCTGAGATCGCATGCTGTGGTTTTATTAAATGTGCCAACTGCTAGGACTGTCTTAGGGAAGACAGCTTTTAGATGCGCAGCTCCTCTGTCTTGGAATAGTCTGCAAATTAAATGGAAACTGAACAATCTGGTGCCACTAAATGTTTCTAAAGCTCGGTTGGATGCTACTCAATCGGAAGCTATTGGTACCTGTTTATGTGGATAATTATGTAAATGATGCTGTATGATGTCCTTTTGTTGTTCTGTTTATGTTTTTATGTTTCATGTGGAACTACTTGAACAGGTCTCCCTTGGAAAAGAGATCAATGATCTCAATGGGATTTTATCTGTATAAATAAAGGTTTGAAATGAAATGACTTATTTGATTACATCCACTTGTCTAAGATGACAACAGACCAAGCTGTTGACTTGTGGATGCAAGCATCTAATCGCAGACTCTACCAGAGAGAAAGTAGTAGGCCTACATCATCAGCTACCATGTCTGACAGAAGAAGACAGTGAGGAGAACAGTCAGGAGGGTAGTGATGACAGCTTGTACGATTACTGCTCGTGCTAATGTTGTCTTGTGTTCACCTCTGCATGTGTGTCCTGTGTTCACCTCTGCATGTGTGTTCAGTGTTCACCTCTGCATGTGTGTCCTGTGTCCACCTCTGCATGTGTGTCCTGTGTTCACCTCTGCATGTGTGTCCTGTGTTCACCTCTGCATGTGTGTCCTGTGTTCACCTCTGCATGTGTGTCCTGTGTTCACCTCTGCATGTGTGTCCTGTGTTCACCTCTGCATGTGTGTCCTGTGTTCACCTCTGCATGTGTGTCCTGTGTTCACCTCTGCATGTGTGTCCTGTGTTCACCTCTGCATGTGTGTCCTGTGTTCACCTCTGCATGTGTGTCCTGTGTTCACCTCTGCATGTGTGTCCTGTGTTCACCTCTGCATGTGTGTCCTGTGTTCACCTCTGCATGTGTGTCCTGTGTTCACCTCTGCATGTGTGTTCTGTGTTCACCTCTGCATGTGTGTTCTGTGTTCACCTCTGCATGTGTGTTCTGTGTTCACCTCTGCATGTGTGTTCAGTGCCGTGTGTCTGGCAAATAAAGTCAAGACCCCCTCAAAAGTTACGGTTTATTTCATTTTAAGGATGAGCACCAAGCAACATCTCCAGGTGCTGAACCAAAACAGTTATGTGCACCCCTGACCATAAGTTCCTTTTCTTTTAACTTATATAAATTAGGGCTGTCAAAGTTAACGCATGTGATTAATCTCGAGACTTTAACGCTCACTATTTTTAACTCAAATTAATCATTGTATCCAGTTCAGGCGTTACCTCCCTCAGTATTTCCAATGTGCATGTTACCCTGGGAATTAACTAAGAGGCAGGCACGTTAAACTAACAGGAGGACCGAGGAGTAGGGTTGGGTACCAAAATCCGAAATGTCGATTCCATCATGATCGTTTAGAAATGTTAGTTTCGGTTCCTATCCCGGTTATCGATTCCTAAGTAAATGCATCTCAACGCTTTCTGTACTGTTAGACGGGGCAGGGCGGGACCAAGCGGCAAACTCTGGGACAGAGCCGGGAAGCCCATAAGGAAGTGCCTCAAACTGCAGTTCTTCTATTGGCCGATGGGGGATGGCTACAGAAAGGAGCAATTACCATAAACCCCCATGTTAAAATACCCAACTTTACAGCAGAAATAAACATGTTTCTACCCCTGGATGCAATACAAATTATTCTGGATATAGTTAGATTCCACCTTCATGATTATGGATTGGGGAGTGCATTTTTTTATAACGCACCCCTTTTAGTTATATTAGATCTTAACGTTTTTGCATAAAGGGTAGTGTTGTCACGATACCCTGGAGCGAGTAGTCTACGCCCAGCTGCAGTCATTTTTAACCACGCATGGCATCCATGAAAATGTTCAGTCTGGCTTTAAACCTATGCATAGTACTGAAACAGCCCTTTTAAGAGTTTTCAATGATCTGCTCTTAGCCGCCGACTCGGGCAGCCCAGCTGTCTTGGTGCTATTAGATTTAACTGCTGCCTTTGACACTATGGATCATAGCATCCTGTTGTCACGGCTTGAACAGTCCGCAGGCATTACAGGCTCTGCCCTTGCATGGTTCAGGTCTTATTTGACGGACCGTAGCTTCTTAGTGCAGTTAGGTGCCTTCTCCTCTGCCAAAGCCCCTCTTACCTGTGGGGTTCCCCAAGGCTCGATTCTGGGCCCCATCCTTTTTCTACTGTACATACTGCCCCTAGGCTCAATTCTCACAAAACACAACATCCCCTTCCATTGTTACGCTGATGATGTACAGATCCATCTGCCTCTCAATCAAAATGCCAACTCACGACAGCAGTTGAAGGACTGCTTAATAGAGATTAAATCCTGGCTGAGCCAAAACTTCCTCACCCTCAATGAGAGCAAGACCAAGGTCATCTTTGTTGGACTCCAACCAACAGTCTCCCCGGTTGATATTCTGGCTCCTTCAATAAAAATATCATCCCCTCTGTCATGAACCTTGGAGTGACCTTCACCAGCGCCTTTAAATGTGATAAGCAGGTTAGCATTGTAGTCAAGACCTGCTTTTTCAAAATACGACTATTGGCTAATACCAAGTCATTTTTATCTTTTAAAGATTCGCAGCGGCTGGCCCTAGGCTCTGGAATACATTGCCCCTCCATGTGAGGTCGGCTCAGACCTTGGGGGTTTTTAAATCAACACTTTTGTATAATTATTTATTTAGTTATTTATGTATTCATTTAGTTCTTTATTTTAATATTTATAACATAACATAGGATTTCATAAAGTATTTTTTAAATAGTTTATACATTATTCGAATATAGGAATAGTAGATAGGATTACTTAAAATATAGTACCTTATATTTAATCTTTTTTCCCTTTAGACCTTTGCGGTTTATTCTTTAAAACCCTTACCCTTACACACCCCCCATTTTCCCTCTGCTGGTCTATGGCCTTGCAGAGGGTAACGGGGTACAGAGTCGCTTAGATAAGCGGGGGAGTGCATCTGACGAAGAGATAGGTTCTTGTGCTCCCTCTCTCTGTTTCTTATCCTATATCTAATAGAACTGCTCGGGTCTTGATAGATTGAGTGGGGAAATTCATGAGATCTTTCTAGAGGGTTATCAAGAATAACTTGTATCCAATGACCTTTCCCCTCTCTGTCTGTGTATTCTCTTGTTCCATTTAACCCAGCCAAATCTTTGTTCTTGTTTTGTATCTATATCTACGCCGGGACCCGGAGTCGAGGCTGATCCTCTTGCTGTAGTCCTGTGTCTTGGATCCTCTATCCTGAGTTCTGGATTAAGTCGTGGACTTCGGGTCGTGGCTGAACCTGTCTCTGCGGTCCTGCCTTGGGTCTCGCCATGCTGCTTCCCTGATGGCTTCCACAGGATTGTAGCTGACATCCTCGTGGATTCATCTTCTTATTACAGACACATGCATTTCCTAACATTCGGTCTATATGCTGTAAAATGTATTATCTCTTCGATTTACACACGGCATCTATTGCACGTCTGTCCGTCCTGGGAGAGGGATCCCTCCTCTGTTGCTCTCCCTGAGGTTTCTCACATGTTCCCTTTAAACTGTGGGTTTTCTCTGGAAGTTTTTCCTTGTACGATGTGAGTCAGCAGGGTCTAAGGACAGAGGGTCTAAGGACAGAGGGCCTAAAGAACACAGGGTCTAAGGACAGAGGGCCTAAAGAACACAGGGTCTAAGGACAGAGGGTGTCATTTTTCTCATAATGATATTCTGAACAATCTGTGCTGTTGTATTTGCTGTAAAGTGTCTCTACTGTAGGCTAATTTTATTATATGTACAGCACTTTGGCTCAACCTAAAATCGTTTAGAAATGTGCTATATAAATAAAACTTGATTTGATACCAACATTTTGGTTTCGATACCGATACCAAGTCAAGAATTGAGATTCCGATTCTTTTTCGATACTTTTCTTTTATTATTTTCATGATCAATAAAATTGTAGTTTATCTGTTAAGTGTTTTCTTACAACATGGTCTCTTCTTTATACTTGAGTTTGTGATTTCTTTGATAGTTAACTTTTTATTTTATTAACATGCAATAGTACAGTAATATAAATAATTATTGACAAAATGTACATTGCAGATGTTAGTGTAACCCACATTAAAACATAGTAAGCATAAAGTAAATCAAAAGTGATTTCATTAAAGGATACACGTTTAAAATTGGTCAATGATAACATTGACCAATCCCTTTAAAAATATAATAAATAAAAGTAGTATGACAAATTACAAGGTACTGTTCCTTTAAGGGATCTCTGCTCACCACCAGGCACGCGCAGCGTAGCAGGAGAAAAGAGAAAACGGAGCAAGACGCAGATGAGACGAGCGGAGTAAATTATATTAAAACTTTTAAAGTGATTCAAAGTTGATAAAAGATAAAAAATACCATCCACACGGTCGGGAAACCCAGTAAACGGTATAGAACATTAACCAACGGTGTTTTGCTGAGTCAAACCTTTTCATAGAAAAGTTTTGTATGAGTGATTTAATGTTGGCTTCATTGTTATCATTTCATGTTGTTGAACTGTAAGGGAAGCTATGTCATGTATTTGTTATTTTCTTTGGCTGAAACTACGTGGCTTTAATGTGTATTTTACAAGGAGAAATATGTGTTATTTTGTGTGAACAGGATAAATGAAATGTATAGAGGAGAGTAAAGCTGCCATTTTGAGCCCCATTATAAGCTGTATTGACAAAAGAGCTAAGTTTGCAGTAGTTTTGAAAATGTAATTATATAATTTATATTGTTAGTTTATATTATATTTATATTCTTTCATGACCTGTCGTACAGGTCAGGTTTTTTTGGACTGGATAAGAAAGTTGATCGCGAGTGAGAGGACAACACACACACGCGCTCTGATACAAGATGGCGAGCCAGACCCACGGACTGCTTTGATCTTCGCGCCAGTGAGGAGAGACAGCAAGCGCATTTCGTGGCATCTGCAGGCAGTGCCAAGTACTTCCGGCATATGCTACAGAGGCCGCTACTCTGTGGTAGCTGTGGCAAGTACTTCCGGCATATGCCACAGATGCCACAACTTGCCGAGGCATCTGCCGCTGCTCAACGGGAGTTGCCACAAGATGCCAGAGTAAGAGAAGGTTTACTGTAGCTGCCACTCGCCTTCCGTGACAAATGCAGCTATTTAAACCCGTATTTATCGTGTAAAATGTCGCTGTTTTGGCATGACTTTATCGAACTGATCTGTACACAGGACTGATGATCTGTACCCAGGGTTGGGTTGTAACGGAATACATGTAACGGCGTTACGTAATCAGAATACAAAAATCAAGTAGCCTAACTGTATTCAGCTCGCGTTACATTTGAAAAACAACTAATCTGAATACAGTTACTTTCGTAACCTGAAGTGAATACATTTTGGAATACTTATTGGAATTATTGGTGGAAAAGTTTCCTCACAAAATGTATCCTAATATTCATTACCGGCAGAACTGTGTGCACAGCGCAGCAGCATGTCTGTGAGGCCCCGCCCCCGCACGCAGATGAGAGAGAGATCTCTTTTTAAATATATTGAAAGTTAGAAACGGAGATGGTTCGATAAAACGTGCAAGATAACGTTTATCTAGCATTTCTTTATTGTCGAAATGATGACATTTCATAACTGGATCAAACCGAAGTGAAGTGGCCTGCTGCTGCTGAAGGCATGGGGCAAATATAAGTCCTTTGCCTAATTTATAAAGTAAACCTTAGCATCTCACTCAGTTACAGCTGCCCTAAGTCTGTAGCCAAGTCTAATAGCACCAGTGTACACGTTGCTGTGTCAATACAGATATGTATTTGTTAATTATTTGTCTTTACTAGTCATACACCTGGCTCGCGCTGCATTATAATATATAAAAAAAGAACACCATGCGTGTCATGATGGCACATAAGAGCTCGCGGCCGCAGATTACTCCGGGTCCCAGAACCCCCCCATACCCCAAAAATATTTTTATTGCAGATCTACATGAATCACACAAACGACCTATTTTGGATTCAAAACGACGAATTTCGCCGAAAGGTGAGTGATTTTCATGCCTGCCTAAAGATAAGACAACTCATTGTTGTATTTTGTTCTACCTCGGGTAGGGGTATCTCGAAAACTAAAGCCTTTTTTGAGGACTTGCTGCTGGACAATAAGTGCTGGGAACTAATGGCGTGTTTCCACTGCAGGCCTCGCTCGGTTTGGTTAGGCCTTATTAGGCCCGGCTCACTTTAATGCTGCGCTTCCATTACAGTTTAGGAACTGGGGTAGTTACTATAGTAACGCAGTGTAGGCAGAGCCGTGACGTCACCTTCAATGAGAGCCCCAG